>CM028130.1:501710000-502310000 GCA_016271365.2 Neoceratodus forsteri
TACCCCAGGTCCCTTTCCACTTTTGTTGTTGTTACTACCTCCCCCCATTGTGTAATCTTTCTCTGGGTTTTTGTTTCCCAGGTGCATTACTTTGCACTTCTTTGCATTGAATCCAAGCTGCCATACTTCTGACCATTCCTCCAACCGTGCCAAGTCCCTTCTCATCATTTTCACACCTCCTTGTGTATCAACCCTGTTGCAGATCTTTGTGTCATCTGCACAGAGGCATACTTTTCCTTCCAGTCCCTCTGCAATGTCACTTATACAGACATTAAAAAGGACTGGACCCAGTACTGAACCCTGTGGTACCCCACTAGTAACCCCTCTTTCTTCAGAGTGGACTCCATTTACAATTACCTTCTGTGTCCTGTTGTTCAGCCAATGTTTTACCCAGGCTACCACCCTGGGACTCACTCCAAGGCTGGTTAATTTAACTACTAATCTTTTGTGGGGGACTGTGTCAAGTGCTTTGCTATAGTCTAGGTAGGCCATGCCCACAGCCCCTCCCTGGTCTACTACTTTGGTCACCGAGTCAAAGAAATCAATTAGATTCATCTGACATGACCTTCCCACTGTGAACCCATGCTGCCTTGGGTCCTGTGACCCACTGGCCTCTAGGTACTCAACAGTTCTTTCCTTCAGAAGTGATTCCATCACTTTCCCTACCACAGAGGTCAAACCAACAAGTCTGTAGTTTCCTGCCTCTGTCTTGCTCCCACTTTTGTGAAGGGAAATCACATCAGCCTTCTTCCAGTCCTCAGGTACCACACCATCCTCCCATGATTTGTTATAAAGGGTAGCCAGTGGTGTCACTAGTTCTCTGCTTAATTCTTTTAGAATTCTGGTGTGAATTCCATCTGGCCCCATTGCTTTGCCCACCTTCAGTTTTATGAGTTCTTTCAGAACCCTTTCTTCTGTGAAAGGACTGGGATCGACCCCCTCTCCAGAGTGCTTCTGTTAATTGGATTAGGCACCTCCCCACTTCCTCTTTTGTGAATACTGAACAGAAGTATTCATTCAGTATCCCTGCTTTTCACTGTCACCCCTGCCCACCCACCATCCATTCTATTCAGCCTCACTATCCCTTCCTTTGTCTTTTCTATGCTCCCTGATATACCTATAAAAGGTTTTATCCCTTCTTAACTGAGTTGGCTATCTTTTCCTCAGTTTGTGCCTTTGCTATTCTGACTTCCCTCCCTACTTCCTTCTGCCTTAACTGGTACAGTTCTCTGTCCTGCTCCTTCTGTGTTTCCTTATACTTCCTAAATGCTATCTTTTTCTCCTTAACCTTCACCGCCACTTCTTTTGAGAACCACAGTGGCTTTTTCTTTCATTTTGATTTGTTTATTTGCTTCACACAAAGGCTTGTTGCCGCTGTCATGGCAGTTTTGATATTTCCCCATTGTTGCTCCACCCCTCCTTCTATTCTGTTTGCTAGTACTTTTCTAAGGCACTCTCCCATCTTGCCAAAGTCAGCCTTCCTGAAGTCCAGAACTATCACTTTTGTATGGCTTGACTCTGTAGCTGAGTTTATCATGAACCACACTGTTTGGTGGTCACTTGTTCCCAAATGGCTACCCACTTCTAGATCTGAGATCCTCTCACTGTCCCCATTTGAGAGTATGAGGTCTAAGATTGCTCCCTCACGAGTAGGTTCCATCATGAGAACACCTGTTCTCATAGCGCCTTTGCAGTAGCTGTAGCACTATCATTTCATATGGGCAATGCTTCTACCCATTTGGAAAATATTTCAACAATGACTAATAAATATCGGGACCCCCCCCTTTTTCAGTAGGCAAGGGCCCCACATAATCAGTTTGTAAGCTTGACCAAGGACTGTCTGCCAGGGGTATACGCCCCAACAGAACCCTCTTACCAGGCACTGGAGGATTCATCTGTGCACAGATGAGACAAGCCTCCAGGCATTGTTTGACAACTTTTCCCATATTTGGCCACCAATATTTTTGTGCCAACATTTTGCATGTATTGTGAAGTCCACAATTACCTCCAATTCAAAGATTATCCATGATATACAGGTTACTTACCTGTAATAGGAGTTCTAGGAATGGTATATGTTGTTCATCCACACTGTCTGGCAGGTTCCTTGCCACTTTTAATCTTGCCAGAAGGTCTTCAAGCTGGCTCCTCCCACCCACCCGGGTGGTAAAACTCTCGGCTCCACCCCATGATGCCAGATCTAGCCCGCTGGAAGACAGGTTGTGTGTTGAAGCCGGGGAGGTCGGGTGGGTCTTGTGGATGAACAACATATACCATTCCTAGAACTCCTGTTACAGGTGAGTAACCTGTATTTCTAGGGACATGGATATGTTGTTCATCCACACTGTCTGGCAGACTCCTAGCAGTTCTCTGGGAGGAGGGAGGGAGGGAGGCAAGGCACACACCCCTTACTTGGGAAATAGAGACTGGAGAACCGAGGCCCCAAAACCAGCATCCTGGCATGACTCAAGGTCGATGTGGTAGTGGGTGATGAAGGTGTGTGCTGACTTCCAGGTAGCAGTCCTGCAGAATTTCTGGATAGAGACATCCCTGGAAACAGCCACCAGTGCAGCGGTATGGCGAGTAGAATGAGCTCTTATCCCTCTGGGAGGCTCCATGCCCACCAACCTACAGCAGAGATCTATGCAGGAGGTGACCCACCTGCCTATAGTCTGCTTGGCTGCAGGTCTGCCAGGTGCGGCTTCAGTGTAGGTAACAAACAGCTGGCAAACCTCTCCCCGAACTTCAGCTGTCCGCTCCTTATAATAAGCGAGCGCTCTTCTAGGGTCCAAAGTATGGAGCCTATATTCGGCCTTCGAGATGTGATTGGGGTAGAACACCGGCAGAGTCAACACCTGGTTAAGGTGAAACTCCAACACCACCTTCGGAAGGAATTTCAGGTGGGGGCACAGGACAACCTTGTCCCTGTGGAAGACCAGATAAGGAGACTTGATGGAAAGCACCTGGAGCTCTCCCATCCTTCTGGCTGACATGATAGCCACCAAGAAGGTGGTGTTCCATGACAGGTGAGAGATGTCACACCTGTGCATCAGTTCGAATGGCTTGCCCATGAGCTTAGCCAATACCAGCAGTAGATCCCATGGAGGTGGAGGTTCTCGCACTGGAGGGGATATGTGATCAAGGCCTTTGAAAAAGCACCCGAACACCTCCTGTGCCTCTGACTGCTTCCTGGCCCACACCTGGTAAGCAGAGATGGCTGCCAGGTGCACCTTAAGGGTCGTCGACTGTAGCCCTAGCTGAGAAAGGGACCACAGGTAGTCCAGTATGCTTGCCAAGGAACAGGAGGAAGGGTCCAGGCTCTTGCCCTGAAACCAAATGGAGAATCTCTTCCATTTGAAGGCATAACATTTTCTGGTCGACTCCTTATGGGACGCATCAACGATGATGAGGACCTCATCGGAAAGACCCAAGGCCTGGAACTCTAGCCACTCAGGAACCAGGCCATCAGGTGCAGGGATTGAAGGTCTGGATGGAATACCTTCCCCTGATTGACTGAGATCAGGTCCAGGTGGGCTGGAAGCCACCTCAGGAGCCTGGAGCTGAGACTGAGGAGATCTGGATACCAGAACTGGCAGGGCCAGTCTGGGGCTACCAGAATCACCTGCGCCTTGTCCCTCCTCACCTTGAGAAGCACCTTGTGGATCAAGGGAAATGGGGAAAGCCGTAGAAGAGGCCCAGGGTCCACGGCCTCGAGAAAGCAGCCGCCTGCAGCGAGCCCTGCTGAGGTGGGGTGGGTGTGAAACAGTCTCAGCTTTGCATTCTTTATGGAGGCAAACAGGTCCACCTGAGACATGCCCCAGTGGGAGAAGAGATCCTGTACTACCTCCAGCAGGACAGCCCACTCATGAGACGCAGCCCCTATCCAGCTTAGGGCATCGGCCAGGGTGTTGGAGGCTCCTGCCACGTGAATGGTGAGGAGATCCACCTCCAGGCTGCACACAAGAGACCAAATGCAGAGAGCTTCCCTGCACAGAGGCATGGAGCACATCCCACCCTGGTGGTTTAGGTAGTACATGGTAGTGGTATTGTCCATCTGGACCTGAACCACTTGACCCTGTAGAAATGGAGCGAAGGCAGTGAGGGCTAGAGGAACCACTCGAAGCTCCAGCAGGTTGATGTGGCAATGGGACTCCTGAGGGGACCAGAGGCCGTGCGCTCTGTGCTCCTCCAAATGGGCACCCCAACCCATCAGAGAGGCATCGATCGAAAGAGAGACTGTTGGCTCGGGGTGGACAAATGGGATGCCCTCCTGCAGATGTGCCAGAATGGTCCACCACTGGAGAGCATTTCACATCCCCTGGGTCACTGCCACTAGCTGATCCAGCAGATCGAAGTGCTGTGACCATTGGCTGGCCAGTCCCCATTGAAGGGGACGCATGTACCAGTAGGCCCAATGGACCACGCTGGTGCAGGCCGCAATGAGGACCAGGAGGCACAGGAAATCCCAGGCAGGGCTGATTGCCCAACCTGAAATGATTGGGCAAAGGAGGAAAGAACCTCGGCCCTGTCCACCGGGAGCCATGCTCTGGCTTGAAGAGAGTCGAGCTTTGCCCCGATGAAATGTATCACCTGCTTTGGCATGAGTTCTGACTTGGCCTCATTGATGAGGAGGCCAATATGAGAGCAAACCTGGAGGGCCAGATCTCTGGACTGCTCCACCTCCGCTCTGGAGGGGGCTGCAATCAGCCAGTCATCCAGTTAGGGGTACACCCAGACCCTCCGGCACCGCAGGAATGCTGTCACCACTGCCATGCATTTGGTGAAGACCCTGGGAGCTAGGGAAAGGCCGAAGGGCATGGCCTGGAACTCATAGAGGGATCACTCTGCTCTGAAATGGAGGAATCTCTGATGTGACAGATGGATTGGGACGTGAAAGAATGCATCCTGAAGGTCCAGGGAACAGAACCACAGGCCTCGTTCCAAGGATGGGATAATCTGAGCCAGAGTGACCATCCTTAAGTTCCGAGACCTTAGGAACCTGTTCAGGTCATGCAGGTTGAGAATGGGGCACCAGCCCCCTGTCCGTTTTGGGACCAGGAAATACCTGAACACAAACCCCGGGTCTGGAAGGGGTCTGCCACCTTCCTGATCACCTCTTTGAGGAGCAGGGCACTTTCAGCTTGGCAGGCCGACAGCGAGACTGCAGACCCTGTGGCCCCCTGAGGGGTGACGGCTTGAAAGGGTGGGGCCTGCTCAAACTCCAGAGGCAGGCCCTTTCCTACCACCTCCAACACCCAGCGGTCTGTGGTGATAGCAGACCAGGCGGAAAGGAAGTGGCGGAGCCATCCCCCCATGGGGGGAACCAGGGGGGAGTGACGAGGCTGGGGTGACATCCCTCAAACCGTCACTGGGTAGGCTTGGATGAGAAACCAGCCAAGGGACCTCCTGGGCCTTTACCTCCCTGCTTCCTACTAGAGGAAGCTGCGGGCTTGGGTTTGGGATGCCAAGCATGAGCCTGCTGGCCCTGGTGCTCTTGCTGTTGGGCCGGATGAGCTGCAGGTGCAGAAGGACGAAAGGACTTGTGCTGCTGCTGTCAGCGGCCTTTGTCCTTCTGGGTGGAGGTGACCGAGTCCAGAGTGGCACTGGACTTCTCAATCCGCTGGAGGTGACCTTCCATTCCAGGGCCGAAGAGGTCGGTCCCCAAGAAGGGGACGTCTGCCAATTTGTGCTGGGTATCTGCCACGAAGGTGGAGATCCTCAGTCATGCTCTGTGGCACATGGCCACTGCGGCCGCAACCGATCTGGCACAGGAGTCTCCTATGTCCAGAGCTGTTTGGAGCTGCTGCTTTGCCACCGCCCTACCCTGGTCCTGAACCTGCTGGACTGTGGTCTGCAGGTCGGCCGGGAGATGAGGGATCACCTCATCCAGGGAGCCCATGAGGGCGTGGGAGAAGTGTGCCATCAGCACGGCCGAGCTGGCCTGGTGGAGGCCAAGGGAGGACACAGCGTACACCTTGTGCCTGGCGTAGTCCAGCTTTTTGGACTCCTTGTCGGGGGGCTTGTCCACATCCCTAGCATTCCCGGAACGCCAGAAAATGCTGTCGGTGACCAACCCCTCGGCAGAGGGGTGTTCCAGAAACCCAGGCAAAGAGCTGGTAGGGATTGCATACTTCCTGGCCATCCTGGCTGAGGGCGCAGGACAGGAAGCAGGCCACTGCCAACGCTCCAAGGCTGGGCCTACAATGACCTCAGCCACCGGAAAGGCCTCGTGGGTGACTCCCTCGGTCCATTATTCCGGCTAGGGATACTGGCCTCGCTTGTGACAGGTTTCGAGCTGCATCCCGGTGGACACCGAGATGAGCTGAAGCAAACCCATGAAGGACGATGGTCTTTCGTCCAGTGACTGGCCCCTGGAGGACTCCAGGTCAACTGGCCTGGAGAACAGGGAGGAGTCATCGCCGGACTTAGAGGAGTCCATGAAGAGCTGCCTAGGGCCTGAGCTACCCTCCACCTGCTGAGGACGGTTGGGAGTGTTCCACCACAATCGGTGGGGCAGCAGGTTTCGGCTGAACAACCAGCCCAGGCTTGGGCATCTCGACTGCAGTGAGGGGTTGTTTCAGCCGCTCGGGTGACAGCCACTTGATGGCCGGGGAAGGCGTCTGAGTCAACTTGCTCCCGGACAAAAGTAACTGCTGCCACATCAGGTCCTCGTAGCGTTGACACAATTTGCACCAAAGCCTCTCCTCTTCCGAGGAGGAAGACGAGGATGAGCGGTGGTGCTGCTTACCTCAGTGCTGAGACCAAGACCACTGATGTCGGCGGGATCGGCTGGACCGAGAAGAAGTCCGGGACCGAGATCCTCAGTGTTTCCAAGGACAGGGCTGGGAAGGAGCGGGGGACACCCACTCTTTGCTCGGCTTGGACACCTTGACCGGGGACTGCTGCACTGAGGGCGCAGGCAGATCCTCGGTCTCCGCTGGGGGAACCGGCGAAGAAGGGTTGTCGGCTTCACCAGTCGACAGCCCGTCTGGGTCAAGAAAAATCTCGACCGTGTTGACGGGAGTCTCGGCCGGCTGGCCTGACGGGGACACCGTGAAGCCAGCGGCCTTAGCTGCAACCTCGACCGGTCGTGTTCTAGGCTGAGGCAGTAGACGCACGTGGAGTGCAGGTCCATCCTGGACATCTTCTGCCCACAAGGGCACCGCCAAAAACCGGGAGTCGATTTATCCATCGCAGCCACGAGGGAAAAGGATGACCGAAGTCTTGAAAATTTTAAAATGAGTTTCGGACAAACCGAAGAATTAGGATCCAGTCTATCATGCAGAGCGTTAAAGAGGAAACCTGAGCTTCCAAGCGGTAAGAAAGATCTGGTGTCATGGGGCGGAGCCGAGAGTTTTACCACCCGGGTGGGTGGAAGGAGCCAGCTTGAAGACCTTCCAGCAAGATTTAAAGCAGCAAGGAACCTGCCAGACAGTGTGGATGAACAACATATCCATGTCCCTAGAAAATATCTTTTCTAAATGAAGTGGGTGGAATCCACTTCCTAAACCAAGGTTGTCATTCCCATACTATCGTATCTTCCCATATGGTAACAAGTTTGGTTGCACACTGTCCAATGTCTTTCCATTGGTTCCGACAACCCACTATCCAAACATCTGTATCTTGGATACACCCAAAACTTGGGACTTGTGAGACAGCAGCTATCCACTTAATATGGTGTTTGTCAAATTCGTTCATCTCCCACAATTGTGTAGAGTCACCTCCTAGAGGGTCTACCCATAAGTTCATTTGTTTGGCTGCAACTTGAGCCTGATTGTCCACTAAGTTATTGTTTGACTCATGGGTATCCTTTGGATTCTTTTGGTGAGCTCTTACTTTACAAATTGCTATTCTCAAAGGTGTCCGAGCTCCTATATCCCATATATATTGTAATATGTGAGCAAATGCAACAGGTTCTCCAGATGCTGTCCGCATTCCTCGTTTAGTCCAAATTGGCAAAAAGTCCAATAAGGAATTCACTATAAAAGCACAATCCGAGAAGATATTAATAGCCTCCTGAGCGTAAGCCATAATAACTCCTCGGACTACCTCCAATTCCGCTCTGGGGCAGAAAATGATGATAGGCATCATACTAATATTTCTTGATTAGAGCTCGGTGTCCATATGGCATATCCTGTGCAGAAATGTCCATCCTCCCAAAAGCAAGAACCATCTACATAAACATCTCTTGCTTCAGTATTTGGTTCTGTAGCAAATATGCATTTAAAATCAATTCCCATTACAGTTCCACAATCATGTGCCTCTCCCTCCCATGCCGTTAATTCAACTAACATAGGTGAGGTACATTTTTCTACTGTGATATTTTTCCCTTGTAGAGCTAAAGCCCATTTAACCAATCGCTGAGAAGACACACCTCTCACATCCCTTTCAAGCAGAAATTTCAATCGAGTGTGAGAAGTTTGCAGGATAATTCTATTAAACCACACAGTATGTTCTGTAGCTTGTATAGCCCAATGTACAGCTAACAAATGTTTTACACATTCTTCATATGTCTCTTCCACAGGTGTTAATACATGAGAAAAATATCCCACAGGACATAAAGTCCCTGCTCTCTTTTGTAACAGTACCACATTGATCACCTGATCTGTTGCGTGTACTTGTATTACAAAATCAGAGGATTTAGAAGGACTAATGAGAGCCGGAGCTGTTATTAGTGCTTGCTTTAGAGCCAGAAAAGCTATCTGATGTTCTGGTTCCCATCTGAGGATATCAGTTTCCTTTCCTCCCTTCAGTATATTATACAGAGGTTTTGCCATACTAGAAAAGGCTTCAATAAAATCTCTGCAAAATCCTACCATGCCCAAGAGCTGTTGTAATGCAGTCTTTGTCTTGGTAGTTGTTGTATCACCTGATTTTTATCAGGATCTACAGTTCATCCTTCTTTGTTAATGCATATACACAAAAAAGTAACTTGTGACTGTCCAATTTGTGCTTTGCTAGGGTTCATTTTTAACCCTCCCTTACTTAAGACTGTTAGCAACTCATTCAATAAACTAACATGCTCTTGGTATGTACCAGTCTGCAATAAAATGTCATCAACGTATTGTATTATTGCTTCTGGTACTGAAACCCCCAATAATATTTCTGCCAAACATTGATGAAATAAAGTGGGCGATGAGTGAAAACCTTGTGGTAGACACTGGAATGTGTATTGCTTATCCTGAAAGGTAAAAGCAAACTCATTCTGACCATCTGGATGTACAGGGATGGACCAAAACTCATTCGACACATCTAGTACAGTAAAAATAGTGGCAGTGGAAGACAACCGAGATATTAAGTCCGGTAGTCTAGATACCACTGGATGACTAGAGGCAATACTTTATTCAAGACCCTATAGTCTATAGTCAATCTCCAAGTACCGTTCGATTTGCGAACTGGCCAAAGAGGGGAATTGACAATTGAACATATCGGGCGAATTACCTTTTGTGATTATAATTGTTTTCAAATAATTCCTACCTCTTCCTGTGCTTACTTTGGAAACGCATATTGCTTTTGTGGTGGTGGGTCTGGTTCCTTGATTTGGACCTCCATATTAGACAATCGTCTGCACTCTGTAGCATTTTTAGCCCAAATCGATTCATGCCTTTGTACAACAGATCTTATCCATTGTGGCACTTGTTTCCATAAATCACTCATGTGATAAATCTTTAATGACTTTATTGTGTACACACTATGTGAGTCATCCACATTTGGTTCTGGGTTAGTAGTGCTTCCTTGCCATAGAATCATATTACTAAGATCCACTACTAAACCATGTTGTGCTAGAATGTCCATACCCATGATAGTACCTTCATGTGTATTACATTTCCAAAACATACACTGCAATTGTTGTTCACCTATCTGAACCAAAACTAGTTTGGTTAAATATGCTGTTAACACACCCCCTGAGAAACCTTGCAAATTAATTTGTCGTTTCCCGTGAGTTGTTAAAGGCATATCACTATCTGTTATACTTACAGTAGCACCAGTATTAACTAATATCACAGTCTGGCAGCCCCTTACCATTGCTGATATTGTTGGACTCCCTTCCCGATCCTCTTGTAATTGACCAAGGATTTGGAAGGTGGGGGCCTTGTCCTGTCATTTCTTTTTCTTCTCATTTCTAGTGAGAAGGTCTTCTTCATCCTCTTCTTCCTCACTATCGCTAGGGGCAGTAGGTTCCTTTTAAACCGCTGCAACTGCCTTAGTATTAATCAAATTACTAAGCACTTCATTACATTTTTGTAAGTCTGCCTTACCACTAGGTTTAGCATTATTACCTGGATTTTGAGCTCCTCTCTAAGACTTGCTTCTGTTTTCCTTCCGTATCTCCACCTTTAGTTCAACAATCGCGTTTAAAGTGGCCTTCTTTATTGCAATTGCTGCAGGTTAACCTATCCTTGCCTTCTGTTTTGACAATAGCGGCTACCTTTCATTTGTCCTTGCCTTTTTTTTTTGGGGTGTTGATCATCCTGTTGCATTCGCCACCAGTCTGTCAACAACTCTTCTTTTTCTGCCGCACGTTCCGCATGTTTACATAACATACGTTTTGACACAGGTACAATAGTAGCCTGTCGATCAATTAAACTAAGGAGAGGTTCCTTATCTTTACTTGGGTCTGTCACACCTCCATAGGTGGCATACACAGCATAGAGACGATTGATAAACATAACTGGGGATTCACCTGGCTGTAAAGTGATTTCATAGATCTTACTTCAGTCAGTATGTGAAACTCAGTGCATACTGTAGATTGCAACGCAGCTTGGATTTCATCCACAGTTGCCCAGGTGCCATCAATCTCTGGTCGTGCCTGATTTCCTGTCATCTTGGCAGGTAAACTCTGCAGTAATACTGCAGAAACTGACAAAGTAACTATTTTACAGGCATCTTTGTTAGTCAGATTAAAATTAGCCTCTAATGCCTTTAATTTAGAACAGTATGGGACTGGATTCTGACCTAGTTCCTATTTTCCCAACTGATATACTAACTGCATGGATTCTTGTATGGGAAGAGCTTGTTGAGATAACTCCATATGTACCGCTACCTCTTCCATGGCTTCAAACTTTTTTGTTTGAGCCTTGGCTTCTTCATCTTGCTCATGCACCCCTTTGTGTATTCTAATCACTTACGTTTTAATTTTACTTAGTCAGTTAGATACTTGGACTCCTTTTCTGTCAAATTTGTATCTTCCTGCAAACGTTTTTCCATGTCTTTTATTTGAGCATGTAACAGCTCATCTGTTTTTCCTAATTCCTCTTTCTTTTTCCATGTCAGTTTCTTTAATCGCTTTCATCGTAATTGCTGCACTTTCTTTCCTTCTCCTTTGTTTTTTGTAATAAAAGGAGCCATTTTCTTTTTACGCAGCTGCATATACCCTTCCTCATCCTTCGAAGTAGTAACCTCAGAACCGGAACAGCTAGCTAGTTTTTTCCCATAAGGGCATGTGATGTTGTTGTATAGGAGCCTGTTTATACTTTTGTACTTGATGTCTAAGTTCTAGTGAGATCTGACACTGTACCTGGGCTTCTGCCTGTAAGGTAAACAAGGACTGTTCTTTATATGATCATTCTTGGGCGTGCTCTTGATTAGCATGGTCTAATCTCTCTATGGCTTGTTGTAACTGCCGAGATAGTTAATCTGGGCTTGACTTTGTTAATAAATTTAACATTTTCTTCCAACTGGTTAATCTTAATCTTTAACCCACATACCTCTCTTTGAGAGATATTTAACTTATATTCACCATCTTTAGCTTCAGTAACATACTTAACTACACCTAGAAAATACTTTTCTTCACTGTCAAGTAACTGCTTCTTTAATAAACAGGTTCTAGTTGTTATCCCACATTGATACTGTACATACATCTGACAAATATTGGCTAACTTGCTTTTATCTGCCTTTACTTTTGCATTTCTCTCTAGGCATTGAGTGGATAAATAGAGAATAATGCATATGTATGGAGTTGATGTGGAGTTTTTTTTACACTCCCAAGTTGTGTGATAATGTGCAAACCTCAAAAGTGAAGCTCGAGAGGTTTTACTATTATCACACAATGAGGGAGTGTAAAAAAAACTCCATTTCTACCCCTACATATGTTTTATTTTTTATAATAACTGGCACTAAAAAAAATTCAATAGAAGAATTAACACTCCGAGGGAGAAGTGAGAATGTTCTATTTCCTTACTAGTAGGCACGCCCATGCTATTCAAGGACTGACATCACATAACGTGATAGCATGGGGGCATGCCTACTAGTAAGGAAGTACGAGGATTTTGTCCGCGGGTCTCCGTGTTGGTTTTACGATATAAATAAATTAAATAAATACATGCTGCACACATACAGATCTCTAAACTGTAGGGTAAGCTAAAGAATTCATTTAAAATTATTACGCTTTCTCTTTTGGATCTGTTAGTTATGATATGATTTGATTCTGTTTACTCTGGAATGCGAGTGCTGCAGGCTTCTTGGTGCGAGACTGCAAAAGTCGTATCAACCCACTTTTTTCCTATCAACCTGCAGGTTGATATGACTTTTTACAGTACTCAAAAATGGATTGATAACAAGGATCACCAGTTATTATACATAAGTACGCATCTTCCCGTTCTTCGGGAGAGCGATACAGACCTTCTTTAAGGTGCATCTCTAAAAATTAACGTAATATGGTGTTCATACTTATGTCAGTTATCTAGTTGGCAAATCTCATTGGACTTCACACCAGTCTGTTTCCTCGAGTCCCTCTTTCGACTCCCTTCCATACTTGATTGATCAGATCAGGTTCAGTAAGGCATTCCTCACAGGGGCTTCCTTCTCGGTTCATTTGATGTCATCAGCAACCATATAGACTGTCTTCAGACATCGGAGTCATAGCACCAATAGTAAGGATTGTGTTGCGTTTTCTATCCTCAAGTAAGTCAAGCCACACAGAGTGATTGTTTCCCTTTGGTTTATTTTCTGGCAAGTTCATCAATTTCAGATACACATATTTTTGCTTCTTGTTTGGTGCTAGCTCATTCAATTGTTATACAGGGTTTATATAAAGAATTGTTATCTTGAAAAATGCCAACACCCCATTGTAAGCCAATCATATAACAAAATAACATATTAATCTTATTGTGTGGTGTACCTTTTCTTTCAAAACAGAGGTATTACTTCATTTCTTACACAACCTCATAGGTGTTTACTACATTTTCCTTAATAGATTTGCCAGTAGGTCAACATAACCTTGGCAGAACAATACGTTTCACTTACGCCATAGCAACGTACACCAACTTAAGGCTTGCCTTTTCATGTTGTTTGAAAATTCATTGCCAAACATGCTGTTATCTAATACATTGCCCAGACATGCTGTTATCTAATACATTGCCCAGACATGCTGTTATCCAATACATTGCCCAGACATGCTGTTATCTAATACATTGCCCAAACATGCTGTTATCTAATACATTGCCCAAGCATGTTTTCAATAAGGTAAATGCACATCATCCCAAAAAAGATTCTTTCTAACATTCTAGCACTCCTTCCTAAAGAATGTTATACACAGACCATTTGGTATTATATGTCTGTGAAATAATCATATTACAAAAATAATACAAAAGGTGAAAACTAAATGTCATAATATGTGAAATATTGCACTACAATCCATATTCATAAATGTTACATTACAGAGGTGGATGGGGAGGGGGGGGTGGATGTGGCCTACCTGGACTTCAACAAGGCCTTAACACTGTGCTGCATAGAAGGCTGTTAAAGAAGCTGGGAAACATGGGAGTAGGTAGGATGGTGGTGTGGTGGATGGGGAACTGGCTGGACAGCATGACACAGAGGGGGGGTGGTGGTAAATGGCTGTCATGACAAAGATGGAAAGGTGACAAGAGGGGGTGCCACTGGGGTCAGTGCTGGGTCCAGTCCACTTTAACATCTTTATCAGTGACATTACAGAAGACCTAGAGGGGAGAATTTGCCTGTTCGATGGTGACACAAAGCTCTGTAACAGGGTGGACATGCTGGAGGGGGTGGAGAGAATGAGAAGAGATCTGCAGAAGCTTGTGGACTGTTCAAGGGAGTGGCAGTTGAGATTAAACACAAAGAAATGCAAAATAATGCACATGGGACACAAGGACCCAGGAACAGCATATCAACTGGGGGGGGGATATAGAATGCTCCAAGCTGGAAAGGTACCTAGGGATCATTATCTCTGCTGACTTGAAGGTGGGGAGTCAGTGTGACAAGGCAGGAGAAAAAGCAAACAGGATGCTTGGATGCATAGGCAGGGGTATCACCAGCAGGAAAGAGAGGTCATAGTTCCACTATACAAAACAGTGGTGAGGCCACAGCTCGAGTACAGTGTCCAGTTCTGGAGACCTTACCTATGAAAGGACATAAGGTGGAGGCAGTTCAAAGGAGAGCAACCAAGATGGTACAGGCATTACATCACAAAACCTATGAAGACAGACTAAAATACTTAAATGTGTAGTCCCTGGAAGAAAGCAGAGAGAGGGGGATATGACTGAGACATATAAATACCTCACAGGAGGAACAAGATGCAGGAAAACACAATTTTTCATAGAAAATGATGCACCAGGACTAGAGGACATGGGATGAAACTCGAGGGAGCGAGGTTCAGAGGGAACATGAGGATGAACTTCTTCACAGAGAGGGTGGTGGACAAATGGAAAACCCTGCCAGACAAGGCGGTGGGGGAAGAAATGATTACAGGATTTAAGAATGCATGGGATAGCCATAAGGGGATCCTGGCAGTCAGGGGAAGGGGACAACCTAGTTACAGGGAAGCTTGAAGAAGCACAGTTAAGTGCACAAATGGGCAGACTAGATAGGCCGCATGCCCTAATCTGCCATCAACATCTACAGTATATATCTATAAATCTCCCCCCTCTAGCTTCACAGTATGTCCCCTTGTTCTCATGCAACTTTTTTCTCTGAAAAAGACTTCCTTCCTGCACCTTATTCACTCCTGTAAGGTATTTAAAGGTTTCTATCATATTCCCCCTTTCCTTTCTCCTTTCCAGGGTGTACATATTGAGTTTTCTCAATCTCTCCTCATAGGGCTTGTGATGCAAACTCCTCACCATTTTAATTACTCTCCTCTAAACTGCCTCCACCCTGTCTACTCTATATCCTTCTATAGTTGTGGCCTCCAGAACTGTACACAGTGGGGTCTTACCAGTGATCTATACAGAGGTAACACTACCTCCCTTCTTCTGCTGGTGATACCCCACCCTATTCAATTCAGCATCCTACTAGCCTTCCCAACTGCTTTGTCACATTCCCTGGCCACCATTAGGTATTCAGAGATTATTACCCCCAGGTCTCTTTCTTGCTTGGTAGTCATCAATAACACTCCATCCATTCTGTACTCTGCCCTTGGGTTTCTGTGCCCCAAAAGCATTATTTTGCACTTTTTTGCACTAAAATCCAGCTGCCATACTCTTGATCACTCCAGGTTTTCTGGGGTCTCTGCTCATTCTTTTCACCCCCTGGAGTATCCATCCAATTGCAGATTTTGGTGTCATCCCCAAATAGGCAGACCTTCCCCTCCAGATGCTCTGCAATGTCACTTATAAAGATATTAAAGAGGACCGGTCCCAGCACTGATGCCTGAGGTAGCCCGCTGGTCACTCTCCCCTACTCTGAGTGAACTCTTTTTACTCCACCCTCTGCTGCCTATCCCCAAATCAATTTCTTACTCAGTTTATCACCTTTTGACCCACTCCTGGGCTACTCAGTTTGCTTAAAAGTCTTCTGTGTGAGTCGATGCCTTACTAAAGTCTAGGTAGGTCACATCCACCACTCCACCTTGATCTAGTTTCTCAGTCACCCAAAGAACTCTATCAGATTCATTAGACACGACCTTCCACCTGTGAATCCATGCTGCCTCGGGTCTTGTAACACACTTGATTCAAAATATTCTACTATCTCCTTCAGCAGTGATTCCATTAACTTTCCCATCACTGATGTGAGGCTAACTGGTCTATAATTGCCAGCCTCCTCCGTACTGCCACTTTTATGAAGTGGGACTACATTTGCCCTCCTCCAGTCCTCCGGAACAAAACTTGTGTCGAATAAGCAGTTGAAAAGCACTGCTAAAGGTGCAGGCAGTACCTCCCTGGGCTCCCGCAATACCCTAGGGTGCACCCCATCTGGTACCATTGCTTTCTCCACCATCAGATTAGTGAGTCCACTCACTCCTCTGAAAAGTGACTAGTGCCCATTTCTCTTCCTACAGAGATCCTGTTACTTTTTTGTGGTCCAACCCCTTCTCCCTCCACTGTGAACTCTGAACAAAAATATTTGTTCAGGATGTCTGCCCTTTCCTGGTCCCCTTCTGCACTATCCCCTTCACCCCTTCTTAACCTCATAATCCCTCCCCTGGTCTTCCTCTTTTCACTTATATACCTAAAAAATATATTGTCCACTTTCTTTACCTCTTGGGCTATTTTCATGACTTCGCTTGCCTTACTGCTTTCCCTACTTCTCTGTTTCTTCTGATACACTTCTCTATCCTCTGTCACCTCTCTGAAGTCAGAGATTGTGCCCTGGGACTGGAGAACTGCACATGTGGTGCTTCTCCATAAAAGTGGGCCAAAGGATGAACAGGGGAACTACAGGCTGGTCAGCTTGACCTCAATAGTGGGCAATCTGAAGGAGACCATCCTGAAAGAGAAATTAATGAGCTTTCTAGAGGATAATGGGCTCCAGGATGTTAGGCAGCATGGGGTTGTGTCAAGGAGGTCCCACCAGACTAATCTTGTTGACTTCTTCGACTGGGTCACCACGGCAGTGGACAAAGGCCAAGCATTTGATGTCCTGTATCTGGACTTCAGCAAGGACTTCAGCTCTGTACCTCACAGGAGACTGGTCAGAAAGCTACCTGGAGGTGGGGGCTAAGCTTGTTGGGTGGGTCAGAAGCTGGCTGCAGGACAGAAGACAAAGGTAGCAGTTGGGGGAAGGGGACTTTTCAGAAGCTAGGTCTGTGACCAGTGGTGTCCCATAGGGCTCTGTGCTCAGTCTGGTGTTGTTTAGCATATTCGTAAGTGACACTGCAGATGGGATCAAGGGTGAGATCTGCCTGTTCGCAGATGACACAAAGTTCTGTGGGAGGGTGGACATGGAGGAGGGGAGACAGCAACTTAGGGAGAACATGGCTAAGCTAGAGAAGTGGTCTAGCATTTGGCAACTGGGGCTCAATGCTAGAAAGTATAAAGTTATGTTATGCACTGTGGAGCAAAAAACCCAGAGACCAAATATAAGTTGGGTGGTGTGCAGGTAACCAGGTCAGAGGAAGAAAACAACTAGAGATGGGAGAACTTGATGAAGTTCTGACCCTTAGTAAATAAGAACCGGAAAACAGTGAAGTCCTGATTTATCCTGATTAGTTCTGATTTATTGACCAATATTTGAAAAAATGTGAAAAAATGCATAAAAATAGCCAATGTTGCTCACATTTGACACAAAGGCCCAAAGGAAATAATTTCATGGATTATTTGTATAACAATTAAAGTAAAACTGCTAAATAAAAAAACAATCTGTCACTACTAGCCCCTCCATGGCTGGCCTATAATGGTGGCATATCATGCTCGGGCCCGTGACATGAGTGTGCTGGGAGAAATGGAGAGAGAGAGACAGATAGATGCAAATACCTACAGTATATCATAGCACCACCAGGCACTGCAGGCACTGCCAGGCAGCTAAGATTTATTTCTTTATTAATGGTGCTGTGTGGGTATTATTTTGATGGATGTTCCAGTCAGAGCCAAACAAGCCAAAGAAATGAACATGAATGATCAAATGAGCAGCACTAAGAGAGCCTACCCACCCAACCCTTGTGAATGATGCAACTGCTTTGCGTGCCCCAGTGTGCTGTGGTATATGGTACACTACCTGGTCCAAGAGGTGGTAAGTAAGCATTAAGCCATGATGAAGGAGGCTTCTACTGGGGAATTAATGCATGGTTGTTGGGGTTGTGGCACAAGGCCACAGGCTTACTGCTTACAACCACCCAACCATGCATTAATTCCCCAGTAGAAGCCTTCTTCGGTGTGGCTTAATTCGCTTGTAACATGGCAAGCGCAAGGTGACTACGGTAACAAGTGAATCAAATGTGGCAAATAAATGAAGAGCAACTGAAAATATTGTTTAATGTAATATTTTATGCTCAAGTCTGCACTTTTGACTGACTACATAAATGTCCGAGTGTGTGTGTGCATGTTAGATACTGTCTATTCCTTAACTGTGTGACTGCACTTTTATTACAGCTTGCACAGTTATGTTTTGTATAACAGCAGTCACAAAGTGAGCAAAAAGATGTAGCTCACTTTGCAAACAGTATTTTGTGAACTCGTTTCGTTAGTTTTTTTGTTCTGATTTAGTAATGCATTACGGGTAAAGTATGACTATTTGAATATAACTTTTCTGATTTACAGCAATATGCAAATATTCTTACTGTCCCCAGAAGCATTACTGAAGCAACGCAAAAACAAAGTGGATGATTTCACAGAACACGTCTTTCGTCTACAAAGGTACAATTCTTTTTAGCCTGCTTAACTGTTCCTCTCTCACTCGCTCTTCGCACTGTGACCCATGGCAGATAACAGAGCCTCAATGATAGAAATAAACTGTGCAGAACTTCTGCAGATTTTGTGTCTCTGAAAATAGAGAGCATTTCCGTCCACTTTCTCTGTGTGCAGTGTCTGTATCTGTCAGAGTACAGGACAATCAACAGACTGTCTCCGTATAACCCACCAAGCGTGCCGTGCGGCTGTTAACAAAAACGGAGGAAGGTGTCATGGTTTACTACTTAGCTCTATTTCTTTACCTCTGTTCTTTCTTTCACCCAGCAGTTACATTCAACATTTGTGACAGTCAGGGCTCCAATCCCCGAGTTCTACGGGGCAGGTGGGTGGGGAAGGATGGCAAACTTCATTACATTGACAAGGTTTTTGTCTATGTTTTGGAAACGACACGTATAGAGAGAAACCGTGAAATGAGGAGGTTTTTTCTGTGTCGTGGTAGCGCCACCTATAGGGAGGAACCGACACACATAAGCATTAAGTGCACTCTCAATGACAAGCGGGCATCACTGGGGAATTAATGCCATCCTCAACTTTAGTCATGTGTACTAATTTGACCAATTGTTTTGTAGTATTGTTCTGCAACATTAATTGCCATGTTACAATGTTTTCTAGTACTACAACTACTTCCTCTGAATCTGACCAACATGCTGAGGAATGGATGCTGAATCCTTAAAGAAGAACAAGCATTTGTCAATGCCGAATGTTTGCTTGCTGGCATTGGCACTGTAGGAGTTACAGAGCTGCATAATTGGAATTGCAGTGAAGTATTGAACTGAAGCCAACCTCATCGCCGCCCTGCAGATAGTGACAGGCATTGGGGTGTGCCTTTGGGTCGTCAGGCATAACGGCCATGCCATTTCTCCACACCTTAACCTGCAGACACCGACAAGTGTCACGGTGTGCCTTGGGGTCTTTGGCCCTTATGCGCACCCCATTCCATCAGGAAATACAGTGAGATGGCTGTGGTACAGGAGAATGGGGTGAACTTTGGGGCCGAAGAGTCCAAGGCACACCTCAATGCCGCTCAGTGGCTGCAGGGTGTGGGTGAGGGTGTAATGGCATGAGCATTGTGGGTGACAATCCCAAGTCACAGCCCTGAGGCCTGTCACTCTCTACAGGGTGGGGCGTTATGGTCAGAAACCCTTACGCCTCAGGCATTCGTTGGTATTTTCACTCCAAATTTTCAACATGGTTTTTTGTGACCCCCACCTCATGAACAGTGGCAATATCAGTTTGTTAGCTGAAAGCTGATTTTGCACAGCGACTATCCAGTTTGTCACCACAGGTGCAAAAACGCATTCCGAACAGGATGTGAAAAATTACAGCTGTAATGTTCATGGGGAGGAGTGAAAAATGCAATGTTGAAAATCTGCAGTGAAAATATAAAAAAAAAAATGGTGAAGTCACGAGCGTGCGTAGAAACTGTGCAACGCACACCCGTAATGTAATTAGTTTTGGGGATTTTTTACAGCAGATTGTCAACACAGGCATTTTGGGACCTCCGATCATGAACAGTGTCACTGTGATTTTATTTATCTGTCCCAAACAATGATTTCCCACAGCGACCATGCATTTCGGTTCTGAAAGTGTGAAAACATATTTCGGCCGTGTTGTGAAAAATGACAGCTATACTGTTCATAAGGAAGTGTGGAAAAATGCCACTGGAGAAAATCTGGACTGAAAATACTACAAATTCATGAACTTACGAGGGTACGTGGAAACTGCGCAATCCTCACTTGTAACACAGTCATTTTATGGACTTTTGTCACCAAATTAAAAAAAAAATGTAATACCTCTGCTCATGACCAGTGACACTGTAATTTTCTTAATCTGTCCCAAACATTGCTTTCGCACATCGACTGCACCATTACGCGCTACATGTGCGGAAACACATTTTGGGCAAGATGTGAAAAATGGCAGCTGTACTGCTCATAAGGAAGTGTGGTAAAATGGCAATGTTAAAAATCTGGCATGCAAGTATTAAAAATTTGCGAACTTACGAGCATGTATAGGAACTGTGCAATGCATGCTCATAAGACAGTCATTTTTAGGAATGTTTTCACCAAATTTTCAACATAGCCATTTTAAGAACTCTAATCATGAATGAGCAGTGTCATTGTGATTTTCTTACTGTATCCCTTACATTGATTTCGTACATCGACTGTGCCATTGTGCGCTACATGCGTGGAAACACATTTTGGGTGAGATGTGAAAAATGACAGCTGTACTGCCCATAAGGGGGTGTGGTAAAATGGCAATGTTGAAAATCCAGAGTGCAAATATTAAAAATTCACAAACTTATGAGCGTGCGTAGGAACTGCATAACGCATCGCTTGTAAAAGAGTAATTTTAGAATTTTTGCCAATTTGTCACATAGGCTTTTTGAGAGCCCACCTTATGAACACTGGCACTGTCATTTCCTTAATTGGTCCCAAAAGGTGATTTCACACAGTGACCACGAAATCACCCTTCGGGCCCGATTAACAGTTCAAGAAGGGCAGTTCAAGAATTCATGAGGCGGGGTCCCAAAAAACCCATGTTGAACATTTGGGGCCAAAATTCCAAAAAATGCCTGAGATATGCATCAAAGTTGAAAAAACCCTATTTATTACATTATACAGCTTACCAGCATTTCCTCAGTTCACGTTCGGCTTTGTAGAGTGCAGACCTGTGCCCAGTCCACCGAAGATCATTGCGCTGGACTCCACAGGTAAGTATGGGGTGAGGTGAAGGTGTGGGGAGGCAGGGTGCACAGAGGGTGGGCGTGTGTGGGCAGGGAGACCGCCATGGGAACTTTTTTTGTTTACAGTTTTTTTTTTTAGGAAGATGCCACGGGACGTTTGCCATGCTGGGGTGGGCTCCCAGCATGGCAGCTGGAAGACTGTTTGGGAAGGCCTAGAGCCATTGGGGGATTGGGCGCCCCCATCGGCCATAACAATTTTTGCCACGCTAGGAGCACCTGGAAAGCTTTTAGAGGGGGCATGAAGCCAATGGGGGATTGGGCACCCCCATCAGCCATACAGTATGTGCGTGGGAGGGAGTGCATGAGCATGCAATATGCATGCTTGCGTGCGTGCATGTGTGTGTGGAGGGGGGCACTGCTCACTGAAGCAGAGCTCTCCCTTTCAACTATATTGCACTGCATTTTGGATGATCGCACTATGTTTCTTGCACATGCGATCAAGCAAACATAAAAATGGAAGACACAGTGATCACCACACAGGCAAACAGCCAGTCACACATTGCATTGGTCAAGTGCAGTGCAGTCATAAAAAAGTTTGCCACTGCCACCTAAAGACCTGCTACAACCCAAAGTCAAATTATCCCCTGGGCCACCTACATCCAGCAGCACAGGGCAAGCGCATTAACTTGTATGATGTTTGAACAGTATTTTTTTTAATATATGAAACCATGATTGAAGCTAGGTGTTGATGATCGTAATTTGTGATTGGGTTGTACGCACAGCTGCACTGAAGTCAGGAAAAAAACATTATTTGGGATTTCTGGGACTGTCACATTTATTGAGGACCACCCTGCAGTCTCCTTCCCTTTCCCCTCTTTACGTCACAAAGATTTATTTTGCCACCCGACTGCCCTTGCTCTGTACACACAGCCGCACTGAAGCCAGGAAAAAATTATTTGGGATTTCTGGGACTGTCACATTTATTGAGGGCCACCCTGCAGTCTTTTTCCCACTCCCCTCTTTATGTCACAAAGATTTGTTTGCCACCTTACTGCCAAGAAAAAAAACTTCCATTTGGGATTTTCTGTAACTGTAATCTCTGGGCCACCAGTACTCTTTCCTCTGAATCTGGAATGGCACAAATCAGATTTTGCCAGCCTGCACTTTTGTACACACAGATACTGTCTGAGGCCAAGAAAAGTTTAATTTGGGATTTTCTGTAACTGTAATCTCTGGAACTCTCCCAAGTACTCTGGAAGTGGAATGGCACAAGTCAGATTTTTCCAGCCTGCACTTTTTGTATACACAGATACTGTCTGAGGCCAAGGAAAAGTTTCATTTGGGATTTTCTATAACTGTAATCGCTGGGAACCCCTCCCCCAAGTACTTTGGACCTGGAATGGCACAAGTCGGATTTTGCCTGCCTGCACTTTTTGTACACACAGCTACTGTCTGAGGCCAGGAAAAAAACTGCCATTTGGGATTTTCTGTAGCTGTAATATCTGGGCCACCACCACTAGTACTCTCTCCTCTCTGGATCTGGAATAGCACAAGTCAGATTTTGCCAGTGGCCAGCCTGCTCTTTTTGTACACAATGCTTCTACTATCTGAGGCTGAGAAAAAGTTTAATTTGGGATTTTCTGTAACTATAATCATTCATGTCCCCCGTACTCCCGACCCTCCCTCCTGTCATCAGCTAACCGTCTTCACCACCCCACGTCCTCCATGATCAGGAGTCTCTCACCCTCCTTCCCCTAACTTTAGTGCTTTTGCTTTGTTTGTTTTGGCACTTCTAGTCTCCAGTCTCTCTTCTGCTGCTTCATCAGCAGCTCCTCCATGCAGCTCAGTGATCTCCTCCTCCTTCTGGGCCATGTGGTGCACTCATTGGCCTTATATCCCGGTGAGTGCATCACATGACCTTCTGTTACCATACTGGATGCTGCCGGCTGCCTGTATGTCCCAAAGGCATCCCCCAGGCAACAGAAAAAAAAAATGCAGAAACAGCATCTCCACAGACCTGGTACTGGACTTCCACCACAAAGTCTGTATTTATTTGGGTCCGTAGATTGCGGGTTCAATCCGGGAGGTGGCGGATCTCCCACAGAACAGTCTGCCCACCCTAAAAAGGACCTGGGTCTAATTATCATGAGTGACCTGAAGCACTAGACACACTGCAGGAAAGCTGTGGCCAAAGTAAATTGGATGCTGGGCTGTATAGCCAGAGGAATTGCCAGCAGGATGGTGGAGATCATTCTACTGCTATACAGGTCTGTAGTGAGACCTCTCCTAGAGTACAGCATGCAATATTGGTGTCCTTATTTTAAGAAGGATATCAAATTGTTGGAAATGGTACAGAAAAGGGCAACCAAGATGATCCAGTGCCAGTGAGGCAATATCTACGAGGAGAGGCTCAGAGGACTCAACATGTGCCTCTGGAGAACAGAAGGGGGCATGACTGACAACTTCCAAGTACTTTAAAGGCATACATGGGGTGAGCACTGAAAGACACTTCAGCCTTAGTGGAAACAAAAGCACTAGGGGTAGCAGCTTAAAGGTGGTGGGGGAAGGTTTAGGAGGGAGATGAGAAGGTACTTTTTCTCTGAGAGAGTGGTAGCTAAGTGGAATGAGTTGCAAGAGGATGTGGCATCCATAAAAATGGTGGATAGCTTTAAAAGAGGTTGGGACAGGGTGAGAGGGAAGTTGCAGATATGTGGAAAAGACAGGAGAAAACAATAATAATCTGTCTCCCTACACTTGGGGAAGGGGTATTTCAGAGGGGTCAAGGGCAATTTGGGGAGGGGACAGTTCCCTCTGCAAATGCAGTGGGAACTGCATACTTGAGCAGACTGGATAGACCATAAGGACTTTTATCTGCTGGCACATTTGTTATGTTCGGATGTTCATATGTTGTCCAGTGGCCCCCCTGACCACTCCTTGTAAACAAATATATCCCTGATGTCCAGTGACCCACAGACCACTTCATGGAAATAAATATATACTTGGTGTTCTGTGAACCCTGACCACTCCTTGTAAACAAATATATCCCAGGTGACCAGTGCCCCCTTAAAAATCCTTGTAATAAATATATCTCTGGTGTCCAGTGACCCTTGACCACTCCTTGTAATAAATATATCCCTGGCATCCTCTGCCCCTGACTACTCCTTGTAACAAATATATCCCTGGTGTCCAGTGGCCCCCTGCCCACTCCATGTTATAAATATATTCCTGGTGCACATGTCCAGTGACCCCCTGACCATTCACTGCAATAAACATTTCCCTGGTGTCCAGTGACCCCTGACTACTCCTTGTAATAAATATATCTCTGGCATCCTCTTCCCCCTGACTACTCCTTGTAACAAATATATCCCTGATATCCAGTAACTCCCTGACGACTCCTTGTAATAAATATATCCCTGTTGTCGAGTGACTCCTTGACTACTCCTAATAAATATTTCCCTGGTGTCCAATGACACTCCCAACCACTTCTCATAACAAATATATCCCTGGTGTCCAGTAATTCACCCTGACCACTCTTTGAAATAAATATATTCCTGGTATCCAGTAACTCCCTGACCACTCCTTGTAATAACTATATCCATGGTGTCCAGTGGTCCCCTGGCCACTCCATGTTATGAATATATTCCTGGTGTACATGTCCAGTGACCCCCTGACCTTTCACTGCAATAAACATATCCATGATGTCCAGTGACCTTTCCCGACCACTCCTTGTAATAAATATGTCCCTGGTAGGTGGGCCAAGCAGTCCTTATCTGCCATCAAATTCTATGTTTTCATGTATCCAGTAACCCACTGACCACTCACTGCAATAAATTTGTCCCTGGCATCCAGTAACTCCCTGACCACTCCTTGTAATAAATATATCCCTGTTGTCGAGTGACTCCCTGACTACTCCTTCTAATAAATATATCCCTGGTGTCCAATGACATCCCGACCACTCCTTGTAACAAATATATCCCTGGTGTCCAGTAATTCACCATGACCACTCCTTGAAATAAATATATCCCTGGTGTCCAGTGATTTGCCCCCAACCATTCCTTGTAATACATATATCCCTGTTGTCCAGTGACCCCCCAACCACTCCTTTCAATAAATATATCCCCAGTGTCTAGTAATTCTCCCTGACCACTCCTTGTAATACATATATTCCTGTTGTCCAGTGACCCCGTGATGACTTCTTGTAATAAATATATATCCTTGTTGTCCAGTGACCACCAACCACTTCTTGTAATAAATATATTCCTGGTGTCCAGTGCCCCCACCTCTCCTTGTAATAAATATATCCATGGTGTCCACTGATCCACCCCACCTCTCCTTGTAAATAAATATATTCCTAGTGTCCAGTGACCCTCTGACCACTCCTTGTAATAAAAATATTCCTAGTGCCCAGTGACTCCTGACCACTCCTTGTAATAAACATATCCCTGTTGTCCAGTGACCCCTGACCACTCATTGTAATTAACATATCCCTGTTGTCCAGTGACCCCTGACCACTTCTTGTATATCCCTGGTGTCCAGTGATTCACCCCACCATTCCTTGCAATAAATATATCCCTGTTGTCCAGTGAGCCCTGACCACTCCTTGTAATAAATATATCACTGTTGTCCAGTGAGCCCTGACCATTCCTTGTAATAAATATATCCCTGTTGTTCAGTGAGCTCTGACCACTCCTTGTAATAAATATATCTCTGTTGTCCAGTGAGACCTGAACACTCCTTGTAATAAATATATCCCTGTTGACCAGTGATCCCCAGACCACTCATTGCAAAAAATATACCCCTGATGTCCAGGGATTCACCCCAACCACTCTGTGTAATAAATATATCCCTGTTGTCCAGTAATCCCCAGACCACTCATTGTAATAAATATAGCCCTCATGTCCAGTGACCCCCCAACCACTCCTTGTAATCAATACATCCCTGGTGTCCAGTGACCACCAGACCACTTCTTATAATAAATACAGCCCTGGTGTCCAGTGACCCCACCACCACTCCTTGTAATAAGTATATCCCTGGTGTCCAGTGACCCCCAAACACTCCATGTAGTAAACATATCCCTAGTGTCCAGTGACCCCTGACCACTCCATGTAGTAAATATATCCCTGGTGTCCAGTGACCCTAGCCATGCCTTCTAACAAATACATCCTGCTGTCCAGATGCCCCTGACCACTCCTTGTAATAAATATAAACCTGTTGTCCAGTGCCCCCAACTGCTTTTTGTAATAAATATATCTTTGGTGTCCAGATACTCCTGGCCTGACCACTCCTTGTAAAAAATATAAATTCCTGGTGTCCAGTGACCTCCTGGCCACTCTTGTAATAAATATATGCCTGGTGTCCACTGATGCACCCCACCAATCATTGTAACAAATATATCCTTTGTGTCCACTGATACACACCCCACTACTCCTTGTAATAAATGTATCCTTGTTGTCCAGTGACCCCCTTAACCACTCCTTATAATAAATATATCCCTGGTGTTCACTGAGCCACCCCCAACACTCTTTGTAACAGATAAATATACCTGTTGTCCAGTGCCCCTCCGACCACTTCTTGTAATAAATGTATCCCTGGTGTTCAGTGATACCTCCCACCACTGCATGCAGTAAATATATCCCTGGTGTCCAGTGATACCTCCCACCATTGCATGTAATAAATATATCCCTGGTGTCCAGTAATACCTCCCACCGCTGCATATAATAACTATATCCCTGGCGTCCAGATACCCCTGAGCACTCCTTGTATTTATTAAAATTTTTGGATATAACCTTTGAGCTCAGAGCTCATTTACAAAGGTTCCATGTCAAGGAGAACAATACAATGGCAGAAAAGCATACTGGGTATACAGCAGCATGTATGAATTTACAGAGCACAAAACATCAGTAGTCAAACCAAGTACAAGTAACACTATACAATAAGAGAGAAATATGACACGTAGACAAACTATAAAAAATAAGGGAGGGCATGGAGATCCATAGGCCAGCACCCAGAGATGTGGGATTATCACAACTGTATCAGTAAAGTGAGGATGGGAGACAGAAAGTGAGAGCTAGGTGCAAGTGGTGGTGGTGGGAGGTTCCATGGGGAGGGTACAGGGTTAAAGGTGTGCAGTTGAGGTTAGGTAAGCAGTGGGAAAGAGGAAGTAGAAAGAGGAAGCTGATGGCAGGGAGATGAGGGGGATGTAAAATGGTCAGTTAGAGGTCCCTGGGATAAGGATGGGGTGAAATCAGCTTGGCTAAAGCAGAGGAAAAGCAGTCTTGAAGGAGAAGCGTTCAAGGTAATTTAGCAGTTACAGCTGCTGGAGGTAGCTAGGTAGTGCTTCAGTTCTTTTTCAAAAGAGCTGATGTTGCTGGAGTTGGCTAATTCATTAGGGAGTTTGTAAATCCAATGTGGGGCTCTCTAAGCCAAAGAGCACTGAGCGAGAGAGGGTCTCCTGAACGGTGCAGACAGTGAGCATCATGCAGCGCCCCTGGTGCAGTGCTGGGTTTGCAAGAATTGCAGTAGGTTGCGGATGGCAGGTGGGGTGAGACCAAGAAGTGCTTTCTTTCCCATGAGGCATACTTGGTACTTTACTTGCCCTAGTAGGTTTAGCCAAATATATCCCTGGTGTCCAGTGCCCCAACCTCTCCTTGTAATAAATCTATTCTTAGTGTCCAGTGATCCACCCCATGACTCCTTGTAATAAATAGAGCCCTGATGTCTAGATACCCCCTGATCACTCCTTGTAATAAATGTAGCCCTGGTGTCCAGTGATCCCCCACCTCTCCTTGTAATAAATATATCCCTGGTGTCCACTGTTGCACTCCCCACCAGTTCTTGCAAAAAATATAGCCCTGGTGCCCAGCTACCCCCTGACCAGTTTCTGTAATAAATATATCCCTGGTGTTTAGTGATTCACCCTCACCACTCCTTGCAATAAATATAGCCCTGGTATCTGTTGTGACCTAGCCACTACTAGTCATATTTGCAGACATATTGTTTTACATTTTTATGTGATTTTGTGTATGTGAAAATACCACAAGAATGCCAGTGTTAAGGAAAGGGTCACACAGGGAGAGAGACTGTACTGAAAAATGTTTGATCTTCCTCTGTGACCTGAGGGGAAGCTTGCTAGCAGGAAGCCAAATTACCTCAAATGCTGCTCAAAAAGAATGTGCCAGAAAACCATCACCCATCTTAAAACTTTGCACTTCAAAGGCAGGATGCTTGGGATACCAGGTTTTGGAAAATAGCTCTTCTTGACAAGCTGGTGTAAATTGTCTTACCAGTAAGGCAGTAGGACATCAAAAGGGCAGCCAAGAAATTGGGATGAGGAATTAGATATAATAATTTCCCCAGTGTTTGGAAAAGTAAGAGTGATATCTATGCCCCCAAAAAGACAAGGCCACCAGCTGACAAAAGGCAGTGTCACATACTGGAGGGGGATGCCTATTTAAGGACCTCTAATCAGAAATTCAGTGCACTTGTCACAGCATTTTAGCTTTTGGCATTTCATTTTGGACACACTTCTGACACACAAGAAGCAAGACTGCTACAGACTTCAATTCACCACAAACCTAAAGTAGAATTAGTTAAAAGTATAGCATGTTTTTCTGGTACATGTCCACTTTTTATTTGTGTTATTCTGTGACCAAATTGAAAAAAATAACTTTTAGTTGTAAATGTATGATAGTTATTTAAGTATTTAGTAAAAACATTTGTGTTTTTAAAGAAAACCTGCCTGAGCGAGATTTTTATTATTGTGTGCGATTTGTGGAACGTATATTAATAATCTGTGATAATACTGTAATTGTCAAAGGTGTACCACCAGAAACAATCAATTGAGCAAGGATCTGAAAGGGAAATCTTGGTAAAGATAGGGAGAATGCAGGAGCCTGAGGAAAGAGTTTGTGTGGATTTGAACCAGGTTATTGCATGTCCGGGGAAGAAAACAAAATCAGGGTCACATGGCTACCCCGAAGAGTGTGTGACACCTGGATCTTCCCCCTTTGTGTAACAACCAAGAAGGGTTCATATTTGGCTACAAGGCTTGAGACTAGTATTGTACTCTGATCCAGAGTTTAAAGATCCGTGTTTAAACCCAACAATCAGTACACATGACTAACAGAGAGCTATGAGTAAAACAGTGTACAAGACTGCTACAACTATTGGTACATGGCACACTCTACAGAGCTAGGTTTTTGCCCTGGGAGCTTGTGGCAGGTGTTCATCTGTGAACCCAGTGAGCACTCTGTAAGGACACGAGTAGAGTATCCCTGTTTTCCCCCTCCCCATCACCGATTACACTCAGGGCTGGGCACAGTGAGCTCAGTGGACCTAACCCACAGGAGTGGGTTCATGACAGTGTCTTGTGCCCCCCTGACCACTTCTTGTGATACATATATCCCTGGTATTCAGTGCTCCACCACCACCACTCCTTGTAATAAGTATTTTTTATTTATTTATTGAAATGTTTCACCAGGAAGGCATGCTGAGCAAGTTGCTCATCTCCTGGTGTGACCTGGAGGTAGGGAACAATGGGATATAATACAGAGAAATGTTACAATGTTGGAATACAATTTGCTTACTTGCATACAATGAGAGCAGGAGGGATTACAGGTGGATAACATTGGCTAACAATGCAGCAGTTAAGTATTGTAGATATGAAGACACATATAGCGAGTTGGCAATAGTTGGTGACAGTTGGTAACACTGGAAAACATAATAACTTGGCAACAGTATGTAGCACTAGAGGGTAGCGTGACCCAATAGTAATTAGTAGCCATTAGTGTGACATAGATATTCAAGATTTAGAGTGATTGGAGTAAAGAGAGGAAGAATGGAAGGAGGGAATGAAAACTTGTGACGGGTAGAATGGAAGAAGATAAAATAAATTGATGGAGAGATGCAGACAGAACATGATTTTCGAGGCAAACAGAGATAACAAGGTGGACTAAAGTGCATATAAGGGGTATGGGGTAGGTTACAAGTGCTTAATTGAGTGTAGGGGTAGGACAGTGTTAGGCTATGTTAACTGGAAGGGGGGTAGTAGGAGAGAAGAGGTAGAGTGCGGGAGGGTGATATGAGAGAGGTATTGTAGGTGAGGGGTGTCCAAGAGGGGAGCTGAAATTCAAGTGTCCTGTTATCCCTATCTGGGCAGGGTGGTGGAAGGCCCTACTGGCAGAACGCTGGTTATAGGCGATGAGAGTTATTTATATATAGTGATGTGAGAGAGGGGGATGCTGGGGGGAGGGATGTTGTGGGAGGGGGTAGCAGGGGTCAACTATGATGGGGGGTAGTACCCCACCAGTGTACTGGGTGACCCTGCCTGCACAAGGCAATGATCTAGCAGTGACTGAGGGGGTGCAGTAAAAGGAGAAATAGGGTAAAGGGGGAAAAGTTGTTGCCCACTGTGTGCTATGGATCCTGCCTGCACAAGGCAGTGATCGAGCTCACAGGAGGGAGATAGATTAAGGGTAGAGAAAGAAGGAGGAGGAACACTTCAGGAGGAGGAGGGAGAGTAGGGAACAAGGAGGAACATGATCTGAGGGAAATAGAGTGGTGGGGAGTAGGCATATGAGCCTGAGCAGAGATCAACGATAGTGGGGGGGGGGTAGTACCCCACCAGTTTGCTGGGTGACCCTTCCTGCACAAGGCTGTGATATAGCAGTGACTGAGTGGGTGCAGTAAAAGGAGAAATAAGGGAAAAGGGGGTTAAGTTGTTGCCCACTGTACGCTATGGATCCTGCCTGCACAAGGCAGTGATCAAGCTCACAAGAGGGAGATAGATTAAGGGTAGAGAAAGAAGGGGAAGGAACACTTTAGGAGGAGGGAGAGTAGGGAACAAGGAGAAGCATGATCAGAGGGAAATAAGAGTGGTGGGGAGTAGGCATATGGTAATATGGGCTTAGGGGAAATGGTGGGGGGATTAGAGAGGGTCATGGCAGGCATAGGAAGGGGCAAGAAAGTTCTTGAGGGCAGAGTTAATGCAAGAGGATGAGTGGCGAATTTGAGGGGGAAGCGAATTCCAGATTTTTGGGAGGTGATAAGAATAATCCGATTGGCCAATAAGGGTGGAGCGGCTAAGGATCACCAGGGTTTGTGAGTTGGCAGCTCTTAGGGAGTGGGAAGGAGGGCAGTTGTAAAGGCAGGGGAGAGGTAGGAGGGAAGTTCACCCAACCAGTGTTTGGAGGTGAATTCTGCACAGTGAGAGAGATGTCGGTTTGTCAGGGAAGGGAAGGATAGGGCATAGTAGAGATCACAATGAATGTGGAGTGGGGTGTCAAGGGCAAAATGAGTTGAAGAGGGTATCTAGTCTGGCCAGGGAGGACTTAGGGGCAGCACTGTAGACTACATCACAGTAGTCGAAGATAGGTAGGATCATCTTCTGGACAATCTCACATCTAGCTGTGGGTGGAATGCAGGCATGGTTCCTGAATAAGGCACTGAGCTTATATATATCCCTGCTGTCCAGTGCTCCCCCCTCTACTTATAATAAATATATTCCTGCTGTCCAATGATCCCCCCACCACCATTACATGTAATAAATATATCACTAGTGTCCAGATACCCTCGACCACTCCTTGTAATAAATATCTCCCTGTTGTCCAGTGACCCCTGACCACTCCTTGTAATAAATATATCACTGGTATCCGGTGCCCCCCCGACCACTCCTTAGAAATAACTATATCCCATGTGGGCTACGGCCCTTGCCCACTCCTTGTAATATATCCCTTGTGTTCAGTGACCCACCCTGACCACTCCTTGTAATAAATATGTACCTGGTGTCCAGTGGCCACTGACCACTCCTTGTAATAAATATGTCCCTGATGTCCAGTTGCCACTGACCACTCCTTGTAATAAATATGTACTTGGTGTCCAGTGGCCACTGACCACTCCTTGTAATAAATATGTCCCTGGTGTCCAGCTGCCACTGACCACTCCTTGTAATAAATATGTCCATGGTGTCCAGTGGCCACTGACCACTCCTTGTAATAAATATGTACCTGGTGTCCAGTGGCCACTGACCACTCCTAGTAACAAATATATCCCTGGTGTCCAGTGGTCCCTCCAGTCCCTTCCCCCCCATGCACTGCTTTTGTTAACTCCTCCCTCTCCAGTCTCGGTCCTGGTTAAGTCCTCTTTGTGCCCCACATGCCTGTGCCACCCCTGTGAAATTGCTTCTCACATTTCAACATGGGTCAGAGGTGCTGTGGCATACAGGTGGCAGTTTGGGGAACCAGGGAATGGCTACTCCTAGCATAGTACTTCATTAACATGCCAGCCCCTCTTACATTCCTTGTACTGGCACAATGATAATTTCACCAGTGCAGGGAAAGGATTGTGACCTTGTTGTGTATCGCACAAAGAGACGCACAAATCTATTGTTGAGGCCACTTTGTGTCACTAATGAGCAACAATATGTTAGGCTGAAGAAGTTTATAGTTTCCTTTGTCTATTCCCTTGAAGACCACAGACCCCCCCCCTGAGGAAAAGCTTGTACTCAAAGCACCAGGGCATGTAATGCAGTTTGTCTTGATTTGCACGTGGTGCTCATTTAAATAAAACAAATTTATATGCTTGACTCACTTTGCTTTGACAAAAGTTTTTTTCTTGTTGCTTGTGCATGTGAATAGTGTTTTGTATTTGATCAGGAGCTAGACACTCCATGTAGGTAGTGGTACAGCCAAGGCTTAGTTTCGGGTTTCTCTTCTCCTGGTTGTAAACACGAAGAAGAAAACAGGACTTCACTGACAGTGAAATCTCTGCTGGGCTGTCCCAGGTAAATAGATACCCCAAACTCCATAGGTAAATCTTGTGATTGCAGTGGTTGCACCGTCTTTCGGAACAAAGTTATTTAAATATCCTGAGCCCGATTTTCAAAAGCTGTCACGTCAGAAGCAAAATGCATCAAAGTCGAGGGTTTGTTAAATGCAGCTGCGTCCATGTGAATAGCCAGTATTTTAGAAAAAGCGTAATATGCATCCGGATGCAGCAGACCAACATCGCATGCAAATTGTGTCATAAAAAGGTGAGCAAACCACCTATCGGACACAGAGCATGAGAAAAGTGGGACAGAGTGCAAAAAGCGAAAGTGAGGCAAAACAGGACACAAATACAACAGACTATCAATATAGACAAGTACAATGAGGTACATTACACCACACAAGTGTACTGGACACCTGCCTGCACTGCAGTCACAGTACTAATAGAAATAGAGAAACATAGACTTTGACAGCAGATAAGGACCGCTTGGACGACCTAGTCTGCACATTTCCCTACCTAGAGGATAAGCGGCAGATCCTACTTAACCAACAGCCTATTTCTTCCTACCCCCCACAAAAATTGCCTTATGTCTGTCCCATGCATTCTTGAATTCTCCCACAGTTATAGACCCCACAACCTCCTCCGGAAGGCTGTTCCATGCATCCACCACCCTCTCTGTGAAAAAATACTTCCTCACATTGCCCCTAAGTTGTCCCCCCTCTACCTTCAAATTGTGTCCCCTTGTTCTTGCACATCTCTTTTCCTGAAAGATGCTACCCTCTTGGACTTTGTTGATTCCACTGAGGTACTTAAACGTTTCTATCATGTCCCTCCTCTCCCTCCTTTCCTCAGGGGTATACATATTAAGCTCCTTTAGCCTCTCCTCGTATGGCTTCTCTTGCAGACCCTGCACCATTTTAGTTGCCCTCCTCTGAACTGCCTCCATCCTGTCTATGTCCTTGTGGAGATGGGGTCTCCAGAACTGGACGCAGTATTCCAGATGGGGTCTGTACAGGGGGATAACAACTTCCTGTTTTCTGCTGGTGATGCCTCTCCCTATACATCCCAGTATCCGCCCAGCCCTCCCTACCGCCTTCGCACATTGCTTGCCAACCTTAAGGTCATCTGATATGATTACTCCCAGGTCCCTTTCCATTTTTGTTGTTGTTACGACCTCGACCCCCCCCCCCCCATTGTGTAATCTTCCCCGGTTTTTGTTTCCCAGGTGCATTACTTGCACTTCTTTGCATTGAATCCAAGCTGCCATACTTCTGACCATTCCTCCAACCTTGCCAAGTCCCTTCTCATTCTTTCCACGCCTCCTTGTGTATCAACCCTGTTGCAGATCTTTGTGTCATCTGCAAAGAGGCATACTTTTCCTTCCAGTCCCTCTGCAATGTCACTTATAAAGACATTAAAAAGGACTGGACCCAGTACTGAACCCTGCGGTACCCCACTAGTAACCCCTCTTTCTTCAGAGTGGACTCATTTAAAAATTACCTTCTGTGTCCTGTTGTCCAGCCAATGTTTTACCCAGGCTACCACCCTGGGACCCACCCAGGCTGGTTAATTTGACTACTAATCTTTTGTGTGGGACTGTGTCAAATGCCTTGCTAATGTCTAGGTAGGCCATGTCCACAGCCCCTCCCTGGTCTACTACTTTTGGTCACCCAGTCAAAGAAATCAATTAGATTCGTCTGACATGACCTTCCCGCTGTGAACCCATGCTGCCTTGGGTCCTGTGCCCCACTGGCCTCTAGGTACTCAACAATTCTTTCCTTCAGAAGTGAAGTACCTTCTGTGGTTTATAGCACCAGAGACCACCCAAACAACAGCACCGTCCAGAAGTGGAGTGGAACACCCCCGACCCAGGTAAAGTATCCCCGCAGCAAGAGTATGTACTGTACTGAATGCACAAGCATGGCACACCTTCTTGCACTGCTGTCACTGTACCAATGTCTCCGTTCTGTGTCTGACAGCACTTGAGACAACCCTCAGACCAGCCTCAGCCGGTAGTGGAGTGGAACACCCCCCCACCCAGGTAAGGTATCCCCGCAGCAAGTGTATGTACTGTACTGAATGCACCAACATGGCACACATTCCTGCACTGCTGTCACTGTACCAATGTCTCCGTTCTATGTCTGACAGCACCCAAGACAACCCTCAGACCAGCATCAGCCGGTAGTGGAGTGGAACACCCCCCACCCAGGTAAGGTATCCCCAAAGCAAGTGTATGTACTGTACTGAATGCACCAACACGGCACACCTTCCTGCACTGCTGTCATTGTACCAATGTCCCCATTCTGTGTCTGACAGCACCTGAGACAAGTCACAGAACAGAGCTGTGTAGGACACGAGTGTGGAATGGCTGAACAGCAGACCAAAAAGCAGGTATGGAAGAAGAACTTCATGGCGGAGACAGATGTGCTCCTAGAGGCTATGGAGACAAATGCCACCCTACTCCTCAGCTGAGGCAGGAACAAGGCCCACAGACTTAAGTGGAAGGTGGCATGGGCGGAAGTGGCCAAGAAGGTGAATGCTATCAGCAGGGTGAAGCATATGATTTGGAAGTTCCAAAAGAGGCACAAAAACCTCACATAACGGTCCAAAAAGAAACTGGCACAGATCCACAGAAACAGCCTTGCTGCTGGAGGGGGACCATATAAACCGATGGAGTGCACCAGACAGGAGGAGATGGTGGCATCCCAGATAAGCAGCAGGCAGAGCATCGAGGGAGACAGCAGTCTTGATGTGTTCAGGATGCATAGTGGTGAAGGTGTATGGTAAGCACAGCACGTATCTGGATTCAGGGCTGTGGATGAAGGCAATGAGTACGTGAGCAGCACATGACAGTGTGCACGACCCAATACATGTTAGACAAGGGAGCTCTGTGGGTGCTGGTCAAATGCTGTCTGCCACCATGGTCAGTGAAGCTGATCCACACCATGAGAGGGGAGACACGCATGCTGCACATGGCACAACTGATGGCACACCACACAGGACACAACCTGCCGAGCAGACAGATGACACACACACAGGACAGATGCCCACAGAGGGCGTCGGATACCTGTACAGTGTATCATGTGACACAATGCAGACAGTGGTCCCAAAGGCCCACATAGGGCATGTATTGCTGCACACATGTAGATGTACGCAACCATTGGAAACACAGCCAATGTTCGGACTGACAGCTGTTAACCGTCTGTTGCAGGTACCAGTGTAACATCAAGAACAGGAATGCCAAGAGCAGGCACCAGTGGAATGTCAGAAACAGGAGGACCACAAGCAGGCACTAGTGGAACATCAGGAACAGGAGGGCCATGAGTAGGCACCAGTGGAATGTCAGGAACAGGAGGGCCACGAGCAGCGGTATCCAGTGCTGGATGACAAAACACTGGACACACACAGACTAGTGACATGGACGATGACACATCCACTGGTGGTGGGGATAGTGACAGTGACAGTAGTCCAGTTGACATGGTGGAACAGTCCATAGATGCCACAATGGAGGATGCAGAAGATTCCACTGATGCACTGATGGGGGAGTGATGCCAAGGGGGAGGCAGAGGAGGCTGATGATGATGCATCGGAAGTGGATGGTGGGGAAGGGGTGCAGAAGAAGGAGGCCGAGATGGGTGAGAATGATGGCACAGAGGTTAGCCACGAGGACATACATGATAACACTGCCCAGGACCTGTCCTCAATACCATCCATGACTGAGGGAGGTGATGTGAGTGAGGATGGTGGGGAAAACACAGCAGGGATGTCAATGAGCATGGACGATGTAGACAGACTATGCCACAATATGCTCTCATCTGAGGAAAGGGTCTCCCGTGAACTGTCGGCAGTGCGTGAGCACATTGACACATACACGACTGCAACAGAGGCACACTACCAGCAAATGCATGAGGACATGGCAGGTGTCAGGGATACCGTCACCCAGGGCATGAGGAGTGTGGCCAGCCAATTGCAATGGCAGGCTGATATTATGCAGAGGTTGTAGATGGTTAGTGAATGCCAGACTGCCAGACTGGAGTGTGTGTCCGGTGCCCTGGATAGACTTGTGTGGCTACAGGGGTCTGGCACAAGGATCCCTGATGCTGCACATAGAATCTGATGGCAGATAAGGACCGCTTGGCCCACCTAGTCTGTCCATTTCCCTACCTAATGGATAAGCTGCAGATCCTAGTTAACCAACAGCCTACTTCCTCTTACCCCCCAGTAGAATGCCTTATGTCTGTCCCATGCGTTCTTGAATTCCATCACTGTTTTTGACTCTATGACCTCCTCAGGAAGGCTGTTCCATGCGTCTACAACCCTTTTTGTGAAGAAATACTTCCTCACATTACCTCTGAGCCATCCCCCTCTATCTTCAAATTGTGCCCCCTTGTTCTTGCACATCTCTTTTTCTGAACGATGCTACCCTCTTGGACTTTGTTGATTCCCTTGAGGTATTTGAAAGTTTCTATCATGTCCCCCCTCTCCCTCCTTTCCTCGAGGCTATACATCTTAAGCTCCTTTGGTCTTTCTTCATATGTCTTCTGGTGCAGACTCTGCATCATTTTGGCTGCCCTCCTCTGGACAGCCTCCACCCTGTCTACGTCTTTGCAGAGATGGGGTCTCCAGAACTGTACACAGTACTCCAGATGTGGTCTTACCAACTGTCTGTACAGAGGGACAACAATTTCCTGTTTTCTACTTGTGATGCATCTCCCTTTGCAACCCAGTATCCCCCCAGCCCTCCTTACTGCCTTCTCACATTGCTTGCCCACCTTTAGGTCATCTGATATGACTACCCCCAGGTCCCTTTCCATTTTTGTTGCTGTCAGTATCTCACCCCCTTTGCGTACTCTTCCCCTGGGTTTTTGCTTCCCAGGTACATTACTTTGCACTTCTTTGCATTGAATCTAAGCTGCCATACATTTGACCATTCCTCCAGCCTTGCCAAGTCCTTTTTCATCCTTTCCACCCCACCTTCCGTATCAACCCTGTTGCAGATCTTTTTGTCGTCTGCAAAGGGACATAGTTTTCCTTACAGTCCCTCTGCGATGTCACTTCTATAGAAATTAAAAACCGGCCCCAGTACTGAACCCTGCTGTGCCCCACTAGTAACCCCCCTTTCTTCACTGTGGACTTGATTTACTATTACCCTCTGTGTCCTGTTGTCCAGCTAGTGTTTTACCCAGGCTACCACCCTGGGACCCACTCCCAGGCTGGCTAATTTGTTTATTAATCTTTTGTGCGGGACTGTGTCAAATGCCTTGCTGAAGTCTAGGTAGGCCATGTCCACAGCCCCTCCCTGGTCTACTACTTTGGTCACCCAGTCAAAGAAATCAATTAGATTTGTCTGACATGACCTTCCTGCTGTGAATCCATGCTACCTTGGGTCCTGTGCCGCACTAGCCTATAGGTACTCAACAATTCTTTCCTTCAGAAGTGATTCCATCATCTTCCCTACCACTGAGGTCAAACTGACAGGTCTGTAGTTTCCTGCCTCTGTCTTGCTGCCACTTTTGTGAAGGGGAATCACATCTGCCCTCTTCCAGTCCTCAGGTACCATACCATCCTCCCATGATTTATTAAAAAGGGTTCTCAGTGGTGTTACTAGTTTTTCCCTTAGTTCTTTTAGAATTCTGGATGAATCCCATCAGGCCCCATTGCTTTATCCTTCTTCAGTTTTAGGAGTTCTTTCAGAACCCTTTCTTCTGTGAAAGGACTAATGTCACCCCCCCCCCCACACCCAGAGTGCTTCTAGTGACTGGATTATGCATCTCCCCATGCTCTTCCATTGTGAATACTGAGCAGAAGTATTTGTTCAGTATCCCTGCTTTTTCACTGTCGCTCTCTGCCCAACCACCCTCCTCTTCATTCAGCCTCAGTATCCCTGACTAAGTCTTTTTTTGCTCCCTAATGTACCTATAAAAGGTTTTATCCCCCTTCTTAACCAAGTTGGCTATCCTTTCCTCAGTTTGGGCCTTTGCTATTCTGATTGCCTTCCCTGCTTTCTTCTGCTTTAATTGGTACAGTTCTCTGTCATGCTCCTTCTGTGTTTCCTTTTACTTCCTGAATGCTACCTTTTTCTCCCTAACCTTCCCTGCCACTTCTTTCGAGAACCATAATGGTTTTCTCTTTCATTGTTGATTTGCACACCCTGTACACAGTGACAACAGGAGATGGTGGCAACAATTCATGTCCATGCCTTGCCCCTCAAACAAGGACACAAATGTGGTGCCCAGCATGCGAACACAGCATTGGGCAGGTACAGCTGGCTGGGCCACAGACACAACATGCAGACCTGCTGGTGTGCAAAACGCAGACCGCACTGCCCATGGTGTGGCCAGATGGTGTAGTACCACACCACAGTGCCCCAAGACTGGAAAATGCACCAACTGCAGCACATAGAGGGTGTACCAGATGGGCACCTGCCGGTGAGCCACACACAGCAGACTGTCAGTGGCAGTGTGCCGTGGACATGCCAGCAAAACTGTATGGCCACACCTGTGCTGGACAGTGCACTCAACACATCACCGAGTGGGCAATGACACACCGCCATGCAGCTGTCTGAGTGTGCAAATACAGTGACGGATATGCATGCAGACATTGATGCTGACATGGATATGTCAGCGTTGTGGTCCATCACAAATAATGTGGGCACAGACACACCTGTACCCATGGACATGTCACTGGACCCTGTAAAAGCTGTGCACTCAAGAGGGGATTTGCTATGCCCCACCTGGGCCCCTTCACAGGCCACTGGCACATACAGACAGGCCATGTCCTGTGCCACCACTAACATGACCACACAGGGCATCTGCAGCACCACAACAACATGTGCCACTGTGACAGTCAACACAGTGGCACAGAGTACAGAGGCACAGAGTCATGGCAGTGACACTGTAGCACAGTGCACAGTGCCCAGTCATGAACCACGGGCCCATCAAGTGACCACTGTTGCCCCCAACTATGCCATGCACACCATGGCAGTGTTCAACAACACAGCAACACATGTTTCTGTGAGGGTCAGCTATGTGGGAAATGGACATCATAAACCAGGCATCTAGTCAACGACAGCCACGGGGCTGTAGGCCTCGACCTGCCCCATCTGAAACAGACCCAAATGTAGGAGCACAGTTAGCCTCAACGACAGAGCCATGGCGCTCTGCCAGACACCCTGTTCAGCAAGCAGCCACTGGCAGTACCCAGCAACCACCAACAGATAACAGTGGCAGCCCGCCCACACCGGATCCCAATGTAGAAGCACAGGCAGATTCAATGACAGAGCCACGGTGCTCTGCCAGACACCCTATCCAGCAAGCAGCCACTGGCAGTGCCCTGCAACCACCGATGGGTAACACTGGCAGCAGTGGGCCAGAGGCGGGTATAGATGGACACTGCAAGAACAAATTGGCAGGCACAGGACATAGCAGGGGCAAGTAAAATGCCACAGCACATATCCTCTGTACAATAGACACATAATCAGGCCAGCATGCCTAGTGGACTGTAATCACACCACAGTGGGCAATATCCACTGACAAAGCACCCCCATGTTTGGCACCATGCGTGTACCCCTAATACCACCATACACAACCCACACACACGTACACCCCCCCACCACAAACCTACCACAACAGGGCACACCCTGGACACACAGGCTGTCCATGGCACTGTGTCATGCAGTGTCCATCACTGTGGCCATGTGGATATCCAGCAGCACACTACAGCAGCCAATGCTGGGCCTGACTGACACAGACAGTGGGCTTTGCCATCCAGACCAGTCCATGTACCAATGCCTACCCGCACCCCAAGAGTGACTCGGCCAATATGCTGCTGTCCAGACATCCATGTTGTGTGATGTTCACAACTCCTACAAACCCCAAGAACATAGACAGTAGTGTTGCACAACTGTCCCTCCTGTACCATATCCCACGTCATACAGTCCCCCATGATGGGTGCGGGGTCTTCTTAGTAAACCATGGCGATGCACACTTACAAGAGCACGTTGTCATGTTACAGATGAATGTGACCTGCACAGGAGGCCATGGCCACCTAGCACTGTGAACAGCAGGATGTGATTGACTGGTACGGTATACAGCGGGAAATGACTGCAGGCATGTGTGGCATGCTGTCCATATTATCGCCCTGTCCATTGCTATCTGCCCCACTGCAGGTCTGTACACTGCAGCTGGGTCTGGTGGTGTGCTGGCATGTGGCCCATCATGGGAGTGTGTTAACATGTGTGTCACCATAGAGTGTACTCTTGTCTGGGCATAGGGTTTGTTGTCTTCCACACGTGTCATACTACTGTACCATTAAATGTGTATGTGACTGATGATCACTGTGTCACCTCCACGTAATATCCAACACCCCCTGCACACCACAGCAGGTGAGCCACAGCGTGACTACAGTACGATATGTTATGGTGGACAGGGTGGCAGATGCCCCCACAGGTGTGAGTCCAGCGACATCAACACAGGCAACCATGGCATGCAGCATGGTGATGGACTGGCTGGCATGTGAACATGTCATGTACTGTATGTGATCCGCTTGTCAGGTACACTATGGCCATACAGTATGTGCCATGTCCATCACAGGTGCAGTGCATGCACACAGTGCCATACGCAATGGTACATGGCCACATGCATGTACATGCCCATGTCCCCAGCATGCTCCACAGGTGAGCGCACAACATATGGTCGCACATCCCCACCAAACACATGTGGCAGCATGCATTGTGCACCACAGCACAGCGGTGTTGAACAATGCATTTCCACACAGATATCCCCGGAGCCCTGTCACTGGCACCACCCTTAATGTGCACAGCAGATACATGCTATACAGTATCCAGCTTAGCATGCCACAGTGCCAGTGTACCTCAAATATGATCCTGGTGGCCACATAACCCAGCGGAGCACACACAAGGACACCTGTCCACACACACACTGCCCCATCAGCGTGCCACCGCACCGTGCTGTACATGAGCCAGGGTGCACACCACAGTAACAGCAACACACACACTGCACCATGACATATGTATGCCCCCACAGCAACACCCAGCACACTTACCCATAGCCATATACCAAAGTGGACACAGGTATCGGTCTGTGAACAGATTTAATGTAGTGGCATGATGCACACGTGTTTAAACCCAACAATCGGTACACATGACTAACAGAGAGCTATGAGTAAAACAGTGTACAAGACTGCTACAACTATTGGTACATGGTACACTCTACAGAGCTAGGTTTTTACTGGAAACAATGGACCTGTGGGACACAAACATAAACAAATATAATGACTGGATAGGGTACAAACATGCAGGATTGAAACAGTAGGCACATGGACCATGCCAGTTGTAGGAACAGCACCGATGGGACTCCCACAATGACAGGCAATCCCGTGACTATACAGTAATGTGATAAAGTATATGAGCAGAAACAGTAGAAAACTAACTATATGCAACTATATACATAGTACATGGTATTCCTACGATGTACGTTAATGGGTATAGGCGTGTGTGTGTGTGTGTGTGTGTGTTTGTGCATGCAGATGGTGCAGTTGTGCACAGTGCTGTCCTGGTGTGGGGCAGTACAGCACAACAGTCTTAATGTGAGCCCTCTGCATGCTGCAACACACTACTGCATGTAGTGTTGTATGGCCTCAACTCTGCCCAGCATACAGCGGAGGTCTGATGCCAGTCCCTGCAGCCCGACCATCATTGTGGTCACCAGTGTGCACTGTTGTCTTTCTGAGCCAGGCATGCCCCTTCCTTCTGCATACACCCCTTCCTGTTTCTTGGTCTGCATGGCCACACTGACAGTGTTGGCCACTGTCACAGTAGCAACCTGTTCAACATCCTCCTCCTTCATGTCTCCACAGTATGCGTTGCCCTCTCCACCATGCTGCACAGTTCCACATGGCTCCAGTACAGTGCTGTCCAGCCTGTGCACCTGCTGGAATGCACCTGCAGACTCCTGCTGTCCTTGTGGGGGTGTACGTCCAACATGCCCCCCAACATCTGTGCCTCTGTCCGCCGCTCCTAGGCATGGCCTCTGTGCCACACTGGCTTGTGCCCTCACCATGTACCTCCTGGTCCTTGCAGCATAGGCAAGCAAATCATGGTGCTTCAGGCTCTGCATCACACATTCGAGAGCAATTCGCTGTGGTGATGCCGTCCTTTCCTGGGCCCTCATTCAAGCACTGTGGCCTGCGGAGAGGCAAATTGGTGTGTATCAGTGCACAGCAATACATGTACATTGTGGCAGACTTATGACATTATGTCTTAATGTCATTATGACTTCTGCTAATGCTCCCCCATGGGCAGTTCCCAATGTGCATGTGGAATCCAACATCACCTGCTGTGCTCCATTGCACTGGTGCATGCCAGCTGGTAGTGTGTGTCCTCTGGTGGGGGTACGGCCGCATTGTCAGGCATTTACCATGTCAGCATGATGGGTCATATATGTACGGCATTTGTGGCTGCAGGAACTGTGGCTCTTCAGGATGTCTGGGCTGGACCTGTGTACTGCTGTGCACTGTACAGACCATGCACTCAGAAGGCCATGCAGCTGTTCCATGGTCAGCATCCTCACCTGCACCCACCTACACCACCACCAGACTGGCGTATATTCTGCCCTGTCACATGTTGTGTTGGTCTCCATATGTGTCACGCTGTTGGCATCAGGGGTTTGTGTGCCTTAGTATGTGTGCGGCCACGCCCTCCATGCTGGGCACAGATGTTGACCCATATGACTGGTGACCACTCTGGTCCCCCCCTGCCATCTTGGACTGTCTGCATGTATGACATGGTCATGCCACTTACCTTCTGCTTCTGTGGTGGTTCCATCCCCTCATGCCACTGGGTCTGGTGCCAACTCCATTGTCCTCTTGTGGGTGTCTCCCATTTCTGCTTGTACGGGTATACATTGTGAAGGGCAACATTAGTTCACAGCATCATGGTCATGCGTTTAGACTGTGGGGGTTTGGGGGGAGCCACAATGGGCCTGGTACATACCTGTGTGTCTACAATGTGCAGCAGGCATTGCTGCCTCAGCCACCTCTGCTATCCTCATGAGGCTTGCCAGTGTTTCCGGTCTTCACGTTCGCATATCATAAATTCAAAGGCACAGCTGCCTGGTTGTCCAGCTGACCCCTGACACTGCCATTAACCAAGCAGCTATGCTGTGCCACCTCCAGGCCTTAGGTGCCCAAGTGTGTTCCCCACCAGTTCTACCCTGTAACACCCTAGACCACTGTACTGCATGGCTCACCAGCAGTACCACCTCATCTGTAAAATTTGGTGCCCTCCTTCCTTCTCTTGGCATTTTTGTTGCACCCCAGATGTGTGTGAATGTGTGTACTCTTGCCTATGTTGTCTATCCAGTGGGTCTGCATGTCTCTGCCACATTGCACACATTTCGCATGTGGCAGCATACTTTTCTTCCAGGACATGCCATCGCATGCGCAGTATACGTCATTGACCAGCACAGTACGCATTTTGCATACCGCATGGCCTTGTATATGCAGGCTCCCATCCTAGGCCGTGCAGTAGACAAGCTCCTACCTGGTCTAACTGGTGTGTCTCCTGTTGGATGCATCCTTGCGTCCTTGGCTTTCTAAAATCCCATTTTGGGGCCTTAGCATCTGGCCATGTCAACTATGGCATGCATCGATGCTATTTGCTTTGTGACATGGCAAATCGCGTTTGCATTCTGGTGGAGCCCATGGTCAGATGCATTTTGGGTTGCAGTGCCCTCTGGCGCAGTGTGACTACGTCGGACGCAGTTCACATACGAAAATTGTATTCGCCGCTACTTCAGAAGCATACGCGTCCAGCAGTGCTGACGCAAGCTGCTTGTGTCACTCTAAGTGCTTTGAAAATCGGGCCCCCTGCTTCTCCCTCTTACAATTTATGTACCTGGAGTCCCAGAATAGCCCAACTCAGATGTAATATCCTATTTTCCCTGGGGTCCTGCTTCTTCCCCTGTTGTTGGGAACTGGAGAACAGGAAGGTTAAGTCACTTGCTCAAAGCCACACAGCAAGTGGTTCTGGTGGGATTTGGACACAGGCCCAATTCACAAATGGGACTTGGAGTGGTGCAAGCCACAATGAGAAATCACCTTGTGCCAATGCCCCTGCGGCAGGGACCCTGCACCCTATTCATGAACGGGTAGGGTCCCAAACAGATGGTGCACCGGCAGTGTGTGTCACAAGCCACAGGATGGCTGTGCACCACTCTAGTCCTTGTTGGGCTAGCACTTCCCCCCCATGTGCCATAGCACTACCCAACAAATTGTTGTTGGTGGCATAGCGGCCTCCCCTCACGGTCCCTGACATTACCTATATAATTAATAGTGCACCCGTCCTGTCCCTGATTCCCGATGCTGTTAATGTAATTAAATGCCCCCCTCCCGATGCCACCCTTGCAAATGTAATGTAATGCCCCCTATCCCATTTCCTAATGCTGTCCTTGCTAATTTAAAGAACTGCATCCCACCCCATTTCCCAGTGCCTCCATTGCACTATTACCCTTGAGGGCCCCCTTTCCCTGGTAATCTAGTGGCCTCCCACCCCAGTAGGTAGTGCCCACTACCACACTCCCCCTACCCATCCTGTAGGAGAGCCAACACCGGCTCAGCTCTCCTCCTCTTACGGCGTGAAAGAACTGTCATTTGCATGCTGTACCTGCATACACTGTATGATACAGTACGCAAATGACAATTCAGTCGGCACCGACAGAGGAGGTGTGAGGAGGACTGGGCCGGTGCTGGCTCTCCAATGGGATGAGTGGGGGGAGTGAGTGGTAGGCACTACCTCCTGGAATGGGGGTGCCATTAGATCACCAGGGAAAGGGGGTACTATAGGGTATTATTGCAACGGTAGCATTGGAAAACAGGGAGGGGACATTTCCTTACATTTGCAAGGATGGCATTGGGAATTAGGCAGGGGGCATACTTTAGCAAGGTCGGCATCAGGAATCAGGAGGGAGATGCAATTCTACAAATGACAGGGATACCTGTAACTGAGAGAGCAACGTTGGGGAAGGCGGGAGGCAATATTACGTGGAAAGGGGTTGTATGTAGTTATCTCTGGTAACCTTGGGGGCCTGACAGGTGACTTGCTTGCCACTTTTTGTAGAACTGTCCCAAAGGGACATTTCTAAGTACCCTTAGACCAGCCCTGGCTGGTCTAAGGGTATTTAGAAATTCTCCCTCTGGGGGTTTTCTGTGAATACCAGATTCAGGGATGTGGCAGCTTGTGTCTGCCACATGCCCCCTAGCACCAAGTCACAGCCCAGTTTTGGGGGCAGGGATGGCACAAGCCCTGTTTGGGCAGGCAGCCTGTGGTTGTTGCAGGCTGCCTTTGTGAATAGCTTGGGGGCAGTTTGTGGTGCAAGATGCCAGTTGCGCCATGTCTGTTTGGCACAGCCACCTTGCATCACACTTAGGGCTTTGTGAATCAGGCCATATCTCCTGCTTGCCAAGCCTGCACTCTAACTACTAGACCCCACTGCTCCTAAAAGCTGGAATGACGTTCAAATAAAACTGAAAAAGCTGACCAAAGTATCCTGTATGCAGGCTAACTTAATCCACCCATCCCTCTGCAGCACACTCTCATTTTGGCTTGAAACCCACATGCTCCACTAACTGATCAAACTTGAAACCTCAGTGTGTCCAGTTACTGGTTTGGTAACTTATTATGTGTTAGTCAGTGTTGTCCTTGTGTGTGTTTTTATGGCTGTGAATGTTGCAACTGAAAGTCGTTTGTAAGCTGACCTCTTGGTCTCTTGATAGCCTTGTAAAAAAAGATGGTAATCTCTGACATTTTTCTTAAACACAGGCTGTTATTATTATTGCTAACACCTCTACTTAAAATGGGGCAAAGTGGTATTTACTTTTTATTTGAGGATGTTAAAACGATTGTGTAATGTGAGCTTACTGGGTGTCCCCCGTGCAAAAAGTCAAGAAGTACAATTTGGAAAGACTCTGGCATGGGCTGGACTGCTTTCCATGCAAAAGTCAGGCAACACAACTGCACAGTAAGGCAGGCAGTTCCAAATGATACGTTATTTTATTTTAAAATGTATGCCCGGGAAAGGCACACTGAGACAAAACCTGTGTCAGCTTTGACACCCCACTGATTCTAACATCATGGGGCTGGCCAAGAAGATACAGTCCCATTGTGACAGATTGGGGTAGTGGCCACCTGGGTTCCTTGGGGTATAGGGGCACCTCTCGAGGGGACCATCCTGGGTTCTTCACTTTAAGCTCCTGGGTTACAGGTGGTAAAGTTGATCATTCACTATGCTGCCACCTGGGGTAGTACTAGGGGACCACACCTCACTCTCAAGGCTGTTACTCCCCCTCAGAAAAATAATGAGCCCTTGTACCCAGCAGCTGTTCCTCTGTCGGGTAACAATTGCCCCAAACAGAATAAAGAAAAAACACACAGGGATATAACAACACATTGCTTTATTCACAAATTAAAGGGTAGAGAAAGGAGAAGGAAGCATTAAGAGAACATTGGAAGTTAAAGGGATTGTGTGTGCTTTGCAACAGAAAGACAATGTCTGGTACATTAGTCTAAATCCCTACAGTGGGTGCACTCAGCTTTAATCTCCAAATGTCTTTATCTGTGGTTACCTCACCAAGGTGATGGGTCTGGACCAGTTCTTCAGAGAACTAAAGTTAAGAACAGAAGGTGCCCTGTCTGGGCTGTTCCAACTGATGGTGTAACCTATGTCTTGCACTCATAACTAGGATCCTTTCATGGAAAAGAAGGAGGCAGTTAGTGGACCAGGCAGCAAGACCCCCTTCCATAGGGTGATGCTTTGCAATCCCAGGTCCCTGTGGAATAAAACAGAGGGGCTGAGGGATTTCCTTACTGATTTCTGAGCAGATCTGGTGTGTATCACTGAGATCTGCCTTGGGGACAACTCAGGCCTAGTGCTGGAGGCCGCAACACCAGACAGGCTCTCTGTGGTGCCCTGCCCAAGGTGGAAGCATAGGGGTGGCCATTTGTTTTAGATCGGAGCTGGGATTCACATGGTAGTGGAGGTTAGGTCCTTTGAGTCTGTGGCTGTTTGGACTAAAGCAGTTTTGGGGTGCAAGATTCTTCTCTTCTATCATCCCCCAAAGGATGAGGTTGAATTCTTGCATGAATCTGCACCATCAGCCTAACATTGGAATCCCCTAGATTATTGGTGCGGGGGAAATTCAGTGCATGGGCCGATGATAAAGAGTCACCATTTACAACTGGAGTCCTCCAGACTATGTCAGTGCTTGGCCTGGAACAGGCTTTTTCCTTTGCTACCCATGAGCAGGGCCACATATTGGACCCGGTTTTCATTTCAAAACTCACATAACTGATGTCAAGGGTTGAGCCATTAGCTTGCTTGGATCATTTTGTGGTGGACTTCCAGTTCTGGAACCCTGGGTATCGTCCCCCCATAGAGATGCAGTGCCGACCAGTACAGAACCTGGTATCTGAGAGGTTCCTGGATGAACTGGACATCTCAAGCATGTTGGCCTCCTGTGCTGGGGGTGCAGAGGTTGCTGTGGAGGGCAATAACTTAGCTCTCTTGTAATCAACTGACAACCTCGCACCTATCCATGTATGCCCACGGTTCTCATGTCACAGCTCGCCATGCAATCTTGGGGAGTGGTTTAATTAGAAATGTGCAAGTGTTATGGATATTTCTTCCTTAACAGTGTGTCCTCTATTAGAGTGGGGATCTCCCAGCAGGTATAGTGCCCAGCAGTGCCAAGAACTATTTGAGCAATGGCACTCCAATTATCTGGGTTGATTTTCAGCCAGTTTTAGTTCAGCATATCCCGTAGGTGACATCCAGGTTGTGACCTACTTATTTTAAATCATGATTGTAAATGTATTTGTTTAGTGCATGTTTCTGAGTGGCCTTGTAAACTCTTTTATGCTAATTGTATCCTGTTGTTCTTAAAAGCAGAGGAGGAGGAGGAGAGGGAACGAGCAGAGGTCACAGTTATTCTGACACCTGTGACCTCTGCTCGCTCCTTCCGCTTCCCTTCGAGGGGCCTCCTGGATGTTCCCAGGGCTTGGCTCAGGACATCGGGAGACCATGCTTTTAATGTCTCTAGGCAGAGCCTGTGGAACTCGCTTCCATCTGCTATCCGGGAGGCTCCCTCGATTGGGGTTTTGAAGTTGAGGCTGAAGGCCCACCTCTTTAGCCTGGCTTTTACAGATTGATTATTCCAGCCTAACCAGCCCAACGATTCTAGTTATCTGAAGTTGATCTTAAATGCTGCTGTTCTGAATTTTATTTATTCGGGAAAATCTTTATTGTGGTTTTATTGTTTTACTTTTGATATATTTGTTAGGCGCCCAGAGCCCCAGGGAATGGGTGCCCTATAAACAAAATTCGCTGTGTCTTGCCTTAATTGTTTTATTTGTTTGCGGAAAGGTGCTCAGAGCCATTTGGAATGAGCGCGATATAAATAAAACTGACTTAACTACTGTGTTCTGGGTGCTGGGTCATAATGTCGCACGGCAGAATTGTGTTGCACGATGTCATTTTAGTTATTGTTCTGTGAGGAGCTCCACCCCCCAACCCTCTGTTATGGGGGGCTGTGCCCCCGGACCCTCCACTAATGATTCCAGCTCCGGGGGGGGTCCAACTCGGACTGCGCACAGGTCCGGGTTTTGCCATAATGCCATACGCTATTAAGCGTACAACATTATGACCTGGTGCGCTGTGTTCTGTATCTGGGGCCTACCCATCTGGTGGTAGCTTGTCGGGATGCCCTAGCCCTGTGGTAACTGAAATCATTCAGTAGTCCTTGAGTGAGGATGATTTCAGTTTCCTTCTGCATTGAACGTGGTGGTAAAAGCCCTTACTCAAGAAACCATTTCTGGACCTGGAGATTTTATCCAACTACAAACTTGTTTAAATCTTCCTATTTTTAGGAAAGGTGATTGAAAAGCTGGTTGTGTTAAAACTGGAGATTCATCTGATGCTATATAATTTATTCAAGTCATTCCAATCAGATTACAGACCTTGGCACGACATAGAGACTGCTATGGTGAAATGATGAATGATCTCTTGCTGGTGAGGGATCAATAATAATATTAATTTCTTGCTCTCCTTTACCTTTCATCTGCATTTAAAGCTCACCTCAGGTACTGTGGGGAACTTCTGTGTTGCATTGGTTCTAGTTCTACCTGTTTGATGGAGTGAGTGAGCGGCTGTATGTTATGTCGTTGTGGAGGAATGGCATGTGTCGTTGTGGAGGAATGGCAGCAGCAGGGACTTGTTTTGATGTGCTTCTTGTGTCTGCTTTCCAAGTCCTTTCCAGTCTGACTTGTGCTGCACTGTACTTTTCAACAGGTGTCTCTCTGTTCTGCAAACCAGCAGGGGTAGCTTGGAGTCCCTACAGTGGGGGAGCCTGCACTTTGTGTTGGCTAGCAGGGAAGTCCTGCGGAAGGTGGTACGTAGCAAAAACCGAACTGAGTTTGAATTAAATTGGTGGCGGCGGGAAGCTGTTGCCACTAATTGCTTTTCTCACTCTCTTCTGTTTTTGCTACTTTAAAACCTATACTGGCATTGCGAGCGAATGGACCACAGGAGTGAGTTTGCGGTGTTCCCCTGGTGCGCTCCCGGTTTAACCCATTTGCAGAGTTTTGGACATCCAATTGTTTTATTTATATGATCCTATCTGTTTATAGTTTGTTTCTGTTAGTACGTGTTTGTAATATATGGAGACAGTGAAGTAATACCATCCTGTCCCATACAAAAAACTTCCAGTAATACGCCACTGTCTCAAGTGATAATACTATCGTTCCTTGCTGATAATACTATCGTTCAGAGGTGATAATACCATCATTCCACCTCTGAACGATAGTATTATCACTGAAATGCCACAGCGCATGTGCAAGTTTGCCTGCCAAGAAACCCAGTTGCCATGGTGCCATTTCCCTTCCTGCACAGCCCTAGTGACTGCGTGCATCCCCAATGGCATCTTTCCTCTGTGCGATTAGCCAGTTATTGTTTGTCGGTGGGCAGAGCAGTTCAAAAAACATGGCGCCCGTCTCTCGCTTTCCGAGAGAAACTCATCCCCTTTGTTTTCATTGCTTTGCAGATGCATCCTTCTTGTCCTCCATTTCAAAAGTTATCTGGTTGATCATACATGCCTGCAACTGAGAGGTAGGACTAAAATGCACAGTAGAAAAGGATGCTATGAAATAGAGCCACAGCTGGGGCGGGGGGAATGAGACACGGAGATAGTGAGTCACAGCATGCCAGGAAAAAAAAATAAAAATCAGACCCAAAGAAGTCACTCCATATATTACAAAAAACAACAGATAGCTAAGTGGGTATCACTCGTGAGTAATACCATCTTGAGATTCTTGGGACAAAGAAACCTCTCGAGCTTCGCCCTCGAGGTTTCCTTGTCCCCAGAACCTCCCGATGGTATTACTCACTGGTAATACCCACTCACCTATCTATTATTCTATTTATAGTATATAGTGGAGTGTTGTTCTGTATAGAATTCCATCCCTTTGAAAATGCTGTTTTGCCACAGTTCAGAGGTCATAGAATGTGATTCTACCCTACTGTGGTAGAACAGCATTCTAGAGCCTCTAGAGACTGCATGAGTCAATTTCATTTTGAAAGCAAAAGAACTCACAAACACATATTTCACACAGTATTATACACTGTAAAAAATACAGGATGAGCAACTTTATGCACAACTAGTGTGTTTTGCCACCTCGAGGTTCTGATTCCTATGGACCTCTCGAGCTTCGCTCTCAAGGTCAGAGGGAATCAGAACCCCTCTGTGGCAGAACACACTGGTTGTGCATAGTTGCCCATCCAGTATTCTCTATATGTAAGCCCCCCCCCCAAACAGGATTACCTTCCCGAGCTGTGGCTCTGGGTCTCCCCAAGGTGCTAGTGCATCTATGGCTGGGGGAAGGAGTCGCACATTGTGGCTATGTTTGTGGCTTGCAGCTCCAGCCACTGGATCCTGGTGTCTCGGCCTCTAGTAGGTTGGACCGAGTGTCGGGCATTGTCTCCATCCCTCCAGGCACCTGTGTGGTGGTTGTCTTTCTGGGTCCGGTGTTCTAGCTTGGCTGGGCTCAGAACTGCGCTCCAGGGGAAAATAAATAATTAATGTAAATAGTAATGTTGGTCCATGCTCTGCCCATGTGCAACAGCTGAGAATAGAAAATTTAAAGGAGCAGATGCTCCATTGATTGGGGGTAGTTCAGTACCGGCTAGTGCTGGGGGGGGAGACACATTGTAAATAGTTAACATGAGACTACGTGTCCTGTAGGCTACTCGGGTACCAGAGAATTTGGCGCCTTTGGGGCTCATCCAAGATTGGATCTCTGGGGTTTTTGGCACTTTTTTGGGAGGAAATAAAAGGGGAGAGACTGGGGGGGGGGAGACAGAGAGAGACAGCGAGAGACTTGAGCGGGGCGATTACCTGCTCGACCACAGAGGCCATGTTTTTTTTTTCTGTTGCTGCATGCAGCCTCGGCTCACAGGATGTGGCAGCTGCCATCTGGTTGGAGCCCCTGCTTGGGGCTGATTTGAGACCAGAAAAAAAAAAAAAAAGAGGGGAAGAAGGAGCACCTGTACAAGGATCTGCTGTCTGGGGGTTGGCCTGTTGTGGTGGGCCCAGAGGACCACTGGTGAGTGGGACCACCATGAGGATTTGTTGCTGGGGAGCTCAAAAGAAGACTGGCAGGGAGAACAACATAATAGAGGAGGAAAGATTGCACAGGAGGGGGAGGACATCCGGGGTCCTGGCAAAGCCCCTGGTCCCAGAGATTGTGTGCTTTTGCACCAGTTATAGAGAGAATGTGAAGAGGGGTGTTAGTGGGTTCTGGGGGGTCGGGGCAGCCCTCTGGTGCCCCATGGCCCCATCTAGAGATTGTCAGTTTCTGTGTGTAAGGAGGGACAAAGAAGGTGGCAGTGGGCAGGGTCTGCCATCTCCCTGGAGGTCCGTGCTCCTCATTTGGAGATTGAGAGTGAGAAGAAAAGGGAACTTTTGTTGCCTTTTGTAAACGGCCTGATTTCAGTCACAAACATGCTGCCTGTGTTTGGACTGCTGGCCGCTTAGTCGGAAGGGTATCTACCTGGACAAAATGCTCAGTTTGTGACCTCCTCAGTCCAGAATACTTTATTAACTTTGTATGTGACCTTCACAGTCCTAAGCACCTATTAGCTTTGAATGTGACCGCATCAGTCCTGAACAACCCCTTGTTGTGTTTTACTGCTCCATGGGGTGACTGTTCCTGTTTAAATTAACTTCATTAAATGGGATCTCCTGTTTCTGCAGTTGGAGTGTTCGCCTCATTCATTTGGATGGACTGTTTTGCTGCTAATAAGATGTTGTCTCCACTGCCCAGCTCCTAGTGTGTGTTCCAGAGTGGCATCCAAGGGGTCAGACCTCAGAGGACCCTCGAGGAAGATGGTAAGAGACCTGCCTGGTGAAGACTGCCTCCAAAGGCCTCGGTGGTGAAGATGGCAAAGCCAGGCAGGTGAAGACCAGCGTCTCATCTCTCCAGTCAGCTAGCTCTGCACCTTGTGTACCTTGAAGAATGGGGCACCCCAGTTTCATTAGGTCTGGTAAGCCAGGCCGACCAGGTATGTAGACTCTTAGTCTGCTGTATAGTGCCCCTTCCCCAGGACTTTTTACCACAATCATACCCCTAGACGAAGGGAGGGGCGATTACATTTATTAAAGTAAAAGTTTTGTATTTTAATATTCTCGCTGTAGAAATAACGTGTTATCCGAGCGCCCAGGTACATAAGCACATGTGCCACTGAGCTACACAGATGCAATTTTACCTGAACAGGTGTAGATATGGAGTACGTGCTTTGCAGTGGAATGTATAGTTGCTTTCACAGGCAACTGCAACTGTGGTTTGATGACTTGTATAAATCCCCGAGAGAAGATGCACAGTTCGTTTGGCTCAGGGGCTCAGCAGGTCCTTGGTCACATAGAACAGCACCTTGTTCTACATAGTTCAGTGTTTACACAGAACTATGTCCTTTAACTGGGAGGTAAAAAAAAACATGTTTAAATGGTTTAAATGGATTTTACTCTAGCTGTTACTAGTGCCTAGCAAGTAACAAGTAAAACAAACGGGTGCACTTAACATCATGTAAACTGTTTTTGCCATTCAGTATCACATAAACTGTTTTTGTCATTCAATATCTACGTGAAATTTAGATAATTAGTATACACTGGTATATCTTTCAGGTATTGACTGCTCATATTTAGCCCTTCTGTATAAGTTGTGTGTCTTTCTGAGCCGCTGCCCTATAGACATTATTGTACCTGTTAGTCTTTTTAAGTGAATAAACTTTTGAACATTTTATTTGACCTGCAAAATTATATTTTAATGAAAGCACCAGAAATTGCTTAAATCACATTTCTTGTTAGTTCATTAGGCTCTTAGGTTGGCTTTGGCTCTCGAGACAAGCCACTTCATTTTAGAAATACAATTAAGTAAGCAACAACCCACAACAGGGTGTGTGGGTTTCTAAGCAATTAATGCACACCTGGGGTGTGTTGTGAGGCATGAGGCTGCAGACCAAGTATCCTCACAGCACCCCAGGCATGCATTAAATGGGTATAAACCCACACCCTGGAGTGGGTTACTGCACTTATAACATGGGTTATGTCAAAAACACGGAAAAACCCACAGAAAGGGTGTTTTCTCGTGTTTATAGACAAAAAAAAGTACTGTGTCCTGCCACCTTGCAAAATAATCCTCAACAAACCATGCATATCTGATGTCTGTTATGGACATACAAACGTCACAAATACAGTATTGACTGGATTTGTGACATTTGATGTGCATAGCAAGCTCTGTTACACTTCAAACCCCCCTTACTTTGTTGCCCCCCCCAAGATAGACACTGGGACACTGTAACACCAAATAATGCATAGCATACTGCTGTTACACTTGCCTGTCACTGTGCCTCTTTGTGGATACAGAACTGTGACATACACACTACTGCTGTGATCTCTCATATTTGTTCTGTGTGACACAGCTGTTTACTCTGTGACCATCTGCATGATGGCGCCCCCCCAATAAAACCAGAGATATACACACAGGACCATGGAGAAGTGGACACAGCCCAATTGTACCCCCCTGCTTGGAATGGTCAGTGTCCCACAACTGCACATATCATCACTGTTACCTGTGAAACAGTGTCTCAATTGCTGCTGTGCCTCTGACAGCCGCTTGCTCTGCCTTTCGGCACGTGCTTCACCACAGATGGAGGGAGACAGAGAGAGAGAGAGAAATTTCTTTTATTGATGTCACATGCTGAATGGGGCTACTGTGTGTTGCTCTGTCTTTCTCTGTCTCTCTCTCTCTCTCTCTCTCTCTCTCTCTCCTGTGCGGCTCTTGCAGGGCATCTAACTTGGGAACAGTTCTTATGCCTCACTGTGGGACAGCAGCTTTGCCCCCTTGTCTCCAACCCCATCCCCACTGTGTCATGGCAGATCAGAGAGAGACAGATCTATTTTGTAGTGCACAGTGCTACAGTTCTCTCTTTGTCTGTCTGTCTCTCTTTCTCTCCCCCAGCTTCCCTACCACTGCCCCAGTGAGCCCTGAGATGCAGTGGCTGAGCCAATCTGTCTCACCAGTATGGCATCTGCTTACGTGGGCACAGCCGAAGAGTGACAGTTTACATGGGCACAACGGAAGAGTGACAGCAGGTCGCACGGACTCTCACCACTGGGGAGAGGAGGGCAACAAGACACACTGGCAGCACTCTGCACAGTTTCCTGTGTCTCGCTATCACTGATGTGGAGCACTGCTTGGTGCACAGGGGTCCAAGGTGCTGCCACTGGTGAGTGACAGAGTGGGTGGTGAGCCAGTGAGCGAGCGGCTAGGTGGGAAGGCAGGGCGGTGGCAAATGACTGCAACTCAGCTCATTGCTCTCAATGATCTGTTCTGTTCTCTCCTTTCAGTCACAGTGAGACCAACATGGGCACAGTCATTTCTAGGGACTGACAGTCCTGTGCTGGAATTCTCTTTAACCTCCAAGGACTGCCAACCAGTCCCGTCACGGTGCAAGTGCCTCCCTTTGTGTGACACACAGATACAGATAAGGGATTGCTGACATTCAGCATTGCAGGTCTTCCCCTCCCCCCACGTCTCTTGCAGTCTCACTGCAAGTACAGATGATGCACAGGTGGCTGGGGCTTTACAGGCAGGCAGGGGTTTAGATGGCTGCTAACTGGCATGCTCCAGTGTGTGTGTGTGTGTGTCTGTGTGTGTGTGTGTGTGGACACTTCCATCGCCTGGTACAACTGAAAGTAATACAGCAAGCTGAAGCTCTCTCACTTCCCCACATCCTTCAATGGCTGCTGCTGCCGCTTGAGTTTGTGAACTCAGGAATGAATGCCAACAACCCTTGCTCTGAGTCCCTCCATGGAACCGTGCATTAAATAGGGAATTTAATGCAAGGCCATGCAGAGGGACTCCACCAATGGCCTTGCACGCTAGATTCTTCAACATAAACTTAACTTATCTTCTATGCCCATGCAGCTAGTAAGGATCTTTCACATCCTACATATTTGTGAACTTTGTTGGTATCCCCTATCCCCTTTCTTAAAGGGGTAAAGTGAGGTCCATAAGTCCTGCCACTGTCGTCTAGTATATGTTGAGAATTCCCAAGTTCCTAGTGATCTGTTGATGGTCTACCTTACCAAATTACTGATTGCACTATTTGAAAAGACTACTATATTGCTGTTTTGTTATGTTACATTGTGACTTTGTTGTGCTGTTTAAAAAATGTTTAGAACCATTTTTATGTTGACTTGCGACTGTGCGCCAGCCAACATTTTGTGGTAGTAGCAGATTTTGGAGGTGTGTTTGTGTGGGTGAATGCAGGGCACACTTTAGTAGGTGTGTCTTACATTCACCAATAAGCCAGCATGCAAGCACTGACACACGAAATATGCTAAGTGGTCATGATATGTAAGGAAAGTGCCACTGCAATGAGAGACAAGCTCGTCATGCAGCGGCACAACACGCCTCCTGATGTGCCTTTCCTAGTGAAGTATTTCAATAAACATGGCAGCACCTGCCACTGCCTGCTGCACAATGTCGACTTTAGGGGTGCCCAATTCCCCTGTCAGCAAGCTAAATAACCCTCTCCCCCAAGACTGTGTTGCACACTCTGAGCCCACCCCAGTGTGCCTCTCCGTAATCAAAGCCGACCATAGTCAGCATGTTCCGCCCCACCTCCATTCTCTGCCACACTGGAAGCCCACCCCTGTGTGGCCAACATCACCCCTCAAAAAAAATGTGGCATACTGGGAGCCCACCCCAGTGTGCAGAACAGTTTTACACATCTGTAAAAAAGAAAACTGTCCACGGTGTTCTTTTTCTTTTTCAGTATCTGAAAGAAAAAAAAAGTCCCGTGCTGTCTGTGGCACCCCCTGCCCAACTCGCGCCCATCCTCTGTGCACCCACCTCCCCACACACCCCGACCCCATACTTACCTACGGAGCTCTGGGCGACAATCTTCGGTGGACCAGGAACACGTCTGCACTCTTCAAAGCCGACTGTGAACTGAAGAAATGCCATAAGCTGTATAATGGCATAAATATGTTTTTTTTTTTAAACTTAGGTGCATATCTCAGCCATTTTTTTGAATTTTGCCTCCAAATTTTCAACATGGGGTGCTTGGGACCCCACCTCATGAACACATGCACTGTCATCTCATTACTCAGCCCTGAAAGGTAATTTAGCAGTCACTGCGCGAAATCACCTTTTGGGACAGATTAATGGAACAACAATGCCACTGTTCATGAGGTGGCATTTCAAAAACCCTATCTTGAAAATTTGGTGGACAAATTAAAAAAAATGACTATGTTACGAGTGTGTGTTGCGCAGTTTCTTTTTTTTTTATTTAAATTTATTGGAGAACTTTTTTTTCCATAGAAATACATGTATTAACAGACTACTAGAAATTCCATTTCTACTTACTTACACAGTCTAAAAACCAAAAACAAAGGAAAGAAGAAGAAAAGCAGGAGAGAAAGGAAAGGGGGAGATAAGATTAACAGGTGGGAGAGTGCCTTCAGAAACAAGGAGAGGAGAAGGGAGAGAAACACTCTAACACTATAAGTGCTGTCAATAACTTACTGCCTCTAACAAATATTGAAGTTATCTTGGTTGTTCCTAAAGGCCCAGACATACAAAATCACCCTAATGGTACACTTATATAATAAGTGCCTCATAAAAAAGGGACATATTCGAAAATTAATAGTAAAGCAAGTCAGAAACACAGAAATGAGGAGACCTCCTGGCCTCATATCTCAGCCAGAACATTCAGACTGGACCAGGAGAGTCTTCTCAGGCATATCTAGCAATCAATTCTAATACAGGTTTCCCCTCCCGAAAGGCCATGAAATGCAAAAATGGTAGCCATCTCCCTTCAAATTTATCTAAAGATAACCTCAGCTTGGCCTTCAGATATTCCATGTCTAGGATCCTGGTGCAGATTTCGTACCAAGTAGAGGCAATGGGCTTATCCGGAGTAAGCCATGACAAATTAATAGCCTTGAGGGCTGCTGCCACCAAAATTCCAAACAGATAACGGGAAGATCTGGAAGCCAGAAGAGGTGGAGGTAATCCCAATAACCAGTACTGAGGGGACTCTGGCAGTACTATCTCAAAAATCCTTTCAAAGATATCCTTTACTTCCCTTCCCTCCAGTACTCCCGTATAACGTTGCATTCCCAGAATATATGGAAAGGTATATACCAACCAACTGACAGTTTCTCCAGCAAAGGTTGGAATGATGTAACCCATAATGTTTTGTCACCACAGGAACTCTAAAAAATCTAACAGCTAGCTTCCACCTAAATTCTCGCCAAAAGAGGGATGATGTGGTGTTTTGAATAGCCTTCCAAATGGAGGTCCAGTCAGATTCTGACAGGGCCACACCTAGGTCTCTATGCCACATGTCCTTAATCAGAATTAAGGAGTCGCGCTCGGCGCAGTTCATCCCCTGTACTAATCTGGAGATCATTTTTGGTTTTTATTTAGAGAACTAATCAAGGAAGAAAAGATAGCTTGCTCTGGATTGTTTAAAAGTTCTGTACCTAGGTCAATCTCCTTTTCATTTAAGTGAACATAGTGTCTTAACTGGAGGTAACTGAAAAATTCTGTATGTTGGAGGTTGAATTCGGCCTTTAACTGCTGGAATGGTTTTACTAGATTCTGATCGAAAAGCTGGCCCAGATTAATCAGCCCTGCTCTCGCCCACCACTGAAAACCCATATCCCACCTGAGTGGACCAAAGTCTAAGCAGCTCAATATAGTTGTGTATTTGTTAAGCTTTAAGGTAATACCTAGTTTTGAGTTCATGCCCCTCCAAACCTGAGAGATCACCCTAGTGAAAGGATTCCTGAAGTCAAGCTGGCGCAGCCTGGGAATGTCCAGGAGAATAAGTTCGGAGACATTTCCCAGAGGAGAATCAGCCCCCTCAATCTGAACCCACTTCGGTGGGGACTCCTGAGCCATAGTCACCAGCGGTTGCAGCTGAGATGCCCAGAAATATTTCTGGACATCAGGTACCCCAAAGCCCCCCCATCTTTAAGGGCCACCATGGTCTTCTATCTCACCCGGGGCTTCCTACCAGACCAAAGAAATTTAGAGAGGGTAGAGTTCAGGTCTCGCCAAAAATTCCTCGGGGGTCTGAGAGGAATGGCACCCAATATAAACAACAGGCGAGGGAGAATATTCATGCGGATGGATTCACCCCTGCCTGAGATGGAAAGAGGGAGCTCTCTCCATCTGTTATAGTCCTCCCTAATCTCCTGTAGTACCCTTAAATGGTTTGTAGAATATAGGGCATTATAATCTCTAGGGACCCATATTCCTAGGTATCTGAACCCTGACTTACACCACTTAATTTGCTGCACCTTTGGTGAGGGCTGATTCAGGAAACCCCCCAGAGGGAATAGCTCGGATTTGTCCGGATTAACCTTATAACCGGAAAAAGCTCAGAATTCAGAGAGGAAACTGAAAATCCTGGGAACTGCATTTTCAGGATCTGATATATATATATATATATATAGCAAAATATCGTCTGTATATAATGAAATCTTAACCTCCACCCCCTAACCCGGAGACCCTGGAAAATATCCGTTTGCCAAATAAATGCTGCCAGGGGTTCCAAACTGAGGGCAAATAAGAGAGGGGAGAGAGGACAGCCCTGCCTGGTGCCTCGCTCAATCCCAAACTGAGTGGAAATCATCCCGTTCACCCAGACCTTTGCTCTAGATTTAGAGTATAAGTTGGATATCCAAGTCCGAAATTTTTCACCAAACCCAAAGCCCCACAAAACCGAATCCAAATATTGCCAGTTTAGGCGATCAAATGCTTTCTCAGCATCAAAAGATAGTATTGCTGAGAGTAGGGAATCTATAGGGAGCTGGCCGTGGAAACAACATTCAACAGCAATCTGATGTTGTCTTGGATGTGCCTCCCGGGTATAAATCCAGTTTGATCCGTGTGAACTAAGATGGGGACCACTTTCTGTAAACGTTTCCTGATGATCTTAGCAAAGATTTTTGCATTTTGGTTGAGCAGCGAAATAGGTTAGTACCCAGCACATGATGTATGATCTTTCCCTGGTTTGGGCAATACCGAGATAAGGGCCTCTCCCCATGTATACGGCAAGGCCCCCGGCTCTTGCGCCATATTGCAGACTCTAGTGAGCAGTGGGGTTAACACATCCTGGAACCCTTTGTAAAATTCCAAAGTGAACCCATCAGGGCCGGGGGCCTTGCCAGAGCCGAGAGTCTTGATAGCCGCCCCCACCTCTCCCTCAGTGAAGGGAGCCTCCAAGGAGTCCCTCTGAATACCTGACAGGGCAGGGAGCTAGAGTCTAGACCTTGTAAAAAGTTTGACATTTTTTCACCATGCTCTTGAGTTTCTTCCTACGTGTAAAGTTGTCTACAGAATTCCACGAACTCCTGTGCAATATCACCAGGAAGAATCTTATAAGGGAGATTAGGCGGGTCAGAGCTGACCTTAGCCACATACCTCTCAGCTGCCTGTTTGCAGAGCCTTAGGGCAAGCAATTTGCCTGTCCTCTCTCCCCTCTCATAGTAACGCTACCCAGTGTCTTTAAGGGAATTCACTACCCTTCTGTGTAATAATGAGTTACAGGAATCCCTAGCCTCCCTTAACTTTTTAAGTTTAAGGTTAGACCCTGTACGTTTGTGTGAAGCTTCCAGGTCAGCAATAGAAGCAAGAACTTCTTGCATATGAGCCCGATGCAACTTATGCTTATAGGAAGAAAATGCTATCGTGTGCCCTCTCACCACCACCTTTAAGGCATCCTACAAATGCTTGGGCCTGGAAAGCGCCTCTGTATTTTCTTTTAAATAACACTGAATAACCTTTTTAGTAGATTCTATATACTGTTTATCATTGAGTAGTCCTGGATCGAATCTTCAAAGACCGCTCCCATCTACTGTATCCCAATGAAGTTGTGCCTTGACCATAGCATGGTCAGAGATCGTAATCGGGAGGATAAAAATGTCCCTGAAGGAATGCAAAGCATTTCTCCGAGTGTAAAATCTGTCCAATCTGGAATACATATTGGAAGCTGGAGAAAAAAGGGTAAAATCTTTCACCAAGGGATTAAACTGCCTCCATGGGTCAATTAGTCCCGCTTCTACAAGCAAGTTACAAAGTAACCGGGAGCAGGACCTTGAACCTGGGATTTTGGTAGAGCTTCTATCCAAACTGGCATCCTCAACACAGTTCCAATCCCCCATTAAAATAACTTGTCCAGGAGGTAAACTTGCAACCGAGTTAAAAAGGGAGTTAAAAAACTCTCCAGAGGGAGGGGTGGGGGCATAAATTCCAATCAAATGTATTGTCCGACCCTTATAAATGCCGGAAACCATCAGTTGGTGTCCTGAGCCTGATGTAATTACAGATTGAATCTGAAATGGAAGGCCCCTACGAAATAGGATAGCTACTCCCCCCCCTTTTGGGTTGTGGGTGCTTGTCAGAGCATACCGTATTCACCCAATCCCTAAGCAATTGCATATGCTCTCCCAGGGTCAACCTGGTCTCCTGTAGACAGGCAATGTCACACTTTTCCCTTTTAAATTCAGCTAATATCTTTGCACTTTGAACAGCATTGTTAATTCACTTTAACATTAAGTGAACAAATTGTCAAGTCAGCCATGTTTTTTGTCCAAGAAAACTCTGAAAATGATTATACGCCCTATATCCAAATGTATAATCATCTCACCTAATTGTGCAGAAAGACACTCTCCCCAAAGAAAGTAAAGACAGAGAAGAGGGAAAGAGAAGAGAGGAAACAGAGCAACAAGTAATACAACCACTGTAGTACACAATAAGTCAGAAGAAGTTGCAAGCCTTGCACCAAGAGCGCCGGACTTGTCTCCACAACAGGAGTGCAACGACAAGGGGTCATTGATCATACCTAGCTAAACACCCAAAGCGTCCGTTCATGCCGATGCTACTCAGCTCGGCAGGCGCTTCGATGTGAAATGGGGGAGAAAAGAATTACACCCCCTAGAGGGAACAACACTCCACTTGGAGTGAAAAGGTTTGTGGGCTCCCCAGAAACCTGGAGAGTCACCAGCCTGTGCACTCTGATGGTTTCCTTAAGGAAAAGCTTCCGGGAAGGGCTGGGGAAAAAAAACCCTTCGGGTCTCCAACGCTGACCCATTAGCAAACACACTTCCTTGATGGAGAATCCAGTGCAGCTCAGACTGCAAGGAAAAAAAAAGGGGGAGGGACAACAAGAATAGCAGTTGATTAGCCTTCATTCTAAAGCAGCACAAAAAGAAAACAGGCCAACCATCACATAAATTGGGGCACACCAGTTTGATATCCTATTCGGATAGAAAGAATGGAGTCTTGAGTGGAATGCATCACCCTTGGTCAGAAAATACCCTGTGGGGCCTCACCCTAGATAAAACAAAATGAAAATAAAAAATTGTATACTCATTCCCCCTTAGTGACACTAACCAACTAGCGGGGGCCTAGCATAGCCTGTACCTAGGTATGCCTCTTAAGTTCCATCCCAATTAGTGATCTAGAGCGATTATCTAAATCGCAAGGGAATGACCATCTCTCCACTCTTTACATGAAGGGGGAGCGACAAAGAAAAATCATGAGGCAAAATCTATCCCTTCCCCCCCTTCTCCTGCCCCTTCCCCCCATCCCCAAAGCCAATAGTGAATAGAATCCAACTGTTACTACTCATCTTGGGGTGATGGGTAAATAAAAAGTCCATAATCCACTACACTCGATATATTTGTCTTACTTTAAGTTAAACGAGCTGCCCTTCATGCGAGTGTCCGAGTTATGGCCATTGAGATGTGGCTGTAGAACTATCCCCCTCCTCTGCCAAAACGCCACATTTGGACCGCATTCCTCACGAAGGGAGGAGGAACAGAAAAGGCCCCATGAAGTCAGGGGGGCCAAAACCAGAACCGGACTCCAGGAAGGCACCATCTTGAGAAAAGGTCCCACCCGTCATGAAATCCAAAATAAAGGGACCGCCCCCCCCACCCCTCTGTAGCGCAAGCACGAACCAGCCTCCATCAGATGGAGGAGAGGGACTCCCCCCAACTCCACACCACCCAGGACCAGAACAACCGCTGGGAGAAAAAAAGCAACCAGGTAAACCCCTTAGCTGCCTTTTTTGTAAACTCTAAGGGCGCTATGTTTGAGAGGCAATTAAAACAATTCAGGGTTCTAATACTCAAAATAAAATAAGTACAGGTTTAACAATCTGTTCCCTGGTAAAACAGAGAAAAACAATAAGCGATCAGTTACTGCAGTTCAAGTAATCTTCTCAGGATGTTTCCCCTTGGCAATCCATTTGGATAAATCAGCATGTAAGGGCAAAACTGAGTCCGCTCTGAAGTGGGGCCGATTAGTGTTCTTCGAGCCTGGAGCCACTGCCTAAAAAAGCTGCTCAATCTCTTTCTATGCGATCTCTTCCTTTATATTTGGGACCTGAATGTCCTTCGAAACCAGGAAATCTTGAGCTATTAGTAAGGAATCATAGATTTTAGGGCCATCAGGCAATTCTATCCACAGTCTAGCAGGGTAACGTAACTGGGCCCTCATGCCCTTCTCTCTAAGCTGTTTCACCACACCGAGCACTTTTCTCCAACACTGGGCCAAGGTGGGGGGAAATCTTGATCCACAGACACCTTCGTGACATCGAAATTCAAATCCCTCTTAGCCCACGCCAAACGCAGGATCCTGTCCTTAGTAGGGTACCTCAGAAATTTAATTATAATGGCTCTGGGAGGGGTGCCCTGCTTGGGCTTTGGGGTGAGGGCCCTCTGTGCCCTTTCAACCTCCAATGGGGTATCTTCCTCTATTTGCAGCTCTGTTTTTAACCAACAGTCCATAAAGGCCACCATATCAGCCTGTTCAGCCCCCCTCTGGTATTCCGACCACCCTTATATTGTTGCTCCTAGATCGCGCCTCTGCATCTTCAGTTTTTGCTGCTAGTGCCTTCTCTCTGCCATATAAGAATGCCAGCAATCTTCCATAGGCCATATGCTCGGCCTGCAGCCCCTCTAGATGCTGTTCCACTGCGGTAGTTCTAGACTCCAGTTTTAAAGTCCCTCTGAATGTCTGAGACCTTTGCATCTATTTTGTGTAGAAGCTTAATTATTTTCCTCGATTTGGCCCTGGTGCTGGTTGAACCGGAATCAGAGCACGAATCCTCAGCCCCCGATGCTGAAAGCACTGAAGAGCGTGAGGGAGCTGGACTGAGGCCTGCCATCTGTCTGCCTAGCGAATTTACTGATGCAATTTTGGAGATCAAAGAGCCTCTTTTCTTCGTGTGGACCATTGCGGATCACTTCTTGCACCAATGACACAGTGTAAAAACGCAGGATGCCACCAAAAAGCACTGGATTATCTTTATTATTTTCCATTGGAGAGCCAGAGCGAAGAGTTAAGCGGCCATTCCCACCTACTACGTCACCGGAAGTCTGCTGTTGCGCAGTTTCAATGCACGCTTGTACCTTTGACAATTTTTTATATTTTCACTCCAGATTTTCAGCATTGTCCTTTATCCATACCTCCTTATGAACAGTACAGCTGTCATTTTTCATATACTGCCCAAAATGTGTTTTCATGCATGTGGCACACAATGGCATGGTCGCTGTGCGAAAACAATGTTCAGGACAAATTAGCAAAATCACAGTGACACTGTTCATGAATGGAGGTCCTAAAATGTCTATGTTGAAAATTTGGTAAAAAAAGTACCCAAAATAATTGCGCTACTGGCATGCATTGCACAGTTTCTATACACGCTCGTGACATCACCAATTTCCCATATTTTCACTCCAGATTTTCACCATTGTCATTTCTGCACACCTCCTTATGAATAGTACAGCTGTAATTTTTCACATCCTGTCTGAAATGTGTTTTTGCACGTGTCACACAATGGTGCGGTCGCTGTGGGAAATCAATGTTCGGGCCAGATTAACAAAATCACAGTGACACTGTTCATGACCGGAGTTCCCAGAATGCCTATTTTGAAAATCTGGTTAAACAAATCCTCAAAATAATTGTGTCATGGGCATGTGTTGCACAGTTTCTATGCACACTCATGATGAAACCAATTTGTCATATTTTCACTCCAGCTTTTCAACAGCATCATTTCTTTTACACCTCCTCATGCACAGTGCAGCTGTCATTTTTCACATCCTGCCTGATGTGTGTTTTCGCACGTGTGGCACCAAAATGCACACTCGTGGTACAAAATCACCTTTCAGCAAACAAACTCATAGTGCCTCAGCTCATGAGGTGGGATCACAAATGGCCCATGTTGAAAATCTGGAGTGAAAACACCGTCAAATTCCCTGGGCATTACGGTTTCCACTCATAATGCCCCACCCTGCATAGACTGACAGGTGTCAGGGGTGCGACTTAGCATTGTCGGCTGTAATACTCACGCCATTCCACCCCCACCCTGCAGCCACACAGGCAACAAGGTGTGCTTTGGACTCTTTGACTCTAATGTTCAGCCCATTCTCCTACACTGCACCCATGTCAGTATATTTTCTTATGGAATGGGGTGAGCATAAGGCCAGAGGAACCCAAGGCACACTGTGGCACTTGTCGGTCTCTGCGGGGTAGGGTGGGGTGAAATGGCTTGTGTGTTATGGCCGACGACCCAAAGGCTCACCCAAATGCCTGACACTCTGCATGGTGGGGCTGGGGTTGGCGTCTGTTCACTATTTCACTGCCAATCCTATTATGCATCTCTCTAACACCTGCACTACCAATGCCAGTGCCAGCAAGCCAACATTCGGCATTGACAAATGTGTATTTAGACGTTGGCTTTCTTTTGCAAACAGTCCTCTAGAAATTTAAGGAGTAGTAATAGCTACAGTATTTAATAGTTTTAACCTGTTTGAACTTTAAAGTTAAGGGCCATGCTAGGGCTAAGCTAGCTGGTTAACCCTACTGAAGGTGTAAGGGAGGCATTGCTACTATCTATTTAATGGAGAAATCCTCCAAGTAAAACATGGTTCTGACCAGGGAGCACAGTGTGATTAATGGGACAGATTTATCAGGAACAGGTTTGTTTCCTTCTAGCTCTGTTGACTCTGTCAGCCCTCCATATAGCAGTCAGCATAAACATAAGCTATCCAAATCATTTAAATCTAAAATGGGGCAAAGTAGTAAAGAAATACCAAATTCACTTAAGAAGAATATCAAACAGACTAAACGGGCTAAAAAAAATGAGCATTTCAACAAAACAGAAAGCACAAATAAAAAGGTGGGAAGGGTTAGCACGACTATTGAGAATTTGGTGGAGGGTATTAGCAATGACAATCTGGATTTGATTGGTTCATGTTTTACTTCCACCTCAAAAATGTTCAACTCTGATGAGTCTTGTGGAAAACAGCCATCTCTCAATATAGCAGTAGAAGCTTCTATTTATTTTTTATTTAAGTCTTTGGTAACCGGATAAGGCCAACTAGGCACAAGTGCCTGTTTTCAGGGGCAACCTGGGAGCACTGGGCGGTTAAGTGACTTGTTCAGAGTCACACAGTATGCAAGTGGAGGCTGTGAGAATCAAACTCAGGTCTGGTCCACATCAAGCTCGTTCACACCTCATTCCTCTAACCGCTAGGCTATACTGCCAGCCCTAAATCACCTAACCGCCCCAACAGAGTTCCCCTACCACTTTCAAGTAATGAGAAGGCAAAACTTGATATGAACAATTTGGAAGCATCCCCTGTTCTTTTTAGTCTGAAATCAATGTCTCAAAGCTTTTTGTCCTTGCCAGATATTACACTAGACAAGGCAAGGACTGATCAAACTGAACCGTAGTGTTAACTCCTGTCAGAAAAAAAGAGAAACCTAAGGAAGTAACAGTTGATTTACATGAAACCATAAGAGGCCATAAAAAGTTAAATAGACATACTATGAGTGATAATTCAAGCTTTTTGAACAGCACGATGTCAGGCGATAAGTACAAGGGCTTGGGCAAGGAGACCCCGGACTACTTTCCATGTTATTTAAGTGATGTCATCATTAAAACCATGTTTAACCCAGATGCTGCACATCTAATGATTATGGAGCAGCTTGTTATTATGAGAAACGAGACGGATACCATCAGAGAAAATATAGCTATACATAGTTTTAGGCTTGACGATATCTTGCTTAAACTAAACAAAATTGTACCCTAGCATGAATCTTCATCTATTACTTCCCGGGATGGCAACCAGGTTTGACCAGATTTTCCCTACATTGTCTTCCCAGTCTGTCCCCCAAAAGTAAAGTCTAAAAACAAAAACAACAAAAAAATGAAAGAAAATCAATCACAAGAAGTTACTGCTATAGGGAATTATTTCAGATGCACCCATAGAAAGTAATGCATCTCAAAATGAGATTCTGGTGCACCAAAATAGTGAACCTATTCAATCTACTGGTAGTTCAATGGAGGAGGATATTCCCTTACAGGGGATCTACTTTGTAGGGATGGTTCCAGGTGAGAGGGAGTATAGTTTAAAACAACAACAATGCAATCACTATGAACGAAATACTAAACACAGTGTCCAGTTTTGGGGTTGAACTAAAAGCTTTGAGACAAGATTGGAATAACTGGAACAGTGCACATGGGCTCAGTGGTCCAAAACTTCCACAAATTCTCATGCAATAAAGAATAGTCCTACAGGACTGGGTCCCTTTGCTAATATATAGGATAGTCCTAAACTGATTGATGTTGATGAGTGTGCTATCTTATGTCTATATGGGTTAGACATTGACATCATAATGCCTCATTTGGCACTCAGAGACAAGACTGTGCACCTGCTAAGGGCAGAATTAGGGATTGATCAGGATGTAATGATTTTGTCAAAGTTATAAATGACAAAGATGAAACAGGTCTTGTATATTTTCTGTGCCTCCTCAAAACTTGCTAACTATGTCTGGATTAACAGTTTATCACTTGAGAGCTCTGGCTATAATCTAATTTATGTTAACAGAGAAGCACAAAATGCGAAATGTATGATAGAACTCTGTGAAATGTCCCATATTCGTGCATTTGGCTTCAAGGGAATCCCCAATGAAAACAAAGGGAAACTTAAGAAATCTCTGTACAATTTATTTATATACTTTCTACTGGCGTTTTCAGGAAACTGTAAAATTATTGATGTACATAGGTGGGATCAGGAGAATAAGGCTAGTCAGATTTATATTTTATTGCCAGGTAGAGAGACTACAGACAATATCTTGAAGAAAGCCCCCATCCTGGATGAGGTGGGAGTACAAGCTATTGATAGTGGCCTTTTAAATAGCCCTAAATCCACCAAAACAGATCCTGGAAATGTCTATAACAATAAGGAGGTTGACTTTTCTTGTGTATGTATGGTTTACTGTATATATATATATATATATATATATATATATATATATATATATATATATACTCCTAAAGGAGAATACTCATAAACTCAAAAATATCCTACTGGAACTGTTCAAACAAGTACTTAAGATTCTGATGGACAATAATGGTTTAATTTTTGTGCAGTGGGCAGGGCTGGATCTAGGATGTGACCAGATTTTATTTTTAGTTAACTCTAGAAGTTTAAACAGTATAATAAAATTATTGAGTAACTCAAATGTCCTGGATAGACTGGGACTTTATATTGTTGAGGTGAAAGGAAACGTGCCCACAGAAATGAAATTCCTCTGTATCCCCCCACTGTTTTTGATGGTATCAGCACTGATGTGCACCCACTCCCAAATACAACTGCTGCCATGGGAAAAATTTACCAGCACAGTCCCCCCGTGTTCAATGTTTCGATTAAAAATCGATTTGTAGCATTACATGGACAGGAATGCTGACTAAAGGATGGGCACACTGCTGCGGTAGATACCAACAGCATATGTTCCAGCATAGCTTTGATCTCCAAATATTCACTAATTTCTCGGAACACAGCCTGGTTAGCCTCAAAATCTGCTGACCACCATTGGGGTAATTTTGTAAGATAACGTTACCTCATTTGTATGCAGGAAATGTGGCATAATCAGAACATGGATATTGCATTTCATGGGTACTGATGCTATCAAAACCCAGGTAAAAAGTATCCAGATCAGGCAGAGCTTCAGGAGGCCTGGTGTTCTGGTATAAAATAGACAAAGACCTAAAGGTAGTTTTTAAGTATGACACTTCTTTCGCAGAGGTATTTACTATTGAGGCAATGCATTTAAAATTCTGCCTAGTGAATACCTATGTTTTATTTATTTTATTTATTTATCAAGTCTAGGATTACAAATACCTTTGAGCCATGGCTCTTTTACAAAGGTTCCATGTCAGAGAAATACAAATTATGGGGAACATCAAGACAGGCATTACAACAATGTGGACATTGCAAACAGAGTACAGATTAATACAGTTCAAGGGTAGCATTGTAACAAGGCAGCCAGCGGCATTTGTGAGAGAAAATAGACAACAGATAAGAAGTGCCAGAGTCATAGGGAGAGGGAAGAGGGTGGGGTGGGGGAGAAGGAATGTAGGAAGGGTGGCAAGAGGGTGAAAAGTACAGCACGGGGTATACCAAGATGTGAGAGTAGAATCCAGTGAGGAGGGGAGGGGGGAAGGGGACAACTACAGCAGAAAGGGAAGTGGAGAAACAAGGTTAAGTTGGGCAGTCACAGGAGCAGTTGGTAGTGAGACGGTCCCGGGAGCCTAGTTTTAAACATACCAATAGTTGGGGCAGAGGAGATGGTTGGGCTGAGGCCATTGAACCAGAGTGGTGCTCGATAAGCAAAAGAGTGTTGTCCCTGTGAAGTGTGACAGTGGGGGACTTTCAGTAGCTGTAGCGTGGCTCTCCTAAGGCACCATTTGTTAATTCAGTGTTGTAACAGAGTTGAGACCCCAGAAGGTGCAAGGCCAAGGTAGATTTTTTTTGACCATGGAGCAGGTGAGAAACTTTATGCGGTTTGATAGTTGGAGCCAGACGGTCTGAGTGTACAGGTTACATGTGTGGGTGAGACGGTGAGCACCAGTGATGAGCCAACATGCTTTATTTAAGGCAGTTGAGAGGCGTCTAAGGGTTGTGGTTGTGGCCCGAGCCATAAATGATGAGACCATAGTCTATTACAGAGATCACAGAGCTCAGGACTGCAACCTTCAAAGCTTGTGGCGTGAGGTGTGGTCTGTGTTTGCAGAGGAGACCAAGCCGTGTATTAGCAGCTTTAGCTACATTATCTACATGAAGTCCATAGGAGAGATTAGGGTCAAGCTGAATCCCTAAGTATTTGAAGGACACCACCTGATCTATAGTGTTGCCCTGGGTGGTGGAGATAGCTAAGTGGTGTAGCTTGTGTGGGTTATGAGAGCTGCAGAAGAGCATAGATTTGGTTTTCTTGTCATTGAGGACCAGTTTATGCTTAAGAAACCATGTCTCTACAAAACTGAAACCAAGTTGAAGGTTGTGTTGAAGAGTTACAGGATCTTTGTGAGTGGAGAATACAACAGCATCATCGGCATATAGTATGGTCTGCTCAGAGCAGTGGTAAGGGAGGGAGTTTAAGAAAAGGCTAAAAAGGAGGGGTCCCAGTATGGGTCCCTGTGGGACACCCGAGCGAACAGGCAGGGTGTTAGAAACAGCATCTGCAATTTTTACTCTTTGTGACCAATTTTCTAAGTAGCTTTTAAACCAGAGAGAAGAGTCGGGTGATAGCCCGGCATTCAGTAGTTGGTGTATTAGTAGTCCATGGTGTGCTGTATCGAAGGCCTTGGAGAGGTCGACGAAAATGGCCCCTGTGAGAAGGCTGTTGTCAAGGGATTTGTGCAAAGCTCCAGTGAACTCAAGAAGGGCTGTGGTGGTGCGTGACCTTTCTGGAAGCCGTGTTGTTGTGGACAAGGTATATTGTATTTATCCAAGTGGTCGGTAAGTTGATCAGCCACGATGCGCCAAGTGCCTTAGAGAGTGGGGCAGTATGGAGATAGGGCGATAATTTGAGTGAATCGTCTTGTCCCCACTTTTATGGACGGGTGTCACAGTGGCTGTTTTCCATAGGTCTGGGAATTTTCCACAGCTGAGAGAGAGGTTTAGGATTTTTGTTAATGGATGAATTACCTCATCGAGGGTGAGCAACAGAAGCTTAAGGTCCAGGGTGTCGCTACTAGATGTAGATTTAGAGATAGCTGCAGTAATATAGCGGAGAGCTTCATTCAGCCTTACCTTCCTGAAGTAGAAGAGGGGATGGTTAGACTGAGGGGCTGAGGTATTTGGGGAGTAGGCCCTGTTTTCGAAAAAGTCATGGGGTAGAACAGCACTAAGGTCTGCAAAAGCCATGTTAAAGATGTTTGCGATCACCTTGGGGTCAAGGGTTGAGGATCCGTCAACCATTAACATGGCCAGAGAGGTTTTTGGCTGTTTCCCTGTGACATCCTTGATATTGTCCCAGAAAGCACAACCATTTTCCCATGTATTGGTGACAGCGTCTTTGTAATAGGTGGATTTCATTAACTGTATGGCTTTTGTGCAGGCATTTCGTGCTTGTTTGTAATTTTGGATGTCCAGTTGTTTGCCAGTGGCCCTGACAACTGCCCAGAGGTGATCCCTTAGTTTCAGCTGTGAGAGAAGAGCACGTGACCCATGGGTTAGAGAGATTTTGTTTTGTGCCTTTAGCAGGGGCAAAGAGGTTGCAGGCTTTGTTGAAAATTCAGATGAAGTGATCAAGAGCCAAGTTAACATCTGTTGCTTCATAGATGGGTAGCCAGTCTTGTAGAAGCAGGTGTTGTTTGAGATCTAAGTTTTCCACGAGGAAGGACTCTGCTAGCGATAATTTTGGGAGGGCTTAAGGAATTTGTTAGACCATGCACACATGACTGGGGAGTGGTCACTGAGTGAGTTTGGGAGAATGGTCGATGAGAAATCCTTGTGGGTGGAGTGTGGTGAGGACCCAATCCAAGAGGGTACTGGTGCCAGTCTTGTAGTTAATCCTAGTAGGGAGTTTACCATTTGCGTGAGGTTAGCAGCCGAGGTGGAGTCTTTATAGGCACTGGCACTCGATGCTAACCAGTTTATGTTGAAATCCCCTAGTAGAATAAGTTCAGCTTCGGAACGATGAGAGTTGATAAAGTTTAGGACGTCATTGAATCCATGTTTAGGGTCCCTGGGCGGGATGTATACAGAGACAATAGTCAGGGCTTTATGGTTGGGACCTAGGATGATTTTTATTGGCAGAATCTGGGCTGAGGCAGAAAGTGATGGAGTTGCTACAGGGTGCCAAGACAAGGAGTCTTTGATATAGATTACGCAACCACCGCCTTTTTTGGATATCCGGTCCAGCCTGTGGACATTGTAGCCCTGTATTGTTACTGCTGAGTCAGGAACTTTAGGTGTCAGCCAAGTTTCCACCACTGCAAGGATGTCAGGGTTGTGTTGGCATATGAAGGCTTGGAGTGCATCCAGCTTTGGTAGTAGGCTGCAGATATTAATAGTTGCAAGGATAAGGGCACCTGGAGTTTGTGTGTGGCCTGAGCTTCTAGGGCCAGGATTGGGATGGATGCTGCCTGAGATGAGAAGAAGGAGGAGAGTAGGAGTTTAAGGAGCAGAGTCGCAGCTCTTTGAGAGATAGTTTTGATTGTTGTTTCCTGGAGTAGAAGTTGCAAGGTTCAGGCGGTGTCCCGTATGGACTGCAAGGTAGTACAGTGTAGAGAGGTGGCCACACTGATTGAGAGTAGTGGTCGGGTTAAGTAACCAGGAATATCCAATCGGTGCGTAAGCACAAGACTCGAGTGGAAGTGGAGAGTTCTCTTGGAGTAGCAGTGAAACCAGAGTAGAGGGTGGCGGGGTGAGGTGGGGGTGGGGTGGCTAGGACCAGGGAGAGAGAAGAGGGGGGCCAGGGCAAGGAGGAGGAGGAGAAGAAGCGAGAGAAAGGCAGAGAGAGCCCACATGGCTTACGTACTAGATAAAGAGATAGAGATATAGCCCTCTAGTGGTGAGAGGATATAATCTGCTAATGGAAAAGTCAACAGTTAAAAAAAAAAAAAAAAACTACGTTCCACCTTCTACTTCCAAATTTTACAATTCTGCAATAAGACCTGTAAACAAACTGGCATTGAGAATATTTTACTTATTGGTGAGCTCAATGCCATAACTGGAGAATATGATGGCTATGATGATAATGATATTCATAACTGGCTGTGTGATGAGGCCTCATCCCATGTAAGAGCTTCCTTAGATATTAAAACCAATAGAACAGACTATAAACTGATAGAAATAATGAAAATATATGTCTTAGCCTCAATAAATGGTAGGATTAAAGGTTCCCAGGCAAGTCCGCACCCACAAAATAGCATGGCACAAAACCACATGGGCAATACCAGTGCCAACCACCACCATGTGGCAGTACATCCATTAGTTTCTGTTGGGGGAGATTTGCCCCTGCACCCCCTAAACTAATATAACAAACTCCACAGTGGGCAACGGGGGGGGGGGGGCAACTACCTGGATGGCGCGGTTCTGTCTTGCGCTGCAGTCCAGGTACTTTACTTAGTATTGTCCGCACAGTTTTGTACCGTGCTATTTTGTTTGTGTGGACTTGACTGGACAACAGATTAAAGGGGATGTTCCTGGAAATTCTACCTTTTTGAGTTCCACAGGACTATCTGTCATAGACATGTTACTATGGAATGGCTTAATGAAAATATGGGACTTCTGTAAGGTAGCAGCTAGGGGGGAAGTGACCATCTTCCAGGAATTCTAGAATGGGGGTGGGATTTAGAAGTGGAACCCATGAATGTGGTTCACCCTGCCCTGTCCCAATGTACACAGATAAGGGACTTTTTCAAAATCAGGTGGACCCTATTGTACAAGGAAGAAATAGTTAACCTTTTGGGTGAAGTACTGTCTCCACTAGTGGACCAGGTATGGCTTCCAAGCAAGGGGCTAAGCTTAACTTTTTTTTGTACTAGCCAGCAGGACAAGTTGATTCAGAATTGTACTAGTCCACATATGGTTGCACTAGCCCACAATTGTAACGGTAAATTGTGACACTTACACAGGAAAAAATGCAAGTCAAGAAAATACTCTGATTATTGTGCATTAATCCAGCTCCCACATTGCTTCTGGCCACAGCAGAAAAAAAGACTGCAATGCCATCACACACAGTTTGGCCCCCATTGTGTTGTATCATGGCCTCCTCTCTTCCTCTTTCTGCACCCCTTGAACCAGAGGATAACACAGCAGCAGATGTTCAGTCAAGCGGGCCTAGCTCTGCACACACAATAACTGGCATCATCATGCACCTCACCACACTCTCACCACCACCCACAGGGCAATGAAGAGAGTCAGGCACAGAAAGACACTCTCAGTCCCCACTCTGTGATCAACTGGAGCATGGCACTTCTGGAAGTTTTCATACAGTGTCAAGTGAGCTTGGAGCACATCTAGGATTTCTTTGGGGAGGGGGCTACACAAACTTAAGGTGCTTGGGAAGCAGAAAACTTTATGACATTTTTAATTTTAAAAGTATTTATTTTAACATGCTATGCCCCAACAATAACAGATTTTTTTAAACATTCTCCTTTCTTCAGGCCAGGGTAAACAGTATATGACATGTTACTACACTACCCCTGTTTCTATATAGGATGATCTATGCACCCCAGGAATGCTTATTCTAACCTTATTGTATTTTATTAAGGTTTATTTTAGTACCATACACACTCTAAAGTCGTGTGTTTAGGATAAAAGGACATGCTGGGTAGCATAAAGGTGGAACTGTATGGATGGTGTTGGCTGGCATGGTCCATTTAGAAGTGCTGGGGACCACTACACTTGCCAGTAATGGCAGCTATGGGTCTATGGATAGTCATTTCAGAGTATGGTCTGCAGTGGTGTCCAGAGAAAGTTTACAGTTGAGAGATTTAGAGGTGAGAGGGAGTAGCTATGGTGAGGCTGGGACAAAGCCCACCACCTGCAGAGCAGACCCTGTATGTCTCTTAGCATTTTGTCACTGCAATGTTTGATATAGATAGACAATCAAAATGTAGGGAAATGAGAGACACTTGTCTTAATAATATGGGGCAAACTGTCAGATAGAGACACATTCAGTAAACTAGAAGCTAATGACTTAACAGCTTCAACCCTTGATCACACCCTGGACACTAGCTTAAAGTTCAACCAGTGGAGTAATAATTACTCACATTGAACCTTTTGTGGGATTCCCCCTCTTGAACTGCCAGATAACTGCAGCTCTTAATGAGGTGTTAATCACACCAGACCATCTGGAACACTAGGAGAGATTAGCACAAGGACTAGAGCCCGACTAAGGTAGGAACATTTTTAACTTCATTAACATCCATACAAAACCTACACTAGTCAAGACAGACAAGTAGAGGGTTAGCTGCACTAGCCCTGGCCAATTTGCACTATGTTCTGGGCTAGTAAAACAATGTTAAAATTGAACCCTGTTCCCAAGTAAGTTTTCAGTCTTTAATGTGAAACCTGCAGACTGTTATGCCCACTTAAAAAATGTCTCTATAGACCGGCCAAAACTAGAGTTTACCCTTATTCAGGTTCTTCCTGGTTTGATCAGGATTGTAAGAAGGCAAACTACTCTTACTCAGGTAACTAGGAATATGAAAGGCTCAAAGGATAAGAACAATTTCATGTTATTAAACAAAGCTAGGGAAAAACTACAACATTTTTCTGAATGTAAAAGAAAGTGAATTTTACCAAAAACAGTGGCACCAAATGTTGGACATAATAAACAATAAGGATTCACAGTTCTTTTGGTTACTGGTTGCAAAAGGTTCAAACAACAGCAAGTATGAAATAGATTCCTACATTCCATTGGCTCAATGGGAAAAAATACTATACAAGTATTTGCTATAATTCAGAAGTTAAACAATGAAGTTAACTCTTTTGGGGAAATTTAACTAATCGGTTGAACTTTCCCTTAATTCATCTGAGAGAAGTTTATTTGTCAATAGTATCACTCAAAAAAAACAAACCCCCAGATCTGGACCCAATTCCCCCTGAAGTTTATTTGCTGGCTCCCTCACTTTGGATCACCTTACTTCAATCTGCGCATTCTTAAAAGAGCTACTCCCAATACATGGAAGGGTGTCACAGTTATATCCATTTATAAACATGGGGATAGGTCAGATCCTTAGATGTACAGACTGAGATCTTTGCTAGACATAGCCAGGAAAATATTTGCAAAAATGATTTTATCCAGACTGTTAGCACAAACAGGTATGCTTGGGGGGTCTCTCTGAACAGCAGGCAAGATGTTGAGCTGGTTACTGTACTTCAGACAACTGTTTCATCTTGAATCACCTATACGAAAAATATGTAGTTGTTAGAGAACAAAAACTATACGTAGTGTTTATTGATTTTAGCACAGTCTTTAATACCATCTTGAGACGTTCCATTTGGGATTTTATGTAACAATGGGGCATTGACCCAAACCTTGTAAGTATTATTAAAGAATTGTACTCTAACACCTGGGCACAGACTACCCAAGGCATTAAAGATCAGCTGTTGGTTACCTTTCCAACAAACATAGGTGTCAGGGCTGCGTATTAGCATGTACACTTTTTTTGTATCTATCTGAATAAGTTGCTTGTATGCTTAGAAGAATCAGTGACTGCGTCCCTGAAAATTGGCAGTTCTAAATGTCTGGTGTTAGCATACGCCAATGACTTGGCTCTACTAACACTATCAAGATCTGGATTACAGCACAAATTTGAACTATTACATACTTATGCTAAGAAATACCAACTCAAAATAAATGAAACCAAGAGTCAAGTTCTCATATTTGGCTCAAACAAATCTAATATGACTTGGAAGGTGGGAATAAAGAAACAAAAACCAGTGAAATTGTACCCTTATTTAGGCCTAACTTTTGCAAATAATGGTCTTTGGGCTTAACACCCAAGAGAAGTGTCCACTAAATTAAATCAAACAGAAGGGGTTCATTCAAGCTTTAATAGACAGTATGGAGGTAATAGTGTTAAACCTTTACTGGAAGCCATTAGGGCAAATTACATATCGCAAGCCACCTACCTAATTGAAATATTGGACCCTTCCAAATATGAGGTATTAGAAATCCCTCTTAACAAGCTGTACAGATATGCACTGGGTTTGGGTAACTTCGTTCCGGCTCGCCTAGTGAGAGCAGCATTAGGTACAACAAGCCTCAAGGCACTTGTTGCAGTAAATAGAGTATATTTCTGGCTTAGAATCACTAGGATGCTATACCATAGACTGACTTACAAATGTTTAATTGAAAAACAAAATGGCAATCTATGGGCAGCCGCCAGTCAGATTGGTTTAGGAGAATAATTTCAGATCTTACCTACTACAGTCTGACTTTTTGGGATAGACATGTCAAAGAAGGCATCTTGCTTAGCCTAAATATAAAGACTAGATAAAAAAACAAAATTGTAAACATGAGCCGTGTTAATGATATGGAAGAATAAGTCATGCTAGAATTTCTTCTTGGTTAACAAGGAATGACATAAGACACTTTTACAAACATTATTTGGATTGTCTAACAAGCCCACATAAAAGAAGGTTATATACATTATACCGGATGGAGCTTTTTAAAAGCAATATTTTAAATGCTGGATATAACAGTGCCACAGAACAGTCAGATAAATATTGTTCTTGCAACATTCCAGAGATTGAACATTTGCAACATGTTATGTTTTTCTGTACAAGGTATACCAGACAAAGACAGATTTGGTTAGCTCCATTATGGAAATCAGTACAAACCCAAGATGAGGACATGCTTTTAAAGGGAAAAGGGAAATTGTTTAACCAGAAAAGGCACACTAAGCTGGAGCTTGTTTCCAGGTGCAACCTGGGAGAACAAGGAAGTTAAGTGACTTGCTCAGGGTCACACAGCATGCAAGAGGGGCTGACTGGATTCAAACCCAGGTCTCCAGGTTTGTAGCTCAGCACCCTTAACCACTACACTATACTGCCTTCTCTTCAAAACATCATGTGTACCTCTGAAGATGAGCAGGTTATAACTAAAGTTGCTGAATACTTACAAAACACTACTAAAATATATTTAAAGTATTAAAGTGTGGGAGTAGCAGTGGTAGCATACTTGCCTTTTAATTGCCAGGAGCAATTCTCCTAGTTGGGCTATTGTTTTCAGGCACAGCATATCTGTACCCTAATGTGTACTTATTTATTATGAATGTTTTTATGAACTTGTTGTATTATGAATTGTTCTGGTATGAACTCTTGTATTTTATACCTTTCTACTAGTTTGCTTATTTTGTTATCGATATTGTGATGGACTTTTGACTGAACAATATCAATAATCAACTTAAACCTGTCTGATAGATGTCAGCGGGTAACCCTGAGTGCTTTTTATTCCAGGGCCCGGACTGCTTCCTACAGAGTACCGTAAAGTTCAATTCTATCCCCTATTTTGTTCGCAGAGTACATTCTTCCACTGGAAGAGATTGTGAGGTGGTATAGTCTGGGCTTTCACCACTATGCAGATCATATCCATCTGTACCTCTCCTTTACACTGAACCAGGGCCAGCCTGTAGCTACGATGAACACCAGAATGCAACAGGATGGCTGATATTTGGTGCAAGCATTTTCTATCCTAGCGTACCAGTACTGAAGAAACTGCACTGGCTGCTTGTTAGATGGCACAGCACCTTCAAGCTTTGCTTGCTGGGTTTCAACGCCATGCACGGGTTGGATCCCGACTACATGTAAGACCTCCTGCTCCCTTACACTCCAGCCCCATCACTTTGATCAGCAGGGGAGAATCTGCTGGTGGTTCCACTGGCTCACCCGACGTCCTCAAGAGATAGGGCTCTTTCTTCAGTGGCCCTGCATATGTGGAACACTCTGCCAAACTAGCTAAGAAACGTCCTCTGTTGAAGTTTTTAAAGGCACTTTGAAGACACGTCTCTTTTTCCCGGATCTTGAGGGCTCTTTTTTATAAATTGTTCTAAATTATATACTATATATATATATATATATATATATATATATATACACACACATACATACATATACATATACATATATATATATATATACACACACACATATATATATATATATATATATATATATATATATAGAGAGAGAGAGAGAGGGAGGATTAGGCTATTTTGTTCTGATCTATGTGTTTCATTTTTGTTTTAAATAGTGAACTGTTTTAATTTTAATGTATGTAAAGCACATTAAGTCTTAGGAATGAAGTGCTATATGAAATAACATTTGCTTATTTGTTGGCACAGTAATCAATGCCAAACAGCATTTAGCATTGTCATCAATATATCTGAGTATGGATTTGTGGATCAGTGGCCAAACAGCTGGTAGCTTCTATCTGAGCATTACGGTACATTGGCCATAGGTGACGGGGGCAGTATTTGACTTGGGGTGGGGAAGAAACTGGGACTGGCATTATAGCCTAGAGGTTAGAGTAACTAGCTGTAAATGAGCCTGGCACATCTAGCAGACCTGGGCTTGATTCCCACAACCTCCACTTGCCCACTGTGCGACTCTGTACAAGTCACTTAACCTCCCCCAGTGCTCCCAGGTCGCCCTTGAAAACAGGCATTATCTGGTTACCAAAACAATAAAAAAGAAAAAAAAAAAGCTGCAGTAAGCCTGATTGTAGTGGTAGCAACACTCTGGGTATTTGATAGCATGCCACACTGGCAATGAAGAGTGACCCTCCTGTTTTCCATCCACCATTCCCTTCTGAACCTCGCAGTGCTGTGTTCACCCTACAATTTTGCTGCCATCTGCACTTTTTTTGATGACCCTGGTAATGCCTGTCCTCTCTGCAATTATGCAGCCATTTGCACATTTTGCTTTATAGATTCTCTGTCTAGTTCAACTATTAATTTTGCTACCACTTAACTGGTTAACTTATATTTTTACTTTTGCAACTTATTATTGCAGTTTATTGCTGTACCCCCCCCCCCACCCAGGATGCAAATGGAAGCAAGCTATTTCAGCTCAGCATGTCTTTACTGCTAAATTTTTTTGAAATAAATAAATTACTTGATTAATTAATTCATACATACTTTAGTGGATCACACAGGTATCAGAAAATGTTAGCAATACTCCTGAGAGAGATTGATGAGTGGCTTCACCTCCATGCACTGAAAGTGGGTTTCATTGCAAGTGATAATTTCTCCAGTGTAGTCAAATGCATCAGTGATGGTGGGTTTCTGAGGGTGCCATGCCTGGCACACTGTTTTAATCTTGTTCAGGAGTTTCAAAACATACCCCCGATATTATGTCAATATTGATTGCGGCCCATTGCATCTATGCCCACTTTGCCTATTCCAGAAAGGCCCGTGACCAGCTTCAGCACCTATGGATATAGACCAAACTGCCTCAGCATCGTATAAGTCATTACAAGAGTGGAACTCGACACTGTACATGATAGAGCACGTGTATGGACAGTATAAGCCATTTCAGAGTATCTACTTCTACATATAAGCCATGACAGTGCTGGAGTAGCCATGTCTCTGACAACAGACCAGTGGTGACTAATGGATGGCTTGATCGTGATTCAAAGGCCATTTGAGCATGCAGCACAGGGAGTGAGTGGGGACACTGCCTGTATCAGTCAGATCATCCCACTTCTACGTGTGCTGAGGCAGAATCGGTTAAATGTACAGCAGGTGCTGGAGGCAGGTGGTGATCCAAGTAGTTGCGCCATAATGGAACATATGTGCCATGCACTGAACTGCAACATCCCTATTTCTGGTCTTCTGTAGTCTGCTGATAATGGGAGTGCCACCATGCTGGACCCATGTTATAAACATGGCCTTGCATCAGTAACTGAAGGTGGGCATGATCTGGTGAAAATTTGATAGATCTTTTAAAAAGATGGGTACACGGAGCACAGATGCTAAAATCTCAGTTATGGAAGGCATAAGCTAAAACATCACCAGAGACTGAGTGTTGCTGCAATCATCTAAAGTGGGAAACCGGATGAAAAAAACATGCACGGGAAAAGAGAAAATCTCAACCAGTCCACTTTGGGATGTGTTATACTAGACTGGACAGGAAGACATGGAAGAAAAGGAGAAGGTGGAGGCAGATGAGGTGGCAGGATTGAGTACAGCATGGTGGATGCATATTTGATGGACACTAAGCACCTTACCATCAATGATGAGCCCTTGATATACTGGAGTAGCAAGCCATCTGACTGGTCAGCACTGACCTCAGTGGCCACAAAATACTGCATCTGAGCTATCCACCCTCAAGTGTCAGTGTCGAGCATGTCTGCAGTTCAGTAGGGGCTATCATGAGGGACAGGCATGGAAATATGTCACCTAAAGATGTTGGCATGCTAACATTTGTTAAAATGACTGTGGTACAAATTCCATGCAACACAATCATTTCGGCATTCCAAGCACATAAAGGGGTGGAGGCGGTGGGGAAGATGATCATAATGAATCTGACGGTGGCACTTGAAAATTGTCATCTACTGATGTGCAAGAAACACTGATGGAGTTTGTAAGGTACTGTGAGGGTTGCTTCCTAGATAAGCAAGCCTAAAGATCTGTATGTCTTTTCCTCCTCAGTTGAATCCTTTATGACTTACACATATTTTTTTTTCCTCAGTTTGTGCTGCTGCTTCATCCTTGTGCATTACCATTTACCACTGCTCTGGCTGATTCTCCTTTCTTTTTAATTTGCTGTGGTTGAGTTAAGCAATAAACCGTGACAGGGTGTGGGTTATGCTGGGATTTATCCAAGCCTGGTATGGTTCGGCCATGAAGCAGAAGGCTGAGTGGCCAAATCAGGTCAGGTGTGGGTAAATCCCAGCATAACCCAAACCTTGGGATGGTTTATTGGGATTATAAAATGTGTCCCTCTTTTGGTGACAAAAATACAAGAATAGAAAGCTTATTTTGTATTTTAAACTATTTTTATGGAATTTATTGCTCCACTAGAAAAAAAATAGTTCTGTGTTGCTAGGGAGATGGAGCTGCACTCAGCAGGTGCCAAGCGACTGGCGATGTCTCCTGAGGGACTCCCATTTGGCAGGCAGGGCTTTTTTTTTTTTTTTAATAAAATGTGTACATCCAGGGTTTTTTTCTGTGTTGCTACGTAGACGCAGCATGAATGGAGCTGAAGGGGGAGAGGTCCAATGCTGGAATGCGGAAATTTAGGGCAGGGCGATGTCAGCGTGAGTGAATCCTATTTGGCAGGCATGCAAGCTTTTTTTTTTTTATTTTAATAAAATGTGTACATCCAGAGTTGTTTCTGTGTTGCTATGGAGATGCAGCATGAATGGAGCTGAAAGGGGAGACAGCTGATGTTGTGGTGTGGCAGTTCAGGGTGTGGTCCCGGGGTCAGTGTGTGACTTTTCATTTGGGGGAAGCGGCAGTGTAAGTTCTGTTTTTTTTTTTGTTTGTTTGTTTGGGTCTCTGTCCATGAAATCCTGGTAAGGACGGTTAAGGGTGCAGCTCAGTGTCAGGTGAGTGGCACTTCATGTGAATGGCCAGCTGATGGTTTCTGTTGGTCATCGAGATTGGGAGGACTGGAGTGTGGGTGGGGGATTCCTCATGTATGGGTGGACTGGTGAGACAGTGGCAAGAGAGTCGAGGTCTTAGTGTGCTAAGTACTGTGCCAATATTCACCAGTAGCACTGTAGAAAATAGAATCTGTTCTTTTGAATCTCCCACTCCAGATGGTGGATTACATTGATTTCACTGAGTTGGGATTGCTGATGTGGCTGGCTGGCACCTTTGCCATGGGTAATGCCAGGATTTACCACGACTGAAAAGTGCTAGTCAGCCAATCAGGTTGCCGTATTCTTGGAGCCCATTGTATAATACATATTTACTCAGAGTACTTCATCCAATCCAGCCATGATTTCCTGTCTCCATGTGATACCTACAGACAAACCTGTACTATTTAGCACTGCGTAATTAAATGCAAACAACATGGTCCACTGCTTCCATTTGATGCCCCCACATTTACTACTGTGTTAACCTGTAACCATGACTGCCACTGATAAAATGCCCCATCCTCTCTTCTGGCCACTGCATCCATCTGATGCCTCCACAAACCCAGACTCTTAACCCAACATAAATGCCAGAAACATTTCATGTGAACCTGCTGCTTGCCTGCCCCATGCCGCATCATCTCCGCCTCAGGCCTGCTCAGTGTAATAATCAGATGCAGTGGCAAGTTACTTAAATTTCAGTGTTTTTCTAGGCAGCTTAACCTTACACCATACAGCTAGGCAAACTGTCTGAATCTGGTGGGTTACAGCCTGCCAATCACTATTTATAGAGGGTTCAAATGTTATGACATCACGCAGCATGTGCGTCATTAATATTCATAAGTAACATTAACCATATCGTCCCTTAAGTAGGTTTCCTACTTAATTACTAAATTTATAACTGTTAGAAAAAGTTTCACTTGTTAGTCCAGCATTATTTCACAGAGAGAGTGGTGTTTTAAATGGAATTCTCTACTAGAGGGGGTGGTATCCTGTAAGATGGTGGGTAGTTTCAAAAGGGCATGAGACAGGGCAAGGGGAGGCGACTTTATTTCCAAAGATGGAAAAGGGGGGGATGGGGCAGCTGCAATATGGGGTGTCTAGCTGTGCACTGAGCAGACTTGATAGAGCGTGAGGCCTGTTTCTGCTAGCTGATTCGTATGTTTGTATGTTCACAAGTCCTTTTAAGTCCTGTAATGCACAGGTATTTTGATCGGGCACCCGTTAACCTTACTGTACCAAGTGGAGCTTGCTGAATGGCTGTGCAGGCTTGTTGGATCGTCCACCATCACTGGTGGTGGGTTCTTGCTAGGGTCCAGGCATTGCTGCGCCACCATTGTTGTTGCTCTTGCTGCTGTTGGCATACTTTTACCTTTTGGCGCTCCCTCTGGATGAATCTCCTCCTCAGATTCCATTTCTCTCTCATTTCCCTCCTGGCAAAATGAGAGGGTCGGTACTCACCATGGACCGGACTGTGGTGCTGGAGGTCCCAAAAGGTCTCAGCAATTGTGCCAGTAGTACTAACCATTGGCAGAAACATAGGACTGGGGGGTGCTGTGCAGGCAATACCACCACTGCAGGGGTCTATTCATATTGGTCAGCAGACTCTAGCATAGCATGTACATTTGCTTTTGGAATCTTAGGCTTCAAAAGTTCAGGCCTTGTAGGAAACAATGTGTTGGCATGACAACTCTTTAATAACTGTGCTGGGGATCCCAAGTCTTTGATAGGCATGTTTCTCAAATCAAGCAGTGCAATGTATGAGTCTCTGTTCTCTGTCATGGCTTTCTTGAGTAAATCCTTGACTGTGTGGACTGCCATCTCAACCATTCCATTACTCTGGAGGTATCTGGGTAAGGAGGTGACATGCTAGAATTTGTATTTTTTGAAAAAAGTCTGGAATTCAGCGCTGACAAACTGGGGCCCATTGTCCATAATGAAAGTCTCTGGTATTCCATGCCATGCATATTGGGATTTTATATGGTTAATCACAGTCCCACTCGTGGTATTTTGTAATCTGGACATCTCTATGAATTTTGAATAATAGTACATCATCAACTAATATGCTTCTCTATTAAATTCAAATAAGTCAGTTCCCACCATTTGCCAAGGCCTCTGCGGTAATTCATGGGGGTACAGTACCTCCTTAGGTTGAGCTTTCCTGTGGCATACAGCTGGTGACCAGATCACTGATTTGACTACTCATTCTTGGCCAAAAGAAAATATCTCTTGCTCTTCTCTTGCATTTTTCTGTACTGGTCATAGCTTCGCTATGGCTCTCAACCGCCAGTTCACAAACCTGGACCAGATCAAAGCGGGACTGCCACTCCTCCTCCCAGTCTCAAATGACCCCCTTCCCCACAGATTGGACCGCCCAACCTTCCACATCAGGCTAGTAAAACCTAACGAAGTTCTCCCATTATTAAAGTCCCTCAAAACATCGGGATCTGTGGGACCAGATGGAATTCCCTCCCGAATACTAAAGGAATTGGCCCTAGCACTCGCCAGGCCCTTAACCTGGCTCCTCAATCGATCCCTTATCGAAGATGCCCTCCCTGAACAATGGAAACTGGCTCATGTAGTCCCTGTCCACAAGGGAGGCTTGAGGGAGTCAACCAACAACTACAGGCCACTCTCCCTACTCTGTAGCCTTGCTAAGATACAAGAGAGATTGATATACAGACAACTCCGTGACTACCTAGAGCTACATCAATTACTAGCTCCCTCCCAGCATGGATTCAGAACCAATCATGGGGACTGATACTACACTTATCAAGTTCTCCACAGATGTTCTCAGAGAACTGTACAAGGGGACCCCCACTGGGGCAGTCTTCATAGATCTATCCAAGGCATTTGACCTCGTCAACCATAACCTGCTGCTTTCCAAACTGAGCCATGTTGGGCTAGACAGCCACTCCCTGTCGTGGTTCAACAGCTACCTCTCCGGGAGGTCACAGAGGGTAAAATGGAAAGACTCCTTGTCAGAGCCTCTCCCATTAACAGAGGGGGTGCCTCAAGGGTCTATCCTTGGCCCCCTTCTCTTCTCTCTCTCTTCACCAATGATCTGAGTAAACACTGTGGGGGGAGCTCATTGGTACAGTACGCGGATGATGCAGTTATCTACCGCCCCTCCTCTAATCTGGGAGATCTCAGTTCCGGGGCTTCAGGATGACCTGAGATCCCTAGACTAGAGCAACGGCTTGTCACCAATTGAATGATCATAAATTCTAACAAGACCAAGGCCATGCTGTTTGGCCCAAGAACTCTCGGTCATGACAGAAGCCAACACCTCCAACTGACAACCGCATCAGGAAAAGGGCTAGAGGTGGTCAAATCTATAAAATACCTTGGCAACACGTAGACCAGGTAACCAAAAATATTCACGCCAAACTTGGGACCCTGTACAGGTTGAAAGACCAGCTGATACCAGCGGCCAGGGCCTCCATCGCCACTAGCGTCCTACTCCCAACCATTACCTATGCAGCCCTGGTGGTTCAGGGAGCAGCCAGACAAGAGATGAACAGACTACAAGTTCTCTATCATAAGGTGGCTCACTTCGCCACACTATCCGGCCCCAGGACCCAACACTGTGACACAATGTCACAACTAAACTGGCCCTCCTGGGATGCCCGGCTCCAGTACCCCCTACTCTGCCATACCTATAAATTACTCAGCCCCTCCCCTTCCCTCCTCCCAGCCTCACTGGGCTCACTGCCCAAAAGAGTAACCCTAGGCTCCTCCGCATGATGGACCGGACTCTCCTCACAGTGCCCAGGTTAGAACCAAGGCGGGTGGCAGGTCGTTCACCCTCACCGCCCCATACTATGGAACTCCCTGCCCCCAGGTGTCCAGGAAGCCACCTCTACCAACACCTTCCGCACAAGGCTGAAGGCTCATATGATGGCCACCTCCAAGTGCAATTGCTAAAGGAAAGGGGCTCCTAAGCGTAAGCCTAATTCATCACAGCACAATACGCACAAGGACCTTCCCCCCCACCCCCCTCCCAGGGATATACCTGCAATGACTACACTGACCTATATGGCCTACCCAGCATATGTAACCAGCTCAAATGCAACTATGTATTACCCTGTATTAAGTTTCAATGTGGCTTATGTAATGTACTGTTGCTGTATACTATACCATGTAAAATTCCATGTATTCCCCTGGTCACCCCTGAAAAGGGACCTTCGGGGCCCAGTGGGCTTAGCCGGTTATCAAAATTTAATAAATAAATAAATGTATTTTTGTATTTCTTTGTGCAGTGAATCAGGCACTATCAGTCTTTTGCCTTTAAAGAGTAGGCCACCCTCAGCTGTGATCTCTTCATGGAACACCCAACATCGTCTAATGGCAGCATCTACTTGTGACCATTCAGCTGGCCAACCTCGTAACACTGTCTCTAAGCTTTTTCAGTTCTGGGTCTCGTGCTGTTTCTTCTTGAAACTGTTTAAATGTCATCAGTAATTGAAATTTTAACAATTGCATGCAGTCTCTGGTAAAGTCCCTTTTGTACTGCCCTACTAAGGGTGTTAGCAATGTGCAGCTCCTATCCAGCTTTGTAGATGACTTGCAAGTCGTATTTCTGTAACTTGAGCATCATTCTCTGTATCTGAGACAGAGTAGTGTGCAGATCTTTTTTGAACAGGCTTTTGAGGGACTTGCGATAAGTCTCTATGAGCACTCTCTTTTTTTTTAACCCCCAGTTTTCTCAGAGCTGGCAGGCGAGGTCCGGTCCCTCCCTTGGAGGGACTTGCATCCATCTGAGGCTGGCATCACCATCACCGGGAATGCCACTGGGGACTATCATGGAGCCTGCCAACTTTGTTTTTTCTCCCCTCCCTGTTGTGGCCGCACATGTGGAAACACACGCATATTGTGGTCCCACAATGCCCCCCCCTTCATGCCGCTCTCCATCCTGTGCTGCCCTCAGACCTCCACCTGGGGGCAGGCATATGGTGGGAGTGACAAGGTCCCCTCCCAAGGAGAGGAGAGCTGCCTCGTGGCTGCTCAGACCAACTCCCACCTCCCCCCAGCCGACCCCTGACAACCCAGGCTCAGTCCCGAACCCGGGTCACTGGGGTGGCATGAGCCGTGGTGTCCAGCACCTCAACCCTCAGTGCCACTGGGCTGACATACTACGAGTACTTTCTGTCTGCCATATATATATTGCTGAAATTTAGTGCATCTACACAATAGCCAACATTTCTTTTTTATTTGTGCATAGTTGTCCTCTGTTCTTGTAAGGGATCTTGAGGCAAATGCAACCAGTTTATTGGCTTGTAATAGGCATGCTCCCAGTCTTTCAGAAGAGGCATCGGCAGGCAGGATCACTGGCTAGTGCAGGTTATAAATGTTTAGCACTGGGTGGTGCGTAATGACTTTCTTTAATTCATGGAAAACCCATTCGTATCGGAGGTCCCAATGCCATGCTATTTCCTTTTTCAGCAACTCTTAGAGCAGGAGTTCTCACACTTTGTCATAGTGAGCCTCCTCTAAACTTTGGAAAAGATCTTGAGCCTCCCCCTAATATAGAAATAATTTTGGGCCTCCCCATAGTTAGAACAACTATCATACTTTGCACATTACAGGAAGAATCCAGTGAAGTGCATGTGAGTAGTTGAGTTTATTCTCATTTTATTGAATTTAGTAGTCCCCCTCTCTATAATCCCCCTTCCCAGGTCAGCCTACTCGATCCACGTCTGACTTTTGGACTCTATTTACCCCTCACTGCAATATCTCCATAAGTCAGATTGCCTTCCTTGTCAGTTATACCCTGCTCTTAAACACCTTCTCAGGGACCATTTTGCTCCCTCCTGCTCTTGCTCCTAGTATCTCTCTGTTTAGCCTTTGTATTTGTGCTTTTCTGCAGCCAGTATAATAGGTCACTTGTTACCTTGTTCCTATTCATTTGCATTATTTTGAATTTTGTTTTGCACAGTTTCCAAGAATTGTATTTTCCCCATGTCATACCAGGAAACAAGTGTTTGTTGCGTGTGTCTTTCCTGGTAACCATTTTGTACATAAATGCACATGCCATTATTCGCTTTCACTTTGCTGCATCCTTTCACATGAAGCATCCAAAACTTGACATTAAAATATAGTATATTTTAAGGCTTACTTGAGCCTCCCCTGGAACAGGTTTTGGCCTCCCCTGGGAAGCTGGCCTCACCATTTGAGAAACCCTGTCTTAGAGGGTTATTCAAAGTTGAAAAGTTTGGGATGAATTTGGCAAGGTTGTTATCCATTCTCGTGAACCTTTGTAGTTTAGTGACATTCTTGGGTGTGGGCATATCTACCACAGCTTTAATTTTCTCTGTGTATGCTACGAGCCCACTTTGGGTCAATCTATGCCGAATGTAAGGAATGTCTTTTAGTAAATTCTTTGAGTTTTTTAGATTCAGTGTTAGATGGTGCTCTCATGCTCACGGCAGTACTGTCTTTAACCTTGCATTATGTTCTTGCAGATTGGATCCCCAAATCAGTATATCATCCACGTAGGTCTCTATGCTTTCGATGCCTTTGAATATCTCAGATATGTTTCTTTCAAACACTTCTGGGGCTGAACATATTCCAAACAGCATTCTTTTAAATTTATAGCACACAGATGGTGTATTAAAAGCCACTAGCTCAGAGCTGGGCGCATCAAGTTTTATTTGCCAAAATGCATGACCCGCATCAGGCTCTGAGAAGATCTGTGGGCCAGCTAGTCTTGTGGCTACTTCATCAACAGTTTTTATCAGATAGTGCTGTCTCTTTATTGCCTTGTTCAAATCTCTGGGGTCAATGCATGTTCTTACTTTACCAGGCTTCTCTATTACCACCATTGAACTAACCCAGCTTGTAGGTTTCTCTACATTTTCAATAACACCCAGCGTCTCCATATTACCCAACTTTGCCTTGATCTTATCTTTTAAAGATAATGGTATTTTTCTTGGTGGGTGAATCACTGGACTAACTGGCTTATCTATCTTGGTGTGGCATTCTCTCTCGAGACACCCCAGCTCATGGAAAATGTCAACATATTTAGATAAGATCTCTTTAGTGGATTCATTCTCTGTGTTAACTGAGAACAACTTCTGAACCAACTTCATCTCTAAGCACGTTGACAGTCCCAGGATAAGCATAACATTAGCATCAACAGCTTGAAATGTCACTACGTGGTACTGATTTTTGAATCCCACAGCCAGTACAACTTTCCTGTACACATTCAACTGGTGACCAGAATAGGAGACCAATCGAGCCTTTGACTTTTGAACAGGCACTCTTGACACAGTTCTGTACATGCTCATGGGCATCGCATTGCACTGGGCACCCGTATCCAGTTTAAAAGTCACAGAGCTGGATTTTGTAAAACTCTTACATTGCCGCAAGCCCCAGTGCACCAATGATATGGTACACAGGGTTTGCGGTGATCTAATGGGATTTTCTATTCCGTGCAGTAATTGCTGCAAGGTAGACCAACTTTTGCTGGTCTACCTTACGGCACTCCTAGGGGCTATTTTATAGAGCTTACCAAATATTTGGTGCAAGCTGCCGTAATACATGAAAATTGTTGCAACTGTGCCCAAGACTGTAAAATCAGGTGCAGTTGCAGGGGAAGGAGATGGCGCACCAAAGAACCAAAGTGCTATGGTGGAGGGCTGGATGCAAATCCTGCGCCATGTTTTGAAAATCCTTCCCACAGTCTTTACATTAGTACTCAAATGCACTTTCCAATCAGAGTCCAAGGCTCGGTCTGTTAACGTTTCAACTGCTTACTCACTCTCACTTTCACTTTAAGTCCTTTCCTCAACTGCATGCACCTTGGCACCTGACTCTTCTATGCACCCTCTGGCAAAATTATTTGATCTGCTGCATATTCAACATCTCTGGCCATACACAGGACATCCGTTTGGGCCATATTCTCACCCACATTTCTCACATTTGTGCATTCTGAGTTCTCCAGCTGGCATAGTCCCTTTCACTTTCTGCACACTCTCTCTCCCTCCCAGTTTTCTTTTTTTTTCCATTCAAATTTTTATTAACAGTTTTACAATAACACAGGAGACAGAAATAATAACAGTCAAAATAACATAATAGCAGTGTGAAACATGTTCTGATCCTCCTCCTCCCTGGCCCCCAGTACAGCAGTGTCACTAAAGAAAAATAATCCAGTCATTTGACTAAGACAAGTTATTATTATCATCACCAATAGTAATTAGAGTGCGTAAGGGATCCCAAACACGCATATATTTCTGTTGCCTATTATAGAGGCCCGCAATGGCTTTCTCTGTTCTGAGATTAGCAAGGATTTCATGAAGCCACTCTTGATAAGATGGACAAATGTCATCCTTCCAATGTTTGAGCATGACTTTTTTAACAGATAATGCTATCATGGACATATGAAATCTCCAAGTGGTAACCTCTATAGGGGATAAGTCTCCTAGTAGGCAAATTTCTGGGGTAATGCAGCCCTGACGACCCAAAAAAGGATCCAATTTAGTCTTAACTGAATTCCACAATGGGGTTATCTTAGGACATTGGCAAAATATATGGAGAAGTGTCCCTTTATCTAAGGAGCACCTGGAACACAAATCAGAGTCCAGAAGGCCCCAGCTAGCCAATTTTGGGGGAGTGTAATAAAGATTGTGTAAAATATGGAGTTGCATAAGCCGTAGTCTGTCTTGTGACACATACTTATGACAATGCCGCCATAGTACAGGCCAGTCCAAGGTATGATGGGGGAAAAGGGAGGACCAATATTTGGTGGGACCACAGGAGCCTCCAAACCGCCAATGAAAAAGGGATTGGTATAATTTCAAGATTACCTTGGGAGGACCCAACAAGGAAGTGAACTCAGATAATAAAGAAAATGTGGGGGAGTGGGGAGGAATATTACCCAACGTGGTAGTAAGAAGGTGCTTAAGCTGGAGAGCCTTGAAGTGGCTTGATACTGGAATGTTGATTTCCCAGATTAACTTAGATACAGAAAGCCAAGATCCCTCCCCATCAAGGAAAGTAGATACAATCCCCTCTCCCAGCTGGGGCAACCACTTAGAGGAAATTCTCTGTTTGTTTATTAAGGATGGCGAGTTCCATATGGATTGAGATAAATCCAGATAGGGTTTGTAGCGCAAAAAAGAACAAAGTTGAGCGTGTATTCTTAATGAGGTCACAAGCGTTGGACATTTTCAAATAACTTGTAGGGAGGAAGGCTTGACATAAAACAAAGTCAGGGGATCGATATTCGTAGACTGGATAAAGTCCAGTTCTATTTTGAGCCAGCTCGGCCTCAGGCTACCGGACCCTAGGTTTAGCCATTTAATGTACTTTGATAAATGACTAGCCCAGTAGTATAAAGCCAGATGAGGAATACGGAGACCACCATTACGTTTCTGAGTTGCCAATTTGTGGTAGGCTAAATGGGGATGTTTATTAAACCATATAAAGTTAGTAAATAACCTATGCATTTTCTGAAACCAGGACAATGGAATAAATGAGTTAAGAAGTGATAAAGGATAGAAAAGACGGGGAAACACGTTCATTTTGATTAAACTAATATGGCCCCATAATGAAATAGGGAGTTTTGACCATCTATCAAGGTCTTGTATTATGACCTGGGACAGGGGTTCCAGGTTCTCTTTAAACCACAAGGAGGAATTGCGTGTAAGTCTAATGCCAACATATATGAGGGAGCCCGGTGACCAAGACAGCCCAAAAGGAATAATATTGTGTTTAAACACCTTGTGGTTGAGAGGAAAAATAGATGATTTATTAGAGTTTAATTTGTAATTCGAAAAGGAGCTGAACTTCGTGATCGTGGCTAGCATAGCAGAAATTGACAAGTCGGGATAGGACAGATGAAGAAGAAGATCATCCGCATATGCCGTAACATTAACTATGGTATTACATACCGGTACGCCTTGTATGTCCGGGTTAATTAAAAGATTCCGAATGAGGGGTTCTAAATAGAGATTAAACAATAGGGGGGAGAGGGGACAGCCTTGCCTCATTCCAGAGTATAAAAGGAAGGGCTTTGAGAATGCCCCATTCCCTGAAATCCTGGTAGAAGGAGCTTGATAGAGGGCTTGGATCCAGTTTATGAATATAGAAGGAAAAGCAAATGCCTGGAGAGTTTGAAATAAGAAGTTCCAATTCACATGACTGAATGCCTTCTCGGCGTTCAGGAACACTGAAACAGCTGGAAAAGCAGCATCCCTGGACTCCGAGAAGACATGGGAAAGGGTTCGAAGATGGTCTGATGACAAATGCCCCCCTCATGAATCCTACCTGTGGCATTCCGATCAGGTCAGGAAGAACCAGGGTAAGCCTATCAGCCAGGATCTTCGGAAGGATTTTGATATCCTGGTTCAAAAGGGATATGGGCCTATAACTCTGTACCATCTCGGGGTCCTTGTCAGACTTAGGGAGGAGAATAATTAGGGCTTCAAACAAATGGGGATCGGAAGCTGCCCCAGATAAGATATGGAGGAACAAACTATGAAGGGCTGGAACTATTTGGTCCTGAAATGTTTTATAAAATTATGAGGAAAAACCATCTGGTTCCGGAACCCTATCCGAAGGAAGAGCCTTTATTACTTCAGTAATTTCTACCAAGGAAATAGGGGAAGAAAGAAGCCTCCTTTGAGGTTCAGACAAAGAGGGGAGATTAGACTCTTGGAGATGTGCCTCTAGAGCCTCCGGTGAAGGGGGATTATCCATGTCACTATATAGATGCTGATAGTAGTGCGCAAACTCCTGCAAAATCTCTGATGGGGATGACCTCAGGGATCCATCTATTTGAGACCTGACAGGTGGGATAAACCTAGCAGATTCAAACAACATGAAGTCTTGCTATATTATGACAATTGCAGTTTGTCCCACCATTAGAACTGCTCCGGAGGTGAAAGAGTTAACTCCCATTCAAAGAATGGAACTTGGAGTGCGAGCTCGGTTAGAGAAGCTCTGTCTGGGTTATTTCAAACCTAAACTGTCAGATTCTTTACACCGCCTCACTGAACAGTCGCTCCGGAGATTTCTCCTACTGCTCGGTTCATTTCTCGGTTTAAGCAGTGTTTTCTCGGTTCAAATCAACCGAGAATATTATTATTTTAACCGCAAAACCGTTCGGTTCAAGCTCTGTCTGTGTGTATCGTAAGTAATTTAAGTTTATTTTCTGTGGAACTTGTAAATGTTATCGGTTCGGTTTGAACCGATCAACTTATTTTAAAACTTGAATTGAAGGTTTTAGAGTGCGGTTCCCGGTTCTTATCGGTTCTAAAAAAAACAGATTTCATTACGTTCTTTTCCAAGACCTGTGACACAGTTAGGAACCGATAAGGGTGTCTTGCCTGGCACTGCCGTTTAAAAGGGCAAGTTTTTGGTTAGGCTGGCATTATGTCTGAAAAACCCAAAAGAAAAACCGTGCCCACTGGGTTTGAACACTGTGATGCCTGTGGGGAAGTCTTTACCAAGGCTGACCCACACACCACATGTGTATATTGTCTGGGGTTTGACCACCTCAATTCAGACTGCCAGATTTGTAAAAATTTCCCTGCAGCCACCCTGGATAAGAGAGTTGGCAGGCTTAGGGAACGAAAGGCCAAAAAGTCCGCTGACCTGGATGGCCAGCCCGGTTCGGTGCCAACCGAACCGGAGGGAGTGCCCTCTGACCAGGGTGAGACTTCCTCGGGCCAACGTAAAGCTGGCTCGGAGGAGCCAGTTCCAGTAAAGAAAACAAGAAAATCAGCAGGTGTGGAGCCCAAAATTCCTTCTCCAACTGCTGCAGAGATAGCAAGAGCTATTCAGATTGTCCAGTCACTTTCTCCGGTTCCGTCCGAACTGCCACTGTCTGATAAAAGGTCGGTTCGGTCGGTTCCACCGGTTCAGGAATATGTTGTTGAAGAATTTTATGAACCAGAGGAGGGGAGGATGATTATGAACAGTATGAATGTGACTTTGAAGTTCTGGGTGTGCCCATTGAACGGACATCTCCCCAGACAGACCTTTAGAATCTCCCTTTGCTTTCTGAGTCCCCTCTCACTTTATGTTTACAAAAAGTTGTTGAAACCCTCCAGCTTCCATTGAGGAAGCTGTGGATGAATAAGAGGAACCTGATTTTGTAGAAATGATGGATATTCGAGTCTAGGAGATTGTCTATTCCTTGCATAAATCATTTCGAAACAGACAATAAAGATTTTAAAACTCCTAATTCTGTGCCTCCTGTGGACAAAAGATGGACAGGAGGTACACTCTGTCAGGTCCTGATACAGAATTCCTTTCACAGCAATGCAGCCCAGTTGGTGTGGTTCAGGCTGCAGCCTGTGATAAAGCTAATATTCCTTTGGCTTCACATCCTCCTGACAAGGATTCCAGGAAGATTGATGCCATGGCTAAAAAACAATACATGGCGTCCTTGGGACTCAGGCAAGCAAATTACATGGCTTATGTAGCAAGGTATCAGAAATCTAGATGGGACACTGTCATGGCCTTGGCTAAACAGGGCTCTGGGCCAGCTTGCTAGTGAGCTGGAACAGGTGGCTGCTGATGGCATTGAGGCATCTAAGGTGCAGTTTCATGCTGCTGTGGATTTTAATGATGTATCCTCTAGAGTCATGGCTACGCCTGTAGCTTTTCGCAGGTTGGCCTGGCTCAGGTGTACTAGCTTGTCACAGGATACCCAGACTAAGGCTATGGATTTTCCTGTGGTTGGAAATTCTCTGTTTGGGGAGCAGACAGAGAATTATATGAAGAAAATGGATGAATATAGGACTACCTATAAGAGTGCTCAGGCTAAGGAGCGGCAAGCCACTCCTCAGAGGCAGGCCCCCAGGGGTAGAGGTAGGCCTTTTCACAGGCCTTTTTACCAAACCCAGGCCTCCCCTGCTTATGCTCAGAGGGGGTTCTTCAGAGGGAGAGGCAGACGGGGTGTGGCAGGCCTGCTCCCACCCCTCAGCCTAAAGCACCTGCCAAACAGACACCCTGATGGGGTGCCCAGGGCCGATTCTCCTTTACCTGTAGGGGGCAGGTTGGCTTACTTACTGCTCAGAACTGGGTGTCTCTAACTTCAGACAAGTGGGTCCTGGAAGTAGTAAGCCAGGGTCTGGTTCTCAGCTTCAAAAGTTCCCAAAGATGAGAATCAGGTCTTTCCCACCTGCAAACTCTTTAGAGACCTTTACTTTAGAAACAGAGGTCTCAACCCTCCTGGCTCTCAGAGCTGTAGAAAGGGTTTCTCCCCTACACCAGGGCAAGGGTCTGTACTCCAGATATTTCTTACCCCAAAAAGACAGAGAATGGCGCCCATTTTAGACCTGAGATATCTGAACAAACACCTTTTGAAACCAAAGTTCAAATGGTAACTCTAGCAATGATTTACCTCTCTCTAAGGCCAGGGACTGGCTAGCCTCCTGGACCTCAAGGATGCCTATTTTCACGTCCCAATCAGAAGCTCCCACCCGAAAGTACCTCAGATTCGAACTGCCCTCAGGTCACTACCAGTTCAGAGCAATGCCCCTCGGCCTCACCTCTGCCCCAAGGGTATTCACAAAAAAGTTCACAGCAGTGGCTCATTTAAGAAGGCAAAGGATTGCTGTCTTTCCCTATCTGGACGACTGGCTCATTGTAGGCCAGTCCCCAGAACAGGTAAGATCCACCTGCAAGTTACCCAGCAGCTGCTCTCTCCCTGGGCTTCTTGCTCAATCTTCCAAAATCAGTTCTGGAACCAGTTCAGGTGCTCACCTTCATAGGTGCAGAATTGGACACAAAGCAGGCCAGAGCCTTCCTACCCTTGGAGAGGGTAAAGAACTTGGTGGCTCTGGCCTCCTCCTTCACTCTGCAGGTCTCTCGACCAGCAAGACACTTTTTGCAGCTCCTGGGGCACATGGCTGCGTCCACAGCCAGTAGTGCAAGGGAGCAAGATTTCAGATGAGGGACATTCAGTTTCACTTGAGAGCCTTTTGGTCTCAGAGAAGAGACCCCCTTTCCAAGTTGGTCCCAGTGACCTGAACCCTGATCCAGGCCCTCCAGTGGTGGCAGGATCAGAGCAATTTAAGACTGGGGTCCCTTCATTCCTCTGTCTCACTCCTTGACCTCACTCACGGATGCTTCCCTCCTGGGGTGGGAGCCCACATGGGCGACCCTCCACTCAGGGAGTGTGGTCCTCAGGAATCTCTGCTCCACATCAATTTGCTGGAACTCAGAGCTGTCTTTTAGCACTTCAAGTGTTTTCTGTGTCTGTTCAGAACAAAGTGGTGCAAGTCAGAACAGACAACACCACAACAACGTGGTACATCAACAAGCAGGGGGCACTCGGTCTTCGGCCTTGTGCACCGAGGCAATGAAGTTGTGGTCTCTGGCCTATTCCCTGAACACTTCCCTCACAGCAGTTCACCTTCCAGGAAAGGACAATGTCTTAGCAGATGCTCTCAGCAGGATTTCCCAGGGCCATCACGAATGGTCTCTGGATCCTCAAGTACTGGGGATAGTTTTGCCAGATGGAGCACCCTCAGATAGATCTTTTCAGCCCCAGACAATCACCAACTTCCACTGTTCTGTTGCAGGCCCCCAGTGTTGGGCTCAATCCCCCTGGATGCCTTTCTCCTAGATTGGGAAGGGAAGTTTCTTTATGCCTTCCCCTTCCTCTCCTATTCAAGGTGCTAGTCAAACTCAGATCCCAGCCTTGCAGGATGATTCTGATTGCCCCAGATTGGGCCAGGCAGCCCTGGTACCCACTCCTTCTGTCACTAGCAGTCCATCTTCCCCTGTGTCTCCCCAGGAATCACAACCTGTTAACCTGTGCACAGGGGAGAGTTTGGTATCCGAACCTCAAATCCTCAACCTCAGGGCCTGGCTCTTGAGGAGTTAGAATTTGCTGACCTGCACCTTTCTCAGGTGTTCTTGAACTTAAAGGCTTCTAGGAAGCCTTCCACTAGACTACTTACAATTCTAAGTGGAAAAGGTTTCCATTTGGTGTTCTGGGAAACATATTTCCCCGAATCTGCTGATTTGCCCATTGTTTTGGACATATGGTCCACCTTAATTCCTTGGGACTGAGACCAGCTACCCTGAAAGTACATTTGGCAGCTGTCTCTGCTTTTGTTTCAGCAGGAAAGCCCTCCTCTCTTCCGCTCACCCTGTATTTTCCAAGTTTTTTAAAGGATTACTTTATTCTAATCCACCTTTTAGGGATCCGGCCCCTGCCTGGGACCTTAATGTTTGCATTGCCCAGTTAATGCAACCTCCTTTTGAACCTCTGTCTTCTGCAGAGCTTAAGTACTTAACTTGGAAAACTGTTTTCCTAGTGGCTATCACTTCTGCCAGGCGCATAAGTGAGTTGCAAGCCCTGTCAGTAGAAACTGACTTTATTTCTTTCCACAGGGATAAGGTAGTCCTCAGGACTAACAGGAAGTTTTTGCCTAAGGTGGTTTCAGATTTCCATCTTAATCAATCTATCTCCCTTCCAGTGTTTTTCACTGACCATTCTTCCTGTGGTGAGAGGAGACTGCACAGTTTAGATGTTAAGAGGGCCCTAAGTTACTACATAGAGAGTACCAAGGGTCACAGGTTCGAATCCCTCCAACTTTTTCTCACTTATGGTGAGGTCGGAAAAGGGAAACCTGCCACTAAGAGATCCATTGCCAGGTGGATTGTCTCTTGTATCCAATTTTGTTATCAAAAACTGGGAAAGTTCCCCTTCAGGCCTGAGGGCTCATTCTACCAGAGGTACAGCTGCGTCTCTAGCTGCGCCAGAGACATCCTATCTTAGAGATATGTCAAGCAGCTACCTGGAAAAGCGGTATACTTTCACAAGCGACTCCCTGGATGTCCAGGCCAGGAGGGATGCTTGGTTTGACACAACTGTGGTTCAGAGCCTATTCCCTAAGTAGGTTCTGTCCTCCTCCATGGAGGTACTGCTGTGTATTTGCATTGTCATAATATAGCAAGACTTCATGTTGTTTGAAGAAAAATTACTCACCTTAGTAATGTTGTTTCTTCTAATGGAGTCTTGCTATATTATGACCTCCCCACCAGCCTGCCCTCTCAGAACTTCTACTTGGTATGGGGTGGCAGCCTAGTGTGGGCGCTTAGTTATGCCCATTATATGTTTTCCACCCCTTCTTGGGGTTTTGGGGTGTGATGTTTTTATTTTATGTCACATTATTACTTATATTATATTATTACTTCTGGTCCCCTGACTTGAGTCTTTGTGTTGGGACCAGGAGTATGTCTTAATAGCCAGGTAGCAGTTGGCTAGTGTAGGTTACAGCTTCCACAGACCTTAGTGAGTTTTGCTCGTAAAGATCTGACAGTTTAGGTTTGAAATAACCCAGACAGAGCTTCTCTAACGAGCTCGCGCTCCAAGTTCCATTCTTTGAATGGGAGTTAACTCTTTCACCTCCGGAGCAGTTCTAATGGTGGGACAAACTGCAATTGTCATAATATAGCAAGACTCCATTAGAAGAAACAACATTACTAAGGTGAGTAATTTTTTCTTCCTGTTGCTTAATCCTTAAAGCTAACAAATGCCCTGCTTTTTCTCCTTGGTCAGTATAAAGAGCCTTGGTGTGAATAATGGCCAGCTCGGCTTTATCCCTTAATAAGTCTAGATACTTGTCCTTAACTGTGAGGAGTTTCCACCTAAATTCCTCCAGAATTTGAGGGGATAAATTAGCCTCTAGGGAATGAATTTGAGACAATAGTGAAAGAAGCTCAGCCTCACGGGTTCTTTTCTGATTTGTTGCTAAACTAATCAAAAAACCCCTCAAATAAGCTTTAAAGGCACCCCATGTGATGTCTGGTGTTGTGTCTTCTGAGGAGTTTACTGAAAAGAAAAAATCTATCTGGTCTTTTACCTGTTTGGAGATGTGAACGTCCTTTAGTAAATGGTCATTTAGTTTCCACCGACTCTCTCTTTTTTAGGAAGACAGAGTAAGGCTAAAAAACACAACACTAGAGAATGATCGGATATAGGGCCAGGTTGGATTGAGGAAGATATCACCCCTGAAAGGAGAGATTGGGATATTAGTAGATAATCTATACAGGACTGTGACCCATGTACTGGAGAGACAAAAGTATACTCCCTGCTATTGGGATGTAGAACTCTCCATACGTCTCATAATAAGCCACATTGATCCAGTAAATCTCTAACTGCTCTCTGCCCAGGTGAAAGTTCCTTTAATACCAATCCTGACCTGTCAAGAGCAGTATAACACCAAATTGGGATCCCTGCCCATTACTATTGATATGGGAAGCAAGGGTAAGCAAAAGGTTATAAGCTTCATAAAGAAGCTGGGATTATCTATACTGGGGCCGTAAGTACTAGAGAGTAAAAGTGACATGGAGAAAAGTGTACCTTGGACCATAATGTATCTACCACCAGAATCCCTAAAAACCTGCGTGGGGATAAAGGGAACATTTCTATTAATAATTATCATGACCCCACAACTGTTCGTAGACCCCTAGGCAGCAAAGACTTGCCCAATCTGCTGCCTCCTCAGTTGTAAAGCCTCGGATTCTAATAGGTGGGATTCTTGTAAAAAGGTAACCTGGGATCGTAAAAGATTCAAATGTTTAAGTACTTGATATTGTTTGGGCTTCCTCCTGATCCCTTTCACATTCCAAGTTGCAAAAGTAATGTCATTAGCCATCCTATCTTTTAAGAAGAAAACAAACAACCATAAAATAAGTGGAAAATGATGCAACAGTCAACAAATAACCACAACCCCCTGGATACTGCTGTACAGCCCTCACTGCCCAATCCCCTCTTAACCCATAACAAACAACTAACTTTACTAAAACCCTGTCTAACCCACTTAATCCCAGCCCTCCCCCCTCTATTTCCTATCCAGCAATTCATGCTGCAACTTCCCTTGACCCCTCTACTCCCCTCCAACCAGCATTAAGTAATAAATCTCCCTTTATAGACAGATATCCAGCTATCAATTTGCAGGGAGAGCAAAAACCATAGTAAGAAAGGGAAGAGACCCCCTGTGAACATAGCTTAAACAATTTCCTGTCTCACTAAACACCCTGAGACTCAGCAAAAATAACGCAGACAGTGAATATAAATAAACCCACAGTAGCATTATACACTACTCCCCTCTTGTGGACAAAATGGGGAACTACATAAAACATAAACGCAAGGTAAAACAAGCAATCTACATTGAAAATCCCTTTCAACACAGATCGGACAGCTGTCGGGGGATCGACAATTCACTTGCCTTGACAGTTTTTGTAGCGACTTCACTCATAGAGAAAAAAGAAAAACTGCAAAAAACACCAGAAGAAGAGGGGAATCGGTTACCAAATAGGACTCCAGATAATAACTCAGTCCATTCTCTTCTTTAAAAGAGAGCACTCCGTTAAGATCCAGTTCCAAAACCTGACAGTCGCTACTCGCGATAACGTATTTTTCATCTTGCAGCGTTTTGGGAACACTAATCTGCTGGGTCGCTCAGCCCTGAGACAATTAGCCAACTCATCTCTACAGCAGGAGCTTACCTCAGGGTCAAACAAATTCAGGTACCACGAAACAAATCTGGAAGGGCCAATTTGAGTCCTTCTCTAGCTGTTTCTATTTCATCGCAAGACAGCCAGGATCCCCAAATCATTACTTGCAGCTTTGCGGGGTATATCATTTGAAATCGGAGACCCGCAGCGATGATCTTTGACACAAGGGGGTGAAAAGCTTATCTGCACTGTCGGATTGTAAGAAGCAGGTCCTGGGTCACACGAAATCTTTTCCCTTCCCACTGGAGGTCCTGGATATCGCGGATTTTTGCCAAGAAATGTTGCCTTTCCAAATAGTTCAGGAACCACAAGATCATTGGTCTAGGGGGAGGTCCCGGCCGAGGCATAGGTTGCAGGGCTGTATGCATCCTTTCAATAATGTAGTTAGGGCCATAGGGAGAAGGACCCGCCACCTTTCCCACCAGCTTCTGGGCAAAGAGGACCACGTCAGGTCCCTCTTCAAGCTCTAGGAGCCTTATAATTACAACGTTATTTCGCTGGCTGCGCCCCTCTAAATCCTTGATCTTCTGCTCCATCTTTGTGAGCTTCTGGCTCAGTCTGACGACCTCCGGATCCCTTTTCTCTGCCTGCCTTTCCAATGACACCACCCTGGCCTCATTATCTGAGACTCTCCTCGCCATGTCTTCCATGGCTGAAGATAAATACTTAATTTCTCCTGCCATGCTTCATAGTTCATCCTGAAATGGACAAAATTCCATGAGGAAGTCTGCAAGGGTAAGTGGCTCTTGCTCAAATTTAGCAGAGGGTTGTACAGCTGAAGCTGATGCAGCGTGGGCCCTCTGTTTTTTCGGAGCCTTCATTTCCACCTCAATACTTCACGGAGAACTGCTGTCTCGCTGTTTTGTAGGCAAATGAGAGTTTGGGATCTAAAAACTGACCCGGTTACCAAGAAAAGGGAGCTTTAAACGTGGATTTTTCGCTAAGAGGGTTGGAGTTCAGGAAGGAGCATCTTCTTAGGCAGGCTGCATCACGTGTCTCCCCCTCCCTCCCAGTTTTCTGGAAACAGTCATAGTCACTGCATCTTCTGCAGTGGGGGGGATTCACTCATGGTTTTAATGTGCTTTTCACTTAATTCAGCAGCTCTGCATATGTCTGTTTCACGGCACAGTCAGCACCACACGGTCATCCAGAATACCAAACAATTCTGTCTCTGATCAACGAGTCACTCAAACTGCCAAACTCACAAGACTTAGCTCTCAAACGTAATTCTGTAAGAAAAGCATTAAAAGTTTAATTTGGCCATTGGTTTTGAGTGTTGAACAAATGCCCCTCATAGGTGATATTCTTTTGTGGGTTGCAATATCTCTTAAACCACTCTATGATCTGGGGCAAGTTTGTTTTGTCTTTCTTCTGCACTCCATTGAATGTATTGTAGATCTGGAAGGCCACGGGGCCAAACACAAGCAGGAATGTTATGGATAGAATCTTCAGAAACTTCTCCAAGACTCCCAAGGCCGCAAAATGTATCTCCACTTGTTGTTTGAAGCGGCACCAGTTCACAGCAAAGTGCCAGTTAAGTCCAAAGCAGGTGGTGGTGACAGCTGCTCCATCTGCTGACACCATGTAATAATCAGAGGTAGAGGCAAGGTACTTAAATTTCAATGCTTTACTAGCCAGCTTAATGTTACGTTATGCGGTTAGGCAAACGTCTGAATCTGATGGGCTACAGCCTGCCAATCACTATTTATAGAGAGATCAAATGGTACGATGTCATGCAGCATGTGTGTCACTACTATTCATAAGTAACATTAACCATATCCTCACACTTGGGTCCACATCTGCAAACAATATGGGCCACTGCCTCCACTGGCTGCATCCAGAAAAACCTGGACTCTTAATACAGCGTTAATGCCAGATACGCAATGCCTACTGCTCCAGCAGCAAGACACTGCCTCCTCCTCCTCATCCACCTCCTGGATGTCATTGTGCTAGTACATGGCATGTCCACCACTAATGTGATGGAAAGCAGCATACCAGAGTTTTTTTTAATTTTTTAATTTCCATTTTTTCACAGATACAAATGGAAGGGATGAAGGGGTCTAGAGTTTAAATCTTATGTGCACAGCTTTCCCCTCCTGCTGACTCCTCCTCGGCAGTAAGCAAGTTGCCTTCTCCTCTGCCACCTCAGTGGCACAACTGCGCCAGTACACAGAATGGCCATCACTAATGTGACAGTAAGTATCATACTATATTTTTCCTTTTTCATTTTTTCTTTGACAAATATATGTGCAACATGGTCCAACTGAGAAAAGAAAGTCTCTCCCATCTTTACAGGTGACAGTTGGGAGTGAACAATTGATATACCATCCAGTCATAACAGTGGCTACTTGTCTAAAGTCTAAATTTTCATTTTCTCTTGTCTTCACAGGTATCCTGCCCTACTGTCTCCTCCAGCAAGCAAGACTCTTTCTCCTCCTCATTCTGTTTTTAAGGCCACATCATGGCATTTTATGGCATGGATAATACCAAACTGACAGTAGTATGCTTTCCTAAAGTTTTTTTTCCCCTTTTACTTTTTTATTTTCATTTTCCTATCACAGGTGCAATGCAACATTGAGTAGACTAGAGTCTAAATAATTTCAATCTTCTCTTCACAGGTTTTATCTCCTCCTGACCTGATGAATGCCTCCTACTCTAACAAGCAAGCCATCTTCTCTGTCAGCACGAGGATGTAATAGTTTTGCAGCATGCACAGCAACAAAACACTACTACCACAGTTAACACGGGACATCCTCAGCAGATACAAACATACTGCCACAGGTACTACTCATCCCCTTCAGCATGCAGCTCAAAGGCACCTTAAACCCTTCGCACTCCATTTTACCAGTGGCCATCTATTCAGCTGCTCCTGCTGAATATGCCTAGCTATGTCAACACGATTATCATTACCTGCCACTGCAAGCAACTATCTCCTCAACCCATGCAGTACAGCAGCAGCATATATAATTTCTGGGACTTGAGGAAATGTTAGGAAATAGTTTCACATATTAGCATTGGGGTGCAATAAAGTGCTTTCAGTACAAGCAGTGCTGAAGAGTGAGACTGATGGCACAGTAGCATCATATAGTAGCATAAATAGTTTCTGGGTCTTGAGAAAATGTCAGAAAATGAGAATTTTATATAGTGTGATTTTATGGGCATTACAGTGCTTAACACAAGGAGCTGTGGAGGGACTCGATCCACGAAGGAGACTGACACAGCACAGCAGTATGGAACAGCATTAATAACTTCTGGGTCTTAAGGCATTCTGGAAAGATGAATTTTATATAATGTAATTTTATGTGCACTACAGTGCTTAACAAGAGGCACTGTGGAGAGACTCAGTCTAAGAGGAAGACTGACACACCACAGCAGCAGCATATAGCAGAATTGATCATTTCTGGGTCTTAAGAGAAAGTTTTAGGAAATTAGAATTTGCTACAGTGGGATTTTATGATAATGATTTATTTATTTTAGTTTAGCTTTTGTTAACTTGGTGGGGTACACTAAGCATACATATGCCTATGTTCAGGTACAACCTGGGAGAGCACAGTACAGCATATAGGAGACAACACAGCAAACAACAGCACAAGTGAAATACGACAATCAAAAGAGCAAGCAATAGGGAGACACTGACAAGAATAAGTAATTACACAGGTATGGGCAATACATTATTTATACTAATATACACCCCAAAAAATACATGACTAGTAAGCAGAAAAGTAAGGCAAAGGCACATGTACAAGACTGGGGGGGGAAGGTGTCAATGCTTGGAGGGGACAGGGCTGAATGTAGAGGGTAAGAGAGTGGAGGAAAATGGGGTGCTAGGAAGGGAAAAGAATGGGGACAGGGATATACATGCCTGAGTGCTGAACTGATTAGGGACAGGCACATATGGAACGGTCCATCAAGAGGGAATGGAGCTATCTTTTGAAAGTGCTAGGTTCTTGGCAGGAGTGCAGAGCAGCTGAAAAACTATTCCACTGTGTAGGAGCAGCAGAGGAGAAGGCCATGGGGCCACATTTGGAATGAAATCTGGGAACTGATATTGATCTGGGGATTGGGGATGATGTATGGAGAGTGCTCAGGGCTGCAACACGTATCGACTGTACACAGGGCAAACACTTGGAGGCAAAGATTGTTGTACACTATGCTTTTCATGTGCACTTACTCCACAGTGCTTTACAACAGAAACAGTAGTGAGAGAAGAGAGTAAAAGTGCAAAGACTGCACAAATAAGAATAAATGAAAACATTACAGAGGAAACTAGAAATCTTTTTTTTTTTTCATTTGTCTGGAGGTAGAGCAGTAACAAAAACAAAACTGAGAGGATAGAAAAGAGACTGCGTGAAGTACAGCAGTACACAGTAAGGGAACAAGAAGGTATAAGAAAGATAGCAGCAATCAGAGTAATCAGGATCAGGAGAGGACAGAGTAAGAGAAGAATTAAAGAGCAGGTGTTTACTTCTGTTAGACAGACAGCTATTTTATTTATTGTATTCTGATGTGCTAATAATTACTTTCTACTTTAATAATAAAATATGTGTTACTGTAGTGAAACAACTGGGTTTTCATCTTTGCTTTTCACACTGCTAGTGAAAAAGAATGCAATAGAATTCTGGTATTGTGATGTCAGAAACTGCCAGCTACTTAGGAGCCCAATGCAGTTCAATGAGAAAATACATATATTTTGTGTTAATACATTCCTTGGAGCCACTCGTTGCTGAAAATGAGTGGTTTCACACACCTTCAGCTTGAGTGAGAACAGCGAAGCAAAGCTGAGCTGTTCTGGCTCAAGCTGAAGGCAAGTGAAACCACTCATTTTCAGCAATGAGTGGTGACGGGGGACGTATTAATATATTATTGATCGAGAGCGATCAATAATATATTAAAAAAAAAAAAAACTTTGCAGAACATGCCCATTTCCAGGGCATCTGCACGTGAGACGCTCCTCATGGAATAAGAGTGCCTCACGCGCAGAGGAAAGGAGCATTCCGACTGGTTGGGAGCACACCCTTGATCTATAATATAGTGTATGGTACAGCATTTTTCTGTATAGAATTCCATACATTTCAAAATGCTGTTGTACTGCATTTCAAATGAGAAGGAATGTGATTGTACCCTTGTGTGGTACAATAGCATTCTGAAACCTCTACAGACTGTACAGTTCAGTTTCAGTGTGAAAGCTAAAGAACCACCACATGTATACTTCACATAATACTATATGCTATAAAAAATACATTATGAGCAACTTTATGCACAACCAGTGTGTTCTGACACCTGAGGATGGATGGTGCCAGGATAAGGGTTACCAATTCATCGGCAACTGGCAGGACTTCTGGGAGAGAGGATTTTTTTTTTTTTTTAGGTATGATGGCCTCCACCTAACAAAGGAGGGGGTGAGGGCACTTGGTCAAAACTTCAATGTCTTCGTGGAGCATTTAAACTGAAGAACGGGGAGATGGCGACAGCTCTTACACAAACTAGTGAGCCAGTTGCCACTCCCCCAACTAGTGAGCCAGTCGCCTTGCCCCCTCCAACACATAAACAGACAGGCAAGAGCACAAGTGTTGCAGATGGGGTGCAGCAACAAGCGTGTAAAACCACAAACAAAATATGTTCAGAAACAAAAGAGGGGAAACACTGTAAAAAAGAAACACACCAACAAAGGCGAGTGACAGGTACAGCGGGCTATGGTTACAAATGCTTGGAGTCTAGCCAATAAGATCCCGGATCTCATAGCCACAATGGAAGCAGATAGGCTGGACTGGATGGCTGTGATTGAGACATGGTTCACTGAAAACCACGGCTGTGATATAGCCATCCCAGGTTACAACCTATTTATGAGGCACAGAAAGGGGGAAAGGGGGGGTAGCTTTTAACATCGGAGAAGGAATAAATGCAACAGAGTTACAGGTGACTCAGGATGAGTCAGACGCTATATGGATATCTATAGAAGGTGGGATGGGGACAGCAATCCGGGTCAGCATTATCTACAGACCCCCAACACAGGGACAAAAAGGGGATATAGAACTAATGGAAACCATACATAAAATGACAGATAAAAGTGATATGATACTGGTGGAGGACTTTAATTTGCCAGATATAGAGTGGGTTCCATGTAAGGCAACATCAACAAAGAGCAGAGATATTCTGGCATCTCTTTGGGAGGCAGGTTTGAGGCAGCTAGTAAATGCTCCAGCAAGGGGGGAAGCTGTCCTGGACCTGATACTTATAAACTGTGATAAGGTGCACGCCATACAGATGGGAAACCATCTAGGTTCAAGTGATCACCACTCGATATGGTTCAAGATAAACACATCTGAGGACACCAGTCACTCAAAAACAAGGGTTCTAAATTTCAAAAGGTTAATTCTCAAAAGATGAGGATCTGCCGGTGGGTAATCTCGACCAACAAATGGAGGTGTGGGGGGCAACTAATCATGGGCCACCTTGAAAGAAGCAATTACAATAGTCACAGATCAATGCACCAGGAGGATAAGTAAGACTAAAAAGAGGAGAAACCCCCTTTGGTTCACAAGAGAGGTGGCAACCATAGGGAAAAAAGGCTAGCATTCAGAAACTTTAAGGCATCTGTATGTGAGAAAGACAAAGAAACATATAAAGAGAAAGTGAGGGAGGCGGGTAAAGTAATAAGGGAGGCTAAAGCAGAAACAACTATACATAGCAAAGGGAGTTAAACAGAGAGACAAAACCTTTTTTAGGAATATCAGGGAGAAAAGAAGAAATGGGAGGAATTGTAAGACTCACAAAAGAGGGAGGTGGGCTAGTAGAGGATGACAGGGGAAAGGCAGAGGTCCTAAATAAGTACTTCCACTCAGTTTTTACAAAGGAAAGGGAGGAAATGGACCTACACTGCTAAAGAAAGATATACCTGAATCAGGGGTGGATATGAGTTCCTTCACAGAAGAGCAAGTCCTAAAAGGACTAAACAAGCTAAAGGTGAACAAGGTCATTGGCCCAGATGAGATACACCCAAGAATCTTGAAAGAACTAGCACAGAAGCTGACAGCTGCCCTGGCTAAACTATTCACCAAGTCCCTGGAGAGTGGGTGGCCCAAGCGGACTGGAGGAGGGCAACAGTTGTCCCTTTCCATAAGGCAGGAAGCAAGGAGGAGTCAGGGAACCACCGACCAGTCAGACTCACTTCAGTGGTGGGCAAATTGATGGAGTCGCTGCTTAAGGAAAGGATACTAGAGTTTCTGGAAAAAAAGCAAGCAGCAGGACACAAAGCAGCACAGATTCACAACCGGTAGATCATACCAAACAAACCTGATTGACTTTTCAACTGGGTCACCAGGGTAGTGGACCAGGGGGGGTGCAGTAGATGTAGTCTACCTGGACTTCAGTAATGCTTTCAATTTGGTTCCACACAGAAAGCTGATAACTAAGTTAGAAAGTATGGGAGTAGGGCAGGGGTGGTCAACTAGATAAGGAACTGGCTAAGTGGGAGGACACAGAGGGTGCAGGTAAACAGCACATTGTCAAATGAAAGGGAGGTGACTAGCAGAGGGGGGAGTCAGTACTGGGACCTCTCTTTTTCAGTGTCTTCATTAGTGTCATTGCAGATGGTTTGGAGAGGAAGGTGTCGCTTTTTGCAGATACCACGAATATTTACAATAGAGTAGATACACCTAGGGGAGTGAGGACAATGGAAATTGATCTAGAGAAGCTTGATAAGTGATCTCAGACATGGAAACTGAAATTCAATGCAAAAAAAATGTAAGGTCATGAACACAGGAATAGGCAACCCAACAAGGGAGTACTATCTGGTGTGGGGGGAGAAACTGACAGCAACCAAACAAGAAAGTGATCTGGGGGTCATTATATCAGAGGACTTGAAAGTGATAAAACAGAGTGAAAATACAACACTGAAGGCTAGCAGTATGCTGGGATGCATAGGGAGGGGTATTACGAGCAGAAGGAAGGAGATGGTACTACCACTATATAGGTCCCTGGTGAGACTCCAGCTGGAGTACTGTGTCCAGTTCTGGAGGTCACACCTCAGAAAATACATGGGCAGATTGTAGATGGTGCAGAGGAAAGCTATAAAGATGATGCAGGGACTGCACCCGAGGCCATATGAGGAGAGACTGGAAGAACTAAACTTGTGTTCCCTTGAGCAAAGGAAAGAGAGGGGAGATATGATAGAGACAATAAAGTACCTCAGGGGAGTAAACAAGGTGCAGGTGCAAGACCTCTTTCAGGTTAGAGACTGCATGCGAACCAGGGACACAACATGAGACTGTAGGGAAAGAAATTCTGATGTAATATGAGAAAGTACTTTTATAGCAAGAGGGTGGTGGAATCCTAGAACAGTTTACCCCAGGAGGTAGTGTGGGCTAAAACAGGGAATTCAAGAATGCATGGGATATATACAAGGGTGTCATCAGGAAATAGTCCTTTGGGGGGGGGGGGGAATGGGCAGACTAGATGGATCTATAGATCCCCATCCGCCATCACATTCTATGTTTCTATTCCCATGGACCTATTAAGCTTCGTTCTTGAGGTCAGAGAGAATCGGAACTCTTCTGTGGCAGAACACACTGGTTATGCATAACTGCCCATCTCTCATCTCCCATCATTCTCTATTTTCCATCTTTTTTACAAGAAATAGATACATCTTTCAGTAACAAACTTTGTCTTTTGTATGTTTGGACTACTGTGGTCCATCTTTATGATTTTACAATTTTTTAAAACAATAATTGACTTTTTTCCTTCTCAAACACAATCTGGGTATGACGAAAATGTCGCCTGCTAAATTATAACAAAATGTAACAGGTTATCAAAATTATATATTTAGTAGAAATATGTGACATTTTGATGGTAGAAAGTGTTATTTCTCCATAAAAATCAGAAAACAGATTTGCAGTTTCTCACTGAAGTACACTGCCAGATTTGCCAGTAAAGAGTTTCTGATTTCACAATAGAGGGATTCCATTGGATTATTTTGATGTCTGCTTGCACACATGTGCAAGAAACATAGCGCCATCATACGAGTTTTCATAGTTGTGCCTCCCCCACTTCCACTGCCCTGCTCCCTTTTGCAGGTGCAGCTGCACCGCGCCAGTGAATGTCCAAGCTGTCTATGACAGCCATTCAGATGCAGTGGCGTACAGTTCTGAGGAAAACATCGCCACAATCAGCGGTGGTAATGTAGGAAGGCAGTATGCAAATTGCCTACACGTCAGCACTGCATCTGAACTGTCAGACAGTTAATCCCCCCCACACACACCTACATAGCATGCTGGGAGCCCACCCCAGCACGCTCATGCACTCCCCTTCACCCCCGCACACTCTATGACCGACAGGGGTGCCCAATCCCCCGTCGGCTCCACTGCCCCCCAAACAGACTTCCAGATGCCACCCTGGGAGTGCACCCCAGCATGGCAAAAGTCCGTATGGCTGACGGGGGTGCCTAATCCCCCGTCGGTTCCACTGTACCCCCCCATAAAAAGCATACATCTAGATGCCATGCTGGGAGCCCATCCCAGCATGGCAAAAGTCTGTATGGCCAATGGGGGTGCCCAATCCCCTGTCAGCTCCACTGCCCCCCCTAAAATAAACTTCCAGCTGCCACGCTGGTGCTCCCCTCCACCCCTGCACACTGTATGACCGATGGCGGTGCCCAATTCCCCATCGGCTCCACTGCCCCTCCCAAAATAAACTTCCAGCTGCCACACTGGGAGCCCACCCAGCGTGGCAAAAGTCTCCGCCGCCTTCCTCAATAATAAAACACACCTGTAAAAAAAAAAAAAAAGGTCCTCCTTGACTGTCTTGCCCCTTCCCCCAACCCGCGCCCACCCTCTGTGCACCACCTCCCCGACCCCATACTTACCTCCAGAGCTCAGCGATGATAATCGTGGACTGGGAAAACGTCTGCACTCTTCAAAGCCGACTGTGAACTGAAGAAATGTCGGTAAGCTGTATGTCATAAATGGTTTTTTTTCAACTTTGGTGCATATTTTGGCCATTTTGAGGAATTTTTTCACCAAATTTTCAACATGGGGTTCTTGAGGTCCCACCTCATGAACTCACTGTCAATTTGTTATTCGGTCTGGAAAGGTGATTTTGTGGTCACTGTGTGGAACCACCTTTCGGGACTGAGTAACGAAATGACAGTGTCACAGTTGACGAAGTAGGCCCCCCAAAACCCTATGTTGAAAATTTGGTGAAATAATTCCTTAAAATGACTGTTTTACGAGTGTGCATTGCACAGTTCCTATGCACGCTCATAACTTCGCAAATTTTTTATATTTTCACTCCAAATTTTCAACATTCCCATTTTACCACACCTTCTCATGAGCAGTACAGCTGTCATTTTTCACATGTCACCCAAAATGTGTTTTTACTCATTTAGTGCACAATGGCATAGTCAGTGTGTGAAATCAAAGTTCAGGATAGATTACGAAAATCATAGTGACACTGTTCAGGAGCAAAGGTCTTAAAATGGCTATATTGAACATTTAGTGACAAAAGTCCATAAAATGACAGTGTTACATGCATGCATTACGTAGTTTCCACGCACCCTCATAAGTTCACAAATTTGTAATATATTCAGTCCAGATTTTCTACACTGGCATTTTTCCACACCTCCTTATAAACAGCACAGCTGGCATTTTTCAAAACCCTGGCCGAAATATGTTTTTGCACTTCTGGGGCAGAAATGCGTGGTCTCTGTGGGAAATCAGTGTTCGGGACAGATTAAAAAAATCACAGTAACACTGTTCATGAGTGGAGGTCTCAAAATGCCTGTGTAGACGATCTGCTGTAAAAAATCCCCAAACTAATTACATTATGGGTGTGCATTGCGCAGTTTCTATGCACGCTTGTGACTTCACCAGTTTTTTTTTACATTTTCACTCCAGATTTTCAACATTGCCATTTTTTACACCTCCCCATGAACAGTACAGTTGTCATTTTTCACATCCTATTCGAAATGTGTTTTCGCACCTGTGGTGCCAAATGGTGTAGTCGCTGTGAAAAATCAGCTTTCAGCTAACAAACTGATATTGCCATTATTCATGAGGTGTGGGTCACAAAAAAACCCATGTTGAAAATTTGGAGTGAAAATACCAATGAACATCTGGGGTGTTAGGGTTTCCGGCCATAACGCCCCACCCAGTAGAGACTGACAGGCATTAAGGGTGTGACTTGGGATTGTTGCCTGTAATGCTCATGCCATTCCACCCCCACCCACACACTGCAGCCAGTGGCAGGCATCGAAGTGTGCCTTGGATTCTTTGGCCCCAAAGTTCACCCCATTCTCCTATACTGCACCCATCTCACCATATTTCCTTATGTAATGGGGTGAGCATAAGGACCAAAGACCCCAAGGCACACTGTGACACTTGTCGGTGTCTGCAGGGTAGGATGTAGTGAAATTTTAGTATTTTTTTTTGTGGCATGGCCGTTATGCCTGATGACCCAAAGACACACACCAATGCCTGTCAATCTCTGCAGGGTGGTGGTGGGGTTGGCTTCGGTTCAATACTTCACTGCCATTCCTATTATGCATGTCTCTAACTCCTACACTACCAATGCCAATGCCAGCAAGCAAACATTCGGCATTGACAAATGCTTGTTTTTAGTAGCAGCTGGCAAAATACAAATAAAATGATGAAAAGGGAAGAAAAGAAACAAATAAAAGCAATCTGATTTATTACAGTGGCATTAAAAAGCCCTAAAACATCATTCTTTTTTTTCCCCCAGATTCTATTTTGCTCTGGTCATGGCTCGTGGGACTTTCTCTTGGGCATCCAGTCCTTGTCCTACCCACCTGTGGGTCTCTCGGTCTGTGCCTCCTCTCTCCCCCCCCCCGCAGTCAGCACCCCCAGTTTCACCCTACCAGGGAGGGTAGCCCTCGCCTCTGTGGACTCTCTTGTAAGTCAGACTCTGACTGCAGGTTGGGCCCAGAGGGAGGAATTGGAAGGCCAGCCAAGAAGAAACCGGTGGAGGGCATGGGGGACTGGTACCGTCGCCTGTCCCACAAAGCCATTTTTTTCCTTGTTCTATGCTGATTTTCCACCCCTGCATGGGCATGCCCCGATGCACTGGTGCACGGCAACCCTGCCTGCGTCAGCCATGCTGATCTCGTGCTGCCCGGCTTGCTGCAACAACCCCTGGTCTCCGAGCTGACCCAACCCATTCACCCGGGGAGGAGAGCACCACAAGGGTACTCTTTCCTCAACCCGCCCCTGCTGACCCACCAGCGCCCAAGCCCGTTCCCGTTTAGTGCGAGGTGTGGCATCCATGCCTCAACCCTCAGTGCCACTGGGATAGCTATAAACCTTCATTCTTTAAGATACACATCTGTACTAAGCACTTGTTCTTTAAGAAGACTTTTTGATGAAAGGAAGAGACAGGACAGAGTTCCTGTACAGTGCCAGGATTACAGTCTGGGTGGGACCAAGGGTGCAGCACTACTATGGAGATCCTTGATTCCATGAAGCAGCAAACACTGGTTTTCAACAGTGCCTGGAGCATAGCCTCCATGTACACCACTCTGAGTCAGAACTCCATCATCTCCACGCAGAGTTGCACCACTTCGGGTCACGTGAAAGAAACTGGAGGGGGGGGAGGAGGATCTGCAGCTGGGGTCTCAGGTGCTCTCCCCTGCAGCCCCATGAGTATGCAGGTCCACTTTCCACTCCCATCCCTACCTCCCTCCAGCAAAAGAGCACCTTATTGCAGCCATCAAAGCCAGAAGGTAACTGTACGCCACCAGTGTCACTGTGTCTGGTATCACAAAAATAACTGATGCAGAAATCCAGATCATGGAATCACCAGGAAAAATGTATTTATTTCTCCATTGCAGACACAGTGTGAGACCTCTCACCAAAATCAAAGGGACCAGGCGCCCCGGCGCTTCACTCAGTGGAGCTTCATCAGGGGGTGGGAACCTGGTGGGAAGATACCCCTTATGTACCATACCACTTGGACAGCCAGCCAATGGACAGAGACATGGCAATTACAAAATAGAAATAAAGTGGGGGTTAGAGGGCACTGGGGGGGGGGGATTCAACCTACCATATATCTAGTGTTAACACAAAATATCAAAAACAGTGAGCAAACATTAATGGCATAAAAACACATTAATACAAAATTGTTAGTTGTAGAAATCACTTAATGAACATCAAAGACAGATTATATGAAAGTAACAAATTACAAATAGCTTGAGTCAATCTTCTGATAATCTCCTTTCAATCTCTAGCCTCTCTTCTTCTCAACTTCATCTCCCCATCCTGCAAATGCACCTGACCCCCCTCTGAAATGACACCTTACCCACATCTGCCCCCCCTGCTCATCCACTTAGCCCACGCTTTCCTCTTTTCCTTCCTCCACTCACTTCCACACCACAGCCCCTCAATTTTCACCCTTCCTCCCCTATAACAATGCACCCCCCTCTTATTTCTACCACCCTCCCTCCCTTTGATCCAGCACCATTCGCAACCTCATAGTGCCCTGCTCCCCGTTCATTTTGACTCACTGCCATGTCTTCAGTTGATCACCCTCTGCTGTACCCCCTGCTGCCCCTCCTTCATCTCACTTCCCTTCTCTTCGGAGTCTGGCAAACCTCTGCTACAGTACCCCTCACCTCCCATTCTCAACTGTAATCCGTGACACACTTTATTTTATTTTATACCGTTTTCTTTATTGCATCCTACTATTATTGCACGAAGTAACTGAGAACCTATTGTATTTATATTTGATTGCAACAAATTGTATCTGTACCTGTGTTCTGATCATACCTGCTATATTGTACTGGTATATTTTTCCTTGTCCTCCCATTTCCCCTCCCTCACTGGATGCACCTGGAAATGAGCTGCTACCCAGCACAGTATGCCTTTTCTGGTGAAATATTTGAAATAAATAAAATAAAGTAAGTAGATAAATAAATAAAGTAGGTAAGTAAATAAATAAGTTCAGTCCCTAGCCAAACAATTTCAACAGCAAAATGGCTGAACATATCTGATTACTGAATTCTCCTACAGGCACACACACGCCTTTTACTGAGATAAGGCAAGTGTGCTAAGAAGATGGAGGCATGAAGGCATTTCATCTTTATTTTTATTTTTTGGATTGGACAGGAAGATGAGTTACAACCAAAACCAAAGATGCTCTTGCTGTTCACCTAAATAACTATAAAATTAATAAAAATAACAGCCTCAAAGGAAGAAATTTGGTAATGTAGAAAATGTCTGTACCTGTTCCCCAAAGCTGGTGCAAGTACATGGGGGCAGAAAAGACTTGGTCACAGAACCATATCTGCTAAAAACAGCAAATGCAAAATTAATCCAAAATGAAAGAAATTAAAAAAATAGAACATAGAACATAGAAATTTGTTGGCAGAAAAGGACCACATGGCCCATCCACTCTGCCCGATTCCCCCCTTCCCGCTAGGAAGACTTTCACCCTCCCCCTCCCTGCCTTCCCTCTGTTACTTAGCCCTATGTAGGTGTCCCAAGCTGTTTCGAATTTGCCACTGAATCTATCCCCACTGCCCATTCTAGCAGTCTGTTCCATGGCCCCACAACCCTCTCAGTGAAAAACTTCCGACGATGTCTCCCCTAAATCTCTCCCCCTCCAGTTTGAATGCATGCCTCCTTGTGGATTTGTTCCCACTCATCCTGAAAATGCTGTCTATCCTGTATATGCCCTGCAAGTATTTGAAGGTTTCAACCATATCCTACATTCCCTCCTCTCCTCCAGTGTATACAGGCTAAGCTCCTCTCATGCAGCCCTTTCACCATTTTGGTTGCCCTTCTCTGGACCCTCTCCAGCCTGTCCTTGTCTGCTTGTAAGTACAGCCTCCAGAACTGGACCCCATATTCCAGGTGTGACCCGACCATTGTTTTGTATAGTGGCATAATCACTTCCCTTCTCCTGCCTGTAAAGCCCCTCCCTATGCATGCCAACATTCCGAATGCTTTTTCTGCTGTCCTGTCGCACTGCCTCTGAACTTTCAGGTTGCCTGAAACTGTGATCCCCAAGTCCCTTTCCTGATCTGTTACCTTCAACCCCAATCCAGTATTTTGCCCTTGGGTTTTGTGTCCTATGTGCATAATTCTGCATTGAGTAGTAGTTGCTAATTTTTAACATCCTCCAGTCTGGCCAGATCCCCCAACGTATCGACTCAATCACAGATCTTGGTGTCATCTGCAAACAGACACACCTGCCCATTTAGACCCTCTTTGAATTAATTAATTAACAGAAACTGGAGGGGCACTACATAATGCCTAGCCATTTACAAGGAACATTTCTAACAATATTTACATTACAGAAAGATCACAAATGAACAAAAAGAAAGCTGAACAGGTTATTTTTTTTTACTTGTTTTTCACAAACTCAAAAGGCAGCAGAACTGTCTCCTTCCTCTAGTACACACAGATGGCAAAAACCAAAGTGAAACACATTGTGCCTAGAACTGTACCATGTGACCTGCAGAAGCTGCTACTTGTTTAACAGTAGCTTCTGTCTTTATTTTATTTATTTATTTATTCTTGGATTACAAGTACCTTTGAGTTAGAAGCTCATTTACAGAAGTTCCATGTCAGCCGGAAACAAAAAACAAAACATACATTTATCATGGTAGAGTTAGGAGAAACAGTACATATCTGCATAAGGAAAAACAGGGTTAATGGTAGTTAAGTGAATGGTCATTACATACTGTTGGAAGGAAAAGAGAACTACTTAAAGCAGTGTCGCTACAAAGCTAGTCCAATATAGCATACATAGGTTGCAAAATAGACATATAGGTATGTCAAAGTTTCATAATAAGGTATTTGAGGGGGGATAAGACAACAGAGTGGGATCAGGAGGGTTGTGTGGGGTTGTGTGTATCTGCCAGGTGAGGCTTTGTCCAGAGCGGGGCAGGTGTGAAGAGGACAGGGGAGGGGAGGGGAGAATACTGGAGGGTGGGTGGAGAGGTGGTTGGGAGTGGTGATGGGGAAGAAGTGCTAAAGGCTGTCAAGCTGGAGGAAAGTACTAGAAATGGGTCAACATTTTTTTCTTACCATAACCTACTTTGGTTCCTACGTAGGAAAATTTTGCCTGAAAGGTGACATGGCAGGCAAAGTGTCAGGCAAATTGGAGGCGAATTGAAAACATGCAAATATGGCATACAATTTACGAAGTGATCTGTGGAGGAGAAGTTGGTAACTCAACAGGAACTTCACCTGCAAATTAAAACTTTGCAACATTTCTGGTTGTAACCCCTAGATGGCGCTATCCCAGGGGCTACTACCCCTGCCTGATTTGCCACTAACAGGTTGAGGGGCCTGAATCCGATAGCGGGTGCCTCCACCCAGAGGTCAGGGTTTGCAATAGTTAAACTAACTTGGTCACAGCCCTCTGGGACACTGCAACCCCCCTTTCTTCCCACTAGTGGACCACACACTATATCAGAATTACCTTCACAGTATACACTTACCCCCAGGACTGGTTCAGGCACTGGGACCTCCTGTAAAATAAGATACAGTGCAACAATCACAGTACAATACTTTAACATAGACAAATACCTCAGGCAGTATAACTTTGCTGAAACAAGCAGCTCTGATTTATTTAGGGGGATATAACAAGGACAGGGGGAAATCAGGTTAATTAGCTTATCACTTTACTCATTACCTATGGCTCTGTGCACAGGCCTATCCCTACCAGTTACTGTCCCTGGGTACCCAAGCCCTAGTGGCTAGTCCAAACCGTGGAAGCTGGTAGGGGCCCTTTCACACAGAGAAAAGAAAAATTAGTTAAACAGTCAGCAGTACAGTAATTCCATTTGGATTCAATGTGGCAATTCAACAGGGAACGACCCTGAATTAGTACTCACGACCTCCAAACAAGATAGGGTCCTTCAATGTCAGCAGGGCTACTCTTGAGCTCCACGAGACTCCTCACACATTTATATGACAAACTGCAACAGGCAAAAGTCCTTTAATGGCAGCAGGATTCACTTGAGCTACACAAGCCTCCTCACACATTTATATGGTAAACTGTAACAGGCAAAAGTCCTTTAATGGCAGCAGGATTCACTTGAGCTACACAAGCCTCCTCACACATTTATATGGTAAAAAGAAAGTACTATACCAGGCAGGCTGCTTCTCTATCCTGATGAATTACTGCACAATACCAGGAGAACACACAGCAGATTCAGGTCCTGACAGACCAGCGCAATTCAGCAATTTCTCCAGTCTTCTACAGGGTGAGCCTGGTTTCTACTCTTCAGATATCCTTTGATTCTCTTCACAGGACGGATTCAGTCCTAACAAGCGGTTACACAAGCTGCAGACCGGAACTCGGGGCCTTACACACATTTCCGACTAAAACTGCACACCGAAAAGCACAGGGCTCCTTCCTCTTCACTGCCAGAGCTCAACTGAAACTCCAGCAGACAAAACCGGCACTTCCTTTGAGTTCCTCCCAGTTCTTGGCTGGATTGGCTGTCACTCACAATAGACTGCCCTGTTGGTCCAAAAAGGCGCCGAAGTCCAAACTACATCTCCCAGAGTCACTGCCCATACAATCCTCTTGTGGCTGGCTCAGATTACGAGTCCAAGTTCTGATTCGTCCAAGGCACCATTTTAGAGCTACCTTAACCCACACTGATTGGTCCAGTTCAGCAGTTCAAAACTAGAATGGGGAACTAGACAAACACAGTTCTGACTGCAAAGAAAGCAGGTTAGACAAACTGTATTTTCATTATTACTCTAAATGATTTCTGGCAAACAGTTACATCTTTTGCACTCCTAGTGACTGCAAAATAGAGTGAATTGACAGCAGCTCGAGTGGTACTCAAGCAGAGAAACACACAGTCCCCCCATACAAACTAATTATGTCTGCAAGCAGACAGCTCTTAAAGAGACAGAACCAGAGGCTCTAAAAACACTCACAGATAAATGGCTTAAACGCCAAACACCATTCAGGCTTGGAGCATTCAAGAAAGCTCCTGGAAGTCTTTTGGGAACCCCCATTTGCAGGGGGGGTTACATGGTCACAAGCTGCTGCATCTGGGATTAGGGGCCTGCCATGCTGTGTACGTTCTTCCACCACTGCTTGTCTCTTACATCTCTTACAGGTAGGTGGGGGAGGGGGTCACAAGCTGCAGTGACTGGGATCACTGGGCAGCAGTGCTCTGCACCCCCACACTACCTGTCTGTTACAGCTCTAACAGGGAGGAGGAGGGGGTCGCAAGCTGCTGTGACCGGGATCACTGGGCAGCAGTGCTCCGCACCCCCACACTACCTGTCTGTTACAGCTCTAACAGGCAGGAGGGGGGTGACAAGCTGCTGTGACTGGGATCATTGGGCAGCAATGCTCTGCACCCCCCCGACACTACCTGTCTGTTATAGCTCTAACAGGGAGGTGGAGGGGGTCACAAGCTGCTGTGACTGGGATCGCTGGGCAGCAATGCTCCCCCCCCACACTACCTGTCTGTTGCAGCTCTAACAGGGAGGTGGAGGGGGTCACAAGCTGCTGTGACTAGGATCACTGGGCAGCAATGCACTGCACCCCCACACTACCTGTCTGTTACAGCTCTAACGGGGAGGTGGAGGGGGTCACAAGCTGCTGTGATTGGGATCACTGGGCAGCAGTGCGCCGCACCCCCACACTACCTGTCTGTTACAGCTCCAACGGGGAGGTGGAGGGGGTCACAAGCTGCTGTGATTGGGATCGCTGGGCAGCAATGCGCCGCACCCCCACGCTACCTGTCTGTTACAGCTCTAATGGGGAGGTGGAGGGGGTCACAAGCTGCTGTGACTGGGATCGCTGAGCAGCAATGCTCTGCACTCCCACACTACAAGTCTGTTACAGCTCTAACGGGGAGGTGGAGGGGGTCACAAGCTGCAATAACTGGGATCTCTGGGCAGCAATGCTCTGCACCCCCACACTACCTGTCTGTTACAGCTCCAACAGGGAGGTGGAGGGGGTCACAAGCTGCTGTGACTGGGATCGCTGGGCAGCAATGCTCTGCACTCCTACACTACCTGTCTGTTACAGCTCCAACAGGGAGGTGGAGGGGGTCACAAGCTGCTGTGAGTGGGATCACTGGGCAGCAATGCTCTGCACCCCCACACTACCTGTCTGTTGCAGCTCTAACGGGGAGGTGGAGGGGGTCACAAGCTGCTGTGAGTGGGATCACTGGGCTGCCACCATTGCCTGTTTGTTACAGCTTTATCAAGCAGCTGGAGGAATCACAAGCTGCTGCGACTGGGATCATGGGGCTGCCGTGCTCCCTGCATGACACTGCAAGTCATTTTTATGGTGCCATTTTTCCCCCCTTCTCTGTACCACTAACCGAATAGGAAATGCACTGGGAGGAGTTGTGACCTCCTTTGATCATAAGGACTATAAACTAACTAATGAAATATCTAACTAACTGACTAACTAACTACCTGTAACTAATAAACTACAAACCAACAACAATAGAACATCAGAATAAGCCAGTTAAAGGCCAAGGTCAGATCCCTCCAGTGAAAAAAGGGGCAGTGTGGCCAAGCTCAGGCCCCACAGACATGTGGAGGAGTAGGTCCCAAATTTGAATCCCACCACAGTCACTGCCTTACTGTGTGACCTTGAGCAAGTCAGATGACATCTCATTGCTTTACTCTTTCCATGCTGGAAAACTGTGGAAGAAGCAGAACCCCACTGAAGCTGAGATGTCATGACTCAGCTGGGCATGCTGGTACAAAACAATAAAATTAAAAAATCAAAAAATGTGATAAGGCTCAGATAATGCCAGTGGCTAACTCACCGCCACACATTTCTCATCTTGCTGCTCCTTATTGAAATGAGAGCAAGTCTACAGACGCATTGGACCTGGACTGGCTCTGCAGTGACACCATGTGCTCACCTACAGCTTCTGCAGCCGGAGTCCCATCTCAAGGCCAACAGATAATATAAGCAATACAACATGACAGGGTGTGAGTTACAGTAGGCTGAGATAACTGCATGCCCTGGGGTGTAATGAGGCCTTATACTGCACGCGGACGGCCTTATAACCCCTGGAAGCCCAGCTGTCTCAGCCTAACTCACATGCTGTCATATCTTATTGTGCTTATGACATGAGTTTGATGGCAATAAAAATGTACACAGACTATATAACAACACGTAAGTCAATGTTTAAGCATAAAGATTTTGTTTCATTTTACAGTTTTTGACTGGAAAAGACACACTGAGCCAAAGCTCGTGTAGGTCTTGGGAGCACAGGAATGTTAAGCGACTTGTTCAGGGTCAAACAATATGCAAGTGCAGGATGTGGAGTCAAATCCAGGTCTGCTGGATGTGCCAAGCTCATTCTCAGCTTGCTGCTCTTACCTCTAGGCTATACTTTGTATGAGAAGAAAAAAGTCCCAAAACTTGAGTTGCAAATATGAAAGTAAAAATGCACAGGTGTGACCACTGATGTATGGTAAAGGAGTAGACTGGCACCTTTTCTAACGACATTATTGTTTTCATCTTCTTACCACCACGTTCAGCAGATAGCCTGTGTAACCAGCCTCTCTCTTAACTCAACTCTAGGATCGCTATGAGGGCACTCAATGGGTAGAGCCTGACCCTGACAGTTGTCCTCTAGGGGGGATATTACTTGCAGACAAGGGGCTGGATTTTCAGACCCCCCCCCGAATTTGGCGTAGGTGTGTGAAAACCGTCGCAAGTGGGGCTTCACTCACGGAGCCACAGTTTTCCCCACATGCACCATATTTTCAAAGCAGGTGCTGGCTCATGACTGACTCCCCAATTTATAGCACCTTGTGGCATTTTTCTCAGTGCAGCTGTGCCAAACTGTTATGCCTGTTGGGACCAGGCATAACATCCCTTGCAGCTACATGAGCTGAAAATACCAAGGTCCACAGGAGCGGAGAATGTGGACTGCATCGGCTGGCTGCAGAGTGAGACTTAGTCACTGATGGGCTGAAAATTCTGCCACGGATGTCTGGATGTTTGAGAACAGAGTGCTCTGGCTTAACTAGAAGCAGGAAACTGTCATGAATATGCATAGTCCTTGCCTCCCTCCTACAGAATATAAGAGGGTAAGACAAGCAGAGAGGCAATAGTCTTGCAGCAGAGAAAGATGAGCACAGGGAGCCCAGCTCTCTGTCTGCAACCAAGCTGGGGGAGGGGGGCAGCAGACCCTGGGATGGTGGCAGGGTCCATGGGTCTGGGTGGCACTAGTTCCCCGGTGAGGTTTCCAGAGCACAGGGAGGAACATCAGATATCAGCTGGGAGGATGTCTGCCTTGAGAACACATAAAGATCGGGAACCAGCAGGGCACCACGGGAGTCAAGGAAGACCATCCCACAAGGGAAGTCACTGGCATCCATGAGGATTTGCTGCTGGCATGGAATTGCTTGACAGACAGCACAGTATGAAAGAGGGCACACTTTAAGTAATCCTTGCATTTAAGATGCTCTGTAATACTTCAAAAATCCCAGGTGCAGTATTATAGAACCCCCTGGAATGGGCACTGAATGAAATAAGTTGTGGGGGGGGCCTGGCAAGAGTTTGGGTTGGTAAGTGCCCAGGATGGGGCCAGGCAAGGGAGCCTGTTCTTTGGGCCACAAGGACTATCAGTGCAATAGGCAGAAGGCGGCATACAACTAATGAATTCAAATTTAGTAATGTGTTCTAGTCTGCTTTCAGTAATGTTGCCCCTTGTGGACACAGCAAGACAACTGCTGGGATCATTGCCCCCAGGGAAGTGCTCACCCTGCCTGGAAGAGTGCTGCTGTACTAACGGTCTTGGGAGCACCAGAGCTCCAGGAACTCCCGACAGGGAGGTTAGGGCTGGTAATGGAAATTTTGAAGATGGACTTTTCATGGATCCAGTGAATTTGCATTATATGGCAATGGATCACCATTAGCCAATCAGCAAGGAGAACAACTGTACCTCTTATTATGCGTACAGTTGTCACCTTGCATTGCGTGTTTGACACGCTCACTCTTGTTTTCACTGTTTGCCACTTGCTTTCACTTTTACGATGCAGCAAACTGCATGGTCCATAGCACTGTCTATTTCCAGAGTTACAAAAATGAAAAAAGAACAAACCTGCCAATATATATTTTTTTTTTTTAAAAACAACTTATGGCTGCCACACAATTGTGCCAAAGCCACAACCCCATAGCTCCTGCACCACCATGCCGAAGTCCGGTGTGTCGTGTGCATCCACAATACATGATGATGGGGCATGCCAAATTCACACAGGGGGAACAGAAAAATAATAAAACCAAACAATTCTCCTAATAAAAACTAAAATCCACATTACATATTATAGGCATTCCGTTGACATATAATATGTATATAGGCATTCCATTGACATATGTTAGGGAGATATAACCTGCAAATGAAAAAGTTGTCCAGTTCAGATACTGATTGGTTAAGGGTAAAATCTGCCTCTTTTTGTGTTGCTTGCACGCATGTGCAAGAAACACATTACTTTCAGCAGTTAGGGAGAATGCCTAAATGCATCAGGAAATTCGGGCCACGTCACCATGCAATCAGCTGTTTTGGTGCATTAGAAGCTACCAAACAGCTGGATTGGATGTCCCCTGAGACGGCTTCCCTGTCAGTTTTCACAGTCCCCAGGAAGCTTATGGAAAGTGCAGCCAGCTGTTCAAATGGGCTTCCTGGTGAAACATTTCAATTAAAAAAACCAAAAAGCCGACGGGGTGCCCAATCCCCCTGTCAGTATGACTCCCTTCCCAGTTAACTAGAATCTACAGCTTATCCAATAGGTAGGAAAATGAGCAGCCTGGGTGGGCCAAGCGGTCCTTATCTGTCGTCAAAGTCTATGTTTCTATTTGCTGACGGGGTAGCCCAATCCCCGATGGCATAATGCACCTCCCCCCATTTGTTGTTTACCAAAGGGAGTGCCCAATCCCCCTCGGCTCATGCGTCCCCCCAGCACACTGTATGGCTGACGGGGTGCCCAATCCCCATCAGCTCCACTGCCTCCCCAAACAAACTCCATCTGCCACACTGGGAGCCCACCCCAGCGTGGCAAAGTCTCTTTGGCCAGTGAGGTGCCCAACCCCATTGGCTCCACTGCCCCCAAACAAACTGCCTGGTGCCACACTGGAGCCCACACGTGGCAAAGTCCCCGTCATCTGTGTAAAAAAAAAAACTAGAAGAAAAAAACGGTCCCTCGTTGATTCTCTTGCCCCTCCCCCAACCCGCACCCACCCTCTGCATACTCCACCTCCCCCACACCCCCACCTCACCCCCCACACTTACCTCCGGAGCCCAGCGTGATGATCTTCGTGGACTGGGAACATGTCTGCACTCTCCAAAGCTGACCACGAACTGAAGAAATGCCGTAAGCTGTAGAATGGCATAAATGTTTTTTTTTCAACTTTGGTGCATAACTCGCCGTTATGAGATTTTATCACCGGTTACGGGTTCCTACGCACTCATGAACTCGGTCACTGTCATTTTGTTATTTGTCCCGAAGGTTATTTCGTGGTCACTGCGTGGAACCACCTTTCAGGACTGATTAATGAAATGACAGTGTCACAGTTCATGAGGAAGGCCCCCAAAACACCTATGTCGAAAATTTGGTGAAAAAATTCCCCAAAATGACTTTTACGAGCGTGCATTGCAGAGTTCTTATGCACGCTCATAACTGCGATCATTTTTAATATTTTCACTCCAGATTTTCAACATTGCCATTTTACCACACCTTCTTATGAAGAGTACAGCTGTCATTTTTTGCATCTTGCCCAAAATGTGTTTTTGCACATGTAGTGCACAATGGCGCAGTCGGTGCACAAAAGCAATGTTCAGGACAGATTAAGAAAATCACAGTGACACTGCTCATGAGGTAGGCCCCCAAAAACCCTATGTTAAAAATTTGGTTAAAAAATTTCCAAAAATGACCGTTTTACGAGCATGCATTGCGCAGTTCCTACGCATGCTCATAACTTCAAGCATTTTTAATATTTTCACTCCAGATTTTCAACATTGCCATTTTACCACACCTCCTTATGAACAGTACAGCTGTCATTTTTCACATCTTGCCCGAAATGTGTTTTCGCACATGTAGCGCATAGTGGTGAGGTCGGTGTGTGAAATTAAGGTTCAGGACAGATTAAGAAAATCACAGTGACACTGCTCATGAGCAGAGGTCTAAAACTGGCTATGTTGAAAATTTGGTGACAAACGTCCATAAAATGACTGTGTTATGAGCGTGCAATGTGCAGTTTCCACCCACCCTCGTAAGTTCACGAATTCGTAATATTTTCGGTCCAGATTTTCAACACTGGCATTTTTCCACACCTCCTTATGAACAGTATAGCTGTCATTTTTGACACCCTGGCTGAAATGTATTTCACATTTCCATCACAGAATAGCGCAGTCGCTGTGGGAAATCAGTGTTCGGGACAGATTAAGAAAATCACAGTGACAGTGTTCATGAGTGGAGGTCCCAAAATGCCTGTGTTGAAAATCTGATGTAAAATATCCCCAAACTAATTACATTATCGGTGTGCGTTGCATGGTTTCTACACACACTCGTGACTTCACCAGTTTTTTTATATTTTCACTCCAGATTTTCAACATTGCCATTTTTTTACACCTCTTCATGAACAGTACAGGTGTCATTTTTCACATCCTTTCGAAATGTGTTTTTGCACCTGTGGTGCCAAGTGCGCTGTCGCTGTGCAAAATCACCTTTCGCTAACAAACTGATAGTGTCACTGTTCATGCGATGGGGTCACAAAAGCTCATGTTGAAAACTTGGAGTAAAATACCAAGAAACGCCCAGGGTGTTAGGGTTTTCAACCATAATGCCCTACCCTGTAGGGACTTACAGGCGTCAGGAGTGTGACTTGGGATTGTCGACAGTAATGCTCATACCATTCCACCCCCACGCTACAGCCAGTGGCAGGCATTGAGGTGAGCCTTGGACCCTTTGGACCCAGAGTTCACCCCATTCTCCTATACTGCACTCTTTTCAGCGTATTTCCTTATGGAATGAGGTGAGTGTAAAGCCCGAACACTCCAAAGCACACCTTGACACTTGTAAGTGTCTGCATGGTAGGGTGAGGTGAAATGTCGTGACCATTATGGGCGACAACCCAAAGACACACCCCAATGCCTGTCCATCTCTGCAGGGTGGGGGTGGAGTTGGCATCAGTTCAATACTTCACTGCCATTTCTATACTGCATCTGTCTAACTCCTGCACTTCCACTGCTAATGACAGCAAGCAACACTTGGCATTGACAAATGCTTGTTTGGGATCCCCGTCATGATCACATTTGTGTATTTTGGTTTCAGTTTCAAAAGGGAACCAACAGTTTTTCTCTTTACTGCGTTTGATATTCACGGTTCCAAAGCACAAATTAGGAAAAAGAAGTGTTTAACTTTAAAATGTTTTACTGCAACAGCTTATGTCACAGAACTCCCGAAAAATACACAAGCCCACCAGAATTCAAAAAATGTGTGTGCAGCCGGTGGTGGTGGAGGGGTAAGGTTCCTAAGGCTGATGGCCATCATTTATGTTTCAGTTATTTGGGATTTGAGAATTTTAGGCAGGATTATGAATCTTGCCTTATATTCTGTCCTAAAACTGGCTGTATAGTCACTGGCTTTATAGGGCTGGCAGTAAAGCTTAGAGGTTAGTGTAACAAGCTGTCAGTGAGCTTGTTATATCCACTAGACCTGGGTTTGATTCCCTCAACCTCCAGTTGCAAACTGTGTGTGAGCAATCACTTAACCTTTGCAGTGCTTCTGGGTTGCCCCTAGAAACAGGCCTTGTGCCTAGTGAGTCTTACTTGGTTATCAAAAGAATGGGGGAAAAAAAAACCTTAAAAGGAGAGAATTAAAAAGGCTGTCACGGTCAGCACCTGTGTCCAGGCAGCACTCCCAAGAGCAACTTAGTTAATATGGAGGGAACCAGTAATGTTAATGCCTCTCCACAAGGTTCGGCCAAACCATCCAACAGTGGCAGTACCACTAAGGCCAAGACACAAGCGAAGGAGAGCAGTTCATCTCATGGTGCCACTGGGGCTATAAATTTCAGAAGGATGACCAACTAATGGCACAATGGGTAGTGCATCATGCACCTGCGCGGGCAACCTGGCTCAGGGCTAATCTCAGGAGCTGGATTGGGCAGGCAGCAGCCTTCCCAGCTCAGGGAGGGAGGGTCTTTCAGGTTCCACTGCACTGCGACCCCTGCGGTGGGCTAAGGAGCTTGGTCCTCAACAGGGGATGTCAGCAGCATGGCACTGCCAGTTGGTGATTATGCCTGTTGTCAGGAAAGATTGTGGGGACAAAGCAGGAGGAAGAAATATCGGAACAGGCAGGATGATGCCCGGCCCGTTGCCTCCCACACCATCACCCAGGCAAGGCTATATGAATGTAGACGCTTGGGAGAGGAGGACCACCCTCCCCCTCCTGGCCCCACCGGGGGGAAGGGAAGAGACATAATCCTGGGAGATTAAGGCAGACACGTCCTGTTAGAGACAGTTGCTGGCTGGGGCAAGCTCAGTGCTGGGGGGGGGGGGAGGAAAAACCTTGATGGAAAAAATAACTCACAAAAGGAAAGGTAAACTGGTGAAGGATCCAGCAACTGACCACCCTAAAATGGTGCTCCATCATGCAGGGGGAGTGACTCAGTGAATGAGCCATGTTATAACCCACGGTGGAGGCTTCAGGTGGATTGGCTCAGCTGAACAGACAGCCTCCCTGGAAGAATTCATTCAGTTGTTGCAAATATTCCTGGCCATGGTGCAAATGTAGGGCCCTTCTGCACCTCCACTACCCCAGAGAAAGGGGAGGAATGGGAGTAATTTGGCACAAAGTATGAAAGTATCACTTCTCTGAAAATACAGAGGATGAAGAATGTGGCTCTACTCATCTTACAGAAGACTATTCTTCTTACCACATGATTATTGTTATGTTGGCTTGCCGCGCTTGCGCGGCAGTCAACATATTGGGAGAGTGCAGCTTTGGGGGCGCGGCTGCTGTTGGGTGAATGCACGGCACGCATCAGTAGGTGCGTCCCTCATTCCCCAATAAGCCAGCATGCTAACGCTGACAACAACATTACGTAAAGTGGACAAAACTTCTAAACAAAGTGCCGCTGCAATCAGAGACAAGCTCGTCATGCAGCGTCACTTTGTTTCGAAGTTATGTCTACTTTACTACGTGCTGTCCCCCCTTACTTAATAGACTAGGTGGCCTATTTTGCTGGCAAATTCGTAGGATAAGGAAAAGGTCAACTGCTTCCTAGATGAATGTAAGACCGCCAGCAACTCCTAGTGACTGGAGGAGAACTGGCATAATTTTCCACCATAAACTTGCAGGACATTATACTGTACTGTACACTGCTACTGTACTTCTATCGGCACCCCCGCTTCAGCGAAAGAAAACTGGGGTTTACACTCGTCTTTAACTAATGGGAAGATGGGTTCCCCCAATTAAATGATTCTAATGTACCACCGACTTCCTGGAGTAATGATGCAAAAGTACTGAGGGGTGAGCTTTAAGAATTAAACTGCTAGTCCACTTGTTTTCCCGGTAACAGCAGAGATCACGCGGTGGCCTGAAATTTTAAGCAGCTTAACTGAATCCCTAGAGAAACCTGCTAGTCCTACATAGTTACGCGCTTTCTGTTTCTTGCACCGCTGTTCTAGCATGTACGTACAGCATATTATGACTAAAAGAATGTTTAAGAACATTACGTTAACGTAGAGCGAGATGTCGAACTCCTGCGGTTCGGCAACAGAAGCAGCCGAAGCATCCTCTGGCGCCGAACCTGCACCTGTCCCCGGGCCATTCTTGTTAACCATTTGCTCGCCTTCCCCTTGCACTTCGGTGATTTCTGCTTCCCCATTTCCTTCAGCCTTTGCTTCCACCTTTTGGATCCCTGCAGCCTTTCCTTCCTCTCCTCCGACTCTGCCCCCCCTTGGCTTCCTCTGCTGCCCCATCAGTTCCTCCTTTTTTGTCTTCGGCCATTTTACCTGCAGAAGCTTTTTCTGAGGAGTTTTCTTCTCTCTTTTCCTCCCCTTCAGGCATCTCCTCAGCTCGTACATTGTACTCTGCAGTGTCCTCCTCTTCACTTTCACTGCCGCTATCACTGCTGCTGCTGCTACTAGGTGAACCATTTTCCTTCACCTTATCGACTTCTTGTTGCTCTTCATCTGCTTTCTTTTCTTCTACCGAGTCTGGCTTTTTTTCTCCTTCTTGTCCCGCATTTGTTTCCTCGTGATTTTCTTCAGGTTTAGAGTCAGTCTCTGCGCCTTCCACGCCCTCCTGACTCTCATTCACCACCCCCTCTTTCTCAGGTGCATGTTCAGCAGTATTTGTGTCAGCCCCCGAGCCTGTGTTTTCCCCAGATTCTGGATTTTCATTCCCCGCAGGTGCGTTTTCTTTTTCATTCAGTGTGGTTTCAGCCTCGGTGTCTTTCCCAGTTTCCTGGCTCTTCCTCCCAACCTCATCTTGCACGGTTGCCATTTATTCTTCATTTGCAACAAGTATTGTTTCAGCCTCTCTATCTTTGATAGATTACCGAACATCCTTCACCTTCTGGTTTCCGTTCACCCCATCGGCCATAACTCCTCCTTCCCCAGCACCTGGTGCCACTTCGGGTTCTCTGGTTTCGCCGAGGCGCACTTCAGGTTCTGCCATCGTTTCCTTCTCCACCTGCTGAATTGCACGTTGCCTGCTGCTGTCGGTTGGTTTACTGTCTTCTTGCAGCAAGCTTCCTCCTGTTGCCTGTCTGCCTGCCGTGGCTATGGTGACCGCTCAAGAAAAAAATGTGGATTAGCGGTTTTGCAAATGACAGAGTGCGCATGACTTCACTCCAAATCCGCTAACTCCTATAGTTAAACCTTGCAGCCAGTTTTTAACTGTGCAGTCGCTGGGGGACTCTTCTGCAGGGGGGCTGCCTGCTACTCCAACTAAACAAAAAGTTTGCTGTGCTGATCTGCTCTTTGTCTCACTCCCAGAAGTGTGTATGTAAGTCAAATTTCCTATGGAGAGTGGCATATTTTTCAACTCCAGTTAACATTTATTATGTTGGCTTGCCGCGCTTGCACGGCAGTCAACATATTGGGAGAATGCAGCTTTGGGGGCGCGGCTGCTGTTGGGCGAATGCAGGGCACGCATCAGTAGGTGCATCCTCATTCCCCAATAAGCCAGCATGCTAGCGCTGACACCAACATTATGTAAAGTGGACAAAACTTCTAAACAAAGTGCCACTGCAATCAGAGACAAGCTCGTCATGTAGCGTCACTTTATTTCGAAGTTATGTCTACTTTACTACATGCCATCCCCCCTCAGTACAGGGTGCCACGCTGGGAGCCCACCCCAGCATGGCAACTGATGCCATGGCCGATGGGGGTGCCCAACTCCCCGCCAGCTCCACTGTCCCCCCGAGTACAGGGTGCCACACTGGGAGCCCACCCCAGCGTGGCAACTGATGCCATGGCCGACGGGGGTGCCCAATCCCCCGTCGGCTCCACTGTCCTCCCCCTCGAGTACAGGGTGCCACGCTGGGAGCCCACCCCAGCATGGCAACTGATGCCATGGCTGACGGGGGTGCCCAATCCCCCGTCGGCTCCACGCCCCCCCAGCCATCCTTCTGCCACACTGGGAGCCCACCCCAGCATGGCAAATGTCCCGAGTCATCTTTTTTTTTTTTTTTAAACCTGCAAATTAAAAACGGTCCCACGGCGCTTCTCCCTGCCCCCCCACAACCCGCACTCCACCCACTGTGCACCCTGCCTCCTCACACCCCCTCACCCCATACTTACTCTCCGAGTCCGCGCGACGATCTTCGTGGACCGGAACACGCTCTGTACTCTTCAAAGCCAACCGCTAACTGAGGAAATGCCGTAAGCTGTATAATGGGCTAGATAGGGTTTTTTCAACTTTGTTGCATATCTCAGGCATTTTTGGAATTTTTGCACAAATTTTCAACATGGGGTTTTGGGTCCCCTCCTCATGAATTCTGTCACTGTCATGCGTTTAATCAGCCTCGAAGTTGATTTTGCAGTCACTGCGCAAATCACCTTCGGGGCCATTAATGAAATGACAGTGGTGGTGTTCATGGGGTGCCCTCTTAAAAGCCTAAGTTCCAAATTTGGTGGAAAAATCCAGCAAATGCCTGTTTTGACTGAAGTGTAAGTGCCAGTAGTTGCTACGTGAGGTCAGAATCACGCTGCGATTCACAATATTTTACTACCGGATTTTCAGCATTGTCATTTTTGTACACCTCCTTGTGAACAGTACAGCTGTCATTTTCCACATCCTGCCCGAAATGTGTTTCCGCACTTCTGGTGCACAATAGTGCAGTCGCTGTGGGAAATCAGTGTTTGGGCCAGATTATGAAAATGACAGTGACACAGTTCATGAGCAGAGGACCTAAAATGCCTATGTTGAAAATTTGGTGATGATACTCCATAAAATAACTGTGTTACAAGCATGCGTTGGCAGATTGCACGCACGTTCGTACCGTCGTGCATTAGTGATATTTTCAGTCTGGATTTTCACCATTGCCATTTTTCCACACCTCTTGATGAACAGTACAGCCGTCATTTGACATATCATGCCCAAAATGTGTTTTCACACTTCCGGAGCAGAATAGCGTGGTCGCTGTGCGAAATCACTTCTTGCGACACTTTGAGGAAATAACAGTGACACTGTACATGAGCAGAGGTGCTAAAATGCCTATGTTGAAAATTTGGTGCCGAACGCCCATAAAATGGCAGTGTTGCAAGCGTGCATTGCATATTTCCCACACACCCTAGTAGCTTCACAAATTTGGCATATTTACATGCCACATTTTCAACACTGGCATTTTTTTACACCTCCTTATGAACTGTGCAGCTGTCATTTCTCACATCCTGCCCGACATGTTTTCCCGCACTGCACTACCAAACACCCAAAGGGACACCCTAATGATTGTCACTCTCTGCAGGGTGGGGGTGGGTTGGCATCAGTTCAATACTTCCTATGATGCATCTGTCTAACTCCTGCACTACCAATGCCAATGCCAGCAAGCCAACATTCGGCATTGACAAATGCTTGTTAGGAATATGTGTGACCAGTTAGCTGCGGAAGGTGAAATTTTTAAGTAGTCGCCTCCACAGGTTACATTTCTGAAAACCATAGAAACTTAGAACATTACGGCAAAAAAGGCCTGCCAGCCTGCCTGGTCAGCCCAACCCAACATAATACTCTTGTGATTGCCCCCCCACCTCCTGCCATTATCAGACCCTGCCTGTCCCACCTGTGTTTGAATCCACTCACTCTTCTGGCGCAGACCTCTACCACACAGTCTGTTCCACTTGTCCATCACTCTTTCTGTGACACAGTACTGATGGACATCCTTCCTGAACCTTCCCCAGCCAGTTTTTGTGGGTTCCCTTTTCTGTTAGTGTTTGCATTTCAACCTGTCTACCCTTTCACTTCACTTTCTTGATGCCAGGTGCATTTTCCATTGTGCCACCTTTATATCCAAATTCTGGTTTGGTTCCCTTCCTTCCTACCTTACATTCCTCTTATCCTCTCCTTCAGATTCCTGCCACCCTCTGTGCAATAATACTTCCCATTCCCTCATTATTCCTTCTAGAAAACCTACTGTTGGTCAATCAGCTTTCTCATACCACATTCCTAAACTCTGGTCATCCCTTTGCATGTCAATATCCTCTGCCTCTTCTGTTTTCTCCTTAAAATCTCTCCTTCATGACTATTTTTCACCCTCCTGTAACTGTCCATGACCCTCTTCCTCTTGACTTCCTTCCTCCCCACTAGTATTGCCTTGGTCATTTTGCTCCCTTCATCCCGCTAAACTAGTAGGAGTAGTGTCTCCCTGCCTATCAAAACTTAGTTTTTATCTACTACATATGTCTGTTGCACTGAATTGCCTTATAGTGTTTATTATCAAGTATTGGGAGGTGGGATATTATGTGGAAGAGTTTGGAAGCAGTGACCATCTGTACAGCCTCTATTTTACCTGCTAGAGATAGCTGGTGCAGCTTTCAGCAGTCACACTCTGTCAGCAATTCCTTCAGGAGGGTACCCAGGTTAGGTACCAGGTCAATATAGCGCTTCACAAACAGCATGACAAGAACCACACTGTGTATAGCACTATTGCATTTACAGCGACAGGGGTATAAGAGCAGTAGGGAATTTACCGATACCCCTGTCACTAACCGTGAAGTGCATGAAGGCATGAAGAAGTCTATGCTGCTGTGCATGGTCGAGCCACTCCCATGGTGGAGTGGCTAAAGCACCAGGACACAGCAGCGATGGAGACCTGTGACCATGGTTCGGTTCCTCCCAGGTCAGTTTTTCTGTTTTTTAATTAAAAATGAATTTTCCCCCCTCCCAAGTTTCTCCCCATCCCCAAAGTCTACACACACCCTGGAGTTGATTATTTAAAGTCAGGGAATGTGGAGGTGAAACCCCCCATGTCGGGGTGTGTGTGGGGTGAACCCCCCATAGAAAATAAAAAGTTTTATTGATTTCAATGGGGTGTGCATGTTTCTTCTGAGGTCTATGTGCCCAACGTTATGTTGTAGCACAAGATTTTGACTGCAGCATTATTTGCCACATTGTTTTTGGTCACAATATTATGACCCCATGCCTCCAGGTAAGACACAGTTTAGAGATGTCAGGGGTGATTTTTATTCAAAGGTAAGTGATCAAATGTGGCTACCATTTGAGCCCCTGGAGATAAAGTTGAAGCTTGGGCATGGGGGTGAAGAGGGAGAACCTCTGTTTTGGACTGGTTAACCTTTAGTCCTAAAATCTGGGTTAACTTTGTCAGGAGATTGAGGAGAGAGCTGACAGACTCTGGTGCATCATCTAGTAATACTAGTTATTCGTTTGCATATATCAAAGTTTTATATACTTCATCCCCATTTGGATGCTGTGTGTTCCTTGCTGCTGGTGTATGGCGGCTCCAGGGGGTTCTATGGCCAGGACAAACAATAATGGGAAGAGAGGACAGCGATGACGAGTGACCTTGTATAAACTGAATGGCGGGCAGAGTGTCACATTAATGAGGGCTTTTGCAGTGAGGGTGGTGCAGAGCATGCGGATTCAGGCCATATAGTGGGGGCCAAACTCCATATGAGTCGTTACTCTTTGTACGTACCCCCACTCTTCCGAGTCAAAGGCTGTCTCATAATCAATGGTTACTGCTGTGGCTGGAGTCGGGGTATGTTGGGCTCTATGCACATGATTAACTAAGGAGTGAGGGTAGTCAGAGTTTAGCCATCCCCCTCATGAACCTGACTTGTAATGGATGAATCAGCTGGGGTAGAAGGGGGTCTAGTCTAGTGACTAGGGCCTTCAAATATGCTTTGCTGTCAGCATTAATTAGAGGGCTATGCCTGTAACTGGCCAGGAGGAGAGGATTCTTACCATCTGGACTGTTATAATGGCCTCACAGAGGGTAGGAAGGAGCTTCTGTGGACTAAGCATATATCTGGCATAGAAGAGGGCAAAGCAACGGTGACATGTATTTTAGGAACTCCACCAGGAAACCATTAGCCCCGGAGCCTTACCTGCATACAGCTTGTGCAGGGCTTTGTGTATCTCAGCCTCCAAGAGGGGTTCATCCAGCCCTTTCATTTGATCAGGGGATAGCATTGGGAGAGGTATGTTTGCAAGGACAGCATCGACTAATATCTGTGTTGGAGGAGATGGGGAGTCATACAGGAGGCATAAAAATCTTTCATCATGAAAGGATGGAGGCAGTCCAGAGGAGGGCAACTAAAATGGTGTCTGGTCTGCACCAGAAGATATATGAAGAGAGATTAAAGGAGCTTAATATGTATACCCTCAAGGAAAGGAGGGAGGGGGGGGACATGATAGAAACTTTCAAGTTTGGCAAGGGACTCAACAAAGTCCAAGAGGGTAGCATATTTCAGAAAAAGAGATGTGCAAGAACAAGGGGGTACAATTTGAAGATAGAGGGGGAGCTGCTCAGGGGCAACATGAGGAAGTATTTTTTCAGGGACAGGGTGGTGGACACATGGAATGGCCTTCCTGAGGAGGTCGTGGGGGCAAAAGCAGTGGGGGAATTCAAGAATACATGGGACAGGGGAGTCACGTGATGCAGGGCACCAGCTAACAGCCTACCTCCACTGCTCCAGCCGCCTGAGAGACTAAACTACAAAATTTTGCAGATTACCAGCTCTTAAATCATCCTATGAGCTCTTTCAACAGTTTAGGAAACCCTCCACATCTTCCCGCTGTAATTTGGGACCCTATGGAGGTCGAGATAAGGAAAGCTTTACCCAAACACACTCCTCCATCGACCCCGGAGAAGGCCAATAAAAATCCAAGGCCTCCTCCTCCTCATCAGACAACCGATGTTCTGCGTCTGCTGCCTCGGATCAAGAACCTCTTACTTTGGCGAGGTTCTTAGAGGAATTCAAACCCTTCCGGGAAGATTTGCGATCAACTACCTCGGAACTAAAATCTTTATCGCAGGCGATGGAAGACTTATCCCGGAGGACTGGGGATAATGAACCCAACTGCACTTGCTGGAAAAGCGGGTCTCTAAATTTGACCTGGACCTTGCTGCGGCCCAACAGCGGATCTCTAAGATGGAAGCCAAAATTGAAGATCTGGAAGGCCGCAGCCGATGGAACAATGCTGTGCTCATTGGACTTCCAGAGAAAGAGGAAGGGTCAGACCCAATTGGCTTCATCCAAAAATTCATAGAGAAACTAGCAGGCCCGTTGCCTTTTGGGTCCAAAAATATTAGTGATTGAGCCCACCGTGCACTCTGCCCAATGCTGCCAGTGGGAGCCCACCCGCACCCCCTCATCTTTTGTTTTCTCAACTTTTTAGAGTGACAGCATTTCTTGGCAAAAGTTAAAGAAACTCTGGAGATCAAGTGGGAAGGCAACAAGATCAGGGTAGCCCAAGATCTACCCTCCTCGGTGAAGCAACGAAGAGCATTGTTCCACCCCCGGTCTCAAAACTCATTGCTGCAGGCATCCGATTTTGGATGGGGTACCACGTGAGATTGCAGGTACTTTTGTCCAGCAACTTGTCCACCTATGAAGAGGCAGAAGCTGCGGCTGTCAGGCTCAACTCAGCCCTGCCCGACCTGTTTAAAGACCCTTGAACTCTGAGTACACTCTTGGGCAAAACATATAGAATAATGGATAGGGAACTGTGCACAACAAGGCTGTGTTCCCATCGAGGGTTTTGATGACATCATAGACCTCAAGAGCGAAGCTCGAGCAGTCCCTATGATGTCATCAAACACCCGAGATGGAAGCGCGGCCTTGACGTGCACAGTTCCCCATCTGTTATTTTGTGTAGTATATGGTTCCCCACAAACTGTGCCACATTAATTTCACAAGGATTTGTTAGTTTCTGTACCTTCTCCAGACACTGCCGTTTTCTCCCGGTCCTCGCTGCAGTTCCACTCCGCTGCTGTCCCCGAAATTACCATTGCTCACTGTCGTCCAGCTTAGCCTTGTACAGAGGGACCTCTGATTTATTTATAAAAAAAAAAAAAAAATGCTGACAAACTGATAGTTTGGAAACAGGGTGCCAACTATGGCAGTCCGTGTCCAAACTATCTGAAAAGCTCATGCTCAACCGCTCGCTTACCAACGCCGCCATGCTGTACAGTATTGTTTGAAAAGCCAATGTTTCAGCCAATCGGGAAACAGTTGAAGGTTAAGATCGCTGTGACGTCAGAACGATAGTCAACAACTTTTTTGACCTTTGAACTGTCCTACAACAGGATTTGGAAAACCATTGTTTTCCATCCACAATAAACCCTAACCATATACTATTAACTAATTATTACAGAATGTTGTCACCATCTATACAGTGTGAATAGTGAAATGTTTCCTTCGAAATACAAATTGCTTGGGCTTGCTGCCTGAATTACCCTGCATCCACTGTTAAACATTTTGTAGATGCTTTGTTACCCTTTTAAAAGCTACCGATTATCACGGTTCATTACCTCTCCTTTTGTCAGGATGTAGAGGTGACCGATTTTCGGACGATATGGATGGCGGTCCCCATGTCGGCTGAGTCTTGCTAAAAATGTAGATCTTGGGCCTATTCGTTGCAAATAAGCTACTTATATCGAGAGTCTCACATTTGTGCAGCTTGTACCACCTCCTCGATATAGCGCACAGCCCATATTACGCCACTAGGGGGAGACCAATCCTGTCATCTGGATCACTTCTCCTCAGGACAACATCGGAAACCTGTTAGATGCTGCCTGGTTTGTTTTAATTTGTGAACTTTCACCCTCTGATTGCGATGCTTAAAATGAGGGACTAGGTGAGTTTGCAATCTAATCAGCTTGGAAACACTCCAGTTCCTGCATTCTGTTTGCATAATACCCTTTTATTTACACGCAACTGCATTTTAAAACCGATCTGGTAGAATTCATAATTGCTGAGGGACTTTCACAGGAGTAGCAGTTACCATCTTGCTAAGAGTTAATTTTGTTTTCACTACTTGGGCAGCGTCTCAGATACAGGGACTTAAATAGTATGGGCACTTTTCATTATCTCAAGGACCTTTGATCTCATGGGGACAGAACTGCAGTTATGTTCAAACTGGGAGAATATGTTGAAGAGGGTTTTTCTATGTTCTGTTGTTTTGAAACTCCCTCACAGGTTTTCCTGTTTAACTATTTTTATACCGGCCAGTAGGGTTAACACTACTTTGCAGAGTTACTGAATTGAGCTAGTGTATTTGCTCACTTTATTAATATGCTGTATAATAACAGATAGCCCTTATTTGTTGTTAAGGGAACTGGTATTGTTGGGTTATAGAAACATAGAAGTTGACGGCAGATAAGGACCGCAAGGCTCATCCAGTCTGCCCATTTCTTTTTCTACCTTATAAACGTGCCATCGGCCTTTGCTCTGTCAGTGGCCTATCTATTCATACTCATCTGTATTGCTCCCTTATGCCTATCCCATGCCTGTTTGAAGCCCTGCACTGTATTCATAGCCACCACTTCCTGAGGTAGGCTGTTCCATGCATCCACTACCCTTTCTGTGAAAAAGAACTTCCTCACATTACCCCTTAATCGGGCCTCCCTCTAATCTCATGCTGTGTCCTCTTGTTCTGCTATTTTCTTGTATTGAAACATGTTAGACTCTTTCACCTTGTGAATGCCCTTAAGGTGTTTGAATGTTTCGATCATATCACCTCTCTCCTCCTTTGCTCTAGGGTATACATATTGAGCTCTGTTAATCTGTCCTCATATGTCTTCTGATGCAGTCCCTGCACCATTTGGTTGCCCTCTCTGGACTGCCTCAATTTGGTTAATGTCCTTGTGAAGGTGTGGCCTCCAGTACTGCACGCAGTACTCCAGATGGGGCCTAACCAGTGTCTTGTAAAGAGAGATTATTACCTCTCTCTCGTATGACTTGTGATACCCCTACTAATACACCCTAACATCCCCCTAGCCTTACCTACTGCTTTAGAGGTCTGCTTGGATGATTTCAGGTCATCGGTGATGATGATGCCCAAGTCTCTTTCTTCCTTTGTGACTGCCAGCAACTCCCCTCCAAGCCTATAGGTGGCTTCAGGGTTTCTCTTCCCTATGTGCATGATCTTGCAGTTCTTTGCATTACATCCCAGTTGCCACTCTTCCAACCATTTTGCTAGTTTATCCAGATCTCTTCTCATTCTGCCCACCCCATCTGGATCATCTACTCTGTTGCAGATCTTGGTGTCATCTGCAAACAGACAAGCCTTACCCTCCAGTCCATCTGCAATGTCACTAATGAAGATATTGAAGAAGACTGGCCCCAGGACTGATCTCTGAGGTACCCCACTTGTGACTTGCATCTCTTCTGACTGTATACCATTTACCACCACTCTCTGTTTTCTGCCCTTCAACCAGTTTGCCACCCAGTTGACCAACTTCTGATCCACCCCTAGCCTACCCAGCTTATTTATCACTCTTCTATGTGGAACAGTGTTGAAAGCTTTGCTGAAGTCAAGGTAGACGACATCAACTGCTCCCCCTTGGTCCACCACTCTGGTTACCCAGTCAAAGAAATCTATGAGATTAGTTTGACAGGACCTTCCTTTTGTAAACCCATGCTGTCTTGGATCCTGTGCCCCATGGGTTATGAAACTGTTGGGTGGCTGGAGGGGAGGATGGAAGTCGGTGATCTGTTTATCATGGGCCAAGACATAGTGGGGGGAGGGGGTTTTCCTTACTACTTTGTATATATGTTTATTCATCTTACTGAAGATATGGGCAAGGGTAAAAGGGTGTTGCAGGGTTTTCATAGGTTTACTGGTTCAAAACAGTTCTCATTAGTGGGGCTACAGGGGTTGGGCTCTGGGAGGGGAGGGTGAGGGAGGGTTGGGTACGGCATCCACAAATCAAGGTTGCATAGTAGTAACACCATCCACTCCCTGCTAGATTGGCTTCATTTTGTATTATGATTGAGGTAATGTTTAGACACCTCACTTTTGCCCGTGGAATGTCAGTGGGGCGAGGCAAAAGACCAAACAATATAAAATCCTCCTGAAATGGGATGTGGCTTTCCTCCAAGAATTGCATTTATTAGACTCAGAAGTGAACAAACTAAGGAGGCAGTTCATAGGCCAAGTTTTTTCCGCAGGGAGGAATACCCAAAGCTGAGGGGTGATGATTCTGATAGCCAGATCAGTCCCTTTTGTATGTACCCAATCCATTTGTGACCCCTTGGGTAGGTACATTTTTGTTAAAGGTCTTCTCCACACAACAGAACTTCTCCTAGGCAGTATATATGGTCCAAATCTCGACTCACCCCCATTCTTTATGAGCTAGTAAACATCTTATCCCTCTTTATAGACCTACCGATATTATTAGGTGGGGATTGGAATCTCCCCTTTGACCCTGAGCTAGACCATTCTGGGAAGGGAATTAAAGGCCTTTCCCCAGCACAATGGGCTCTGTGAGACCCGGTTGATCATCTTGGCCTATGTGATATTTGGAGAGTTCTCCACCCTACGGATAGAAACCACCTTTATATCCTTGGTGCATGGGTCTTTGTCCTGCATCGACTACCTCCTCCTCTCCCGTTTGATGTTGCCGGGAGTTCTGGATGTGGAAATTGTTCCAGGTTCATTTTCAGACCATGCGGTGGCTGTGAGTATAATCTCCTTCTCCGCATTCCCTGAAAGTGTAGGGATCTGGAGATTAAACAACTAAATCCTCAAAGAGGCTGAATCAGTTTGCCTTATCTCTGAACACATTGACCAGTTTGCAGACACTAACCAGGGGTCCACAGGTAAACCTAATATAGAATGGGGTGCGTTGAAAGCCTATCTCAGAGGGGTTCTCATTAGCATTGCTTCCACCTGGAAAAAGAAGAGGGATAAACAGTTAATTGCCACACTTTCCCAACTAAAAGCCATGGAAACCTAACTATCCTCTCGCTCATCAGAGAAGTTCTGTTTGGATCTCATCAAGCTCAGAGATTCTTATTCTGGCCTTCTCCAACAGAAGGCTGAATATGCCATTCTGAAATCCAAGGCCAAATACACAGATCAAGGAGAGAAAGCCGGGCACCTGCTTGCCCTTAGAGTTAAAAAACAAGAAGCTTCCAGACTGATTAGCTCCATCCAATCTGTGGCACACAGCTCCCTACAAACTTCCCCTTCCGGCATAATGGGAGAATTTGAGGCTTATTACTATAACCTATACAGCCCTATGGTGAACTTACCCTCGGTGGACTTGGTGGACAATTTCTTAAAGAGCACTCAGCTCCCTACCCTCTCGAGGGCACAAGGCCTCTCCCTCCTGTCACCTATTTCTGAATCTGAGATACTCAAGATAATTAGAGATCTTCCCTTTGATAAGGCCCCAGGTCCAGACGGATTTTCATCACATTTCTACAAAGTGTTTGCAGAGAAACTTGCCCCAATGCTTAAATCCCTTTTCCAGTATATTCTGATGGAAGGCTTGGATGACCACACCCTTTTTGAGGCCTTGATTATTGTTTTACACAAGCCAGCGAAAAAGCAGACTCAGTTACCAGCTACCGACCGATATCCCTCTTAAATCAGGATATCAATATTCTAGTTAAAATCCTGGCTGATCACCTTAATGTAGTACTCCCAAGCTAGATAGGTCCTGAGCAAGTGAGTTTCATGAAAGGACGGTCCTCAGTGGATCATTTACGGAAACTGGCACATATCTTCTCCGTATCCAGGGACGACACCACTCCTGTAGTTTTGGTGTCCCTGGATGCAGAGAAGACCTTTGACAGAGTTGACTGGCAGTTTCTCTTTAGGGCAATGGCCTGTTTTGGTTTCCCTTCTCAATTTATCCAATGGATCTGGACATTCTATACCCACCCCACGGCCTGTATCTATTGCAATGGGGCATTTTCCTCTAATTTCCCACTTCACTCTGGCACTAGACAGGGGTGCCCACTTTCTTCCTTGCTGTTTAATCTGTATTTGGAACCACTAATTCACAGACTAAAGAACTGCCCGATGGTGCAGGGTATCACTATAGGACACCATGAAGTTAAGGTCTCCGCCTATGCAGATGACATTTTACTTCACGTTATAACCCTACCACGTCCATCGCTTCCATACTGAGCATACTCAAGGAATTTAACTTGTTGTCCAACTATAAATAAAGCAAAGCAAAGAAGTGCAAAATAATGCACCCGGGAAACAAAAACCCAGGGGAAGATTACACAATGAGGGGGGGAGGTAGTAACAGTAACAAAAATGGAAAGAGACCTGGGGGGTAATCATATCAGATGACCTTAAGGTTAGCAAGCAATGTGAGAAGGCAGTAGGGAGGGCTGGGGGTATACTGGGATGTACAGGGAGAGGCATCACCAGCAGAAAACAGGAAGTTGTTATCCCTCTGTACAGACAGTTGATGAGACTCCATCTGGAGTACTGCGTCCAGTTCTGGAGAGACCATCTCCGCAAGGACATAGACAGGATAGAGGCAGTCCAGAGGAGGGCAACTAAAATGGTGCAGGGTCTGCAAGAGAAGCCATACGAGGAGACACTAAAGGAGCTTAATATGTATATCCTTGAGAAAAGGAGGGGGGGGCATGATAGAAACTTTTAAGTACCTCAGTGGAATCAACAAAGTCCAAGAGGGTAGCATCTTTCAGAAAAAGAGATATGCAAGAACAAGGGGACACAATTTAAAGATGGAGGGGTGGTTCAGGGGCAATGTGAGGAAATATTTTTTCACAGAGAGGGTGGTGGACGCATGGAACAGCCTTACTGAGGAGGTTGTGGGGTCTAAAACTGTGGGAGAATTCAAGAATACATGGGACAGACATAAGGGGGGTAAGATGAAATAGGCTGTTGGTTAACTAGGCTCTGCAGCTTATCCTGTAGGTAGGAAAATGGGCAGACTAGGTGGGCCAAGCGGTCCTTATCTGCCATTAAAGCCTATGTTTCTATGTAAGATTAATGTTGAGAAAACAGCGGTCTTTCCCCTGAACCACAGAGCTCAAAAAAGTGAGATTATAGCTTTCGGCCTCTCCTGGACCTCCAAGTCCCTAAGATATCTGGGGATAGACCTCACTAGAAGTGAATCCAGACTTAAGGATGACACCCTTCAAGAAGTTTATCAAGACATGAAGAGATGGTCCCTTTTGCCCCTTACTTTATGGGGTAGGATTAATCTAGTAAAGATGAACATTCTACCATGCCTTTTCTACCCCCTTAACCTGCTAAATGTATGGTTGCCCCTCCATTGGTTCAAAAAGGCCCACACCAAGTTTGTTTGGGCTGGCAAAGCCCCGAGGATAGCATATCATAAGTTAACTGCTCCCAAAAATTGGGGAGGGTTACGACTACCACATATAGGGCTGTACTATTGGGTTAGCCAAGCTAGCAAGTATTGCAAATGGACTATTTCAGAGAATCAACCAGTTATGTCTGAATATGTTCCCCTCTGGTTGGTGACAGAGAAAGAATTAATAGAGTCAAACGGCCTTTCACAGGCTGCTCTTCTATTTGTTAAGCCTAAATCCCACCCCCTCCTTGCGTTTCTCCCCAGTTGGGACCTCCATCAGAATTCACACTCAACTGTGTGCCTTTTTAAAATACAATAATCTGCTGGACATTAACCAGTCTTTAGTGGGCAACCATAATTTCAAAATAGATGAGAAGGCCATAACCCCTGTCATTGGTTATCCGAATTGGCTAGTAGGGACATTAAACACTTCATGAACAGTGACGGTTTCTGGCTTACTTCCCCAGAGATCATCCAAAAGTGTAGTCTCAGGAATAATTCTATTTTCAAAATATTCCAGCTCCGGCACGCGATGGTTGAATTCTCCAAATCTTCTCTGCCCCAAGCTCCCAGAATCAGTTTCCAGATGGAACTTGCTCTCTTGGCTGCAGCACCATATACTGTGTCCAAGATATTCCACATCCTCTATGAATGGGCCTATTCAGCAGTTATTGGATCCAGCACATATTGGAACACACAACTGCCCTGCCTGATGTATCCATTAACCAGACAGCCCTATGGAAAGGCTGCCACACATTTATTACCCAGGAAATGCTTCGACTAATGCAATTTCAGATATTACATAACATATACATGACCCCAGTAAAATGGCTAGATTTAATACCTCGATCTCCCCGCAATGTGGACGCTGTTCGCAAGCAGAGGGTACCCCACTTCACATATTCTGGGAATGTCCCAAAGTAGCTTCTTTATGGACTCTCATTAAAAGGAGAACTGACCCTTTACTAGGCTTGGAAGAGCTGTTTACAATGAGCATTTGTATTCTAGGGGATTATTTAAATGTTGAAGTCACTGCCTGGAAGTACTATATGGCTCTCATCTCCATGTCGGTTAAAAAATTGGTACTACAACACTGGAAAGATGAAGACTCCATTACTTATAATGAATGGCTACAAGAATTAATGGCTAATCTACAAACTGAAAAAGATGATATCCAGTCTCAATAACAGACTTTCAAGATTTGAGAAAGTGTGGGGTTCTTTCTATGCCTTGTACTCTCTTTAGACCGACTTGTAATATTTGCCATGTTTCATAGCAGTGGTATCAGCCTAATATAATGGTTGCCATGGGAGGGAGGGAGTGGGAGGAGCTTGGGTGGATGGTGGGAGGGGGAAGGGGGATATTCCAGGGGAGCATTATTGCTGTATGTTCTGAATGACTCTGTGGTTGTTTGTTGAATTAAATCAATAAACTTTCAATTAAAAAAAAAAGAATGCATGGGACAGACATAAGGCAATTCTTGTGGTGGGGTAGGAGGAAGTAGGCTGTTGGTTAGCTAGGATCTGCAGCTTATCCGATAGGTAGGGAAATGTGCAGACCAGGTGGGACAAGTGGTCCTTATCTGCCATCAAAGTCTATGTTTCTATGATCTGGTTGATGTCATCTGCCTTGTCTGACATGGGTGTCGGCAGGCATATTCAGTGTACTTTGCTGAGTACAGTAAAATCTGGAAAATCCAAGGGAAACACGAGTCTCAGGCCAGGGCAAAAAACGGAGCCTAATGTACACGAAAAACTCTTTTTCCCTTCCTAGGATGCTTTAGTGTGAGTTTGTACATGATCTTTGGAAGATGTGTGGATGCTAAACTTAGAGGGCATGATTGTATGAGTGACCCTATCACGTATGTATGCATGAGTCCTGATGTGAGTGGACTTCTGTAAGGCTGGCCACCATATGTGGTACAGCCCTTACAGAAATAATTACAGAAATAATTATGTGAAATTTTTGCATGCTGTGCACATTAAAATGACCTATGTGGCATGCGTGTGGCCAACATGTTTTTTGATGTTAAATTGGAACCGATTGCATGCATCTGACATGCATGCTGCAAGCATGTTTTTTTACAGTATGTTAAATTGGAACAGATTGCATGCATGTGGAATGCATGCAACAAGCAAGTGGTCACTTATAACTGCATGAATAAGAGTTAAAATGACTAGCTCAGGATCACAGAGTATACAAGTGGGGGTTGACGAGATTCAAACCCAGGTCTCCAGGTTTGCAAGGTCTCCATGTAACCAATACTATACTGCCTGCATATATACAGCTTACTTGTACCTCAGTACAAATCTGCACACATCTGCAAGTATATGGCATGCTTATAGCCACTACCATATTTCTTAGTTTTCATGCCCCACCCCATCTCAGTTGCACAGCTGAACTGTAGCGCACATACTGTCGGAAACTCATGTGGTTCTTCACACCCTCCATACACACACTGATCCACAGAACTACTTAATCACTTCTGTCTGGCCTGTACTCCTACTATTTTGTCTCCATAGTTTTGAATGCTTCCATGCAAACAGACTTTAAGAGGCAAACACACAAGTAGCAATAACTCAGCATCCACCCATGTTGCCAGCCCCCCACCCCACATACACACACACTGTAACAAATGCGGCAACACAGTTACAGGTAACCCACCAAGTATGGGTATAAGTCGATAGTCTCTTACCCGAGTACTAGTGAGCCAGAGGCAGGAGTCTTTAAAAGATGATGTCCACAGGACAGAGTGTGGGGGTGTGTTCCTTTGAAATGAATGGGGTTATGTTTGATTACTATTTTATACATTATCATGGTGAGTTGGAGATTAATGAAGGCCACTGTTCGACTAACTAGGCCCTTGTTAGTTGAGCAGTGGCCTTCCTTAATCTCCAACTCATCATCATAGTGTATAAAACAGTAATAAAACAATACCACCATTCATTTCAATGGGGCATGCCCATGCACTCTCCCATGCCCTATGTTATAACATGCTGAGTGTGGGGGGGGTGGAGATCAGCTTCACTGGGGGGTGGCATATACCTGACTATAGTGGGGCTCCAATAGTCTGTGCATACCATACCACTCAACTGTCTCTGATTGTGAGGGACAGCCCTCATTTTACCCTTGAAAACTGCTCTGTCCCTCATGGAAAACATGCTGCTCACACAGAGGATGTCCTGTAAATTTAGACTTTATGGCAGGGGCCACATTTCATATTTCAAAGGAGGAGGCAACAACCAGTGGCGGTCAGGTGCTAGTTAGCCCCTAGAAGACAAGCTTTGGAACATCTGGAACATCTCTAAAAGGTAAAACATATTTGTTGTGATTGAAAAGTGGTATACAAACAGGAAAAATTAAAATATATAAGATTAGTCTGTCTACTGAGGGACAAAAGCTGATTCCAGCTCGAATGTTCAGCTCTGCAGACTGGGAGAGTCCACCTGGTCCGTTCCACTACAAACAACAACAGCAATTTCATATTATTTGGGTCGAGGCACACCACACACTTATTTGCAACCTTCATTTCAGCTATAAATATCACAAAACATTAACACATTGGCCCAGATATTCAAAAGGGTTGCGCATGGCACAACCCACTGATGCGCCCCGGCGCGATATTCAAAAGGGAAAAGTGCGCCACACAAATCCCGATGCGCCGGAGCTGCATTAAATGTATGCAGGCATAGGTGGGGGACGTGTCAGCATAACCTGCACAGCCCGCCATTCAGCCCGGGATGTGCAGAGTCATGCATGTGCAACCCCTACCTACGCCTGCACAAAGTTACACCACAAAAAAAAGGAACAAGTGATGGCCACCCACAAGTGAGCTGCCACATTGCAGGGTGCAACACAGCAGCTGCCACCTGTGGGTGGCCACCCGAGTTCCTGCCACACCTGGCAGTACCCCCCCATGCCCCATCGTGGGCATCCATGTAGCGAACTCCTCCCAAGTCCAGTATCCCTGGTGGTTCAGTGGACCGATTGCTGCCCAATCACGGGCATCTGTACCTCATCAAATACCCCTAAGACCCTGGTGGTCTAGTGACCCCACCCCACCCGCCCACTGAGCCCCACCACCCCACTCCCCCATCAGCCGGCGGGCGGCAGCACCCACCCGCCTGCCACGCCCCACCGCCCCGACTGACAGTTGGAGCTGCACGCCCATGGTTCCAGCGTGAGCCAATAGGGCGGCAGCCCATACCGTACTACTCAGTCCAGATATGTGAATGAGTACCACTGTGCCATGCACAGTGGTGGTGGCCAGGGTGCGATATTCAAAGCTGCTGCACCATAGCGCAGCTCCGTTGAATATTGCCCAGGCCACACCCCTGTGCAACAAAGTTGAGCTGCACCCAGGCTTGCGCCACAGCCTGGCGCAGTTTGAATATCTGGGCCATTTTATTTAATTAGTTGACCTTCAGGCTTCAACCACCACTCAGACGCTCGAATTTCTCTCACCACTCCCTCAGCTGTCTCTTTTTACTTCCCTCAGTAGGTCAGTCTCTCATCACTCAGGATTTTTTGATTTAGGCATTTAGCACATTTTATCTTTCTCTCACACAGACTCCAAGCCTGTGCCCTGGAGCAGTGTATTAGATTTGGCTTAAACCCACCCAGTTACTAACCATTTTTTTTCCTCTGGCTGAAGTTCTGCCCCCCCCCCAAAAAAACTTGCCCCGATCTCTCTCTCTCTCTCTTTTTCTCCCTCTCTCTCTCTCTCTCTTTCTCCCTCACTCTCTCTCTCTCTCTGACTTCATTCCATTCAATACCCATTCCATATGGGGCATGAAGGTGCCCAAAAGTGCAGAAATGTGAGTGATTTACTTTTACCAACCCGACTGTCCATCTGGAACCTGTGGCCTGGCCCAGTGTGCCATGAGCCCAGTTTTCAGCCCGCTCCTCCTCCTCCGTCCTTCTGCCAGAAGCTGAATGCTAGAACCGACATTCTGACCATGGTCCACAACCAAGTCACCTCACCGACCGAACTCCCCAATCTGTATTGCTTGCTTCTTGCTTGGCTGCCACTGTGGCTGCTGCCACACCACGCTGATCAAGGCCTGTGAAAGCCAGCCACACCGCTGTCACTCTTGCTTGCTCAGAGCCCCTCCATGTCACGTGTGACATTCAGATGATTCTGCCCTCCCTTCCACCCCTTCACCCTGCCACTCAGGGCTAACTCCACTTTTTAGGCAATAGGGGGTGACTGACAACAGTCAGACACTTCCTGAGGAAGCAGGAAAGGAGGGTTCACCAGAACACAGAAACAGAGCTACAGGACGCAAAGGCAACTAAGGGTGGCTATCTACTGAAGGGAAGTAGAGGAGGGTGAAGAGAAAAGGGAAGAAAGAGAAAGACAAAGAAGGAAAAAAAGGAAAAAACAGAAGGGACAATTACAGACATGATGGGAGTGGTGCAGTGCAGTGATTGTGGGGCGGCAGTCTTCAGGGAGACTTGCTGGAGGCTGCGGTGCTGTCCCATCTGCAGGCACTTCTCTGAGCTGAGAGCGGTAGTTGCTCATCTCCAGGCTGAGTTGGCTAGGATTCGGAAGACCACCTCGCCGTCCAGGGACCACTAAGTTCGCATCTGCTGCCTCAGTGGTTGCCATGGAAGAGGAACGGCTGGACAATGGTGGGCTTAGGAAGAGTAAGAGTGGAGGGGCAGAGGCACATTCCTGCTATAGTTTCATTCCGTAATTCCTTTGCTGCTCTGGCATGGTGGAACTGTCCAAGAGGCACCCACAGTGGTAATAAAGGAGGATGTGGGGGTCCTCCATAGTGGAGACCCGGGGGGAGGGAGGCAGAGGACCCCGGAGGAGGAAGCAACTCCTGGTGGGGGACTCTTTTCATTAGGGGGTAGACTTGGCAGGAGGGGAAGGAGTGAGGGAGGTCAAGTGCTTACCAGGTGCTTTAGCTTGAAGGAATGGGCAGTGCATCTTAAGGATAGTTGAGGCAGCAAGATGGGGGGGTGAGCTAGAGGTCATTGTCCACCTGGGGATGAATTACCTGGCAAGTGCTGAGGTTAGGGCAGTGCAGGAACAGTTCAGGGAGTTTGGCAGGGGTCTCGGACAGGTGGCAAGCTCTGCAACCTTTTCAGAGGTGTTGCCTGTTGAAGGCAAGAGGGAGAACAGGGTACTCTGCACCAAGAGATTTAACACATGGCTGAAGGACTGGTGTGAAATGGAGGGATTTTGTTTCATTGGGGACTGGGGTTCCACCTGGGGGATGCAGGCCTTTACAGGAGAGATAGCCTGCACCTGTCTGGGGGTGAACCAGGGTCCTCAGTGGGAGGTTTAGATATTTCATCAGCGAACATTTAAACTAGCCAAGGGTGGTGACAGAAGAAAGCAGGGAGTAGCAAACAGCCCCCCCCCAAACACAGAATAAAGAAGTCAGGAGAGAGGACCCTGAGGTTGAAGAATCACCAAAGATACCTAACTCTAAAATAGGTAAAATGGCAGAAATAAGGCAGAATGGGAGAAGGGACAAGAGGGTTGTGGTGGAAAGACAGTGACATAAAAGGAGAGTTAATAGGAGAGGAGAGGAGACAGTAAAAATTGGAAGGCCATGTGAACAAATGCTCGCAGCCTGGGAAACAAAATCCTGGACCTAGTGGCCCTGATGACTGAGGAGGACCTGGACATTGTCACTGTTACTGAGATATGGTTCACAGGAGCCATGACTGGGATATAGCCATACCAGGCTACACCCTATTCAGGAGGGACTTGGAGGGTAAAAAGGGGGGAGGAGTGTCTCTCTACATCAGGGAGGGAACAAAGGCAACCGAGGTACAGGGAATGCAGGGAGAGGCGGAGGCACTGTGAATCACCCTGGAGATGGGAAATGACACTGCCATTCACACTGGCGTGATATACAGACCTCCCACACAAGAGGAAGAGTTGGACAGGGTACGAGTAGAAACCATCCACAGAATGACAGCTAAAGGGAGGTGCTGCTGGTGGGGGACTTCAATCTGTCGGATGTGGGTTGGAGCAACCAGGCTGCAGCCACAGTCAGGAGCAGAGACATCCTGGAAGCCCTGCAGGGGACATGCCTCAGTCAGCTAGTGACAGAGCCCACCCGAAAGGGAGTGACTTTGGACCTGGTGCTCAACAACAGGGACAGAATTACAGATGTAAAAGTGGGGAGCCACCTGGAATCAAGCAATAACAGTATGGTGTGGTTCAAAGTGAGAACAGCAGAAGAGTCAAATCACATGAAAGCAAGGGCCCTGAATTTCAGGCAGGCCGACTTTGCAAAGATGAGAATGAGTTAAGAAATCACTGGCAGGGAAGGAGAAAAAAGGGGAGTGGAAGAACAATGGGAGAATCTTAAGGGAGCCACAGCGGAGGCAACAAGTCATTGCATTAAGCAAGTAAGCAAAACAAAGAGAAAAAAAAAACACTATGGTTCTCAAAGGAAGTGGTATGGTTCTCAAAGGAGGTGGGCGAGAAGGTAAGGGCAAAAAGGATGGCATTCAGGAGGTACAGGGAAACACAGAGGGAAGAAGACAGGGAACTGTATCTGGAAAAGCAGAGGGAGGCAGGGAAAGCAAACAGTTAGGAGTGCAAAGGTGTAAATGGAAGAAAAATTAGCCCAGGGGATAACAAAAGGGGACAATAACTTCTTCAGGTATGTTAGTGTAACCCCTAGGTGGCGCTATCCCAAGGGCTACTACCCCTCCCTGCTTGGCTAGTAGCAGGTTAGGGGGCCTGAGTTGTGAAACGGGGTGCCTCCACTCAGAGGTCAGAGTTGGTAGTGGTCAAGCTAACCTGGACACAGCCCTCTGGGATACTGTAACCCCCCCTCTTTCCCCTCTAGTGGCCTGAACATTGTACAATAATCACTTTCACAATACCCCTGGTACACCACACAAGTACCCACACTGTTTACACTTACCACCAGGGCTGGTTCCTCTGGCTCGACCCTGGGGACCCCCTGTAAAACAAGGTTAAGCACAGCAAATAGCAACAGTACAGTACTTTTGAGCACAAACTGGAACCACAGTCAGATTACATGCAGAAAAAGTTAGATTTGATTTATTCAGGGGACTTGAACAAGGGAGGGGCAAAATCAGGTTAATTAGCTTAAAGATTATAAAAATCAAGCAGTTATGCATGCACTTTGAGTCCCCCCACACAGTCCACCTCTGGGTACCCAGGTGGAGAAGAGATGGGCTAGCCAGGACAGTTGCCCGGGGTTGCCGCTGGTTGGAGCCCTGTGATGGAAAACACAACACGCACAGTACACAATATTTGTAATCCGGAGCCAGAGGGCTCAGTTCGAAAAGGAAACGAAACAAGACAATCAGATGACACTCTCAGATTAAGCTGTTGGTGCAGGATGCTACCCTGGTATTTACTCACGATACCGAAGACTGGACACAGGCTAGACGAAAATCAAGACCGCAGGTGGCTGATCTGGAATGCCAGGAGAAGCAGGGCCCACACAAGTCGTAGAGGCGTCATTCCTGTTCAAGCGTGGAGCAGGGGGGCTGATCCCCAGGCAGGTCTCTCGTCAATGGCTTCTCTGTGCAGTGGGTAGTCTGGCTGGGCCAGTCTGGCAAAGCCCAGACCGCATGGAGACAAGTTCAGATGCAGTCCGTTTTGGGCTGGATACAGCTTCCAGCAAGCAGAACACAGTTCACACAGTGGTAAACTAACTCACAACCCACTAGCAGCTCATAGCACATTTACATGTACGGGAATTCTACTGTACCAGGCAAAGTGCTCCCCGGTCACAATCGCAAAGTCTCTGTACACACTAGGAGCTTAGGGGTAGCTGGAACTCCTGACAGGCCGATCGCATTCAGTAAAAATATTCGGTCTTCTTCAGGTTGAGCCTGGCCCACTTCAGTAGCTTACTTTAGTCACACAAACTTGGATTTAGTCCAAAATAATTCTCTTCTCTCCCTCTCATGGAGCAGCAGCAGACATGCAGCCAAAAACTCAGCCCTTTCACATTTTTCCCATGTGAATCCACCCAGGATTTCTGCCCAAAATTACTTCAGCTCCTTCTTCTTGAGCTTCCAGCTCAGAACTAAACTGAAAACTGCAAGCAGCCCGGACTTCCCAAGATCCAAAATATTTGGTTGGCTGATTTGGCTGTCAGTCAGAGCAAGAGCTCCCCTTCAGTTGCAAAAAAGGTGCAAAAACTCAAACACAGTTCCTATAGATTTTGAATTCAGACAGCTCCTGTAGTCCGGCTACATTTTAGGTCCCACCAGAACTGATTGGTCCAATTTGCAGTCTAGGACCAAGATAGTGGAGACAAACAAAACAGTCCTTGCTACAAAGAAAGCAGGTTAGACAAACTACATTATCATTATCATTCTAAATGGTTTTCAGCAAATAGTTTCAAATTTCAAAAGAGCTCCATCTCAGATTACTTATGCTGCAATCAAGCAGCTCTTAAAGAGACAGTACACAGAGGCTATACAAGCTCTGGTAATCACATTTAAACTGCTAAAACGCAGGACATCAGACTGGCAGTTAGCATTTAGGCAAGCTCAAGGAAGACTTTTTGGGAACCCCCATTTGCAGGGGGGTTACACCAGTGAAAGGAAAAAGACTAAGGATGGGATTGTGAGACTAAAAAGGAAGGGAGGGAAGTGTGCAGGGGGGGACCAAGAAAAAGCAGAAATCCTGAACAAATATTTGTTGTTCAGTATACACAGAGGAACGGGAAGGGGAGGGACCACAGTTAGGCATCAGAAGTTACCACTGGGAGGAAGGTGGACACCTGTCCATTTACAGAGGAGAGAGAGTCCTAAAGGAACTCGTTAATCTGAAAGTGGACAAGGCAATGGGGTCGGATGGGATACATCCCAGAGTATTAAGAGAACTCAGGGAGGTGCTGGCTGCACCCTGACAGTCCTGTTCAACAGATTGCTGGAAACAGGGGTGATACCAAAGGACTGGAGGAGGGCAAATGTGATCCCTCTCCACAAGAGTGGGAACAGGGAGGAGACTGGAAATTACAGGCCAGTCAGCCTGATCTCAGTGGTGGGGAAACTGGTAGAATCATTACTAAAAGAAAGGCTGGTGACATATCTAGAATCCAGCAGAGCACAGGACCCGAGGCAGCATGGATTCACAGCAGGAAGATCTTGTCAAACAAATCTTATGCATTTCTTTGACTGGGTGATTAGGGAGAGGTGGTGTACGTGGTCTACCTAGATTTCAATAAGGCTTTTGGCACTGCCCCAAATAGGAGGCTTGTAAACAAGCTGGGTAGTCTGGGAGTGGGTCCCAGGGTGATAAACTGGGTAAAAAATTGGCTGAGCGATAGAACACGTGGTGGTGAATGGAGTTAAATTTGAAGAGAGGCGGGTGACCAGTGAGATCCCACAGGGATCAGTGCTTGCCCAGTCCTCTTTCATGTATTCATAAGCGACATTGCAGAAGGGTTGGAAGGGAAGGTACGTCTCTTTGCAGACGACATGAAGATCTGCAACAGGGTTGGCACTCCAGGAGGGGTAGAAAAAATAAGGGACCTAAGCAAACTTGAAGAGTGGTCAAGGGTGTGGCAGCTAAAATTTAGTGCAAAGAAGTGCAAGATCATGCACTTCAGGCGCAGAAATGCATGGGAGAAGTACATGATGGCGGGGGGGGGGGGGATGCTGACAGCCACCAAATAGGAAAGAAACCTGGGAGTGATCATATCTGATGATCTAAAGGTTGCCAAACAATGAGAAAAGGCCATGAGGAGAGCCAGTGGAATGCTAGGATGCATAGGAAGTATTATCTCCAGCAGAAGGAAGGAGGTGGTGATGCCACTGTACAGAACATTGGTGAGACCGCATCTGGAAACATAGAAACAGTTGGCAGATAAGGACTGCCAGGCCCATCCAGTCTGCCAGTACGCCCTATACATTGTATGTGGCCACTGACCCTATGTGATCAATAGCTTTTCATCACCCCCTTCCCTCTCAAGGTTCCCTTGTGCCTGTCCCAGGAATGCTTAAACCCCTCCACTGTGCTTGCCCCCACTACCTCCTGTGACAGACTATTCCAAGTGTCAACTACCCTTTCTGTGTAGAAAAACTCCCTTACATTACCTCTTAATCTACCCCCTCCAAATTCATATTGTGCCCCCTTGTTCTAGTACTTCTTCTACATTGGAAAAGGTCCCCCACCTGCACCTTGTTTATGCCTTTGACTCTGAGGTACTTGAAAGTTTCAGTCATGTCTCCCCGCTCTCTCCTCTCCTCCTGTGAGTACATATCAAGGTCTCTTAGTCTCTCCTTATGTTTTGTGGTGCACGCCCTGCACCATTTTTGTCGCCCTTCTCTGGGTAGTCTCCACCTTGTTTATGTCCTTGCGCAGGTGTGGTCTCCATAACTGCATACAGTACTCCAGGTGAGGCCTTACCAATGTTTTATACAATGGCATCACCACCTCCCGCCTTCTGCTAGTGATATCCCTACCTATATGCCCCAGCATGCCACTGGCCTCCCCGCCACCTTTGTGCACTGCTTTGATACCTTAAGGTCATCAGAGATCCAACCATAGGTCCCTTTCCTCCTTGGTGACAGTCAGCTCCTCCCCCCACCCCAATCTGTAGCTCTCCCCAGGGATCCCTCTACCCAGGTGCATTATTTTGCACTTTTTTGCATTGAACCTCACTTGCCACATCCCTGACCATCTTTCAAGCTTCTCCAGGTCCCTCTTCATTTTCTGCACTCCTTCTGGAGTATCCACCCTGTTGCAGATCTTGGTGTCATCTGCAAACAAGCAGACCTTTCCTTCCAGCCCCTCTGCAATGTCACTAATGAACACATTGAACAGGACTGGTCCCAGTACTGATCCCTGCTGGTCACCCCCCTCCCCAGATTGTACCCCATTTACCACCACCCTCTTGTCTCTTGTCTGTTAACCATTTCCTAACCCAGTTCACCGCCTTGTCTCCTATGCCCAGACTACTCATCTTGTTAACCAGCCTTCTATGTGGGATGGTGTCGAAGGCTTTGCTGAAATCTAGGTAGGTGACATCTACTGCCTCTCCCTGATTTACTTCCCTAGTCACCCAATCAAAAAAATCTATCAAATTTGTTTGACATGACCTTCCTGCTGTGAATCCGTGTTGCCTCGGATCCTGGGCACCCCTGGATTCCAGAGGTGCCACTATCCTTTCTTTCAGCAGTGTCTCCACATGATCTTTCCCACCACTGAGGTGAGTCTAACTGACCTGTAGTTCCCCCCCTCCTCCCTACTGCTGCTTTTGTGCAGTGGGACCACATGTGCCCTCTACCAGTCCTCTGGAATCACTCCCATGTTGAGTGACTCCATGAACAGGGCTGCCAGAGTTGCTGCTAGTTCTCTTTGCAGCTCCCTTAATATCCTCAAGTGGATGCCGTCTGACCCCATGGCCTTATCCACCTTCAGCTTTGTGAGTTCTTCCAGAACTCTCTCCACTGTGAACAGACTGGTGTCCATCCCCCCCCCCCATTGCCTCTGCTACCCATTTGTGGTCCTTGACTCTCCCCCTCCCTAGCGAATACTGAGCAGAAGTATTTGTTCAGCATTTCTGCCTTGTCCAGATCCCCCTTCTTAAACTCTCCCTACTCACCTTTGAACCTCACAATCCCCGTTTTTTTCTTTGCTGATGTACCTATAAAATGCCTTGTCCCCTTTTTTCACAGACCATGCTAAACCCTCCTCTGTCTGCATCTTATCTCTCCTAACAGCCTTCCCTGCTTCTCTTAGACATTCAAGGTGCACCTCTCTGTCCTCCTCCCTTTGGGGCCCCTTATATTTCCTGAAACTCAGTCTTTTAGCATTGACTTTAACCCCCACCTCCTTAGAGAACCATAGTGATTTCCTTTTTCTTTTCCCTTTGTCCACTATCCTAGTGCATTGGTTTGTTATCCCCACTATGGCTTCTTTCAGTTTCTCCCATTGTTCCTCTACCCCCCTATTACCTCTCCCTTCCCCAGGACAGCTTGTATACATCTGCCCATTTCAGTGAAATCCGCCCTTCTAAAATCTAATGCTTTTGTCCTTGTGTGACATACTTGAATCCATGTGTAACCCCCCTACCGATGGGGGTTCCTAAAAGCCTCCTAGGAGCTGCCCAGGTGTTCCCCCTGGTGGTTGGTGTTCGGCGTTTAAGCCATTTTAAATGGAAATAATGGTGTGCTTTTAGAGCCTCTGGTACGGTCTCTTTAAGGGCTGCCTGTTCGTAGTCCTAATCAGCTGAAATGGTGGGGCTGTGTGGTTGTATGCCCGAGTCCCGCCCGGACTGCCCAGTAAGTGCTCCGTACTGCCCTCGCTATGTTGTGCAGTGGGAGGCCTCTGGAAAGATGTAATTGGTTATTGATAATAGTGTAGAGTAATAATGATAATGTGGTTGTTCTAACCTGCCTTCTTTGCAGTAAAGACTGTTCTGATTATCGCCTCCATTTTGGTCCAGAACTGCCGAATTGGACCAATCAGTACCTTGGGACTCTAGTAGAGCCGTCTGACCAATAGAGGAACTGCTTGTAGTTTGGGAAAGGCATTATGGGCTATGGCACTCTTTCGGGCCACTGAGGGCCGGAGAAATTGACTGGCAGGTGACGCTAGCCAATGAGATCAGGTAGCGCCCGAGCTGTAAGGAGTGCCCCATGCTGCTAGGGGCAGTTTTTTTTTTTGTTGTGACTGTGAAGGAGAAGGGAGCTCTGAGCTTCTGTGCCATTGGAGTGTTCGCGCGGGAAGCACGTGAAAGGCCTGAGGCGGCTGTTTTGCTTTGTCAGCGCTTCGGACTAAATCCGCTGCCGTGCGGTTGGAGGAGGCTGTGTAGGGATACAGCTACCTACCAGGCTTTACCTGAAGGGGACTGGAGAATCTTCTGAATCACGCTCGGTCCAACAGGACGTTTGGAGTGGCTGCTACCGCCCAAAGTGGTCGTGAGTTCGTTCGGGTCCTGAAAGCCGCTGCCTGGTATGGTACCCCTCTGTTGTTTGCCATATAAATGTGTGAGGAGGTTTTTGAAGCTCAGGCTTAGCCCTGCAAGTGATGAAGGAAGAGTATCTGCTGGAGTCGTGAGTAATGGGTCAGGGTAGCTCCCTGTTAAGCTTACAAGCAGTAGTCCAAAATCTTTTCGTTAAACTGCTGCCTGCATTAACTGTGCCTTCTGCTCATTCTGATCTGCTCAGGAAAGTGCATGCTTACTTGCGTCAGGGCCCCAACCAGCTGCCATGAGGGACTAGCCGTTAGGGTTTGGGTACCCAGGGACAGTAACTAATAGGTTCAGGCCTGTGCACAGAGCCCTAGGTAGATAAGTATAGTGATAAGCCAATCAACTTGATTTCCCCCTGTCCTTGTTATTCCCCCTTAAATAAATCAGATTTTTGTTTTGCAACTGTACCCTTGCTGGATTGTGTTTTACAGAGGATATACTGTACAGTGAAAGTGTGATAATGGTGCCTTACTTTCCAGGGGGTCCCCGGAGTGAGCTGAGAGATACGAGCTGGGGGGTAAGTGTACAGGGGAAAAGTATTGTCATTACTCTGGGTGAGCCACTAGTGGGACGAAAGGGGGGTTGCAGTAACCCAGAGGGCTGTGACCGAGTCAATCTTGACTGTTTTAACCCCGACCTCTGGGTGGAGGCACCTGTCAACGGATCTGGGCCCCTCACCCTGCTACAGTTGAGGCAGGCAGGGGTAGTAGCCCTAAGGGTAGCGCCTCCTGGGGATTACACATGTTGCCATGCTGAACCACACCATGTGGTGGTGACTAGAATCACAGCTACCCTTCAACCTGTATTTCTTCGACTCTGTTCCCATTTGTCCATACCAGGTCCAGAATCGACTTGTCCCTGGTTGGTTCATGCATCAGCTGCCTGAGTCCAACCCCCTGCAGGGATTCTAGGATGGCTGTGCTTCTGGCTGAAGCAGCCACCTGGGTGGGCCAATCCATGTCCGGCATATTGAAATCCCCCACTAGCAGGATTTCCCCTTTAGCTGCCATGTTATGTATGTCCTCCACTAGTTCCCTGTCAGCTTCCTCCCTCCCTCTGTGTCAGAAGTCTGTAGATCACCTTTGTGCGTATTGCTGTTTCATTCCCTGCCTCAAGCTCCCTCTGTCTTCCCTGAATTTCTGTAGCTTTTATACCATCTCTGATGTACAGGGCTACCCCCCCCCACTCTTTTTACCCTCTCTGTCCCTCCTCAACAGTGTATAGTCTGGTACATTGACTTCCCAGCCATGATTAGCAGAGTACCGTGTCTTTGTTATTGCTACTATGCCAAGGTCTGCATCCGCCAACATGACTTCCAGGTCTGGAACCTTATTTCCTAGGCTACAGGCATTTGTTAACATGACCTTCCATGTTTTACAGTCTGCCCTCCCTCTGCTCCTTTCCTCCCTCTCCAGTGCCCCCACCCCGGTTTCCTTTCCTCTGTGCTCCCCATGTATCACTTGTTACACCCTTTTTGCCTACCTGACCCTCCCTGCCTGGCTGCTTCAGTTGTAGCTGTTGGCAGCTTATGTTCCTGCATGTTCCCATGGGGGAGAGTGTTCCTAAGCCTCCTGCCCCTTCTAGCTCTAACCCCTTGGCCAGTTTAAATGCTCACAGCTGAAGCATTTCAACTTCTCACTAAGGGCCAAGGTACCCTTCTCGGACAGATGCAGACCATCCTCCTTATATAAGCTCACATATGTTCAGGTTGGGCCCCAGTCCCCTATGAAGTCAAAACCCTCCCTTCCACACCAATTCTTAAACCAGGAGTTGAAGGTATGGATGCGGAGTGCCTTCTTCTCCCCTGTGCCCTGGACAGGTAACATCTCTGAGAATGAGACAGATTATGCTATCTGTTTCAGGTTTCCCCCCAGCTTCTTGAAATCCTCCTGGACTCTGGCTAACTCCACCCATCTCCATGCCAGGTCATTGGTCCCCAGGTGGACAACGATATCCAGCTGCTCCCTCCTAGCTACTGCCCTAGTGATCCTATGGTTCTACTCCCCAGTTCTCCAGGCAGTGCTTCCCAGGATGTACTTGACCTCCCTCTCTCCCCCCTGCTAGGTGTCCCTAACTCCACTCCCTGGACAATATAGTCCCCCACTAGAAGAAGCTTCCCTTCCAGGGTCCCCTGCCTCCCTTTCCTGGGGCTCCATCCTGGGGGAACCGCCCATCCTCCTTAGTCCCAGCCTCAGGTTCCTGAGTGGGGCTTTCCCGGTCCTCCAAAACAGTGTAGGAGTTACTAAGTGGGACTGGTTGGGGGATGTGCTTTCGACCACCCCCCTCACCCTCCCTGAGCTCACCGTGGTTCAATCACTCTTTTTCCTGGGCATCCTTTGAGGTTCAGGCTGTGGATCCAGTGGTCTATAGGTGGGGTGGATGCTGCCTGCAGCCTGGCCAACTCTGTTCAGAGACAGGCAACCTCCTCCCCAGAGAGGTGCCTGCAGATGGGGCAGCATTGCAACCTCCAGAATGTCTACCTGAAGACTGCTGCTCCACAACCACTGCACTGCACCACTCACATCATGGCTGTTTCCCTCCTCAATCTACTGCCTGCTTAAGATGCCTATTTGTTATCTCCCAAAGGTTTTTTTTTCTGTCTTTGCTACTTCCTGTATGGGTTCTGGATGTTGCAAGGCCCTATGGGACCTACCCTATAACTGTAGGGCGAGGCCTGGGTTGGGTGGGTAGGATTACACCACAGGCTGTGTCTAAAAACAATCAGCCAAGGAGTCATCTGGCAGTGGCTCCTCCCTCCACTCACCGAGGTCCAGACACAGCCAATTACAAACACATAGTCACAAACTTACCTGCTAGAATCCCTCAATCCTACCCAAACTAAATAGAGAAGCACACTGAAATGGCAGTTAAGAAAAGACTTCAAATTCAAACTACACTAATCCTTGGACTGTGATGCCTGCAATTAAGTTTCAGACACAGCCAGTTACAAACACACAGTCAGAAACCTACCAGCTAGAATCCTTCAGTCCTGCCCAAACTAAATGGAGAAGCACCCTGAAATGGCAATTAAGAGAGGACTTTAAATTCAAACTACACTAATTCCTGTAATATGATGCTTGCACTTAAGGTTCAGACACAGCCAATTACAAACACACAGTCACAAACTTACCAGCTAGAATCCCTTAATCCTGCCCAAACTAAATGGAGTACTCTGTCCAATTCTGAATGTTGCTTCTCTGGAAAGACATTGACAGAGTAAAGGAAGTTCAGAAAAGGGCGACAAATATAGTGCAGGGGCTGCACCAGAAGTCATATGAGGGGGAGACTAGAGGATCTCAATATGTATTCCTTGGAAGAGAGTAGGGAGAGGGGGATATGATAGAAAATTTCAAATACCTCAAGGGTATGAATAAGGTACAAGTAGGTACCATCTTTTATTAAAAAAAAAAAGGTGTTCAGGAACTAGAGGCCATGATATGAGAATTGAAGGGGTGGATTCAGGGGTAACGTGAGAAAGTATTTTTTTCACAGAAAGGGGGGTGGATGCATGGAACAGCCTCCCTGCAGAGGTTGTGTGGCGAAAACAGTAGGAGAATTCAAAAGAGTGTGGGACAAACATACAGGAACTCTAGCAATAGGAAAGAGAAGATAAGGACAAAGACCATTTAGGATCTGTGGGATATGAAACAGGTAGGGAAACTGGGCAGACTAGGTGGTCCATGTGGTCCTCATCTGCTGTCAAATTCTATGTTTCTATGTCACCACTGCTGCTAGGCATAGCTTGCTGCAGCAGGGGACCCACTCTGATCTTATTGTGAGGTGAGCCTAATAGTGCAGGTAGGTAGCCTAGTCATTGAGCTAGCTTCTAGCTCACCCCCTGTCCCTTCAACCACTGAGGGAGACAGAGAATCACTAAGAGTAGAATGACAAAACTAAGCTGCTGCAACATTGTTATTGAGAGCTCAGTGCTCATTGACTCCTCCAGCTGTAGTGTGTAGCCTGTCTTCTCTGTGGCGGGAAAGACAGTCTCATGCTCACGCGCTCTTGTTTGCTTGGAGCCTCTCCACATCACATGTGACAATGCCACTGCTAATAGGTGGGGAGTGTGGACAACACAATACAGACACAATCAAGTCAGGAGCACACCCGCAGCCACAGCGTGAGTGCACACAGGCCGGGGGCACTATTGCGCAAAAGATTAAATCCAAATTTAATGCCATTATTGCCACACAATAAGAACCAACCTAAAAACAAATGTGGAGGAAATTGCTCCCCTCTGCCCTACCTAAATGGTGCCCTTCCTTATGGTAGAAATTCATTCTTAGGTGCTAATATTTGTAAAAGTAAATATCATGGTTTTCACTGTTCTGATGTATCTTCATGTTTCAGAATGTGTTCTTCATTATAGTTAGTGTCCCTCATTGACCCTCATTTTGAGTGTCCATGTCCCTCATTTCAGTGACAAAAAGTTAGGTATGGTGCATGCTTCCAGGTTCCAGGGCCCTACTCAGCACAAGGAGTGCCGAGCATGGCCATAGTGATGCTGCATACAGAATGACAAAGTGAAAGTAAGTCACTAATGAGCCGTAACAGCCATGGAGAAACATAAGGAGCACTACATATGCATAAGGGGATTTGTATAGCCCAAAATAAAAATGTCAGGCTTCACACCACAGAGGCCTCTCTTTGAACATCTGGAATGGGGTGTTGGCTGACTACTGAGAGCAAAGAATAATGGGGTTGTATCTTAGGTATTTAATGCTGTAAGCAAACAGTACTTTACAACTTAATCGCAATTTAATGATAAAAATCAAAAGCCATTAAACAATTTACAAAAGGATTTAATGGTGAGAATTAATGAGTTTGCCTAATTTTAATGAGAAATCAATGGAAGTGGTTTTTAAATGGGTCTAATTGTGATTGCTATACCTAATCTCTGCTGACAGCTAAATACACTGGGACCTCCCTCTTCTACCATTTGCCCCTGTATAGTCCTATGCTGCTGCTGTGCTATTCCACTCACAGCACTTCCTCCCTTATCCCTTTCCCATTCCTGCCCTCTTTTCATCCTACCTCATCCCCCTTCCTTTACCCCTCAACTCCCACTTCCCCATTCCCTCCACTGTTTCCAAACCTTGTTCTCCCCCTCTAGCCCCCCCTCACCTCCGTGGGACTTTTCTTGCATAAGCTTCACTGTGGAATCTCCCTCCTTGCTCTTATTTTGCTCCTTCCACCCCCCAATTCATCCCCTGTCCTTCTCTCCTTGTAAACCCTTTCACCCCTCCTCAGACAAGGCCACTGGCTGCACTTGACACAATATTTATCTTGCCATATTGTTCTTATGTTTACGTAATTCTTTCCTCATGTTGTATTACTTACTGAAACCATTGTAATTTGCTATTCTTGTGACTTGACGTGGAACCTCTGTAAAAGAACCCTTGGCTCAAAGGTCTTTCTGATTTTGTTAAATAAATAAAAAAAATAAATAATTGCTAGCAATAGTATGAGAAACAGAAACTGATGTGTTTTTATGTTTGCTTGCACATGTGCAAGAAACATTTCGGCACAACTTAGGAGAGAAGCGGGGTTTTGGAGGTGCGGCAATGTGGGGGCCAATGGCCCCAGTGCCTTTTGAGGCTTGGTCTGCTTTCCCCAATGAGGTGGCATGCTGCTGCTGACACTAGTTCAGCCAGCGTGCCACCACCTTGAAAAGTTTTCGCCTCTGCAACCAGGGACTGCCTCGTCATTGCAGCGTCAGCCATTCCGCTGCAATGAGGGAGCGACCCATCATTGCAGGGTGGTACCTAGCCGTCCGCATGCCCCTGACCCAGTTCATTTGCCAATGGGGAGTCCAGTCCCCATCAGCATAATGTCCCCACCCCCAAGTTTCTGTTGTTTGCCAAGGAGGTGCTCAATCCCCCTTGGCATCATGTGTCCCCCCAACAGTCTTTCTTTGCCAATGGGGTGCCCAATCCCCGTTGGCTTCAGTACCCCCTTCCCAGTTCAATTTGCTAATGGGGGAGACCACTCCCTGTCAGCATAATGTCCCCCTCCCAATTTGTTGTCTAGTGAGGTGGGTGCCCAATCTCCCTCGGCTCTTGCCCCTTCAACTCGGTATGTGCCAATGGGGGTGCCCAATCCCTCGTCGGCTACAGCCCCCTCCCAAAAAAACACTCAAGTGGCATGCTGGGAGCCCACCCCAGCATGCCAAATGTCCCTGAAAAAAAACAACCCGTCCCGCAAAGTTTTTTTTTTAAAACCCTGTAAAACAAAAAACGGCCCCTCGTTGAGTCCGTGGCCCCTCCCACAACCCACGCCCACCCTCTGCCACCCTGCCTCCCCACACCCCCCTCACCCCATACTTACCTCTGGAGCCCAGCGCGACAATCTTCGGTGGACCGGGAACATGTCTGCACTCTTCAAAGCCGACCGCGAACTGAAGAAATGCCAGTAAGCTGTATAATGGCATAAATAGGGTTGTTTTCAACTTTGGTGCATATGTCAGGCATTTTGGGACTTTTGGCACTAAACTTTCAACATGGAGTTATTGGGACCCCTCCTCATGAATTCAGCCACTGTCATGGTGTTATTCAGTCCTGAAAGGTGATTTCATGGTCACTGCACACGGAATCACCTTTCAAGACCGAGTAATGAAACGACAGTGCCAGTGTTCATGAAGTGGGCTCTCAAAAAGTCTATGTTGCAAATTTGGTGAAAAAAATCCAAAAAATGACTGTTTACGAGCGCGCATTGCGCAGTTTCCATGCAAGCTTATAACTTCGCGAATTTGTAATATTTTCACTCCAGATTTTCAAAATCAGCATTTTTCCACACCTCCTTATGAACAGTGCAGCTGTCATTTTACACATCCTGGCCAAAATGTGTTTTTGCACTTCCAGCACAGAATAGTATGGTCGCTGTGGGAAATCAGTTTTTGGGACAAATTAAGAAAATGACAGTGACACTGTTCATGAGCATAGGTCCTAAAATGCCTACATTGAAAATCTGATGATGAAAGTCCATAAAATGACTGTGTTACAAGTGTGCATTGCGCAGTTTCCACGCACCCTTGTAACTTCACAAATTTGTAATATTTTCATGCCAGATTTTCAGCACTGGCATTTTTTTTTCAACTTTATCTTTTTCCCTGGCAGGACCCCATCTTTAATCGGCCCTGGTCACGGCCCCTGGAAACCTCCACCACTATCTATGGCTGCCGAGGTCCCTCAGTCACCCCCCGCTTGCCCCCCGGAGGGTGGAGCCACGGCCGCCTCCTTCGGTGACCATGGAACCAATGTCTGGTCGAGGGACCTGCAGCGATGGTGGTACATCAAGGTCTTCCGGGGAGGGCTTCATGTATATGGTGGTCCTTGCCCGCCTCGATTTTCTGCCATTTTTTCTTAAGGAGGTGGGGACGTGCAATGACGCCAGCGTCCGCCCCGCCTCCCAGAGCTATGTGCGTCAGTCGCCTGAGATCCCCAGCCTCCACCAGGAGTCCTCAGTGCACCGATCACTTCCCCCACCCTCCCCCTGGAGAAGGAGAGCAGTCCTTAGGATGCTCCATCCTTCTCCTCCCGATGGCCCTCCAGAGCGCTCAGGTCCGTTCCCGAACCGGGTGCTGGTGTAAGAGTGGAAATCCACTGCTGCGTAATGGGCGGCTTAACTAGCATTTTTCACACCTCCTTATGAGATAGTACAGCTGTCATTTTTCACATCCGGCTGAAATGTGTTTCGCACTTCGGCGCAGAATAGCGCGATTGCTGTGGGAAATCAGTGTTTGGGACAGATTAAGATTGAGTGAGTAAGGGGGGGGGAGTGAGCATGCTCAACTGAGCTCTGTCGGGACTGCTGCGGTTTTCTTTGTGGGCAGAAATAGGTGCCAACGCAGGCAGGAGTCCAGTACAAAAAGGCAGCCTGCAGTGCCGGAAGAAACAGAACCAGTGAGAGAGGGGGAGTGAGAGAGCTCAACGGAGCTCTGTCGGGCCTGCTGCGGTTTTCTTTGTGGGCGAAATAGGTGCCAATGCAGGCAGGAGCCCAGTACAAAAGGCAGCCTGCAGCGCCCGGGAAGAAACAGAACCAGTGAGAGGGGGAGTGAAGCGAGGCTCCAGCGGGCTTCTGTCAGGACTGCTGGGATTTCTTTGTGGAGGCAGAAAAAGGTGCCAATGCAGGCAGGGCTCAGCACAAAGGGAGCAGCCTGCAGCGCCCGGTAGAAATAGAATGAGCAGTGAGAGGGGGTGAGCAAGCTCAGCAGAGCTCTGCGGGACTTTAGAGTTGCCCACCCTCCCACCAGCATCTTCTGGGGTCCTATATTACAGCAGGGTCTCTGGGGTGGAGACAAAGCAATGATTGGATACTTTTAGTATTGCTGTAATAATACAGATTTAGTTGTTCTGTTTCTTTCTCTAACTGCGCTAAATACTGAGCTATACTGTTAGGATTGCTGTAATAATACATACTTATTTGTTCTGTTTATTTCTCTAACAGAGCTGAGTAATACTTGGAGTGCAATAGGATTTATTTTTTGAAATTATATTTCTTTATTATTTTACATGGAGGTAAGATACTTGAGCGAATGATACAGGGATTGCACATTATGATAAATGACATAAAATACTTGATAGCTACAGTGTGACAATATACAGCATTTTGCAGGAATCCCTGATTCTGGTAAAACAATGAGAACCCCCCACTCCCCAACCCATAATCCTTAACCCCCCTCCTCCCTTCCCCAGGATGTGCCTTCTTAAAAAAAAAAAAAGAACTAATCCTGATACATGTAAGATGCATAATGGTGTACCAGCTGCCAAGGTAGCTAGAGGTGTATCCAACAAGACATTAATTAAAATAAACAGTGTATGATTTGCCCCATTTCCGCTCAAATGAAGCCAAACAGCTCCGAGAACTAGCCATTAACCTTTCAGTCCGGAAGCAGAGAGAAATTTCACTGATCCATTCTGCATACGAGATAACCAATTGGTCCATCCAGTGCCTAAGAACCAATCTTTTAACGACCATCGAAATTAAAGCCATACGGAATCTATGCTCCATAACCTGTATATTGGAAAACATCCATAAAATACAAACTTCTATAGTAAATAAATCACCTAGGCCCAAAAGGGGGTCTAGGTTAGACTGGCTGGTCTGCCATAACAGAGCCAGTTTTTCACAATGCCAAAAGATATGTACCAGGTTCCCTTCCACCATGCCACACCTTGTGCAAAGAGTTGAAGGTAATCTATCTAATTTAACCAGCTTAACTGGGGTGTAATGCATGTTATTCAGTATATGGTATTGAGTGAGTCTATATCTATCTTGAGAGAGATACCAATATGTGTCTGCCCAAATCTGATCCCAGACCAAGAGGGTATCTGGCAGAAGAGAGGACCAACATTTGGAGCCAGTCAGAGGGTCGAGGAATTTAGTGTCCAGTAGGAAGGAATAAAGCTTAGAAATACTATGGGCCTTGCTTGCTTGTTCCTGTATCTGTTTTAGAAAGGGTTTAATTTGAGACGGTGTGGGATTGGGCCCGAAGCTGGGAGCCACTAGGTGTCTTAACTGAAAGACTTAAAAAATATGCTTCTGAGGAATATTATACTTGGTCAGAACCTCCCCGGAGGATAGAAGAGAGTTATTCAGGAATAAGTCATCCACACAATCTCTCAGCTGAGGAAGCCAGTCTAAGGAAAGCGGGAGACCACCGATCTCAATGTTTAAATTTAGGGTAAGAGGTTGGGAAGTGTCTTTCCTAGGAGAGAGATTGAAAAAATGACAGCATTGACTTAGCACCTTAACAGAGGTACCAATAATGCTCCCCTGTAGAAATGGAGGCAGTGTGGATAGGTTATAGTAGAGAATTCTGGATGGGGGAGGCCAATCTCAGTTAAGATCTTTTTCTCAAGTTGTAGCCAAATTGGTAGATATTCATCCGCCCTCTGGTCGTACCACCTCCCAATTTTTGACATGTGGCTTGCCCAGTAGTAAAGCATAAAATTGGGAAGATGAAGCCCTCCCTTCTCTTTGGGTAAATTTATGTTTTAAAAAGGCTTTCCTGGGCTGCTTGCCCTGCCAAATAAACTTAGAAACAGACCTATGAAAGTGATGGAAATAGGACATCAGCAGATAGATGTTCATTAGACTAAGTGGGTAAAAAAACCGAGGCAACACATTCATCTTAACAATATTAATACAACCCCACAGAGATAAAGTGAGGGCAGACCATCTCTGAAGGTCTTGTTGTATTTTGGTCAATAGGTCATCTAGGTTAAGTTTCCTGAAAACTTCAAGGTCTTTAGTGAGGTGAATGCCTAAATATTTGAAAGACGAAGGGACGACCCACCTGAGGCAAAAACCTGGGCGTAACCCTGCCTACGAAGCCCATTGACTTCTGATGAGAGTAAATGGGTTTCTTGCATCAAAAGAATATCGACATTCTGTAGAGCACAGTTTTTGAGAACCTGGTACCTTTTAGTTAGGTCTCTGACACCTCTTACATTCCATGTAGCAATTTTAAGTGCTGTAACACTCATTATCAAGTATACAAAGCAACAATAGAATATAAAAACACGAAAAGGTAGGCCACCCTAGAAGGCACATCCTGTCCTCCCCCTCCCCCCTCCCCCCATGAACCAACAACCAACCAGATCCACCCTCCACCCCCAAAACCAATAGAGAGAAGCTGGAGCAGTGTAAATTCCAAACGTGATACTACAGCCTTTACCAGGTCCTGAGCTAAGAAAGAGAAACCTCTCTCCCCCCTCATCCCTCAAACTATATACAAATGTTCTCCCGGCTGCCTCCTGAGAGAAACTGAGAGTGTTAATACTTGGGTCGAGGAACAAAGCCCCAAAAGCTACCACCAGGTGGGAGAACCAGGAAATAATCGTGAACCAGTACCATAAGGAAGTATCGACTAATAAGTAAAGAGTAATCTCCTCGTGACCGCTGAGAACTTCCTGACTAAAGTATCCCCATCTGGGCTACTCTCCCCCTCTTGTTGGTGAATTGCTTGATCCCTCCAGGCCGGCTCTCCCGCGGAGCCTCCCCCCTTGAGGAGTTTAAATAAGTCCTACAAAAAGACCTGAGAAAATTGAGAACCTGACTGGAGTCTCGAGATTATCTAAACTTTAACCATGCTATACCCTTATAACTTGAGAAGGAATGTAATAATACACATGGAATATGCTCATTAAATCTATTCGGAGGGAGCACCATTACTTCTGAGTTTGGTGCAACCAGACCCCAATTGAGAGTGAGAGCCCACCGAGGCCCCCTGGATTCCAGTCTTCGCCATGAGGAAAAAGGTCTCTGACCGAAGTGCTAACTGACTGGGTCACCACATGACACTGACCAACCGACTGCCATCTAATCCCCTTAACCCCTCAAGAAAATTAGCCGTGCTACACTACACGCATGAGTTTAAGGCTGGGTAGGCTAGGGGAGAAGAACCCTGAGACCCCAATGGCAGTACTGAGAGTCGGAGTCAGCCCCCCCAGCTCAGGGGGCCAACTTCATGCTTTGCCGCATTCAAAAACCGTTAGTGGCAAGTGATTCTGCTTCCAAATATAGGAGTATGTTAGGCATCAATCAGAGTCATACTGACGTCTTGCAATCCCCCCTCTGGAATGTTCACAATAGCGGCCCACAATCCTCACTGCCCAATATCGGCCTAGTTTATCACCCCTTCTCAGAAGGCCTCTCTAACCCATTGCCCACTCCTGACTACAGATATTCAAGGATTTCCTAGTAATCACTCCTGTCCAAATTGCCATAAAGTTAACTGAGCCTAATTACCTGAGCCGGGGAAGCACGGGAGGAACCGGGGGAGCAATAGGTACTAGAGGGACCAGGAGGTCCGACCGGTCCTGCATCGTGTAGAAACCACCTCCACACCCCGAGTTCCCACCCCCCTCGTTAGCCAGCAGGCCCCACGAGCCATTGCATAGACCAGGCTTACCAAACCTCACAACGGTCTACCCCAAACCGGCCCCCCCCAGCCACCAGAGAAACAAGACAAGAGAAGAAGAGAGAAATCAAAAACAAGAGGTGAGAGTCCAGAAATGCAGCATGTAGCAGGAGGTAACTTCTTGGCATTGCTTCAGCGATTCAGCCCGATTTGAACTAGTTAGGTAACTTGAGAGAGAGATCTGATGCCGCTTTCTCTGGGGATTCATAGGAGTACCAAGAACCATCAATGGCTACTTGTAGCTTGGCAGAGTAGTTCATTTTGTAGCGAATGCCCACTGCGATCAACTTGCTGACTGTAGAATGGAACGCTGAGCGTTTTTGCCTCATCTCGTAGGGAAGATCTTGAGTAATACGCAGCTTGGAACCACTCCATAAAATTGCTTGTAATTCTCTTGCCTTTGATAATATGTGCTGTTTTTCCAAAAAGCTCAGAAATTTGATAATGATAGGTCTAGGCAGGGCTCCAGCTGTAGGTTTCGGTCTGAAAGAGCGATGAGCACGTTCAATATGATATTGTGGATTGAGAGGGGAAGGCCCAACAACTTTGCTTAGAAACTTCTGGAGAAAAAGATTGGTATCAGGGCCCTCCTCGGACTCGGGGAGGCCCAAAATCACCAAGTTGTTCCTTTGGCTCCTTCCTTCTAAGTCCTCCGTTTTGAGTTGCAGTTTACTGATCTGCTGTCTGAGATGAATAATCTCTAGGTCTATCCTCTCCCTCCAGGTCTCCAAAGAGGAAGTTCTGGCTTCTGAATCTCCCATTCTGGTGGTTAGGGTGCTGACATCTCCCCTTAGCGATTTCAGCTCAGTAGAAATATCATCCAATGTTTCGTTAAAAGGTATGAGCTCTTGTAAGAAACGATCCACGGTAAGAGGAGTTGGTGAAATATTGGAAGGGGGTAGCCCGGGCCCGAATTCTGGTTTTTAGATTTTTTTGAAGATTTCTCAGGTGTGGATGGTGGAGTGTGCTTCATGCCAGCGGGCCTCATCTCCACTTCCATCTCAATTGTCCTCGAGTGCATTAATATGCACAAGACAAAATGCTGCCAAGTACAGAGGAGTGTTATCCATACTCCAGATGTAAAACAGGACTTTAGATGTCGAATTTGTAGGCTGAAAATAGTTTAAAAATGGGTGGATAGCGGGAGCTCCGCGAGAACGCTGCCTCTAGCTGCACTGCATCACATGACCCCTCAAACGCAATAGGATTTCTAACTGGGCTAAGTGAAACTATATGACAGCTGAGAACAAAAAGTATGGTAGCTGAGGGGTGAAAAACAGACAAGGAGGCTTTAGGATTGCTACAGTAATACAGTATCTAATGGATGAGATCTGAGACTGAATTAACCCAGTTGGCAAGGGGGAAGTAGGAGGACTAGTGTGGGAGGAGGGACCAGGAATTTGAGTAAATAGGGACCTAACGGTTGAAGTAGAGTACAGAAACTGGGAGTAAGAGCCCGTAACATAAGATGGGGAACAAAATGGAGCAGCTGCTACATGCCAATTTGGCGGGCATCTTTGGAAGGGTGGTGAGGGTGTGTCACAAACGTACTCAGCAGGTCAGGCCCTCTGCTCCCACAGTGCCAACCTCTGAGCGCAGTATTGTGAACAGGTAACAGACAGGGTAACCCCCTGTCTACATGTGGGTCTGAATCACCTTTAGTGTCAAGTTCTGGGGGGATTCAAACTGTGAACCTTATGCTAGTGTACCCAAATGCACAGACTCAGATAATCTGCTCTTCGGGGGGATGCCAGATATCTTTCGGCTAAGGGCACCTAACCAGGTATCCAAAATGAACCCTTAAAACTCTATAAAAGACCTTTGGTATATTCTTACCTTCTCCCAGTTTAGTACACCATCAAGCTTTGAACAGTTTTTGTCAGTCTTAACCATCTATATGTCACATGCAAAAAGAACTGCGAAGACACACCCAGGCAGTCTTTCAAAATAATATTTTTACTAAAATGGATAAAAATATAAACACAGAACACTATATCAAAAAGCATACAATCACTTAAAAGAAAACTACAGACAAACTCCTACCACCATACAGTCAGACTTTTTATGTCTAATGTATTACCTCTAAGTGCCTAAGTTAGAGATCTTGTTTCTTTAGAGCCCAAAAATGGTGTGCCACTCAGTTGAAACACAGAATACGGTTTAAAACTCTGTGTTTCCACCCCCTCTATGATGTCATCTAGTTTCTCCTTTTAGAGTATAAAAATTATACAAACAATGATCTTCCTGTCAGGAGATATTTTAAATACTGTGGTTTCAGCAAAAAATGATTTCCCAATATGACTCCTTAATTAACATCCCTTCTTTGATCTTGAACAGTTCCTCTTCCCAGGGCACATCAAAGGATTTTTATGACTTTTCGCACCATGGTATAAAAAAATGTTTTTCCTCTCAGACATTATAAAAGTTTATGAGCCCTATATCCTGGTAGCTGGGTAAGCTCTAATTAAGGCTCTCTAGTCCTTTAATTACCTCCTGGTTTCAGGTCACTTGACTTACTGAAACCTGAGGTGGGGGGGAAGCACCCATAGCTCAGCTGGTCTACATTTTTATATTACAAATATCATAGAACAATCATAACCAGCTCGTCATGCGTCACAGGGTGTACAGTGTGTGGGTCCGCCATGATCCTGGACTGGGCTTGGAGGATGGGAGGGGGGGTGTATGGTCTGCAGACACCTGGCTAGATTGAGGGAGGAACTGTGGAGGTTAGGGAAGAGTCTAAGTGGCAGGGCAGATGAGTATGGTAGGCATCCTGGCTGGGGGGAATAGGGGATGGCAAGGGGGGATGGAGGAAGAACAACTAGGGACTGAAACTAACTCCAGTATCAGAGTCACTAGCAGAAAAGAGAGGAGAAGGGAGAGGTTGCCCGAGGTGGGGGGATGGCCTCCTGATGGGGGAGGAAGAGACCACAAGGAGTGTCAGGGGTGAGAGCAAATGGCTGCGGGTAGGGAGGGACCGAGGTGGAACCAGGGGGCACGGAGGTGAACAAGTAGGAGGGGGAACTGATAGGGGAAGAGATGTAGAAGGGTATCTACCAGGAATAGGTTCAGGCATCTGCTATGGGAGAGAGAGGGGAGCAGGAACATACTGAAGGGGGACAAGTGGGGCATGAGAGGGATGGCAACCGTAGGAGAAGAGATAGCGAGGATGAAAGGGTAGAAGGGGGGCTAGTAAGAAGGGGTGGTGACTGGAGAAGAGATGGCTATGGGAAGGGGGACCATGGGAGGGGCATCACTATCGGGGTAGAAGGGAATGGGGCTGTAAATCAACAACAGCGGGGATAGGAGAGGGGTTGGAAATGAGCAGGGGAAGAGGGGAGGTCGACATGGGAAGCCCAGTAGGAAGTAGTCGGGCTGGGAAGGAGTTCAAGTGGGATGGAAGGAATAAGGCAGAGGAAAGGGGTGAGGCGGACATATGGGGCACTGATACAGAAGTCACTGATGGTGCAGCTGGCGTTGGTAAGGGGCAGGGAAGAATGAATACTGGGGTGGTGGAAGGGGCATTAGAAGGAAAAGAGGTTAAGGGATGGTGGGTACTCGTCCTGGGGGATTCTATACTGAAATGGGTGAGATGGGGCGGAAGGGGGGGAAAGACACAGCTGTATTTGGGTTGAAGCTATCCCCAGGTTGACTGCAGGAGGGGTAGAGCAGGCACTGCTCAAATGTGCAGCAAGGGGAGGAAGAAATCTCATTTAGTGTTGCATGTGGGTACAAACAACTTGGCAGGGGAGACTATGGAAGTAGTGAGGGGGAGGTTTGAGTAGTTGGGCAGGCAGTGTGAAGGGGTGGGGGAGTCGGTGGCATTCTCGGAGGTACTCACGGTACCATGTGCAAGCATGGGAAGGAAGGATAGGATTGAGGAGTTCAACCAATGGCTGAGGGATTGGTGCCACACCAGAATATATGGGTTAGTGACTAACTGGGGTAGGGTCTGGGGGAATAGTGACTTGTACGCGGGTGGCAGGCTACACTTGAGCAGGAAGAGGAAGGGAGAATTAAAGGCAGGATTAGAGGGGTATATCTCTACTAAGGTGGAATTAAACTAGTGGAGGGTGGCTAAAAGACAGGTTGGTAGAAAGGTCCGGACAGGGGAGCTTAATGAGCTCACCCCCCTAGATATAGGTAAAGGCGGAGGCATAGTAACCCTGGGAAGGGGGCAGGCAGAGTGGTCTGAGTATAATACAGAAGGCACCACCACCACTGTGCGGACTACTGAGAGGAGGGACACAGGCCAAGGAGGAGAAGAGTGAGGAGAAGGAGGGGTACAGGTGGAAGGTGGTCTGTCTCAACGCAAGAAGCCTCGGGAACAAAACTGCAGAGCTCCAGGTGCCCCTTTCAGAGGGGAAGGTGGACATTGCTGCAGTGATAGAGACTTGGGCCACGGAGTACCATGACTGGGATTTGGCAATCCCAGAATACAGCATATACAGGAGAGACCAGGTGGTTGGAAGGGGGGGTTGCACTCTGCATGAGGAAAGTGGGATTAAATGCATATGGCGAGGGAGAAGAGGAGAGACAGGCACTTTTGGGTGCAGCTCCTGGACTCCAAGGGCTGAAAGCTGAGGCTGGGAGTGGTGTACAGACCACCAGCATAATCCGGGGACCCGGATGGGGTGTTGGCAGAACAGATAAGGAGGGTGTGTAGAAGGGGGAGTGTGGTGATAGTGGGGGAATTTAACCTACCATGGGTTGACTGGAGCACCTTGGCCACTAGCAGTACTAGGGAGCAGGTGCTCCTTGATGCATTCCAGGACGGCCTTCTGATGCAATTGGTAAGTGAGCCTACAAGGCTTGGTAGCACTCTAGACCTAGTACTGGCAAATGGGGAAGCAGTAAGGGTGGAGGACCCACTAGCAGGTAGCGACCACCAAACAGTGTGGCTCGTTGTTGCGCTGGGCAGGGAAACAGGAGGCAGGGGCACTAAGGTGGTGGACTTTATTAGGGTGGACTTTGGGAGGATGGGAGCAATACTGCAAGGGAGACTCCAGGATATAAGGCCGGGGATGGATGGAGAACAAAAGTGGGGAGTCATAAAGACTGGGCTAACAGAGGCCACAGTAGCCTGCACCAGGCCAGGAGTAAGAATAGCAGAGCCAAGAAACCATGCTGGCTGAACAAGGAAGCCGTGCCATGGGGTGAGGGCAAAGATGGCATGTACATCGAAGCTAGTTGGTAGAACAGGAAGGAGAGGATAAGGAGGATTTAGGAATTGGTCAAGGGAGGTTGCCAGGAGGGTGAAAAAAACTAAGGCCTCCAGGCAATTAAGGTCCACACAGGGCATAAAGGGAGGGGAAAAGGACTTTTCTAGATATGTCTGGGAAAAGAGGAAGTGCAAGGAACATATTGTGAGGATAAAGCGGGGAAGGGATTGGGTGGAAAAGTGGGAGGAGCAAGTGGAAATTCTAAATGAGTACTTCTGCTCCGTTTTCACTAAGGAGAGGGATGGTCCACTACCAGAATGGGCTGGGGGTGGGGAAAGGGAGGGAGGCACGGACAAAGTGATCACAAGGAGTAGGGTGCTAGAGGGACTGAGGGCAGTAAGGGTGGACAGGGCACCAAGTCCTGATGGCATCAACCCCAGGGTACTGAGGGAGATGGAGCTGTTGGCTGTGCCACTGGCAGATCTGTTCAACACCTCCCTGGAAACAGGGTGTGTGCCCCAGGACTGGAGGGTGACCTATATGGTGCCCATACAGAAGAGTGGGCCTAGGGAGAACTCAGGAAATCATTGGCTGGTAACTCTCACATCCATAGTGGGTAAGCTTATGGAGGTGATATTGAAGGAGAGGTTGTTGACATTCCTAGAGAGTAATGGCCTCCAAGATGGGTGGCAACACGGGTTTGTCTCAGGGAGATCTTGTCAAACCAACCTAATAGAGTATTATGACTGGGTGACAAGGGAGTTGGACAGGGGCCATGCGGTACATGTCCTGTACTTGGACTTCAGTAATGCCTTCGATACAGTACCTCATGGGAGACTGGGGGGAAGCTGATGGCAGTGGGGGTGGGAAAAAAGCTGACTAAATGTATAGAGAACTGGTTACAGGGGAAGGTGCAGAGGGTGGTGGTGGTGGGGGAGCTCTTGGCACCCAGAGCAGTGACAAGTGGGGTGCCGCAGGGGTCAGTGTTGGGCCTGGTGCTATTTGGGCTCTTTATCTCTGATATAGCACATGGAGTGGGGAGCAGGGTTAGTCTGTTCACAGATTATACCAAATTGAGGGCGGTGGTGCACGAAGAGGATGGATGGATGGGAAAAACTGCAGGGGGACCTAACCAAACTAGAGACCTGGTCAGTGGAGTGGCAGCTAGGATTCAATGCAAAGAAGTGTAAGGTGATGCACTTCGGATCTGAGAACCAGAAGAGGGACTGGACTATTGGTTGGGAATCACAGAGAAGGAGGAGAAGGACCTAGGGGTGTTGGTAACTAGGAGCATGAACAACTCGGCCCAGTGCAGGAGAGCAGCAGCAAAGGCAAACAGGATGCTGCGGTGCATCACAAGGGGGTTCTCATCCAGACACAGGGATGTGATCCTATCTCTCTACAGATCATTGGTCAGACCGCATCTAGAGTATTGTGTGCAATACTGGAGGCCATACCTGAGGAGAGATATGAAGTTACTGGAGGAGGTGCAAAGGAGGGCAACAAAAATGTTAAAGGGGATGGAAGGAAAGGAATATGAAGTTAGGCTGAAGGAGCTGAATATGTACACATTGGAGGAGAGGAGAGGAGGGATAGGGGGATATGATTGAAGCATTTACATACCTGAGGGGGTAAATAAACCTAGCACCAAGGGGGTATTTAAACTGAGGAGTGGAAGAGAGATGAGGGGGTACAAACTAAGGTTGGAAGGGGGACATTTCCAGAGGGAAATGAGGAGGCACTACTTCTCTGAAAGGGTGGTGTCTAGCTAAAATGTGCTGCCAGAGGGGGTGGTAACATGTAGGACAGTCAATAGCTTTAAGAAGGAGTGGGATAAAGCAAGAGGAAGAGTCGGAGGGCAGGGGCTGGGACAAGCGGGGGAGGAACTGAGGGGCAGGAGGCTGGGGCAGCTGCAATCTAGGGTGCTAGCTGCACACTCGGGCAAACGTAAATAGACCAATTGGTGTGTTCTGCTGGCAGATTCATATGTTTGAATGTTTATATGTTTGTATATATGTTCGTATGAAAAATCACAGTGACTGTTCATGAGCAGAGGTCCTAAAATGCCTCTGTTGAAAATTTGGTGATAAATGTCCATAAAATGACTGTCTTACAAGTGTGCGTTGTGTAGTTTCCATGCACCCTCACAACTTCACAAATCTGTAGTATTTTCACTCCAGATTTTCAACATTGGCATTGTTTCAGACCTCCTTAGGAACAGTACAGCTGTCATTTTTCACATAATGCCCCAAATATGCATTTAGACATCTGGCGCAGAATAGCACGGTTGCTGTGGGAAATCAATGTTCGGGACAGATTAAGAAAAACATAGTGATAGTCTTCATGAGCAGAGGTTACAAACTGCCTATGTTGAACATTTGGTGAAATAATTCCACTAAATGATTGTGTTATGTGCATGAGTTGCGCAGTTTCCACGTACGTTCGGAAGTTTGAGCATTTCTAATATTTTCACTACAGATTTTCAACATTGCCATCTCTTCACAACTCCCTATGAATGGTACTGCTGTCATTCTTCATATCCTGCCCGATCTGTGTTTTCGTACATCTGGCGCACAATGGCACGGTCACTGTGGAAACTCAAAGTTCGGGACACATCGACAAAATCACAGTGCCACTGTTAATGAGAAGAGGTCTCAAATGCTTTCATGAGGTGGGGGTCACAAAATGGCCATGTTGAAAATTTGTAGTGCAAATACCAACAAACGTCCAGAGCATTAGGGTTTCTAAACATAACGTCCCACCCTGTACAGACTGACAGGCATCAGTGGTGTGCCTTTGGATTGCCAACTGTAATGCTCATGCCGTTCCACCCCACCCCACCACCCTGCAGCCAGTGACAGGCACCAAGGTGTACCTTGGACTCTTTGGCCCCAGAGTTCACCCCATTCTCCTATACTGCACCCATTTCTGCATATGTCCTTATGGAGTGGGGTGACTGTAAAGCCGAACACCCCAAAGCACACCTCAACACATGTCTGTGTCTGCTGGATTGGGTGAAGTGAAAAGGGATGAACATTATGGGTGACAACCCAATCACATTCCCCAATGACTGTCTGTCTCTGCAGGGTGAAGGTGGAGTTGGTGTGAAGTTCAATACTTCAATGCCATTCCTATTCTGCATCTCTCTAACTCCTGCATTTCCAATGCTAATACCAGCAAACAAACATTCGGGCTTTGACAAATGCTTGTTTAGATGAGATTTGCACCAGCTTAGCTGCTGCATACATTAAGCGTGCAATATGCGAACCTGATGTGATTTTTAAATGATGTTCACACCAGCTTAGCTGCTGCATGCATGTCAAGCTCGCAGCATGCGAACCTGATGTGAATTTTAGATGATGTTTGCACCAGCGTAGCTGCTGCTTGCATGTCAAGCATGCAACACATGAACCTGATGTGATTTTTAAATGATGTTCAAACCAGCTTAGCTGCTGCATACATGTCAAGCTTGCAGCATGCAAACCTGATGTGTTTTTTAGATCTGGTTCGCTTAGGCTCACTTTGTGTATACTAACCACTTGCAAACATTGCACAAATAAGCATGTGGCATGCATTGTGCTGAGACACAGAGTGAGAGAAAGCAGCCAGAGCTTCCTTAAATCTAGGAGCAAAAAAATGTTGTAGGTGCCGTATTGGTCCTTTTAAAAACCAGAGCCAGAAACAAATGATTTGATACCTTTTATTGGACAAACATGGATGTTACAGAAAAGAACAAAGTGCTTTAGCTTTCGAACCAACCAGGTCCTTCTTCAGAAGCTTTGTGGCAGTTTTTTTAAATATCCCATACTATTAACACCAGGTTATATAGAAAAAGCAGAAATAATTCTCATTGGTTTAACATATACATTTAAAACATAATAGAAGATTACGTCAGAGAGCTAATTAACACCAGTATGCCTTTATCCGAGGAGCCTCAGAAGGCAAGGTTATCAAGAATTCTCTACAGCCAAAGAGTTCTTGTCACATAAATTTTAAATGTCTCAGTATGCCAAGAAAGCATTCTAGTGATAAAAAACCTTGAGTGGCATTCTCTTTAATACATGTAAGATGAGCTTACAACTTACATTCCAATTGTCCTGGTATATTAAAGGACAGATAATGAGAGACAAAATCCTGAAATTAGGTATAACTGCAAGTTGAAATCAAGCCTCAAATTAACCTACACATATAAACATGATGATAGAAAGTATCACTTGTAAGTGTAAGTGCAAAAAAAAAACCTTTGTCAATGACCCCAAGAAAACGAGACCATAAGCCTGATAAATGCAGATTTCAACACAGAGTCTGTGTATAACAAAAATGCACAGAATCAGTCTAAGCAATCTAAATGAAAACCCAAAGGAATTACACCTATAATGAACCCCCAAGTAAATGAGATATGCATCTTAATATGAGCAGTTAAAGATGTGACAGTGTGAAATCCACCCACTGACAACTAATAGAAGGAAATAAATGCACACTATATGTGAAAATTAAGTGTTCTAGCCACATAACAACTGCCCCATGCCACGCCTCCACCCACACATATGTGTACATACACCACACACACCCCCCACACACACACACACCTGCACACCCCACACAACAAATATAGCAAACACATTCCACACACACCACACCACACCACGCACAACAAACAACACACATACACACCATACCCACAACACACAAAAAACACACACCAAACACACACAAAACACACACATACATACATACATACATACATCAGTATACACACACACACACACACAAACGCACTCACCACAGTGTTAAGGTGAAAAGTCAACAATGTAGATAACCATAAACTTACAAAATCAAAGGCCGTTGAAGAACTAAACTGTTCATGTCCATCTTTTAAAGTAAAGGTCTGTGTAAGTTTAAGTGGAATAATGTGTCATGTACCCAACATCAATGTTCAATCCATCTCACCATATTGAGAAGTAAAATAAGTCTAATTTCAGAAGCCGTCTCTGTTGTGTACTGTTGAAATGTCCTTTTAAGACCATCACAGACATATCTGAGATTGAGTGGTCATCCTGGGAGAAGTGCTGGGCTACTGGTTTCTCAATCATCTTGTGATTAATAGAATGTCTGTGGTGAATTCATTCTAGTGCGGAGTTGTTGGCTTGTCTCCCACATAACCTGTGCGGGACATTTCTTGCATTGGATAAAGTAGACCACATTACTTGATGTACATGTATAATTCCCTTTATCCTGAATAGTCTGTTTTGTGATGTAACCACACAGTCTGAAGTGGAAATGAGGTTACATGTCTTATATGTGCGTTGATGACAGGGTCGTGTACCATATGATGTCATGGTATTCTGTTCTGGTTCAAGTTGACTCCTAATAATCAGGTTGGCTAAATTAGGTGGTTGTTTAAAAGATAGTAGTGGTAGTTCTTGAAAAATACAGTTAAGGGTTTCATCCTCACTAATTATTGGATGGAGATCCTTAGTAATCTTACGAGGGAGTTCAAGGTCAGGATGGTATGTGACTACTAAGGGTATTCTGCTGGTAGTCATCCGTTCTTATATTGCAGTAGCTGTTCTCTTGGGACCTGTGTTGCACATTCCACTGCTCTGTCAATTTCCTGGATGAGTGTTCCTGCTCAATAAAGGTGTTTTTCAACATCGCCAGATGTGTTCTCTGTCTTCCTCATTTGAAAGAGGCGTGATACCCGAAGTGTTGACTATATATAACAGATTTCTTTGTGTGGCTCGGGTGATTACTTTTCTTATGTAAGTATCTCTGTCTGTCTGTTAGTTTCCTGAAAGACAGGTATGTAGGGTACCATCCTTATTAGTGACAGTGGTATCCAGAAAATCTACACTTGTGGCAGAATATTCTAGGAAAGCTTTATAGTTGGGTGGATGTTATTAAGTTCTTGGTGAAAATCTTTAAGTGTGTCAGTGCCCTCTGTCCAAATTATAAACAAATCATCAATGTAACGGAAATAGCAGTGGTTTATGTGTACAGTGCCTTAGAAAATCCTCCTCCAAATTCACCATAAAAGATTAGCATACTGTAAGCCATCCTGGTTCCCATTGCAGTTCCTATAGTTTGAACATAAAGTTTACCATTAAAGCTGAAGTTGTTATGTGTCAGAATGAATTCAGTGAGTTTACCCACAACTCCAGGGTCAATGTTGGGGTCCAATTTTGTCATGCAGATATTTGAGGCAGGCTGAAATGCCATCTGTGTGTGAATATTAGTGTAGAGGAGGTTACATCCATCGTGGCTAAAAGGGTATCAGGTGGTAAGTCCTTAAAACCAGAAAGTTTATGTAGGAAGTGAGTAGTGTCCTTGATGTAACTATCCCTTTGTATAACCAGCGGTTTGAAAATAGCTTCTACAAACCCTGATATCCCCTCTGTCAGGGTTTACCCCATCAAGTGGCCGTAACAAGAAACTGGACAAATACATTAATTGCTTTCGCCAGAGAGTTACTGGAGAGATTCTTAATAGGCAGAAACAGGCCCGCTACAACCTCTCTCCATTGGAACGGAGGGCTATACAAACACTAAAATCAAACCATAACATTGTCATAAAAAAAGCTGATAAAGGCTCGCAGTGGTGATATTGAATCGGAAGATTACATTACAGAAGCCAACCGCAGCTAAGTGACCTTACTTACTACAAAGTACTGGGAAGTGACCCAACTACAGAATATAAAAGAGAACTACAGAAGTTAATTAAAACATTTCCAGAGCATGTCCAAGACAAACTAAAGGACCTCGTCCCCAGTGAACCTAAGCCAGGGACATTCTACATGCTTCCTAAAATACATAAGCCTGGTAATCCTGGTAGACCCATAGTCTCTGGTAATGGCACCCTGACAGAGGGATATCAGGGTTTGTAGAAGCTATTTTCAAACCGCTGGTTATACAAAGGGATAGTTACATCAAGGACACTACCACTTCCTACATAAACTTTCTGGTTTTAAGGACTTACCACCTGATACCCTTTTAGCCACGATGGATGTAACCTCCTCTACACTAATATTCCACACACAGATGGCATTTCAGCCTGCCTCAAATATCTGCATGACAAAGAATTGGACCCAACATTGACCTTGAGTTGTGGGTAAACTCACTGAATTCATTCTGACACATAACAACTTCAGCTTTAATGTAAACATTATGTTCAAACTATGGGAACTGCAATGGGAACCAGGATGGCTCCACAGTATGCTAATCTTTTTATGGCGAATTTGGAGGAGGATTTTCTAAGGCACTGTACACATAAACCACTCGCTTATTTCCGTTACATTGATGATTTGTTTATAATCTGGACAGAGGGCACTGACACACTTAAAGATTTTCATCAAGAACTTAATAACCTCCACCCAACTATAAAGCTTTCCCTAGAATATTCTGCCACAAGTGTAGATTTTCTGGATACCACTGTCACTATTAAGGATGGTACCCTACATACCTGTCTTTACAGGAAACCAACAGACAGACAGAGATACTTACACAAGAAAAGTAATCACCGAGCCACACAAAGAGAAATCTGTTATATATAGTCAAGCACTTCGGTATCACCGCTCTGTTCAAATGAGGAAGACAGAGACACACATCTGGCGATGTTGAAAAACACCTTTATTGAGCAGGGACACTCATCCAGGAAAATTGACAGAGCAGTGGAATGTGCAACACAGGTCCCAAGAGAACAGCTACTGCAATATAAGGAACGGATGACTACCAGCAGAATACCCTTAGTAGTCACATACCATCCTGACCTTGAACTCCTACGTAAGATTACTAAGGATCTCCATCCAATAATTAGTGAGGATGAAACCCTTAACTGTATTTTTCAAGAACTACCACTACTATCTTTTAAACAACCACCTAATTTAGCCAACCTGATTATTAGGAGTCAACTTGAACCGAACAGAATACCATGACATCATATGGTACACGACACCTGTCATCAACGCACATGTAAGACATGTAACCTCATTTCCACTTCAGACTGTGTGGTTACATCACAAAACAGACTATTCAGGATAAAGGGAATTATACATGTACATCAAGTAATGTGGTCTACTTTATCCAATGCAAGAAATGTCCTTGCACAGGTTATGTGGGGGAGACAAGCCAACAACTCCACACTAGAATGAATTCACACAGACATTCTATTAATCACAAGATGATTGAGAAACCAGTAGCCCAGCACTTCTCCCAGGATGACCACTCAATCTCAGATATGTCTGTGATGGTCTTAAAAGGAAATTTCAACAGTACACAACAGAGACGGGCTTCTGAAATTAGACTTATTTTGCTTCTCAATATGGTGGCAGATGGATTGAACATTGATGTTGGGTACATGACACATTATTCCACTTAAACTTACACAGACCTTTACTTTAAAAGATGGACATGAACAGTTTAGTTCTTCAACGGGCCTTTGATTTTGTAAGTTTATGGTTATCTATATTGTTGACTTTTCACCTTAACACTGTGGTGAGTGCGTTTGAGTGTGTGTGTGTATACTGATGTATGTATGTATGTATGTATGTGTATGTATGTGTGTTTGTGTGTGTGTTTGGTGTGTGTTTTTTGTGTGTTGTGGGTATGGTGTGTGTGTGTGTTGTTTGTTGTGCGTGGTGTGGTGTGTGTGGAATGTGTTTGCTATATTTGTTGTGTGGGGTGTGCAGGTGTGTGTGTGTGTGTGTGGTGTGGTGTGGTGTATGTACACACATATGTGTGGGTGGAGCGTGGCATGGGACAGTTGTTATGTGGCTAGAACACTTAATTTTCACATATAGTGTGCATTTATTTCCTTCTATTAGTTGTCAGTGGGTGGATTTCACACTGTCACATCTTTAACTGCTCATATTAAGATGCATATCTCATTTACTTGGGGGTTCATTATAGGTGTAATTCCTTTGGGTTTTCATTTAGATTGCTTAGACTGATTCTGTGCATTTTTGTTATACACAGACTCTGTGTTGAAATCTGCATTTATCAGGCTTATGGTCTCGTTTTCTTGGGGGTCATTGCAAGGTTTTTTTTTTTTTTTTTTTTTTGCACTTACACTTACAAGTGATATTTTCATGCATCATGTTTATATGTGTAGGTTAATCTGAGGCTTGATTTCAACTTGCAGTTATACCTAATTTCAGGATTTTGTCTCTCATTATCTGTCCTTTAATATACCAGGACAATTGGAATGTAAGTTGTAAGCTCATCTTACATGTATTAGAGAAGATGCCACTCCAAGGTTTTTATCACTAGAATGCTTTCTTGGCATACTGAGACATTTTAAAATTTATGTGACAAGAACTCTTTGGCTGTAGAGAATTTTGATAACCTTTGCCCTTCTGAGGCTCCTCGGATAAAGGCATACTGGTGTTAATTAGCTTCTCTGATGTAATCTTCTATTATGTTTTAAATGTATATGTTAAACCAATGAGAATTATTTCTGCTTTTCTATATAACCTGGTGTTAATAGTATGGGATATTTGAAAAAACTGCCACAAAGCTTCTGAAGAAGGACCTGGTTGGTTCGAAAGCTAAAGCACTTTGTTCTTTTCTGTAACATCCATGTTGGTCCAATAAAAGGTATCAAATCATTTGTTTCTGGCTCTGTTAAATCTAGGAGGTTATTTTCTAGACTACACTGAACTGAATTATTGCTTTTTGGACCTGTGTAAGTAACTAGTATCGATTCTGTTTTTGGGGTTGACTTGTCTTAGTTTTAACTTTCATTTTCCAGGGAGGAACTGTAGCTGGGAGATATGTGCAGTCATTTGTGACTAGACCTGTTACTTAACATCTGTGAAATAGGTGTCTGAAAGGAAGGAAGGCACTCCACGAGGTGGAGGGTCAGAGTTGTAGTTGATTGTTTCTGGGCAGCATAGGTTTACTCCCACCTACCCTTCCCCACACCCAACCCACCCCAAGCACATAACTTCCTTTATAGCAGGGGTTCTGGCATCACTTCCCTAAAACTGCTAACAACATACACCTGTTCATATCCTTAAAGGCACAGCACACTGACTACGGGGTAGAGACACTCACAAGCTTGCACACACTAAAACAAGACCAAAAAAACAACAAAAGAAGAAGAATCAGCATTTATATAGCGCTTTTCATACACAGTATCCCAAAGTGCTTTACAAGCAATGATAGACTGGTAGTGAAGTGACTGAATGTGTGGTGGTGGCCATATCACACATCATCAACCCCACACAGCCTGGATAATTGCATGATCCGTTTTATGGGAAAGGGAATGTTGGCCAGGACACCGGGAATGTTCCCTGCTCTTTGTGAAGAGTGCCCTGGGTTCTTTTACTTCCACCTGGACACCCACCAGGACAACACCAGGATGGGCAGAAGGGACCTCGGTTTAACATCTCATCCGAAGGACGGCACACCCCAGCAGTACAGCACCCACCAATACTGCACTAGGATGCCAGTGATTGTTAGGTACAAGTCCAATCCCAGTGTGGGATGAGAACCCATGACCTTCTGGTCCAGAGGTGGATGTGCTACCAACTGAGCCATGCTGACACAAAAGAAAAGCATCTGTAACAGGAAGGGACACAGACATGAGGGGAGTGGTGCAATGTACTGGCTGTGGAGCAGCAGTCTTCCGGGAGACATTCTGGAAACTGCGTTGCTGCCCTATTTGCAGGTGCTTCTCTGGTCTGAGGGAGGAGGTTGCTCATCTCCATGCTGACATGGCAATGATTCTGAAAACCTGCCCCCCCACCCAGGGACCACCCAGGCCACCGCCACTACCTCAGAGGTTGCCAAGAAAGAGGAGTGGTTGGACCACAGTGGACTAGGGGAGGGTGGGGGTGGTGGAACAGAGGCGCATCCCTCCAATTGTGCCTCCCCACAATTCATTCACGACTCTGGCGGAGCATGGTTCCTCTATGGAGGTACCTGCAGTGGAGACCAAGGAGGATGCTGGAAACCTCCACAGTGGAGACCCACAGAAGGGTGGCTCAGAACCCCACAGGGGAAGGAAACAACTCCTGGTGGGGGACTTGATTGTTAGGGGGGGTAGAACTCGGGGAGGGAAGGGAAAGGAAGGTAAGGTGCCTGCCTGGCGCCATGGCTTGGAGGGACAGGAAACAAATCCTCAGGATCGTGGGAAGCAGCAGCAAGGGGGCGTGTGCTGGATGTCATTATCCACCTACGGACGAATGACCTGGCTGAGAATGGGATCAGAGCAGTGCAACAGGAGTTTGTGGAGTTGGGGAAGGGCCTTAGACAAGTAGCACACATGGTAACTTTCTTGGAAGTGCTACCTGTCTATGGCATGGATGAAGCTAGGGTACTCTGCAACATGGGATTCAATGACTGGTTGAAAAACTGGTGCAGAGCTCAGGGATTTGGCTTCATTGGGGACTGGGACTCCACCTGGAGGGATGCAGGCCCATACAAACGTGATGGTCTTCATCTATCCTGGAGGGGAACCAGGATCCTAGGTGATAGGTTTAAATGCTTCATTGGCAAGCATTTAAACTAGCCAAGGGGGGAGGCACTGAAAAGGAGAAGTGAAATCCTAGCCCCCCCCCAAAAAAAAATCAGGGTAGTTAGTGAGGTAAACACCAAGATAGAGCAGTTGATAGGGATAAGGGCAGGGGTAAATGGAGAAAAAGACAAAGGCAGTAAGGACAGGGATGGCGCAAAAAGAAATAAAGCCAGAAAAAAATGGAGGGTAATGAGTACCAATGCCCGTAGTCTAGTTAAAAAGCTCCCTGAAATGGTGGCCTTGATGGAAGAGGGATGCCTGGATATCATGGCAGTCACAGAAACATGGTACACAGAGAACCATGACTGGGATGTCAGCATACCAGGGTACACAATCTACAGGAGGGATAGAGAGGGAAGAAGAGGAGGAGGAGTAGCTTTCTATGTAAGGGAAGGGATCAAAGCAACAGAACTAAAGGGTAAACAGGGAGGAGAGGAGGCACTGTGGGTCACCCGGGAGACTGGAAATGGCTCCATAATCCACACAGGGGTTGTATACAGACCCCCGTCTCAGGGGGAAGAAATGGACAAGGAAATGATAGAAGGCATCCTTGGTATGGCAGAGAAAGGTGAGGTATTGCTGATGGGGGCCCTGAATATGCCAGATGGAGCACCTTTGCTGCAGCCACATCCAAGAGCAGGGCCATTCTCGATGCCCTACAGGGGGCATGCCTCAGACAGCACGTTTTGGAACCCACTTGGGAGGGAGCAATCTTAGACCTGGTACTCTCAAATGGGGACGGACAGAGGATCTCTGATCTTGAAGTGAGTAGCCATCTGGGAACAAGCGACCACCAAACAGTGTGGTTCACAATAAACTTAGCCGTAGAGTCAAGCCACACAAAAGTGAAGGTACTGGACTTCAGTAAGGCTGATTTTCTCAAAGTGGGAGAGTGCCTCAGAAAGGCACTAGCAAACTGGCAAGAAGGTGGGGTGGCGCAACAATGGGGAAACATCAAAACTGCCATCACAGAGACAACAAGCCTTTATGTGAAGCAAATAAACAAATCAAAACGAAAGAAAAAAACACTATGGTTCTCAAAAGAAGTGGTGGGGAAGGTAAGGGAGAAAAAGATAGCATTCAGGAAGTATAAGGAAACACAGAAGGAACAGGACAGAGAACTGTACCAGTTAAAGCAGAAGGAAGTGGGGAAGGCAGTCAGAATAGCAAAGGCCCAAACTGAGGAAATGATAGCCAACTCAGTTAAGAAGGGAGGATACAACCTTTTATAGGTACATTAGGGGGCAAAGAAAGATGAAGGCAGGGATACTGAGGCTGAATAAAGAGGAAAGTGGTTGGGCAGATAGCGACAGTGAAAAAGCAGGGATACTGAACGATTATTTCTGCTCAGTATTCACAATGGAAAAGCAGGGAGAGAGACCTACTCCAGTCAATAGAAGCACTCTGGATGGGGGGGGGGGGTGATATTCGTCCTTTCGCAGAAGAAAGAACTCTTAAAACTGAAGGTGGATAAAGCAATGGGGCCTGATGGGATTCACCCCAGAATTCTAAAAGAATGAAGGGAAGAACTAGTAAAACCACTGACTACCCTTTTTAATAAATCATGGGAGGATGGTGTGGTACCTGAGGACTGGAAAAGGGTGGATGTGTTCCCTTCACAAAGTGGAGCAAGACAGGCAGAAACTACAGACCTGTCAGTTTGACATCAGTGGTAGGGAAATGATGGAATCACTTCTGAAGGAAAGGATTGTTGAGTACCTAGAGGCCAGTGGGGCACCGGACCCAAGGTAACATGGATTCACAGCACGAAGGTCATGTCAAACAAATCTAATTGATTTCTTTGACTGGGTGACCAAAGCAGTAGACCAGGGAGGGGCTGTGGACATGACCTACCTAAACTTTAGCTAGGCATTTGACACAGTCCCACACAAAATATTAATAAACAAATTAGCTAGCCTGGGAGTGTGTCCCAGGGTGGTAGCCTGGGTAAAACACTGGCTGAACAACAGGACACAGTGGGTAATAATAAATAGAGTCCACAGTGAAGAAAGGAGGGTTACTAGTGGGGTAACGCAGGGTTCAGTACTGGGGCCGGTCCTTTTTAATATCTTTATAAGTGACATTGTGGAGGGACTGGAGGGGAAGGTATGTCTCTTTGCAGATGACACAAAGATCTGCAACAGGATTGATACGCAAGGTGGGTTGGAAAGGATGAAAAGGGACTTGGCAAGGTTGGAGGAATGGTCAAATGTATGGCAGCTTAGATTCAACGCAAAGAAGTGCAAAGTAGTGAACCTGGGAAACAAAAACCCAGGGCAAGAGTACACAATGGGGGGTGAGATACTGACAACAACAAAAATGGAAAGGGACCTGGGGGTAGTCATATCAGACTACCTAAATTTGGGCCAGCAATGTGAGAAGGCAGTAAGGAGGGCTGTGGGGATACTGGGATGCATAGGGAGAGGCATCACCAGTAGAAAACAGGAAGTTGTTGGCCCTCTGTACAGACAGTTGGTAAGACCATATCTGGAGTACTGTGTACAGTTCTTGAGACCCCATCTCTGCAAAGACATAGACAGGGTGGAGGCTGTCCAGAGGAGGGCAGCCAAAATGGTGCAGGGTCTGCATCAGAAGACATATGAAGAAAGACTAAAGGAGCTTAAGATGTATAACCTCGAGGAAAGGAGGGAGAGGGGGGACATGATAGAAACTTTCAGATACCTCAAGGGAATCAACAAAGTCCAAGAGGGTAGCATCTTTCAAAAAAAGAGATGTGCAAGAACAAGGGGGCACAATTTGAAGATAGAGAGGGGGACGGCTCAGAGGTAATGTGAGGAAGTATTTCTTCACAGAGAGGGTTGTAGATGCATGGAACAGCCTTCCTGAAGTGGTCATAGAGTCAAAAACAGTGGGGGAATTCAAGAATGCATGGGACAGACATAAGGCAATTCTAGTGGGGGGTAGGAGGAAGTAGGCTGTTGGTTAGCTAGGATCTGCGGCATATCCGTTTGGTAGGAAAATGGGCAGACTAGGTGGACCAAGCGGTCCTTATCTGCCGTCAAATTCTATGTTTCACAGCAGTCCTGTATTTTTGTAAGGGAGAAACTTATCACAATGTATCATAAACTTTGTTACTAAATCCAGTCAACTCTTACCTGATTGGTAGTATGTGTGTTAGATTAAAAAAAATGTTGTGAATCTATTAGGATCATTGCCTTACTACAAATTGTTGGCTGAAATGGGTGTAGGGAAAATGTTTGTGTGTAGTGCAGCACATCGTTTGGCTTATGTTTACCAGGGGGCAACAGTTCTGTCAACTCTAGAGTACACATTTAAAATTCCTGGCTACACCCCTGTTGTTAAGTGTCCTCTCTTGTTGATCCTGCAAGCCAGCATTGTGTCTCTCTGCCTGCCGTTTCTGTAGACAGTTTGAGAGGACCTTGCTTCCTTTCCCCCCCCCCCCTTCCCAATACTTACGGTGGAATCTGAAGATGGCAAGCTCAGCTTTACCAGAGAGGGGAGTTTATCTCCATGCAGAGTTTTATTATGGTGATGTGAAGGTGGGAATTACTGTTCAGGGAGGGGGAGGCCTTGAATTATTTTTCCATGTTTGAGAGGAGTGCTTCAAGGTGTGCAAACACTTTTTCATGTTCTTGCCTGTGGTGAACTGTGTAGCCTATGATTTCACTTCTCATGGTGACTTTAAATGCCTCCTATACCATAGAGGCTGACAAGCCCCCCATGTCATTTTGCCGGAGGTATTCCTTCATCTCTGTTTGAATCCAAGAGTGGAAAATTGGATTTTGTAAGAGAAGCAGGTCTAGCCTCCATGAAGGAGATTGGAATTCTCGGCAGCCCCAGAGTAGATGTAGCTGGACAGGGGCATGGTCTGACAGTACGATTGACATAAACTGAATCCAGTCACCCGGGACAGCTATGGCGATGTCAACCAAAAATCTATCTGGCTGTAGGCAGACTGGGCTGAAAAATCCCTATCTTTGGGGTGCAGGAGGCACCAAATATTTGAGAGGGCCATGTCTGGCATGAACAGCTTCACAGCCCAAGCCACTTGTGGGTGATTGAAATCTCCTCTAAGTAGCATGTGGGAATTCTGCTGATTGAGGTAGGAAATCTTCTGTGCCACTCCATGGAAAAATCCAGGCCTGTCTTCATAGAAGCACACAGATTGCCAAGGAGGAGGGAACCTTATATGGCATGTCCATGAATGCGAGGAGCCAGCGGCCATCTGTGCTCATCTCCACTGTCTTTGGAATCCAGTGGAGGGACTTGTGCAACAATATAGCCACCCTGCGCTTCTTAACTAGTGCAGAGCTATGCAACACTAGACACACCAAATCTTGCTTGAGTTTCTCAGCCTCAGGGTAGAGGAGTTTGGTTTCCTGAATGAAGGCTACCTGGGAGTGGAGGCATTTCAGGTGAGAGAGGATTTGCTTAAGCTTCATTGGGGCATTTAAGCCTTACATATTCCAACTGTGGCACAGAATGTCTGTCATCTTGGAGGGACAGAGAGGTGGGATGTGTTGTGCACATAGACGTGTGGCATGGGGGAAGGTGGCAAGAACCAGCAGAGAGGCTACCCAGTGGTTCTTCCTCTACAAATGGGGTGGGGGGGCTACCCATTGCTAGGAACTTCTGCATAGAAATAGGGTGTAAACGAACACTGATGATGCATACATACACTGAAACATAGTACACTCCGATACCAAAACTGCATTCATAAAAACAAGAACAAGAACTCTATACACTATACAGGACTCAAGGCAGTAAAAAAGTGTGTGGAATATGGACGTGGCCACATCTGTAGCCCAATGCTCACCGACCTCCTTTCAAGAGCCTGAAAGTCCAAAATACATAACTCCTCACCTCCGAAATCCCAAATTTGAAGAATCTTAAATTCCCTTTATACAACACTAAGCAGATTCTCCCAGATTTTGTAAAACAATAACCACACTGTGCTTGTGTAAACAGGAGCCATAACATGGCCCTCTAGTCAGTGGGAGGATCAAGGGGCAGACCCTTATGTGGCGGTACCCAAATCCCTAAATGTGGGGCTGGGGGCTGGTAGTCAAACCCCATCCAAGGGGGGGTTACTGTTTGATTCTGACAAAGGGAGGGGGTGTTGGGTTGTCCACAGATAATTGCTCCCCTTTCTGTCCATCCTGCTACGTGAGCTTCATGAGAGCCAGGTCCTCAGGTTATAGCTTTGGGGGTCCAATCTGTCCTCAGTGGCAGGTGAGCTTTGCTCGCTGGGGGATGTTTGAACTTCCAGAAGGTGTTACCCCAGCTGTCCTGGATGCCCAGGTTCCCGGGAAAAAGGCTGACATCTCTCTGACCAAGTTATGTTTTGCTGGTGGACTAACTGAGCTGATCAGCTATGTGCAGACTTAATTGTTAGGGGGTTCTCTTGACAGCTGTCCCTACTCGCCCTGGTGGCCATCGACCCAGTGTTGACTTTGTTGAGGAAGGGGCAGGGACCCTTCCTTAGTTAAAGCAAGAACAATGCCAGATTGGCTACTCATAGGGGCCGTTTCCCAGACTGGCTACTCATAGGGGCCATTTCTGGGACGCATAGACCTGGAGGTCCTGCCTGCTCACAGAAATGCCCTTGGAGGCTGACTCCGTAGCTCGTGTGGATGGGGGAAGCATGACAACAATGAAATCCACACACTATTGCTTGTGTGATGCCATGAGGTGCTGCAGCCCCAAGTTGGAGGTCTATGGCCTTGGTTGCCTTTAGAAGGGTGTTCGCAACACTATGCACCCACAAGAAGCTTTGACACTGCCCTGCTGGTCAGTGTGTTTGCACAGAAAAAGAACACTTCCCAGGGCCAAGCCCTAACACTGCATGTAACTGAACTGGGTGAACTGCCTAATTGAGTCTGCCTTGAAAAGTCTACAATATAGTGCCCTATCAGCTGAATGGGCCCTCCCTCCAATAATGTTTGATTTAAGTTCAGTCTGGGGGGCAAGGTTTAGATGAGATGGGCAGCATGCGGGGGTATTTTTCTGGAGAACAAGAGTGATACCAGGAAATCGGGGAGGATATTAGCTGCAACAGTGACCTTAGATGGAGGGCTTTGTGTAGTTCATACCAATGTTATGCCCTGCCCCTCTGCCCTGCCTGTAAATTGTATGGGCCTAGTGGATTTCCTGGTCAAAAACAAAAACAGTTTTACTCGGTGTTCAGGTAGGTCACATCAGAGGGCCATTCTTTGGAGGAGGCAAAGCAGAGGTTCCTCTGGGCCTCAAGATCTGGAAAGTGGGAAAGGAACCATGAAGGGTACTACTTCAGCCCATGAGTTTGGGGCAGTTGGAATGGTACCTGCCACTGCAGAGGAGGTGGAGGGCATTTGTGGAGGTGCTGTGCTCTGTAGAGTTGGTGATGGAGTACATCCTTCAGTCTGTCAGTCGGCTGCCGAAAGGGAATGTGGCTTCAAAGGCATACTGGTTGTTGGCCAGAAGGTGGACAGCAGCATCCGAGGAGTAGGAGTTTCTTTCCCTACTGTGGCTCCATGACTGGAGCAGAGGAAGGTTGGAGTCAGTTTGTTCTGGCCTAGTTGCAGTGGTGGAGTCTAGTTTTTGGGGGGCAGGTAACCACCAGTAACCACTGGTTGCCCCGCCCCTGAGGATACAGGCAACGGATGATCAGTAAGCTGCTGTGGGAGGAGAGGCAGTGTCCATAGGTGTGTGGTTACCAGCACAAGACAGTTGCTATGGCAATTGAAGAAGTTCTTTGCTTGCTCAAGTGAGCTCCTGCATATGTAGTCTTTTGCCACTGTTTGCATGTCCAACAATACTGAAGCCCCACTGTGCATGGTTCTGAACTGTGCAGTATACTGGAGATTAAACGGCGCTCCAGTCTTGTGAATAGCTTGTCTCACCTCCACGTAGGTGCAGTATCTGTTGGTAAGCTCCCTCGAAAAATCTGGATAGGGCACCCTTCCCAATCCAGCTTCCCCAGTTCTCTGGCCATCTGGGGAATCACCTCCTTTACCTGGAGTAGAGAAAGAGTGCAAGGGTCAGGTAAGGTTTCCCTGGCTCTGGGTGGCAGAGCTAAGAACTGATGGGCACTTTTGATTTGTAACCGTTGGTCCCCCTGTGTATTGAGGATTGCAGAGAGGATGTTTCTTCTTCACGGTCTCCGGAAAGCCGGCAAAGTGCTGATTATTGTGCCTCCATCAATTTTCCAGGTCATCTACTTTATAGTCAAGTAGGTGGATGACTGGCCTGTTCCTGCACCTGGGCCTGAGCTAGCTCATGGTAGCATTTCTCTGCTGAGGCTGTGAGTTGCGCAGTCACTGCCACTCTTGCGTTCAAGGGAGAAAATGGCCACTGTAGTTCTGTGGGCCATGGTTTTGATCTCTCCTATTTCTTTGTAGAAGCCTTACAAACATAATTTTGACCTACTTGAGGGCGACAAGCAGAGGGAGAGTCAGACCAGCTACCATGCTGGATGCAAAGGGAGAAAGCTAGGCCTTGAGAGTTCAGTCAGATGTAGCCAGATGACTTGGGTGAACAGTTTACAACATTTGAGCTGGGAAAGCATGGCACCAAACTGTAGACATGGGGAGCATGTAGAAGACAAAAGGAAATATTTTATAAAGGACAGATGGCAGTAGGTATCAGATTGAGCAGTACTAAGCCCGGTCCTCTTCAGTGTCTTTTTTAGCGACATTGAGGAAGGGCTAGAAAGGAAAGTACAGTATGACAGTTTGCGGATGACACAAGCATCTGCAACAAAGTAGACAGCGGGGGGGGAAGGGAGGAGGGAGGATTTGAAAGAATGGACAAGGGTTTGGCAGCTGGGTTTCAATGCAAAAAATGCAAAATCATGCACTTGGGGAACATAAACAGGTAAGGGATCTGAGGTAATAATTTCTGATGACCTGAAGGTAGCCAAGCAGTGTGATAAGGCAGTGGGGAAGGCTAGCAGGATGCTCGGAAAATAGGGAGGGGTTTCACCCATAGGAAGAAGGAGATAATATTACACCTGCACAGATGACTGAAAAGACCTCACCTTGATTACTGTGTCTGGTTCTGGAGGCCCCACCTCCAGAAGGACATTGATAAGGTGGAGGCAGTACCAAAATGGTGCAGTGATGCATCAAAAGCCCTATGAGGAGAGAATCAAGGGACTCAATATGTACTATCTAGAGGAAAAGGAGGGGAAGAGGGTACAATAGAAACATTCAAATATCTCACAGGTATTAATAAGGGACAGAAGGGAGCATTTTTCATAGAAAAAGAAGCTCGAGGACAAGAGGTCACACTATGAAGTTAGACAGGGAGGCTCAGAGGAAATGTGAGAAAATACTTCTTCACGGAGAGGGTGGTGGACTCTTGGAACAGCCTTCCAGCAGAGGTGGTGGGCACCAAAACAGTGACAGGAGTCAAGCATGCATGAGACAGATACAAGGGGACCTTAGTAGTATGGCAAGGGGAGGAAATGACCGGAGATCAAGTAGGGTCTGCGGTGGCACAGTAAGCAGGGAAAGCTGGGCAGATTAGGTCGGCCAAGAGGTCCTTATCTGCCGACAACTTCTATGCGTCTATGAGGGGTGAGGAGCCGGCATTTGAATGGAATTGAGGGTGACTGCAACGTATTTGCTGATGACTTTTGTATGTGTTTTACATTTTGTTATAAAATAGGCTTCAGAATTCTCCATAAGCCTAGCAAACTCATCAATTGAAATACATCACATAACCACTCATTAATTCCTAGTACATGCACGGCTTGTCACCAGCTCAGCATCCTCTACCTAGCAGCAGCCTAACTACACAAAAATAAAACCTTTTTCCATTAAAAAAAAAACTAAACAAAACACTTTTTCCATTTCATAAGCACAGTAACCCACTTCAGGATGTGCATTTTTTGACAATTAATGTGTAACCCCTAGGTGGTGCTATCCCAAGGGCTACTACCCCTGCCTGCTTGGCTAATAGCAGGTTAAGGGGCCTGGGTACTGAAACGGGTGCCTCCACCCAGAGGTCAGGGTTGTTAGTAGTCAAGCTAACCTGGGCACAGGCCTCCGGAACACTGTAAGCCCCCTCTTTCCCTTCTAGTGGCCTGAACAATATGCAATAATCACTTTCACAATGACCTTTATTCACCATGCAGTTACCCACACTGGTTGCACTTACCTCCCGGGCTGGTTCCTCTAGCTCAACCCTGGGGACCCCTTGTATAACAAGGTCATGCACAGCACATAGCAACAGTACAGTACTCTTGGCACAAATTGGAACCACAGTCAGGTTAAATGCAAAAAGAGTTAGATCAAATTTATTCAGGGAACTTGAACAAGGGAAGGTGTAATCAGGTTGATTGGTTTAAAGGCTAAATCAATCAGACAGTAATGCATGCACTTCAGAGTCCCTACACAGTCACACACTCTGGTTACCCAGGTAGGAAACGGTGAGCTAGCCAGAAACGTTGCCCAGGGTAGGCTGGCATCGCAGCTGGTTGGGGCCCTGTGATGAGAGAAAGCAACATGCACAACACACACTACTTGTAATCCGGAGCCGGAGGGCTCAGTTCGTGAAAGAAAAGACAACAAGGCAATCAGATGACATCACTTTAGATTTAGCTGTTGTTGCAGGGAGCTACCCTAATGTTTACTCACACACACACAAAAAAAAAAAAAAAAAAAAGAAAACTAAACAAGGTAGACAGACATGTGGGGAGTAGTGCAATATAATGGCTGTGGGGCAGCAGTCTTCTGGGAGGTCTTTCTGGAGGCTGAGATGCTGTCCTGTTTGTAGACAACTATCTGCCCTGAGGGAGGAAGTTGCCCGTCTTCAGGCCACACAGGACAGTAGTAAGGGAATCTCCCCCATCCAGTGAGCACCAGAGCCACCACCACTACCTTAGAGGTTGTGAAGAAAGCACAGCAGTTGGACCACAGTGGGCTCAGGGAGGGTAAGGGTGGTGGAACAGAGGCACACCCAGTCAGTTGTTCCACTCCACAATCCATACAACATTCTGGGGGAGCATAGTTCCCCTATGGATGCACCTGCAGAGGAAACTAGGGAGGTTGCAGACAACTGTCACAAGGAAGGCCCTCAGGAAAGAGGCAGAGGGCACCACAGGGAAAGGAAGCAGCTCCTGGTGGGGGACTCAATTATTAGGGGGATAGAACTGGGGGAGCAGGGAAAACTGAAGTAAGGTGCCTGCCTGGTGCCATGGCTCGGAGGGACAGGACGTGCATCCTTAGGATCACGAGAACAGTTGCATGGGAGTCTGAGCTGGACATAATTGTCCACCTAGGGACAAATGACTTGGCTCATCATGAGATCAGAGCAGTGCAGAAGGACTTTGTAGAGTTGGGGAGGGGCCTAAGACAAGTAGCACACACAGTATCCTTCTCAGAGGTGCTGCCTGTCAGTGGCATGGGTAAGGCGAGGGTACTTTGCTCCATGCAGTTTAATGAATGGTTGAAAAAATGGTGTAGAGCACAGAGGTTTAGCTTCACTGGGGACTGGGGTTCCACCTGGAGGGACACCAGCCTATACTGGCAGGATGGTCTGCATCTGTCCAGGAAGGGAACAAGTCTTTTGGGTAATCGGTTTAAATGCTTCATTGGCAAGCTTTTAAACTAGTCAAGGGGGGAGGCACTGATAAGCAACAGGAAAATCCCAGCCTGCCCCTCCAAAACAGGGTACTAAATGAGAAAAAGACCAAGGTAGAAAGGTCAGTGGGGGATGCTGCTACAGGAGGTAAAGCCATCAAAAAATGGAGAGCAATGAGTACCAATGCCCGTAGTCTGGGTAACAAGCTTCCTGAACTGGTGACCTTGATGGAGGAGGAACATCTGGATATCGTGGCAGTCACAGAAACATGGTACACACAGAACCATGACTGGGACGTAAACATACCAGGATACACTATCTACAGGAGGGACAGGGAGGGTAAAAGAGGAGGAGGAGGAGCTCTCTACATAAGGGAAGGAATCAAAGCAACAGAACAAAAGGGTAAACAGGGAGGAGAAGAAGCACTGTGGGTCAATTTGGAGGCAGGCAATGGCACCACAATCCGCACAGTGGTTGTATACCGACCACCCTCTCAGGGGGAGGAAATGGACAAGGGAATGATAGAAAGTATACTTAGAATGGCAGATAAAGGGGAGATATTGCTGATGGGTGATCTGAATATGCCAGATGTTAACTGGAGTGCAGTTGCAGCAGCCACTTCTAAGAGTGGGGTTATTCTAGATGCCCTACAGGGGGCATGCCTTAGACAACCAGTATTGGAACCCACTCGAGAGGGAGCAATCTTAGACCTGGTTCTCTCAAATGGAGATGGAGAGAGGGCCACAGATGTAGAAGTGGGTAGCCATCTGGGAACAAGCGACCATCAAACAGTATGGTTCACAATAAACACAGCAATAGAGTCAAGCCATACAAAGGCAAAAGTACTGGACTTCTGGAGGGCTGACTTTGCCAAAATGGGTGAGTGCCTAAGGAATGCACTAGCAAATGGGCAAGAAGGAGGGGTGGAAGAACAATGGGGAAAAATAAAAACTGCCATCACAGAAGTAACAAGCCTTTGTGTGAAACAAATAAACAGAACAAAACGATGTAAGAAACCACTATGGTTCTCAAAGGAGGTGGCAGTGAAGGTTCAAGAGAAAAAGAAAGCATTCAGAAAGTACAAGGAATCACAGAAGGAGCAGGGCAGAGAATTGTATCAGTTAAAGCAAAAGGAAGCTGGGAAGGCAGTCAGAACAGCAAAGGCCCGAACCGAGGAAAAGATAGCCAACTCAGTTAAGAAGGGGGATAAAACCTTTTTTAGGTACATCAGGGAGAGAAGAGGACTAAGGGAGGGATAGTGAGGCTTAATAAAGGGGAAGGGAGGTGGGCAGAGGGTGACGATGAAAAGGGAGAGATACTAAACAAATATTTTTGCTCAGTATTTACAAATGAAGAGGGGGAGGTACCTAAAACAAACAATAGAAACACTCTGGATACAGAAGTTGATTCCAGCCAATTTACAGAAGAAAGGGTTCTGAAAGAACTCTTAAAACTGAAGGTGGACAAAGCAATGGGGCCTGATGGGATTCATCCCAGAATTCTAAAAGAACTAAGGGTAGAACTAGTGATACCACTGACTACCCTCTTTAACAAATCATGGGCGGATGGGGTGGTACCTGAGGACTGGAGGAGGGCAGATGTGATTCCCCTTCACAAAAGTGGGAGCAGGGCAGAAGCTGGAAACTACAGAACAGTTAGTTTAACCTCAGCGATAGGGAAAATGATGGAATCACTTATAAAGGAAATGTAACCCCTAGATGGCGCTATCCCAGGGGCTACTACCCCTGCCTGATTTGCCACTAACAGGTTGAGGGGCCTGGATCCAATGGCGGGTGCCTCCACCCAGAGGTCAGGGTTTGCAATAGTTAAACTAACTTGGTCACAGCCCTCTGGGACACTGCAACCCCCCTTTCTTCCCACTAGTGGCCCACACAATATATCAGAATTACCTTCACAGTATACACTTACCCCAGGTCTGGTTCCGCACTGGGACCTCCTGTGAAATGAGATACAGTGCAACAATCACAGTACAGTACTTTAACATAGACAAATACCTCAGGCAGTATAACTTTGCTGAAACAAGCAGCTCTGATTTATTTAGGGATATAACAAGGACAGGGAAATCAGGTTAATTAGCTTATCACTCTAATAATCTACCTATGGCTCTGTGCACAGGCCTATCCCTATCAGTTACTGTCCCTGGGTACCCAAGCCCTAGTGGCTAGTCCAAACTGTGGCAGCTGGTAGGGGCCCTTTCACACAGAGAAAAGGAGAATTAAACAGTCAGCAGTACAGTAATTCCATTTGGATTTAATGTGGCAATTCAACAGGAGCGACCCTGAATTAGTACTCACGACCTCCAAATAAGATAGGGTCCTTCAATGTCAGCAGGGCTCACTTGAGGTACACAAACCTCTTCACACATCCATATAAAAGAAAGCACTATACCAGGCAGGCTGCATCTGTATCCCGATCGCATTACTGCACAAACCCGGAGAACACACAGCAGATTCAGTTCCTGACAGACCGAGTGTACATTTTCAGCAATTCCTCCAGTCTTCTACAGGGTGAGCCTGGTTTCTACTCTTCAGAGATCCTTGATTCTTTCACAGGACGGATTCAGTCCTAACAAGCTGTTACACAAGCTGCAGACCGAACTTGGGCCTACATACACGCTTTTTGACTAAAACTGCACACTGAAAAGCACAGGGCTCCTTCCTTCTTCACTGCCAAAGCTCAACTGAAACTCCAACCGACAAAACCGGCACTTCCTTTGAGTTCCTCCCAGTTCTTGACTGGATTGGCTGTCACCAATAGACTGCTGCTGTTGGTCCAAAAAGGCACTGAAGTCTCAAACTACATCTCCCAGAGTCACTGCCCATAATCCTCTTGTGGCTGGCTCAGATTATGAGTCCAAGTTCTGATTCATCCAAGGCACCATTTTAGAGCTAGCTTACCCCACAATGATTGGTCCAGTTCAGCAGTTCAAAACTAGAATGGGAACTAGCAGACACAGTTCTGACTGCAAAGAAAGCAGGTTAGACAAACTGTAATTTCATTATTACTCTAAATAATTTCTGGCAAACAGTTACATCTTTCAGATAGGTTCCCTTTGCACTCCTAGTGACTGCAAAATGAAGTGAATTGGCAGCAGCTCGAGTGGTACTCAGAGAAGCACACAGTCCCCCATACAATCTAATTATGTCTGCAAGCAGACAGCTCTGTAGAGACAGTACCAGAGGCTCTAAAACACTCTACTGATAAATGGCTTAAACGCCAAACACCATTCAGGCTTGGAGCATTCAAGCAAGCTCCTGGAAGTCTTTTGGGAACCCCCATTTGCAGGGGGGTTACAGAAAGAATTGTCAAGTACCTAGAGGCCAGAGGGGCACAGGACCCAAGGCAGCATGGATTCACAGCGGGAAGGTCATGCCAGACGAATCTAATAGAGTTCTTTGACTGGGTGACCAAAGCAGTAGATCAGGGAGGGGCTGTGGACATGGCCTACTTAGACTTTAGCAAAGCATTTGACCCAGTCCCACACAAAAGATTAATATAAAAGTTAACCAGCCTGGGAGTGGGTCCCAAGATGATAGCTTGGGTAAAGAATTGGCTGGAGCATAGGACACAGAGGGTAATAGTAAATGGAGTCCACTCTGAAGAAAGGGGGTTACAAGTGGGGTACCGCAGGTTCAATATGAGGATCATCTTTCAATGTCTTTATGTTTACATTGCAGAGGGACTGGAAGGGAAAGTATGTCTCTTTGCAGATGACACAAAGATCTGCAACAGAGTTGATGTTCAAGGTGGGGTGGAAAGAATAGAAGGGACATGGCAAGGTTAGAGGAATGGTCAAATGTATGGCAGTTTAGATTCAATGCTAAGAAGTGCAAGGTAATGCACCTGGGAAACAAAAACCCAGAGGAAGAGTACACAATGGGGGGTGAGATACTAACAACAACAGAAATGGAAAGGGACCTGGGAATAGTCATATCAGATGACTTAAAGGTGGGCAAGCAATGTGAGAGGGCAGTAAAGAGGGCTGGGGGGGTACTGGGATGCATAGGGAGAGGCATCACCAGTAGAAAACAGGAAGTTGTTATCCTCTGTACAGACAGCTGGTGAGACCCCATCTGGAGTACTGTGTGCAGTTCTAGAGACCCATCTCTGCAAGGACATGACAAGATGGAAGCTGTCCAGAGGAGGGTTAACTAAAATGGTGCAGGGTCTGCACCAGAAGACATATGAAGAGAGACTAAAGGAGCTTAATATGTATAGCCTCGGAGGAAAGGAGGGAGAGGGGACATGATAGAAACTTTCAAGTACCTCAAGGAATCAACAAAGTCCAAGACGGTAGCATCTTTCAAAAAAGAGGTGTGCAAGAACAAGGGGCACAATTTGAAGATGGAAGGGCGCTCAGGGGTAATGTAAGAGTATTTTTCACAGAGAGGTTGTAGATGGATGGAATGGCCTCCGGAGGAGGTTGTGGAATCAAAACAGTGGTTGAATTCAAGCATGCATGGGACAGTCATAAGGCAATTCTAGGGGGTTGGGTAGGAAGAAGTAGGCTGCTGGTTAACTAGGATCTGCAGCTTACCCATTAGGTAGGGAAATGGGCAGACTAGGTGGGCCAAGCGGTCCTTATCTGCTGTCAAATTCTATGTGTCTATGTTATGTTTCTATGTTACTCACGATACCCAATACAGGACACAGGCAGGACAAAATCGAGACTGCAGGTTATTGAGCTGGAGTGCCAGGAGAAGCAGGGCCCACACGAATCTCCGAGGCATCATTTCTGTTCAAGGCATTGAGCAGGGGGCTGATCCCCAGGCAGGTCTCTCATCAATGACTTTCTCTGTGTAGCAGGTATTCTGGCTGGGCCAGTGTAGTAAGGCCCAGGCTGAATGGAGATGAATATGAATTCAGTCCGTGGAGCTGGATGCAGCCTTCAGCAAGCAGAGCACAGTTCAGACACACCGTGGGGAACCAAATCACAACCCACTATCAGCACACAGCACATTTACATGTAAGAAGTTCTGCTGTAACAGGCAGATTGCTGTCCGGTCGTAATTACAGGGTCTCTGCACAAACCGGGAGTTCAAAGGTGGCTGGAAATCCCGACAGGCCGATTGCATTCAGCAAATCTTCGGTCTTCTTCAGGTTAAGCCTGGTCACAGTTTTGTTGTTTATCTCACTCTCACAATTTGGATTCAGTCCGAGTAAACTTCAGTTTCCCTCTCAGGAACAGCAGGCAGGCAGGCCAAAACAGCCCTTTTTGCCGTTCTCCCACGCAAACCCACACAGGATTGCTGCTTGAATATCTCAAGCTGTTACTCCTTCACTTCCCAACTCAGATCTGACTGAAGCTGCAAGCAGCCTGGGACATTCCCCAGAATCTGTGTTTTTCCTCAAAACAATTGGTGTTGTAGTTTTGGTTATAGAACTGTTTCTGTACATTTTCTTTCTACAATGTTATTGTAACTACCTTGTCTGTAGCTACTTTTTTCTACTTGCTCTGTAGTCTATTGTCAGCTATGTTTGAACTTGTACTGGAATGTTGCATGTATTGTGTATTGTCAGCTAGGTTTAAACCTGTACTGGAATGTTTGCCTGTATTGTTGTACTGTATCCTCTCGGGTCATGCCTGAAAATAGTCATTGCTATGGTAGTGCACTTACCCGGTAATAAAAAACTAAATAAATGATTAAATCCAAAAGGTTCGGTTGGCTGATCTGTCTGTCAGTCACAACAAGGGCTCCCCCTCCAGGTTCATTTAGGTGCCAAAAGCCCCAAACTACAATTCCTACAGAATTTTGCTCCCACAAAACCCCTGGGGCCAGGCTCTACTTTAAAGTCCCCAAAGGTATTGATTGGCCCATTTCGGCAGTCCAGGACCAAGATGGTGGAAATAAACAGAACTGTCCACGCTGCAAAGAAGGCAGGATAGAGCAAACTACAATATTATTACTATTCCAACAAATGATCAGCAAATAAGTACATCTTCTAACAGCTCCCTCTGCGCTAATAGCAACGGCAGAAATGTAGCGATTATCTGGCAGCATGGGTGGGACTCGAGCATAGACACACTCAGCCCCCCTCCCAGATTAATTATAACTGTGATACAGGCAGCTCTTGAAGAGACAATGCACAGAGGCTATACAGGTGTAACCCCTACGTGGCGCTATCACAAGGGCTACTACCCCTGCCTGTTTAACTACGGACGGGTTGAGGGGCCTAGGTCCTATGGTGGGTGCCTCCACCTAGAGGTCAGGGTTTGTAGTGGTTAGACTAGCTTGGTCACAGCCTTCTGGGACACTGAGACCCCCTTTTATTCCCTCTAGTGGCTCACACAGTACACCGGAGTTACAGCCCTAACACCCCACGTATACACACTGTTCACTCATATAGATACCACTTACCCTCAAGACTGATTCTGCAGTATGTCTCTGAGGACCCCCTGTAAAGTAAGGTTAAACAACATGCACAGCAAAACACAATACTGTTTCCATAAGTACCAATACCACAGACAGTATATAGTATAACAACAACAAATCTGATTTATTTAGGGGACAATAACAAGGAGGGGAGCAATCAGGTTGATTTGGTTTGGAAATATTCAAATCACAGTACTGTGCACACATACAGGGTCTGAAAAGTCACACTCTGGGTACCCAGCTAGCCAGGTCCGTTGCTCGGGGTTGGCCGGCAGGTGCAGATGGATAGGGCCCTGCAGAAGAAAATATATGCACAACACCCAGTTGTAATCCGGAGCCAGAGGGCTCAGTCCATGAAACAGTGAAACAACAAAAATTAGGTGACACACTTGTGACTGAAAACAAGCTGCAGGGGAATACCCTGATTTGTACTCACAACACCCAAGCTGAGGATCGGATGGAGAATGTCCCTCTGGATTGCCAGAAGAGCAGGGCATGAAGACATGGTCCTTGTGACTGGACCCCACTGCAGTTGATAGCAAACAGATGTAGTCCGAATTAAGCTGGGGGTTTACTTCCAGCTTCAGCACACAATCCACTGTACAGGGGATTTGAAATAGCAATTCCCTACAAGCACTACGCACATTTATATGTAAAAGGAAAGTACTATACCAGGCAGGCTGCTCCTCGATCCTGATCGCATTACTGCAAAATACCCGGAGCACACACAGCAGCTTCAGTTCCTGACAGACCGAGCGCGATTCAGCAATTTCTCCAGTCTTCTACGGGGTGAGCCTGGTTTCCACACTTCTAGTTCTTCTTTCTCCTCACAACTCAGATTCAGTCCAAACTGGCAGTCACAAAGGCTGTGGACCGAAACTCAGGGCCTCACATGCGCTTTCCGCACGAAACTATACACCGCAGAAGCACACAGCTCCTTCTCTCTTCACTGTCACAACTGATCTGATCTTTCCAGTCACAGAGCAGGGCATTTTCTTTAGTTCCCCACTATTCTGTTGGCTGATTCAGCTGTCACTCACAATAAGACTCTCTCTGTTGGTAGAAAAAGGCGCCAAGGTCAAAACTACATTTCCCAGAGTCACTGCCCATACAATCCGATTGTGGCTGGCTCAAAATTAAGAGTCGAAGTTCTGATTCGTCCACAGGTTCCATTTTAGGGAACCCTTAACCCAATTGGCCCAGCACAGCAGTTTAGGTCCAAAATGGAGGGGTAACACACACACACAGTCCCAGCTGCAAGAAAGGCAGGTTAGACAAACTGCATTTTACTTAACACTCTAACTGGTTTCAGGCAAACAATTACATCTTTCATTTAGGCTCCCTCTGCGCTCTTAGCGACTGCAGAAACGGAGCGATTTCTCCACAGCTTGGGCGGGATTCAAGCATTAAATACACAGTCCCCCCATACAAACTAATTAAGTCTGCAAGCAGACAGCTCTTAAAGAGACAGTACACAGAGGCTCAAATAGCACTCACTTAGAACCGCATTTAAACAGCTCAGACGCCGAACACTGCCCAGACTTGGAACATTCAGGCAAGCTCCTGGAAGACTTTTGGGAACCCTCATTTGCGGGGGGGGGGGTTACACCCTTCCTGGCTTTGTAAACTTGGCATCCATGTCAAGTAAATGCCCCCATAAGTTTCAATACAACCATATACATCTACATCAGTATCACATTAGGCTTATACACGTAATCATCAGTGAACATATCACCTTACCAGAAACACATTTCTGAAACTTTTCAGTACATCACTTTGTACACAGTATTATACACACATTGTACCATAACTCAGGTTATTACCTCCTGTACATGAAATTTGAAGAGAGGGGCCCTTCCCTATCAACTACCTTGGGGCTGGATGGGGCAGGGGCACCATACCTAGAGGGCAACACAATTAACTTGGAGTTAGCACTGATGTTCAGTTTGGGCAATGTACACTGCTTTATGGACAACATTGAGAGGCAAGTCCACAGGCCCCCCAAGGGAATCATAACTGAGGTGCACCACAGGCTTTACAGCTTGACCAGTCTTTCTAGGGGGAACTGTTACAGTCTCTGCACTCTGAGCCTCATTTTCAGCATTGTCCTCACTTGTCAGGGGAGTCTCCATTGGGGTAGAGAGGCTAGAACTTGGGGCACTTTCAGCTCCAGAAGTTACAATCTCTGAGTCCACAACACTTGGCTCACATGGAGAGCTTTCGGACACTGGCAGTGGACTGTCAGGGCACTCAAAATACTCTTCTTGTTCTGGTATATCACCAGTCTGTTCCAGTCCATCATTGTCCTCCTCTGAAAGCTCAAACAGTTCAACCATACACAATGATTCCATATCATCTGAGTTGATGCTTTGCACTTCACTTTCTGGGAGCATTGGCTCCAGGGACAAAGCTGGGGGCTTAGACAGTCCAGAAGGCCCAGCTTCATCTCCAGGATTGACTAGGGGTTGCCCCGAAACAATTGACTCAAGTTCGTAAGAAGGGTAGTATTCAAAGCCACACTCACTTTCCTCTGACATGGACTGACAGTCATGTTCAACTGGGACTTTTGGAGGGGAGCACTTTAACTCAGCTTCTGTAGGTGCAGGCTTTCTTGATTTTTTCTTAGCAGCAGCTCTAGTCACTGGTCCAGAGGGGGCATTTTCTGGGGGCTCAGACTCAATCAAGATTTGTCCAATGGGCAGTAAATGATTTCTATGCATTGTCTTAACATATTTTGAATTATTCTCAGGCCTTACTTTGTACACAGGCAGATTATCTAGTTTGCCCACTACAATGTGAGGGAGATGGTGCCATCTGTCAGCAATCTCATATTTGCCATGCAGTCCCAGATTTCTTAGCAATACCCGATCTCCCTCCTGGAGTTCCTGTGCTTTCACCTTTTTATCATGCCTTTCTTTGTTGGCCAGATTTCTTTTGGCAGCCATGGTTTGAGCCAGTTGGAACACATGATTTAGCTGGGCCTTTGACTTTTGCACATACTGTAAATAGTTGTCAGCTTGAACCCCATCAGGAGAGACTCCAAAACACACATCTACCAGCAGTCGAGTTTCTCTTCCAAACATCAGGTGGTATGGGGGGAACCCAGTGGCATCACTTTTGGTGCAGTTGTAGGCATGTACCAGGGTGCTAATTTGTTGGCTCCATCTAGGCTTGTCTTTTGGGTGGAGGGTGCCTAACATATCTAGCAAAGTGCTGTTGAAACGTTCAGGCTGTGGGTCCCCCTGGGGTGGTAAGGGGTGGTTCTGGACTTTCGCACTCCCCACAGAGAAAGCATCTCTTTGATCAGGCAACTCTCAAAGTCTCTCCCTTGACCAGAGTGGATTCTTTGTGGAGCCCCATAGTGAACAAAAAAGTTTTCTACAAGCACTTTTGCCACAGTGGATGCCTTCTGGTCCTTGGTGGGCAAAGTCCATAGTCTGGGTAACAAGCTTCCTGAATTAGTGGCCTTGATGGAGGAGGAACATCTGGATATCGTGGCAGTCACAGAAACAAGGTACACACAGAACCATGACTGGGACGTAAACATACCAGGATACACTATCTACAGGAGGGACAGGGAGGGTAAAAGAGGAGGAGGAGGAGTAGCTCTCTACATAAGAGAAGGAATCAAAGCAACAGAACAAAGGGTAAACAGGGAGGAGAAGAAGCACTGTGGGTCAATTTGGAGGCAGGCAATGGTACCATAATCCACACAGGGGTTGTGTACAGATCCCCCTCTCAGGGGCAGGAAATGGACAAGGAAATGATAGAAAATATACTTAGAATGGCAGATAAAGGGGAGATATTGCTGATGGGTGATCTGAATATGACAGATGTTAACTGGAGTGCAGTTGCAGCAGCCACTTCTAAGAGTGGGGTTATTCTAGATGCCCTACAGGGGGCATGCCTTAGACAACTAGTATTGGAACCCTCTCAAGAGGGAGTAATCTTAGATCTGGTCCTCTCAAATGGAGATGGAGAGAGGATCACAGATGTAGAAGTAGGTAGCCATCTGGGAACTAGTGACCATCGAACAGTATGGTTCACAATAAACACAGCAATAGAGTCAAGCCATACAAAGGCAAAAGTACTGGACTTCAGGAGGGCTGACTTTGCCAAAATGGTTGAGTGCCTAAGGAATGCACTAGCAAATGGGCAGGAAGGAGGGGTGGAAGAACAATGGGAATAATAAAACTGCCATCACAGAGGTAACAAGCCTTTGTGTGAAGCAAATAAACAAAACAAAACGATGTAAGAAACCACTATGGTTCTCAAAGGAGGTGGCAGTGAAGGTTCAAGAGAAAAAGAAAGCATTCAGAAAGTACAAGGAATCACAGAAGGAGCAGGACAGAGAAATGTATCAGTTAAAGCAAAAGGAAGCTGGGAAGGCAGTCAGAACAGCAAAGGCACGAACTGAGGAAAAGATAGCCAACTCAGTTAGGAAGCAGGATAAAACCTTTTTTAGGTACATCAGGGAGCGAAGGAAGACTAAGAGAGGGATAGTGAGGCTTAATAAAGGGGAGGGAGTGGGCAGAGGGTGAGTGTGGAAAGGCAGAGATACTAAACAAATATTTTTGCTCAGTATTTACAAATGAAGCGGGGGAGGTACCTAAAACAAACAATAGAAACACTCTGGATACAGAAGTTAATACAACCCCATTTACAGAAGAAAGGGTTCTGAAAGAACTCTTAAAACTGAAGGTGGACAAAGCAATGGGGCCTGATGGGATTCATCCCAGAATTCTAAAAGAACTAAGGGTAGAACTAGTGACACCACTGACTACCCTCTTTAACAAATCATGGGAGGATGAGGTGGTACCTGAGGACTGGAGGAGGGCAGATGTGATTCCCCTTCACAAAAGTGGGAGCAGGGCAGAAGCGGGAAACTACAGACCAGTTAGTTTAACCTCAGTGATAGGGAAAATTATGGAATCACTTCTGAAGGAAAGAATTGTCGAGTACCTAGAGGCCAGAGGGGCACAGGACCCAAGGCAGCATGGATTCACAGCAGGAAGGTCATGCCAGACGAATCTAATAGATTTCTTTGACTGGGTGACCAAAGTAGTAGATCAGGGAGGGCTGTGGGCATGGTCTACCTAGACTTTAGCAAGGCATTTGACTCAGTCCCACACAAAGATTAATATACAAGTTAGTCAGCCTGGGAGTGGGTCCCAAGATGATAGCCTGGGTAAAGAATTGGCTGAGAATAGGACACAGAGGGTAATAGTAAATGGAGTCCATTCTGAAGAAAGGGGGTACTAGTGGGTGCCGCAGACATTCAGTATTAGGACCGGTCCTCTTCAATGTCTTTGTAAGTACATTGCAGAGGGACTGGAAGGAAAAGTATGTCTCTTTGCAAATGACACAAAAATCTGCAACAGAGTTGATGCACAAGGTGGGTGGAAAGGATGAGAAGGACTTGGCAAGGTTAGAGGAATGGTCCAAATGTATGGCAGCTTAGATTTAATGCTAAGAAGTGCAAGGTAATGCACCTGGGAAACAAAAACCCAGGGGAAGAGTACACAATGGGGTGTGAGATACTAACAACAACAAAAATGGAAAGGGACGTGGGGGTAGTCATATCAGATGACTTAAAGGTGGGCAAGCAATGTGAGAGGGCAGTAAGGAGGGCTGGGGGGATACTGGGATGCATAGGGAGAGGCATTACCAGTAGAAAACAGGAAGTTGTTATCCCTCTGTACAGACAACTGGTGAGACCCCATCTGGAGTACTGTGTGCAGTTCTGGAGACCCAGTCTCTGCAAGGACATAGACAAGATGGAAGCTGTCCAGAGGAGAGCAGCTGAAATGGTGCAGGGTCTGCACCAGAAGACATATGAAGAGAGACTAAAGGAGCTTAATATGTATAGCCTCGAGGAAAGGAGGGAGAGGGAGAACATGATAGAAATGTTCAAGTACCTCAAGGGAATCAACAAAGTCCAAGAGGGTAGCATCTTTCAAAAAAAGAGGCGTGCAAGAACAAGGGGGCACAATTTGAAGATGGGGGCTCAGAGGTAATGTAAGAAAGTATTTTTTCACATAGAGGGTGTGGATGCATGGAACGCCTTCCGGAGGAGGTTGTGGAGTCAAAAACAGTGGTTGAATTCAAGCTTGCATGGGACAGCCATAAGGCAATTCTAGGGGGTTGGGGTAGAAAGAAGCAGGCTGCTGGTTAACTAGGATCTGCAGCTTATCCATTAGGTAGGGAAATGGGCAGACTGGGTGGGCCAAGCGGTCCTTATCTGCCATCAAATTCTATGTTTCTATGTTTCTATGTAAGCTTGGGCATATCTCGTAAAATGGTCAGTGACCACCAGCACATTACTAACATTTCTTTGATCTGACTCCAAACTCAGAAAATCAATACAGACCAGCTCCATGGGTGCACTGGTGGTGATGTTAACAAGGGGGGCAGCCCTCTGGGGCACAGCATTCTTCTGTAAGCAGCAACTACAAGTTCGAATGTGTTGCTCAACATCAGCCCCCATCTTAGGCCAATAGAATCTGGATCTCACCAAGTCAAATGTTCTGTCTATACCAAGGTGCCCCATGTGGTTGTGTAAGGACCTCAGTACTGAGTCTCGAAAGGTAGTGGGCAGCACTAGTTGTTGTTTATCTATTTGTCCCCCTCTGTCTACTGTTTCTTTGTATAACAGTCTATTGATCAGTTTCAACTTAGGACCTTCCTTGTATAACAATGCAGTTCTCATATCAGTGGAGCATAATTTGGACACATCTTTCCCTGCATAGAGGGCTTCTAAAGCTGATTTGATCATGGGATCTCGGGATTAAGCCAGCTGAATACTGTCCTTGTCCAGCTGAGGCAGTGCACCAATATCTATTGCAGAAAAGTGGCAATAAACAGCAGGTATGCAATTTTCAGAAGGTCCCAAACAATCCACCATACAGTCCACTGCGTCCATGGACATTTGTTCCTCCCTGTCAAACTTCTGGCAGAGTGCTCGAATAACAGGTTCTGACAGCCTGACCCAGTCATTCCAGGAAACAGGCCTCCGGGAGAGAGCATCAGCATCTATGTGGTTCAGGCCTGCTCTGTGTTCAACAGCATAGTCGTATGTAGATAATGCAGAAAGCCACCTATGGCCAGTGGCATCCAACTTAGCTGAAGACTGCACATAGGTCAAAGAATTATTGTCAGTTTTTACTAGTATAATAGCCCCATACAAGTACTCGTGGAACTGGTCAACAATAGCCCACTTCAAAGCTAGGTACTCTAACTTATGTGCAGGATAGTTCTTTTCAGATGGGGTCAGGCTTCTACTGCAAAGACCACTGGTCTCAGGCCATTCTTGTGCTGTTGGTACAATACAGCCCCAAGCCTTGCAGGCTAGCATCAGTGTGCAAGACATAGGGCTTCGCTGGATCTGCATAGGCAAGGACAGGAGCGTGGATACGTTGATATATAATTTCATGAAAAGCAGCTTCACACTCAGGTGTCCATCTGGCTCCAAATACTTAATTGGGAAGGAAATACACTCTTTCAGGCTCAGAAGAAACCAACCTCTTGTATTTTTTGTGGGTAGGAGGGTAACCTTGAGTAAGATTAAGTAAAGGACGGATCACTCTTGAATAGTCCTTGATGAAACGGCGATACTAGCCACAGAATCCCAGGAATCTTTGCAGTTCTTTTAGATTGTGGAGCTGTGGCCAGGTAGTCAAGGCCTCAGCTTTACTTGGGTCAGTCTCTATTCCCTCGGTGGAGACTATATGCCCCACATACTTTACAGAGGTTTGGAAGAACTGACATTTATTGATGGACAGTTTCAGGCAAAGTCTTCCGGTCGGTCCAACATCTTGAATAATCTGCTCTCATGTTCCTCCAGTGAGCTGCCAAACACAATAACATCATCTAGGTATACCAGGCACTCTAATAAGTTCATGTCCCCCACTGCACGCTCCATCAATCGTTGAAAAGTGTCTGGGGCACCTGAAATCCCTTGAGGCATCCTCATGAATTCATAGAAGCCAAGCGGACAGATAAAGGCTGTCTTCTCACGGTCTTCTGGGGCCATTGGGATCTGGTAGTACCCACTGCAAAGATCCAGCCCAGAGAACCACTTGCTACTGTTCAGGCAGTCCAAAGCATCCTGAATGCAGGGCATTGTATACTGATCAGGGATAGTCCACCAGTTTAAAGTATGATAATCCACGCACATCCTTACTGTCCCATTCATTTTTCTCATTTCCACGATGGGGGAAGCATAGGGGCTTCTGGATTCTTATACTACACCAGCAGCTAGCATCTCTTGCAGATGCCGTCTTGCATCATCTCTGTCAGCAGGGGCCAGGCTTCGAGACCTCCCACGAAATGGCCTTTCATCATGCAGTCGGATGTGGTGCACAGCTCCTTGCACACATCCTACATCCCATTCCTTTAAAGGAAACACCTGGTCTCTCTGGGCAAGCTTTCTACTGATTCTCATCTTCTATTCAGCTGGCAACGGTGAGGCCCCAAAATCAATCAAGTCGGGCATCACTCTGTCATTCTCCCCCAAACACTTGTTACTGGGTAGCACTGCAGTATTTGCACAATGTACATTAGCCAGGGTGCAACCTCTATTTACTCGAATCTCTATCAGACACATTATGAACTTAAACCATTACCCTTCTGGCATAAGCATGGGCTCTGGCAGGCAAAATACATGGCTTGACCAGCAGTCATTCCTGCAATTTCTCATTGCCTGGTGCATCCAGCATGAGGATTTTATTCGTGACATCCTTTCTGATACAGACTTCCCCCTGTAAGGTACACTGGGCATTGGCGCCAGAATCAGAGACTCAGGATCCTTCTTCCAGACAATTCCAACCAGTTCCTCTGGGTCCATTTTTTCAGCATCTCTCTGTGCCTCATAGGCCTTCTTGATCAAGGCCGGGATTCTCAAAGCTCTACCAGTCCTTGACCCTTGTTTCTCATAACACAACTGCGCCAACCGTCCAAACATATATGCGTTCATCCCAATTAGTAGAAGAATCCCATCATACAGTCCAGTAGGGGGACACACTAAGGCCAGGGTCTCTACTTGTTCTGCTACTCCAGTCACGGAGGTAGGGAAAGATAGCCAAACTCGGATATACCCGGAGTAGGGGCAGGCCTTCTCACTTAACCCCCATACATGCAGTCCTTCCAATGGTTGTAAGGGTACATCTGACAAATGCTTCTGATACCAATCCTGGAACATAATTGTCACTTGGGAGCCACTGTCCAACACAGCTCTGGTGGGCACACCATTCACTTTTATTGTAGCTTCCATTGAAGGGCCCACTATTCTGGACCAGTCTGGAGAGGCAGTAGCAAGGGTCTGGTAGATGATCTAGCAACATAAGGATGTGAGTTAGCATTTTTGGGACCTTCACTGTGGTCATTTTGTGCACCTCTTAACCACTGTATTGTGCTCCAAAGCTCTCCTTGTAGCCGGCTCACCACTCTCTCTAAGTCTTTCCAAGACTGGCATTCCCTCTTCATGTGCCCATCCTTCCCACAATTATGGCAAAATATGTCTTCTGAAGTTTGGGGTGACTGAGGACACACATTGGGGGCTGCCGCATTGGTACTATCAATAGAAAACCTTGGTGCCACCTCAGCCGGCGGTGGGTTGGACATTTGGAGACACCTCTTCAATTCCCTCACTTCCATAGTCAAGGCATCAAGTTTTGAACTGTTGTCTACATGAGGTGCCTGGGTAGGCACCCCCACCCCCATAGCAGAAGCAGTCAGGCAAGTGTCAGTGCCCGTACTGGTAGGAGCGGCCTTCATGATGAGACTGTCTGTTACTTTCCTAATCTCCCTCAGCAGTTCACCCCATGGTGACACACCCTTTTCCTTCTCAGAGCACTCATTAACTGCCAATCTCTGCCCTTGAACTTCACTTGACGGGTCACCCTCAGTCACTCGGGTCGTAGCAGCAGCTATTGGTGCAAGTCCCTCCCGGAGTCGCCTTTTCTCAACTCCTCGAATTTCTCTCATTAGCTCATCATAGGAGGGTGGGGATTTCAGTCGATTGGCCAGGTGTAACTGAAGCAACAGCAGTTCTGAGAAGGGGGCAGACTTAAGGGTCCTGTCCAGCCTGGTTTGGTCCAATTCAATCACTGACAAACTACCCTTTCTGAGGCATTCTTGCAACAATTTTTCGAGCCGAGATACATACACAGACAACAACTCCCCTTGGTACTGTTGTGCACTTCTTACTCTCCACCACAGGTCCTCATCAGAATCTGGGCTCCCATACACATTCTCCAAGGCCTCAAGATAGTCCTGTGCAGTCGCTTCAGAGTTCCTGGCCCGTTTGGCAAAGATGGTAGCTAGGGCAGGACCTTGGAGGCTCTCACTTACCTTCTTTCACTTTTCTGCTTCTGAGCATTGCCATTCTAGCACTTGAGGGGCAACATAGTCTATCCAGGTCTCCCAGTCATCCTCCCCTTGTGGGGTGGGGAGGGTGCCGGAGAAAATTTTCAACCTGCGGTAAGAGTCGTGACTATTGGCAGGTACAGACATAGGGACTAGCACTGGCACAGGAGGAGGGGCAATAATGGGTGCTGGAGGGGGAGAGGGTGTTGAAGGAGGAATGTTCTCAGGTGGCAATAATAGTTTCTTTAAATCCTCCACAGTTTTCCCTTCCTCCAGCAACAACTTAGCAAATTTCTCCTCAAAAGTTTCAGATAGTGGGGGAGGCTTGTTCTCCCTTGGGTCTTTACTGTCTTTGATTATCACTTTCCAGACAGTGAGGGTTTCCCTTGGGGTATAGTCTGTGGCACTTTAGAACTGTCTACAGGGTCCTTACACTCTATTAGGGCCATGAAAGTTTGGGCCAGCAGGTCAGCCTGTCGCCCCACCACCACAGGGTCTCGTAAACATTCGATCTGGGAAAGTACTCCCTCTACAGTGTCCGTACTGGTACCCAGCAGGATATCCAAGATAAGTATAGCATTTTGGGGGTTGATCTCCTGCCCAGTACACCACTTCACCAACTGGTGTACAGCCACTTCTGTTGGGGTATCCATTTATTTTTAACAGTAATTTGTAAATGTGGCCACTAGAGGATGCTAATCCCAGCAGTGCCTCCAAGATGTAACCCCTAGGTGGCGCTATCCCAAGGGCTACCACCCCTGCCTGTTTGACTACGGACAGGTTGAGGGGCCTAGGTTCTATGGCGGGTGCCTCCACACAGAGGTCAGGGTTTGTAGTGGTTAGACTAGCTTGGTCACAGCCCTCTGGGACACTGAGACCCCCTTTTATTCCCTCTAGTGGCTTACACGGAACACCGGAGTTACAGCCCCAATACCCCATGTATACACACTGTTTACTCATATAGATACCACTTACCCTCAAGACTGATTCTGCAGCATGTCTCTGAGGATCCCCTGTAAAGTAAGGTTAAACAACATACATAGCAAAACACAATACTGTTTCCATAAGTACCAACACCACAGACAGTATATAGTATAACAACAACAAATCTGATTTATTTAGGGGACAGTAACGCACTCAGAGGCACTCAGAGAGTAGTGGTCTGTGGGGAGCTCTCGAACCCTAGAGAGGTTGGTAGTGGGGTACCGCAGGGCTCGGTCCTGGGTCCAATCCTGTTTAATGCATACATATTGGACATCAGGGAGGGTATAGGGTGTGAAATGAGTCTCTTCGTGGATGACTCCAAGATGGGAGCAGTAGTTGAGGGAGAAGAGGGGAGGTTGGCCCTGCAAGGGACCTGGACACCCTGGAAAGCTGGGCTCACTCATGGAAATTAAATTTCAATATCACCAAGTGCAAGGTGTTGCATCTTGGTTGGGGAAACCCTAAACACAGGTACACCCTGGGAGGGGAGGCACTGGAGGCCTCAATAGGGGAAAAAGACCTAGGGGTCATGGTGGATGCATGTATGAATAACTCTGAGCAGTGCAGGAGAGCAGCTAGCAAGGCAAACAGGATGTTGGGATGCATCATAAGGGGATCACCTCTAGGAGCAAGGAAGTGATTCTGCCGCTGTACAATGGACTGGTTAGACCACACCTGAGTACTGTGTACAGTACTGGAGACCACACTTAAAGAGGGACATACAGCTCCTGGAGAGGGTACAGAGGAGGGCAACAAAGATGATCACGAGGGCTAGGGATTTGACGTATGAGGACAGACTTGAGGAGCTCTGCCTGTTTTCATTGGAGGAGAGGAGAGACAGTGGGGACATGATTGAGGTCTTCAAGTACCTCAAGGGAATAAATAGGGTAAACATGGAGGGGATCTTTAGACTAAAGCAGGGAGGTATCACCAGAGGGCATGGTTTGAAGTTGGAAGGTGGAAGGGTGAGGGGGGAAAAGAGGAGGAGGTTTTTCACTGAGAGGGTGGTGGACCCTTGGAATGCACTGCCTGGTGAGCTGGTTCAGAGATCCACAGTGGAGGGCTTCAAGAGAGGGTGGGACAGACACATAAAGTGGATGTATCAGATGATGGCCTGTCCCAGGGGGGTGGGGATGGATGATAGGGGTTTCTGGAGCACAAGGGATGGGAGGGTCTCGGCACCCAACTAAGGAACTAAGGTTCGAGCAGACTCGATAGACCGTAAGGCCTAATCTGCTGGCAAATAGTATGTTAGTAACAAGGAGGGGTCAATCAGGTTGATTTGGTTTGGAAATATTCAAATCACAGTACTGTGCACACATACAAGGTCTGAAAAGTCACACTCTGGGTACCCAGGTTGGGTGGGGGGGGGCTAGCCAGCTCCATTGTCCAGGGTTGGCCGGCAGGTGCAGATGGATAGGGCCCTGTAGAAGAAAATATATGCACAACACCCAATTGTATTCCGGAGCCGGAGGGTTCAGTCCATGAAACAGTGAAACAACAAGAATTAGGTGACACACTTGTGATTGAAAACAAGCTGCAGGGGAATACCCTGATTTGTACTCACAACACCCAAGCTGAGGATCGGATGGAGAATGTCCCTCTGGATTGCCAGAAGAGCAGGGCATGAAGACAAGGTCCTTGTGACTGGACCCCACTGCAGTTGATAGCAAACAGATGTAGTCCGAATTAAGCTGGGGGTTTACTTCCAGCTTCAGCACACAATTCACTGTACAGGTGATTTGAGATAGCGATTCCCCACAAGCACTACGCACATTTATATGTAAAAGGAAAGTACTATACCAGGCAGGCTGCTCCTCGATCCCGATCGCAATTACTGCAAAATACCCGGGAGCACACACAGCAGCTTCAGTTCCTGTCAGACCGAGCGCGATTCAGCAATTTCTCCAGTCTTCTACAGGGTGAGCCTGGTTTCCACACTTCTAGTGCTTCTTTCTCCTCACAACTCGGATTCAGTCCAAACTGGCACTCACAAAGGCTGCGGACCGAATCTCAGGGCCTCACACGTGCTTCCCGCATGAAACTATACACCGCAGAAGCACACAGCTCCTTCTCTCTCTTCACTGCTGTAACCCCCCTGCAAATGGGGGTTCCCAAAAGACTTCCAGGAGCTTGCTTGAATGCTCCAAGCCTGAATGGTGTTTGGCATTTAAGCCATTTATCAGTGAGTGTTTTTAGAACCTCTGGTACTGTCTCTTTAAGAGCTGTCTGCTTGCAGACATAATTAGTTGTATGGGGACTGTGTGTTTCCTTGATTGAGTACCACTCGAGCTGCTGCCAATTCACTCCATTTTGCAGTCACTAGGAGTGCAAAGGGAACCTATCTGAAAGATGTAACTGTTTGCCAGAAACCATTTAGAGTAATAATGAAATTACAGTTTGTCTAACCTGCTTTGCAGTCAGAACTGTGTCTGCCTAGTTCCCCATTCTGGTTTTGAACTGCTGAACTGGACCAATCAGTGTGGGGTAAGCTAGCTCTAAAATGGTGCCTTGGACGAATCAGAACTTGGACTCATAATCTGAGCCAGCCACAAGAGGATTGTATGGGCAGTGACTCTGGGAGATGTAGAGACTTCGCCTTTTTGACCAACAGGAGCAGTCTATTGTGAGTGACAGCCAATCCAGTCAAGAACTGGGAGGAACTCAAAGGAAGTGCCCGGTTTTGTCTGTTGGAGTTTGAGTTTTAGCTCTGGCAGTGAAGGGGAAGGAACCTCGTGCTCCTTCAGTGCACAGTTTTAGTCGGAAACGGTAAGGTCCGAGTTCGGTCCGCAGCTTGTGTAACTGCTTGTTAGGACTGAATCTGTCCTGTGAAGAGAATCAAAGGATAACTGAAGAGTAGAAACCAGGCTCACCCTGTAGAAGACTGGAGAAATTGCTGAATTGCACTCGTCTGTCAGGAACTGAATCTGCTGTGTGTTCTCCGGTATTGTGCAGTAATTGCGATCGGATAGAGAAGCAGCCTGCCTGGCATAGTACTTTCTTTTGCCATATAAATGTGTGAGGAGTCCGTGAGCTCAAGAGTAGCCCTGCTGACATTGAAGGACCCTATCTTGTTTGGAGGTCGTGAGTACTAATTCAGGGTCGCCCTGTTGAATTGCCACATTGAATCCAAATAGAATTACTGTACTGCTGACTGTTTAACTAATTTTCTTTTCTCTGTGTGAAAGGGCCCCTACCAGCTGCCACGGTTTGGACTAGCCACTAGGGCTTGGGTACCCAGGGACAGTAACTGGTAGGATAGGCCTGTGCACAGAGCCATAGGTAGATGAGTAAAGTATAAGCTAATTAACCTGATTTCCCCCTGTCCTTGTTATATTCCCCCTAAATAAATCAGAGCTGCTTGTTTCAGCAAAGTTATACTGCCTGAGGTATTTGTCTATGTTAAAGTATTGTACTGTGATTGTTGCACTGTATCTTATTTTACAGGAGGTCCCAGTGCCTGAACCAGCCCTGGGGGTAAGTGTATACTGTGAAGGTAGTTCTGATATATTGTGTGGGCCACTAGTGGGAAGAAAGGGGGGTTGCAGTGTCCCAGAGGGCTGTGACCAAGTAAGTTTAACTATTGCAAACCCTGACCTCTGGGTGGAGGCACCCGCCATTGGATCCAGGCCCCTCAACCTGTTAGTGGCAAATCAGGCAGGGGTAGTAGCCCCTGGGATAGCGCCATCTAGGGGTTACACTGCCACAACTGATCTGATCTTTCCAGTCACAGAGCAGGGCATTTCCTTTAGCTCCACACTATTCTGTTGGCTGATTCAGCTGTCACTAACAATAAGACTCATTCTGTTGGTAGAAAAAGGCGCCAAGGTCAAAACTACATTTTCCAGAGTCACTGCCCATACAATTCCCTTGTGGCTGGCTCAAAATTAAGAGTCGAAGTTCTGATTCGTCCACAGGCTCCATTTTAGGGAACCCTTAACCCAATTGGCCCAGCACAGCAGTTTAGGTCCAAAATGGACGGGTAACACACACAGAGTCCCAGCTGCAAGAAAGGCAGGTTAGACAAACTGCATTTTACTTAACACTAACTGGTTTCAGGCAAACAGTTGCATCTTTCATTTAGGCTCCCTCTGCGCTCTAAGCAACTGCAGAAATGGAGCTATTTCTCCGCAGCTCGGGCTGGATTTGAGCATTAAATACACAGTCCTCACATACAAACTAATTAAGTCTGCAAGCAAACAGGTCTTAAAGAGACAGTACGCGGAGGTTCAAATAGCCCTCACTTAGAACCACATTTTAACAGCTCAGATGCCGAACACCGCCCAGACTTGGAGCATTCAGGTAAGCTCCTGGAAGACTTTTGGGGAACCCCCATTTGCAGGGGGGTTACACCGGCACTCTCTGGCATGAACATTTAAACTGCTAAAATGCAGGACACCAGCTTGGTAGTGAACATTTAGGCAAGCTCAAAGAAGACTTTTCGGGAACCCCCATTTGTAGGGGGTTACAAATGCACTTGTCAAGTGTGTTGAAAGGTACTCAGCCGTTGGCGCCTGCCTTGCAGTTCTCCTGGGATATGCATTATTTCTTTAGAAATGCATGCCCTGTCATATACAAACATACGAAATGCCAGAAGAAACCGGCCATGTGGTCTATCGAGTCTGCTCTATTGTGCAGCTAGCCCCTTATCTTGCTGCTGCCGCACCCCTCCTTCCCTTCCCCACAGTCATCCCCCCTCACTCTGTCCCACCCCCTCTTGAAGCAGGCCACCGTCCTACAGGAAACCACCTCTTCAGGTAGAATGTTCCACTTGTATACAACCTTTCTGTGAAATAATGTCTCCTGATTTCCCTCCTGAGTTTTCCTCCCTCCAGCCTCAGTTGGTGCCCTCTAGTATCCCTCCCCCTTCTGATCCGGAATATCTCTCCTGTATTAGCCTTGTTTATCCACCTCAGATACTTAAAAGTCCCAGTCATGTCTCCCTTATCCCACCTCTCCTCCAAGGAATACATGTTGAACCTGTTCAGTCTTTCCTCGTGGGAATTCCCCTCCACACCGTGGACCATTTCACCGCTCTGCACTACACCCCCTCTAATAGCCTGATGTCCTTTTTCAGGAATGGGCACCAGTACTGCATGCAGTATTCCAGGTGTGGCCTGACCAGTGACTTGTACAAGGGAAGGATCACCTCACTACTTCTAGAAGAGATCCCCCTCGCTATGCAGCCCAGCACCTTATTGGCTGTCACTGCTGCCTTCCTGCACTGAGCTGAGTTGTTCATATTCCCTGTTATGATCACCCCCAGGTCCTTTTCCTCATCTGTGTTCCCCAACTGCACCCCTCCCAGCTGATAGCTCCTCCTTTGGTTCTTAGCTCCGAAGTGCAGTACCTTGCACTTCTTGGCATTGAACCCCAACTGCCATGTTTCTGACTACTCTTGTAGTTTAGTCAGGTCTTCCTGCAGTCCCCTCCACCCTTCAACGTCATCTACCACAGCTCCCATCTTGGTATCATCTGCGAACAGACTGATCTTACTCTGGGTCCCGTGTGAGATATCTGCTATGAATATCCCAAACAGCACTAGTCCCTGTACCGATCCCTGTGGCACCCCACTTGTTACCTGTCTTGGCGATGAGTTTCTCCTCCACCACCACCCCCCTTGGCTACCTCCCCTTCAGCCAGTTATTGAGCCAGTTGCCCATCTTAGTAATCACCCCTACATACTCCAGCTTCACCCCAGCCTCCCATGTGGCACTGAATCAAAGGCCTTGCTAAATTCCAAGTACAGGACATCCACTGCATGGCCCCTGTCCAGTTTTCTGGTTACCTAATCATAGTACTCAATCAGATTTGTCTGACAGGACCTGCCTGAGACAAATCCATGTTGTTGCCTGCCCTGGAGACCGTTATCCTCTAAAAATGTTACCAGTCTCTCCTTAAGAATTATCTCCGTAAGTTTCCCCACAATTGATGTGAGGCTGACTAGTCTGTAGTTACCTGGATTGTCCTTTGGGCAACATTTGTGAATGGATACCACATGGGCCATTCTCCAGACCTGTGGTATGCATCCTGTGTTCAGAGAGATGTTAATGAGGTCAGCCAGTGGTCCTGCCAGGTACACTGCCAGTTCCTTGAGTACCCTAGGGGAATGCCATCAGGCCCTGGTGCCTTGTTCTCCCGCAGTGCCCTCAGTCCTTCCAGTACCCTGCTCTCTGTAATTTCCCCATCTGTCACCCCCTCCCCTTCCCTGCCCACTCCACCCCTCCCCTGAGGTACCCATCATGGGTTACTGCTTCTTCTACCACCATGGTAAAGACATAACTAATTGCAACAGAGTGGTCCTGAAAACGAGCCTCACCCAGTGATCCCTGTCCTGTATAAAGATCAATTAATTTGATTGATTATGTGAAGAATTGTCTTTAGCCAACAAGTGACTTTAGTCACATGATCATCAACCAACTCTGCATCAGCTGGTAGCCTCTTCAGAGAAAACACCCCCCAAGTAATGAGATGAGATTTACACCATTCTCTTAATATCGTTTGCATGCAGGGGAAGAGAGGGCACATGGTGCATGTCAGTAAAATATATTCCATTGTAATAAGTGAGAGCTGATGGGGATTTGGGGTGGAACGAAAATGAGTCCCCTAGTACCTCACTTGGTGGTCAGTAGTCCCCCTTTCTGCCTTCTGTAACATATTATCTCAGCCTGATGTGTGGCACTGCTGATGAGGACTGTGACAGTAATGACTATTAATTCCTGAACACCTTGAGTAATAGGCTCTTTACATTTCTAATTTGACTAATGAATATTAGGCACTGTTTGGGCTATTTGGGACTTAGATTACCCACTACAGAAAAATACAAATTGCCCTTCCCACTGCCCCAGGTGACCAGGCTAGTTCCATTCCCCCAGTCATCTTCCATCCTCCTCTTTCAACTACTAATATAGTAAACCTATCACATTTCTAACCCGCCACCCCCTGCTCTCGGCCCTATAGGCAAAAGCTCAGTAGTGTAGTTGCCCTCCCCCTCCAAAACTATGGCAGGGGAATAGCTAAAATTTCAGTAACACAGTTACGTTGCCTTTCCCCACTGTGCCAGTTGACATCTCTGAGGCGAGTTGGTGGGGAACAGGGAGAGCAGTGCTGTCTGCCAAGTATCACTTAGTGACATTAGGCAGACTGTAGTATAGGACCACATAGGAGCGCATTGCTGTATATACAATAGGAAAGGACTGGGTGAGTCACCCATCAAGGATGTGTGCCACAGACATGGTAGGCATTAGTGCCCCTAAATTAGGTTTCTTCTGTCAGTTTTGAATCCCCTGACTGGTGAAATGGTCCCACTCAGGATCGATCCCCCCAGCTTCATCAGCTGGCTTTACTGTTGCACTTACCTGCTGCTGTTATCCAGTGCCCTCTGCCAGAGCATGTTGGCAGAGCTCAGTTGCCTGTGTGGGCCTATGAGGGACCGGTCCACCATCCTGCCAGGGTCGGGGGTTTTTCCTCCTTGATTTTCTCCCTGGACCCATGTCATGTGCAGTGACACATTGTCCACATTCCACCTCTGTGGAGGTGGCCACTGGCATCTAATGAGTATGGTATCTTCTCTGATATCCCACTGCATTGCCACCTAGAATGTCTAGGTGGCAGCCACTGAGCGAGACACCCACCCCGAGGAAGGAGAACTGTCCTCGAGATGCACAATCCACCCTCTCCAGCCGACCCCGAGGAGCAACCTGTGTCCGTTTCTGAACCCGGGTCACTGGCATAGCTGGATGTGAGGTGCACAGCACCTCAGCCCTCCATGCCACTGAGCTGGCCTCCCTAAATTAGTTTTAAATTGAACCTCAAAGTTTTTTGTTTTTTTCTAACCAGGAGAGACACACTAAGCTGAAAGCTTATTTACAGGTGCGACCTTTGAGCACAAGGAAGTTAAGAGACTTGCTCAGGGTCACACAGTGTGCAAGTAGGGGCTGTGGGATGCAAACCCAGGTCTCCAGGTTTGCAGCGTAAAGCCTTAAATCACTCGAAGTGCGAGTTTCATTAACAGCTGCATCATATTCTCCACTCTGTTTCTCCCCCCTCAAGTAGGCTTAACTCTCTGACGCAGGCACCTTCTCACCAATGCTGAAGCAATGTCTAAATGTTATACCTTTAGGTAAATGCTATTCCCAATCTTGTAATCCACACCAATTTATTGTCTACCTAGCTTGTAATGTATTGTTTTGTACCAATGCAATTTTGTACTTGCTTGTAATGTAGTGCTTTGTATGTAATGCTATGTACCTGTTCACTTTCTTCTTGTAACCGACACAGAACCTACAAATGAGCATCCTCTCACAGGTATTCTCCAAGATATAATTAAATAAAACAAAAAATGTTAGTCACAACTGAAGGGACAAAAAGGAAAGCTGGTCCAAACATTCCCAAGGTGCAGTATCGACTCCAGCCAGGACCTTCACAGTAGGAGCACCTGCTTAGCCATGTCTGAAACACTCAGAGCTTCTCTTGCTTCAGAGTTAAACTGGACACCCACCAAGCCTCAATCATTGCTGTAATAAAAACAGCTGTAAAAAGCCACTAGGTGGCATAGGTTACATACTGTATGTACTGCAGTGCTGGTGCAGCTTGGAATAATTAACGAGTGACGCAAAGTTTCATTTGTAAGAAGACTACTCAAAGAAGAAACAGGGAAATGGATTGTTTTCTCAGATTATGACCTACAGTCACCCTGAAACATCAGATACTGTACACGCTGTAGTGTTTTTTTCATACACGATGTCACAAAAAATGGTGTAATTCACAACCAACAGAATAAATAAATAAATAAGTAAAATGCATTGGTGGGGGAATAACATATAGAACAATACATGAGGTGGTGTGTTTACTGAGAATTTTACACACACCTGAGGTGCTGGATGCTACATAAACCCCTGAGAGCAAAGCTCGAGAGATTTATTTAAGCATCCAACACCATGGGTGTGTATACCACCTCATGTATTATTTTATATAACTGCTGGGGAGCGTTTGTTTTCCACAGCAATTATATAAAATACAAACACATCGCTCTGCAGTCACAGTCTGGTAGGGTTCAAGCGGGGTCCAAAGCTGTCGGGTTCAAGCGGGTGTGGAAATCTTTTTTTTTTAATATAAAATGGTTCATCCTTAGGGTGTATTTCCAAGAGCTAAGTTCATTTTAAAAAAAAATTTACTTATGGCAGTGTCCAAGTGGTGGAGAAGTGCCCGCCGCCACAAAGGGAGGATGGCCAGCTGGTGCATGCATGGAGCGAAGGAAAGTCGGTGCACATTCGCAAATTATAACTGGGATCCTCTATGGGAAAAAACACTTCCAGGTTATTATTTATTTCTTATGTATGTTCTTCAATGAAAGGAGGAGAAATTAACATGACTCATGGGTGCAACCACAGCTTAACAGCTGGGGGGGATCACACGAATGTACCAAGTCTTTCACGCCAATGTCAATGTCATTTGCCATTTTTGTAGGGCCTAAAAAATTGGAGGGCTGACATGAATCAAGCAAGTCTTTCCAGCCAATGGCAATATCATTGGCCATTTAACAAGGCCTAAAAATTGAAGGGGACTGGTCCCACTCATTGCCTCCTGCTGGATGCTCACAGGGCCCCGACAAGCATGAGCAAGTAGGAGTAATATTTCCCACTGCCTATCAAAACTCAGTTTATTGAAACGTAACAGCTGTACTAGTTTGCCTTCAATTTTGACGCTCCTCTGATATACTGTATTGCTGTATATGACTTGCATTTTTGTAATGTAAATCCTGTTCAGCAGTTTCACCTCTTGATCTATCTCCACTCCCCCTCACCCCCAGGATGCATCTGGAAACTAACTGTTAGCAGCTCAGTATATCTTTCCTGGTGAAAACTTTGAAATAAATTCATGCTGCAGCTTTTTGCTGACCTACTGCAGGATGCAACACCAGCACATGTCCACTAGAGGGAAGCAACAGCACATCACAGTGAAGTTATTTCAAGTTACTATGTGGTCAAATTGCTCTCAGTTTAGTGCCAGATGTCTGTGCTGCATGTGTGTGTATCTGCAGGGCGATAGCTAGAAGAATATAATTAGTATCTCAGTATACATAGCCATGTTTGTTTCTTTGCCCTATAGTAAACCCCATGTTGCACTTAAATTTTACAGTTTCCATCAAAGAATTCCCAGTTGGTATCCATAGAACTCAGTTAAACAAGCATTTGTCAATGCCGAATGTTGATTGCGTTGGTGTGTTGAGCTCGCTCACTGCCCCTCTGTCACTCGCTCAGTCTGTTTCTCCTAGTGCTGCAGGCTGCTCTTTTGTACTGGGCTCCTGCCTGCGTTGGCAAGTTGTTCTGCCCACTAAGAAATCTGCAGCTGTCCCGACAGAGCTGCACTGAGGTGGCTCACTCCCCCTCTCTCACTCATTCCATTTCTCCTGGTGCTGCAGGCTGCCCTTTTGTACTGGGCTCCTGCCTCTGTTGGTGGCTTTTTCTGGCCACAAAGAAATCTGCAGCAGTCCCGACTCAGGTCTGTTGAGCCTGCTGACTCCCCGTCTGTCACTCACTCGTTCCGTTTCTGCTGGGGTTGCAGGCTGGCCATTTGTACTGGGCTCCTGCCTGCATTGCCACCTTTTTCTGCCAAAAAACAAATCTGCAGAAGTCATGACAGAGCTCCATTGAGCTTGCTCACTCCCTTTCTGTCTCTCCCTCATTGTGTTTCTCCCGGCGCTGCAAGCTGCCCTTTTGTACTGGGCTCCTGCCTCTGTTGGTGCCTTTTTCTGCCCAGAAGGAAATCTGCAGCAGTCCTGACAATGCTCCGTTCAGCTCGCCCACTCCCCTTCTCTCACTCGCTCATTACATTTCTGCCTGCGTTGCAGGCTGCCATTTTGTATTGGGCTCCTGCCTGCATTGCTTCCATTTGCAGCAGTTACAATACAGCTCCATTGAGCTCGCTCACTCCCCCTCTCTCACTCGCTCATACTGGTTTTTCCGCCACTGCAAGCTGCCATTTTGCACTGGGTCGCTGCATGCGTTGCTGCCTTTTTCTGCCCACAAACAAATCTGCAGCAGTCCCAACAGAGCTCCGTTGAACTCACTCACTCCACCTCCCTCACTCGCTCATTCTGTGTCTCCTGCTGCTGCAGGCTGCCCTTTTATCCTGGGCTGCTGCCTGCATTGGTGGCTTGTTCTGGCTAGAAAGAAATCTGAAGCAGTCCCAACACAGTTCCATTGAGCTCGCTCACTCCCCCTCTCTGACTCACTCATTCCGTTTCTGTCCGTGCTGCAAGCTGGCCTTTTGTACTGGGCTCCTGCCTGCGTTGCCGCATTTTTTGCCCACAAAGAAATCCACAGCAGTCACAATAGAGCTCCGTTGAGCTCTCTCACTGCCGCTCTGTCACTCACTCATTCTGTTTCTCTTGGTGCTGCAGGCAGGGCTTGTGTACAGGGCTCCTGGCTGCTTTGGCACCTTTGTCTGTCCACAGAGAAATTCGCAGCTGTACCGACAAAGCTCCGTTGAGGTCGCTCAGTCTCCCTCTGTCACGCGCATTCTGTTTGTCCTGGCGCTGCAAGTGGCCCTTTTGTACGAGGCTCCTGCCTGCATTAGCGCCTTTTTCTGCCAACAAAGAAATCCGCAGCAGTCCTGATAGAGCTCCATTGAGCTCACTCAGTCCCCCTGTCTCATTGACTCGTACTGTTTCTCACACCGCTGCAGGCTGGCCATTTCTACTGGGCCCCTGCCTGCATTGATGGCTTTTCCTGCCCACAAAGAAATCCACAGCAGTCCTGACAGCACTCCGGTGAGTTCGCTCACTCCCCCTCCCCACTTGCTCTCTCGTTCTGTTTCTCCCAGTACTGCAAGCTGCCCTTTTGTACTGGCCTCTTGCATTGGGGCCTTTTTCTGCCCACAAACAAATCTGGAACAGTCCCAACAGAGCTCAGTTGAGCCCGGTCACTCCCCCCTCTCGCTCGTTTCATCTTAATCTGTCCCAAACACTGATGTCCCACAGCGAACGTGCTATTCTCCGTCAGGAGTGCAAAAACATATTTTAGCCAGGATGTGAAAAATGACAGCTGTACTGTTCATAAGGAGGTGTGAAAGAATGCCACTGTTAAAAATGTGGCGTGAAAAGATTATAAATTTGCAAAGTTACAAGGGTGCGTGGAAACAGTTGAATGCACGTTTGTAACACAGTCATGTTATGGAGTTTTGTCACCAGATTTTCAACATAAGGATTTTAGGACCTCTGCTCATGAACAGTGACACTGTCATTTTCTTAATCTGTCCTGAACACTGATTTCCCACAGTGACTACGTTATTCTGTGCCGCAACTGTGAAACCACATTTCAGTCAGAGTGTGAAAAATGACAGCTGTACTGCTCATAAGGAGGTGTGAAAAAATGCCATTGTTGAAAATGTGGCATGACAATAGTACAAATCTGCAAAGTTACAAAGGTGTGTGGAAAGTGTGCAGCACACACTTGTGACACACTCATTTGATGGGCTATCATCACCAAATTTTCAACATAGGCATTTTAGGACCTCTGCTCATGAACAGTATCACTGTCATTTTATTAATCTGTCCCGGACAGTGATTTCCCACAGCGACTGCTCTATTCTGCGCCAGAACTGCAAAAATACATTTCAGCCAGGATGGGAAAAATGACAGCTGCGCTGTTCATGTGTAGATGTGGGGAAATGGCAATTTTGAAAATCTGGAGTGAAAATATTATAAATTCGCGTAGTTACGAGCAAGCATGCTTGCAAACTGCGTAACGCACGCTCGTAACACAGTCATTTTATGGAGTATCATTACCAAATCTACAACATAGCCATTTCAGGACCTCTACTCATGAACAGTGTCACTGTCATTTTCTTACTCTGTCCCGAACACTGATTTCCGACAGCAACTGTGCTATTCTGTGCCGGAAGTGTGAAAACACACTTCTGCCAGGATGTGAACAATGACAGCTATACTGTTTACAAGGAAGTGTGACAAAATGCCAATGTTGAAAATCTGGCATGAAAATATTGCAAATTCACGAAGTTACGAGCGTGCATAGTAACTGTGCAGCGCACGCTCGTAAAACAGTCATTTTTTTGGATTTTTCCCACCAAATTTGCAACATAGGCTTTTTGAGAGCCCACCTAATGAACACTGGCACTGTCATTTCATTAATCGGCCCCCAAAGGTGATTCCACGCAGTGACCGCAAAATCACCCCTCAGGCCCGATTAACGCCATGACAGTGACAGTATTCATGAGGAGGGGTCCCAAAAACCTCATGTTGAAACTTTGGTGTCAAAATTCCAAAAATGCCAGAGAGATGCAGCAAAGTTGGAAAAACCCTATTTATTACATTATACAGCTTACTGGCATTTCCTCAGTTTGCGGTTGGCTTTGAAGAGTGCAGACGTGTTCCTGGTCCACCGAAGATTGTTGCGCCCAGCTCCGTAGGTAAGTATGGGGTGAGGGAGGGGTGTGGGGAGGCAGGATGCGCAGTGGGTGGGTGCAGGTTGCGGGTTGGAAGGCTGAGAGTCTACGAGGAACAGTTTCCTTTTTTTTAGGTACAAAAAAAAACTAAAGACTTTGAGGGACCATTTTTCCCTTTACAGGGCCATGTGGCATGCTGGGGTGGGCTCCCAGGGTGCCACCAATGGCTTTCTTTTTTGGAGGGGCCAGCTGTAGCCGACAGGGGATTGAGCACCCTCATCGGCAAACAACAAAAGAGGGGGATTCCTTTATGCCGACAGGGATTGGGCACCCCCGTCGGCAAACAACAAAAGGGAGGGGGTGTCCTTTGTGCCAACGGGGACTGGGCACCCCTGTTGGCAAACAACAAAATGGGGGGGATTCATTTTTGTTGACAGGGATTGGGCACCCCGTTGGCAGACAGTTAAACAGGGGGAGGGCTACATTATGCCGACAGGGAGTAGGCTCCCCCGTTGGCAGACAAACATGGTGGAGGGGGGTTAATATTGTTTGTGAACATAGCGGCAACTCGCCGCCATCTTCACAAACAATATCATGGTTTTTTCATCCCGCCGTGCAATGACTGGTTGCTTCCTCATTGCAGCGGATAGCTTACACTGCAATGACGAGGTGGCCCCTGATTGCAGAGGCTAAATTGTCACAAGTAGGTGCAAATGTTTCAAACTTGTGTTACCAGCAGCCTACCATGGCATTGGGGGAGGTGGGACAAGCCTTTGCAGGCTGTGGGGGCATTGGCCACAACAGTGCCCTGCCTCCACATCCTGCTTCTCAGCAAGCTGTCTCAATATGTTTCTTGTGCTGTGCGCAATCAACATAAAAAAACATCATCCCAAATTAGAATCTCGGGACCCTCGTTCCTTAATGACTTAGATATGCTCATTAAAATAGGATCCAGTTCATGTTTCCTTTACTGTAGATCAAGGGAGAAAGCATCATGTGACACTCTTGACCGATCACAGCATTTCTTACATTTGCACGTGAAGCACCCTTAGTTTAATTAGAGTGCCTCATGCAAAGCACCATAGCAACAGATGATCCCCCAATGGGAATGCTGATCCAGTGGCAATGGCTGCTTGCCCAATATGCTAGTCAAGTAGCAATGGATGCTCACCCAGTGAGAATGCTGGTCCAGTAGCAGTGGATGCTCACCCAATGGGAATGCTGGTCCAGTAGCAATGTATGCTTGCAAAGTGGTAATGCTGGTTTGGTGGCAATGGATGCTCACCCAATGGGAATGCTGATCCAGTGGCAATGGATGCTTGCAAAGTGGGAATGCTGATCCAATGGATGCTCGCCCAGTGGAAATGCTGGTCCAGTAGCAATAGATGCTTGCAAAGTGGGAATGCTGTTTCAGTGGCAATGGATGCTTGCCCAATGGTAATGCTGATCCAGTGGCAATGGATGCTTGCCCAGTGGGAATGCTGGTCCTGTAGCAATGGATGCTTGCCCAGTAGGAATGCTGGTCCTGTGGCAAATGGATGCTCACCCAATGGAAATGCTGGTCCAGTAGCAATGGATGCTCCCCCAGTGGGAATGCTGGTCTGGTGGCAATGAATGCTTGCCCAGTGGGAATGCAGGTCCAGTGGCATTGGATGCTCGTCCATTGGGAATGCTGGTCCAGTAGCAATGGATGCTTGCCCAGTGGGAATGCTGGTCCAGTGGCAATGGATGCTAGCTCAGTGGAAATGCTGGTCTGGTGGCAATGGATGCTCGCCCAGTGGGAATGCTGATCCAGTGGCAATGGATGCTTGCCCAATGGGAATGCTGGTCCAGTGGCAATGGATGCTCCCCCAGTGGGAATGCTGGTCTGGTGGCAATGGATGCCCGACCAATGGGAATGCTGGTCCGGTAGCAATGGATGCTTGCCCAGCGGGAATGCTGATCCCGTGGCAATGGATTCTCACCCAATGGGAATGCTGGTCCAGTAGCAATGGACGCTTGTCCAATGGGAATACTAGTCAGATGGCAATGGATGCTCATGCAATGGGAATGCTGGTCCAGTTTTGAAAAAGAAAATGTACTTTTCTAAGCTATACACAGTCCCTATCTGCAATAAGTTGGTATGCCTCTCATCGCCATTTGTTGCAGGTTAAGAGAGGTTTCACTCATGTTCATTGCATGTCAGAATAACTTAACTTCAGGTTGTGGTTTTCACACATGACAAATGCACAAGAAACCCCTCTTACCCTGCAAAGTGTGGCTCCGGGGGACATTTTAACACTTAACCCTTCCTCTGTTCACGATACATTGCTTATGCCTGCTGTGAAATCATCATCCTTTGCTTGTTACATCACAACCTGTTGCCATGGAAATAATTCTGATGTCACAAGCAGAAAACTGTGACTCCATTGCAGGAAAAGCAGCAGGGAACAGATGAAGACTAATGGGCTAAGATCCTGTTTTCATGCAAAAGTCTTCATAACTGATTGCCCAAAATTCAAGTCTGTTTGGAATCTGATTAGACTGGAGTCCTGCCAGCACCAGACGTAATTGCTTTGCACTAACCAGGGAAATTATTTCAAGGAAACGTATTGTAAAAGCATAAAGCTTACTGCAGGGCATTTTCTTAGTTTATTTTCCTGGGATAGCCTAGCTGAGTGCTTCCAATATCACTGCATACCTACGAAACAATCTCTTACTTTAGGTCCTTGTTAATGTAACAACTGCCTACACTTCTCAACTGTTTCAAATCTTGAAACTGGTAAAATGTATGAATGCATGAAATTCTCTGGATTTCTGTTTAATGTCTTGGTCATTCTACACATTTTGAAGCCTTTTTTACTTGTTTCCTCCCCACTAAGCCAATCCCCTACTTTCACCCACCCACTAACACCCATGACATCTTCCCATGCAAAACTAAACCACCACCCTTACCCACCTTCTAGCACCCATGACAACCCACATGCAAAACCAACACCTACCCTTATCCACCCTCTAGCATCCATGACATCCCCCATGCAAAACAACCCCCACCCTCACCCACCCTCTGGCACCCATGACATCCTCCCTCCCACAAAACCAAGTCCCCACCCTCACCCACCCTCTAGCACCCATGACATCCTCCCTCCCACAAAACCAAGTCCCCACCCTCCCACCCTCTAGCACCCACAACATCTCCCCATGCAAAACCAACTTCCCACCCTCACCCACCCTCTTGAACCCATGATGTTCTTCTCATGCAAAACCAACTCCCACCTTACACACCCTCTTGCACACATGACATTCGCCCAACCAAACCCACCGCCTTTACCCACCCTCAGGCACCCATGCAATCCTCCACCCACACAAAAACAACCTCCCACTGTTACGCATCCTTTAGCACTCATGACATTCTCCTCCCCTCACAAAACTAATGACCCACCATTACCCACCCTCTAGCACCCATGACAGCCCACCATGCAAAACCAACCTCCCACTCTCACTCACCCTCTAGCACCCATGACATCCTCCCCCATGCAATACCAATCCCCCAACCTTACATATCCTCTAGAAACCGTGACATTCCCCATGCAAAACCAGCCCTCACCCGCACTCACCCTCTAGCAACCATGACATCCCAATAGTATATACATAATATCCCTAAGCTTACTAAGAAGTGGAGCAAAATTCAGGGAGTGCCTTCACACATTTTTCATAAGGTGGTTTTCACAACAAAAGTAGCATCAATTTTTGTAAGTCAAAATCTGTTTTTGTAAGATAAGACCCTGTTTTTATGGGTCTTAACGTTCATAAAATCAGGTTAAAGAATGAACAACTTGGGAGCATCCAGGAAAACAAAAACAAGATTTTGCTGGTGCTAACACAGCTGGTCATGTTTTTTTCTGTTCGTTAAAGTTTGCGTTGTTTGTAGTATTGTGTGTAAATATGGCACTTTCAGGCTGGCCTGGTGGTACAGAGGGCTGAGGCATCCAGTGCCTTACCTCTTACCACACTGGCAACCTGGGGTTGAGAGCAAGCTTGGGGCATCAGGAATTGGCTGGGGAGGAGAGGATTGACATCTGCTGTACTGCTATCCTCTTTGGGGGAGGAGGGGTTTCTGACTCCCAGCCACTAGCGACTTCTGTGGAGACAGGGAGTACACTAGCCGTGGTCACATTGGGAATGGGGGGAAGCACTGGCGGATGTCCTGTGGGAGGGATCTGTGCTGGATGTCATTGTACGTCTGCGCCTCTGGGGAGAACCATGGAAACACAGGAAACATCCTACGCATTGGGAGGAAGACACCACTCTAGCCCGCCACGTCCTTTGCTGGCTCCTGCTGTCTGGACCGGACCACCCCTGTCCTTCACCTCCACCTGTGCCTGGCGTGAGATTTAGAGGTATGTTCACCATGGAACAGAAGGTGGCCCCGCACCAGGGGGTCATGACCAGGGGGAGGACACCACAAAGGCGAGTTGCAAGTGGATCAGGGGAACAGGATCCCAGTAGAGAGGAGCACAGCAGGATGGGATCAAAGCAGAGCTGTCTGATGGGGCCCCAACATGCGGCAACAGGAAGGAAATAGAATTGAAAAAAATTAAAAATAAAAATATGGCACTATCAGTTATTGTTATGTTAAAGAGTACAATAATTCATGTTTTTATATTTTTTTTGGTAGCAGGCCTTACTGTTTCACTAATGTCATGTTTACAATTTTATTTATTTGAGAACCACATCCACCCTTTTTTTTACATTTTTTATATCGCGCCCACAGAGGAGGGCTTTGACACAGTGGCACTGCTTTTTACTAAGGCTCCATTAAACATTCAGAGTGGTTCAACTCTCCCTTACCCCAAAAATTTACAGTTTTACCCCCTAACCCCAGTCCCATACCCACTTATAGCCCCCTACACATGGTGACAGCATGTGAGAAGAAAGGGCACCAAAGCAGGTACCTACCTCCCAGTGATCCACCACTTAACTACTGCACTGCAGCAAGCTCACAGCACATTGACTGGCTTGGACCCTTTGGTCTAGGGACATCTCTAGACTCATGAGAGGCCTGGGGCACTGGCACCCAAACATTAATAATAAAGCAGGAGTTTGGGGGCCAAGCCACCTAGACTCCCAAATGGGGTCCAGAAGCATCACCCCACTGCGGTGGGGGAAGCCACAGTGATTTAAGACTTGTAAATGCAACAAATCTGGTGGGTCCAGAGCCCCTACTGTACCAGCTCCTGAGAACTGACCTGTGTCTCCTACCCTGGTAGCACCCCATCTTTCTTAGCCTTGAAGGGCTTTTCTACTAGCACCTCTGCCCAAGCTCTTACAACATCTTGGGGCTCTTTTTTTTTCTTGGTCTATTTTCCTCTCTCCCTGCATGCGAGAATGAAGGTGGCCAGGTGAGCCAATGTTGTATCTGGCTGGGGGGTGCAAGAAAAGCCCAGCTTAACTTAGCCTGGCTATTAGATCTGCAGCCAAACCCACTGCATCTATGAAAATGCCTGGTCAAAGAGTGCAAAATTTTGCCCCCTCCCACACTGCTGTGGTGGCAGTCAGGTCTCCAAATGTCCCAGCCTGAAGCTTAAACAAAGCAGAGGATCAAAGAAAGCATTGAAAGTTATATCCCTGGCACTGTTATCCTGTGCGCCGTGGTGTCAGTAGTGCCAAAATGTTTTCGTGCACTTGATCACTGCGCGATAACGGCGATCACCTTTAGGCTTTCGCCGTTATCACATAGAACCACACCAGCTCACGTCAGCACCGTACACTTCCTTTTCCACCCTCCTGCCACCTGTGCACCTGTTCCTCACTTTGAGAATTGAAGAGACAGACTCTGGACCGCAACAACACCAAGTAATTCAATGTAGGCCACTCCACCACCAGGGAGCAAAGACTGGCAGTGCCTGGCCAGTCAGTCAATGCAGATCTGAAGCACAAGCAATGTAGCCCATTGTTTTGTGTGAGGACGAACAGCAACATTTAAACTGATGGACCTTTCCTAAATATTTTTATTGTTATATCTTTTCAGTTATCACTAGATGGTGCTATATACACAGGGTTCTACTGGAATCAACAATTGCCAAGCCAATGCTTTTTTTATACCATTCTGCACCATGTTATACATAGAAACTAACCCCGTAGCCTTATTTTATTTATTTATTGGATTTTACTAACCCGGTGAGGCCGCCGAGACTTGCGTTCCTTCTTCAGGAGTGACTCAGGATAAGTTACATACACTAAATGGAACTCCCATGATACAGCATCATGTGCAGGAAGACAGTGCAAACAGCATGAACAATGGTAGGTTGTACATCAGTCTTTACTGTGAAGAAGAACGACAATTGATACATTCAGTTCAATAGGACAAAGTGCAGTTGTTCAGTTTCATGATTTTCGGTACATCACATTAGGTTCTGAGATACAGAGGCAGTTTGTTCCTGCATAGGCTTATATAGGCTCAGCAGAAGCCGGTACAGCTATGCTTGGGGTGGGGGGGGCTGTTTGAGTTTTCCTTGAAGGACTGGTACGTACAGCTGCTCCTGGATAAGTACAGGAAGATCATTCCAGTGTAGTGGTGCTCTATGTGAAAAGGACCAGTGTGGCCCAAAGATATCTGTGTGCTGGGGACTTCTAGCAGGAGTTGTGAAGAGTATTGGGGATAAGGTCTTGTGAGCTTCCAGGATAATATGTCACAGAGACTAGGAAGGTAGATCTTAAATGTCTTGTAGGCCAGACAAAGGGATGGGTAGTGAAGGCATTTTTTCAAATGAGGGCCAGTAAAGGGAGGCAAGCACGTGACAGTGATGCTCTCTATTCCCTGATCCAGACACAAACCAACCAATTCTGTGGTACAGAGTTTTCAGTTTAGTTAGCGCCACATGCTTTAGGGAGGATAGGATTGGAGCCCCATTCTGTATTGTAGGGAGAAGAACACTGCTGGCTACAGACTGAGGGGCTTTATTAGTTACATACAGCTTGAGCCTATAGAGCAGCCCCAGCTTTTCAGAAAGGAGTTTAGAGATGCGTTCAGTGCGGATCTTAAAGGAGAGCTCCTGGGCAAGCCAAACACTAGTTCTATTATGCTTTCTATGAATATGATGCTCCTAGTGTTTACTCTTGATGCTTGAGTTAACATAAGAGTCACCATGTGTTGTGGACTTATGTGCTTTACCTACATTACCTTTGCTATGCTTTTTGATATTTTTTAACACCATTTTCCTTATCCCCTTTGTATTAATGCACTTTTACTCTTCACATATTCTTGTGTTTCTCTTTTTTCATCCACTTGTCATCTTGTACCTTTAGCTGGTCTTTGAAGTTGACCACTTTGTCCCTCTTTACCCCCCTTCTGTTAGTGTCCCTTATATTTGGCTTTTCTGCACACTTGTACAATAAAATAGAGGTACGTTAGACACAGCAATGTTATAAATCATATATAAAGCTGAGAGCTGTTTGCCCTCTGGTTTCAAATTGTTTTCACATGTCGACATTTGGTATTTGAATGAGAGGGATTAACTAACCAGAGCAGTACCCATAATGCTGTTGCTTGTTAACCCTTAAGCTGCCAACAGAATTGGAATGTGTTTTAAATCTGGACTAATGTATCTGTCCACAGTCACTGATGAGCTCCCAATCTTTTGACTAATTATGTCGTGTACTTACTTTACTTAAAGGGGAAAGTCGGCACAAAGGGCTCCATAGTCAAGGGTTGAGCTGGTCCCAATGTGCTTTGTGTGCAGAAACATTTTGGTTTACTTACTGTTTACTGTAGTACAGTATATTATATCAGACTAATTTTGCTTAGTTCTAGGCTAACATCTTCTGTTACTGCAAATCCCAGAATCCTCTGCAGCTGACAACAGAGCAGTAGGCAGCAGTGAGCGATTCAATAGTAGTGTGTGTTAGAGTTTATATACGTGCTGATCTTTTATTTGCTGGTCCCATTGTCCTCCTAGGCTAAGTACAGTCACTGAGGACTGTACGTAGCCCCTGGAGAAAAGCAGTCCAGGAAAACATCTGATCAGAGATGATGAAAAGCTTTACCATGCACTGCAGGTTATTGAATCTCCCACTGCTACCTTTCACTCTGATGTCAGCTATGAAGAAATTGGATTTGTAGTAAAAGAAGATGTCAGCCTAGAGCTAAGCAAAATTAGTCTAATACAATCGGCTAGACTACAGTAAACAGGAAGTAAACCAAATTTTTTTTTGCACACAAAGCGCACTTTGGGACCAGCCCCATGCTTGAGTGTGGGCCCTTTGTGTTGACTGTTCCTATTTGATTTTCAAGGGACAATGCAGTTGTTTGAGTGGCCCTTTAAACTGCATCCTATTTAAAATGGCATCTTGGGTCCTGGCACCTACCTCCTGAGGAAGAATAGGTAGAGGAGAATTAGTCTTTATAAGGTAGCACTTTTCATATACATTGTATCCCAAAGTGCTTTACAAGCAATGAGAGACTGGTAGTGAAGGGACTGAATGTGTAGTGGCAGCCATTTTGCATCTCAACACGCACATACTGGCTTAGGAAATTGCTTGAACCAGTTTTATGGGAAAGGGAATGTTGGCCAGGACACCGGGGAAAATACTCCACTCTTCGGCAGGGGGTGCTGGTAGTTTCCTGATGGAGAGACTGGAGGTTGGAGATGAGAGAAGAATGGCTGCCCAGATGGAGCAGATAGTTTCCCTTCCCACCCAGAGTACCATGCAAGCAGAGGGAGGCTTCCCAGGAGATGACGTTTTGCAGAAGAGTTGTGAAATTACTGCAGTGTCTGAGAATGTGGAAAACAGCAGCACTATACCCGAGAGTGATGAGCCTGATACTGCAGAGATGAGAAGTGCTGAAGATACTGCCCTGGAAGATGTATACGAAAAGAAAAACAATCTTTTAGCCTTTCTTGCTGAAAAGGAGGAACAGATGAAGAATTTCCAGCCCCAAGCTGCACAGAAGACTATTGCTAGTAAAGAATGGGTGGCAGCCTCACTGTCCCCAGTTTCCCATGAACAATTTAGTACACAAAAGATGGATTCTGGAATGGAGGCAGCTATCTTCCTCACATCAACAGCTGATGCGCAGAATCTCTGTGAAGTGGACTTGGTAAGCTCGGCATTGCAAAGTGTGGACATGGCAGGTGCTGTCACTCCTCTGCAAGAACAACTGGTGACTCAGCTAGCAGTGGGAGTGGTTGCAGTGGCGAAGATAAAAGGCCTTTTATTTGGGGCACCTCAGACCCCAGCAGGCAGATGGGCAGTAGCGTAATGATGTCTCGTCCTGCCAGGTTGGCAAGAAGGCAACTGCAACAGCAGAGTAAGGAAAAGCAGAAACACTCTAGGTGGAACCTGGATGAGGCTCGGAGAAAGGAGAGGAAGAAGCTCCATGGCACTCTCTGGGAACAGTGAGTGCAGCAGACCTGGGGAAGGAATACCCCTGGAAGTCTAACAAGTCAAAGACGGAAAATTGGCAATCCAGGAGAAAGGCAACTCTTGTATGGGAACATCTGAGGGAAATATTGCATGGGGAGGTAATGATCAGTCAGCCTCATGGGGGATAAACACACTACAGTACAGGAGGAACTACAGAAACAGCAAGCAAACAAAGAAAGTGGAAACCCCTGTCTTTGAGATGGAACTCCCTGCTAGTTTTGACTTCCAATCTGGCAGAGAGCTTCAACTGTTTAAAAAATCTGCCACAGGTGTGACATCTGCATTCAAAGTCCCCCTCCCCCTGAATTTGGGTACTGTAAACATAATTGACACAGACTTTGAAATGGATTTGCTACATAACCTGGATGCAGAGCATAGGCTGAACTCCATGACTCCTCCCCTCCCCACTGCAGCACAAGAATACACCTCGACTCCATTCATATTTATTCCACTGATAAAGCATAACATTAATATAGAGACTTTTCAAAAATGAGGGGATCAGCATTGTGGGTGTTCTACATTGGTTCAAACAAAAAAGCACAGTTATGGGTACTCTGGATCCCATAATGCATTCAGAGAACATTTGGACTGGTGGATGAAGAATTTTAATGAAATTGTTGCACAACAAAAACATGATACAACACCTTTTGAACTGTTTTTATTTAGGTCGAGACAGGGGGGTAGTTTTCTATGCAGGCCAGCCCAAAGCTTGCTACCACTGTGGTTCAAAAGCTCATCTTGAGTGCCAATGACGCTGTCAGGTGTGGGCTATGTACAGAACATGGACATCTGAACAAACAGTACAAGAATAAGATGCGGTGTAACTTATGCAGGAAGAAAGGCATTCCTTTAGATCTTGTCCGTGGGCATCAAACAATTGAGGGAATGTCATGGACCAAGCAGAATAAGATTATTACATGAATACTGCACAGAAAACCAGCAAATGGAAAGATTCCCCCCTGAGGCCTACTTTGTCTAATATTTCCAAGTAAGGTCAGACCTCTAGGGGAAGTACGAGGCCTTCACCCCCTTGATGCAACAAGCTGTCCCCTGCACAAGTAACACCTAATACATCAAGTACTACAGTGGGAAACCAGACCATAATTCAACATGCTATGAATTCTGTTGTGGAAGACTCCCTGGGCCCAGAAGCTCGTCAGAAAAAATGCGATACTGAGAATACAATGATACCTGCTAATGTAGAAATGGCATATAAGAATGTACAGGAGACGATCAAGGTGCACAAACCACAAACCCTGCTCCACTACCTCAGAAACCCCACCAGCTAGCCCAGAGACAGAATCCTTCAGGATGGTTACCGGATAGAGAAATGCAAAGGGTCCTCCCCCTAAAAAATGCCCAGAAAAGAGTCAGTAGTACTAGATAACCCATACGAATGTTTGTCTGGCCATAAGGACCAGGGTGAAACAGAGAATGACTCTGATGCCTTGTCAGTTCCCTCCTCACAGCAGGACTCTTCCATGGGGACAGAAGAATGAGGACAGGAACCTGGGGCATCAAAAAAGGAAGACTAATTGTAGATCAAAAAGGTTGGAATTTAGGTTAATCAATATATATAGTCTGCAAACTAAAACTGCTAGAATTGAGTTGTGTAAAGCTGTTAGACTATACCTATACACCATAAAAGAAGCAGTATTGGGTAGTAATTTTAACCGTGGGTTTGTTACCAGTGCCAGGGGCTCTAGCAACAATGATACTGTGATTTCAGCTTTCTTCACCAGATGATCACCTCTGCATTCCTGGTGGGTGCTGCTGCAGAGCCACAGGGTCCTAAAGAACATACATTTTAAGGGTACACGATCCTCTAGGAGAGATTTCTTATTTTCATCCCAATAGTTACATGTAATATGGCCAGAACTCTTCCTATGGAAACATTGGACCACAAGGCAGTAAGTACAAAAATTGGATCCATGCCCCAGAGTAGGGTTATCCATGTGGAAACTTAATTGCTCCCTATTAGCACACGAGGACATTAGGAATACTATTAATGACTGTATTAGGGCTAAACAGACACTAATCATTAGGTATGAGAGTATACTAGAATGGGGGAGGAGGTGAAATGTGAACTAAAAAGTTTATCTCACTAGGCAGGAAAAAGAAGACAGGAATATATACAATATTGAAATTTGAGGCATCGGCTGCAGAAATCATCGATAACTGTGGGATCTGAGTGTGATTTTTCTGCACAAATTGCTCAGGTCAAGAACGAACTGGAGTAGTTTCAGTATCAGAGGATGGATTCTTTGGTTCAAGACCAAAAATGTGGAACTCAAGGTAGGAAAGCACAGGTAAACCTCTTAGATGATTGTTCTGACCGAGTTTCAATATGAGCAATGTCCCAAATGAAACATTTTGCACAGCACTCTGGTGGAGATGAGGAGGGTAATTGATGAGCACGTGACCCAGGTTTTCAGGTATATAAATAATAACTCTGAATGTTGCAAGATTTTATTAGTACATTACAACTTCCCCCATTATCAAAGGACATGTGCAGTGTTTTGCAGTCTTCCATTTCCAAAACAGAAGTTTGGAAACAATCCACTCTTTAAGTAATAATACACCCAAAGAAGGTGATGGACTTCCAGGCTACGTGTATAGGATGTTTTCTGAAGATCTGATGAATGTGTTAGTTCTGCTGTATAAGACCTTGTTATCGGAACAAATCCCAGGCAACATCTTATTACAGGGGGTGATGCTTTTCATATACAAAAATGGGGATAGATCAGACCTGAAGAACGGTACCCAGTTAAGTCTGTTAAATATGGATATTAAAATCTTATTGATGGCATTGGGTAAAAGACTGGAAGCAGCGTCCACTGTCATCTTGAATTCCCATCTTGTGTCAGTCTGGTGAGAAGGATTCAAGATAACTTAACTCTGACACAAGAAATTGTAGAACTTGGAAAACATAGACTGTCTGGAGGCCTTCTCTTGTCTCTTGACCAGGAAAAAGCCTGTGATAGGGTCCCTTGTAAGAACTTATTTGCTGTTCTAAAAAAATAAGGGTTACCTCAACAATTTATACATTGGTTACAGTTTCTGTATGAATATGGAACAGTTATTTCAGCAGAAAATGGGTTATTGGGGAAGGAATGTAAACTTCATAAAGGGGTAATGCAAGACTGTTCATTAAGCCCTATTTTATATGTTTTTGTAATAGATCCAGTATTATGGAAGATTCATCAGCCTCCATATATTAAGGGGTGGAACTGCCAACAAGTGGGCTAGCTAGTAAGTAATCTACAACTCTTCCTTGGTATGCCGGGCACTAACCCATTTTAAGACATTTTCCACTATTTCTGGCTCTAAGCTAAGTTTTGATAAAAGTAAAAGAATTCATTTAAGTGCTTCTGCACCTCATGGTAATGTGGACATAGGGGGAATTGCACTATTAAGATTGTGGGGGTATGGTTTTGGGTTAAAATAGATATGATAAAATATAATTGGAACAGAAATTGACTGTGGCAGAAGCTAGGTATCAAAATGGTGCTCATGGCCCATGTAACAATGCAAAAGAATATATATGATTAAGACTTTAATACCCATTTTTATGTTTGCTTGCATGCATGTGCAAGAAACGTAGTGCCACCATATGAATTTTCATAGGTGTGCCACCCTGCTTCCAATGCCCTGCTCCTTCTTGCAGGCACATCCTCACCACACCAATAAATGTCCCGAGCTGTTTATGATAGCAGTTCAGATGCAGTGGTGTACAGTTGAAAGCCAACGACTGCTACAATCAGTGGTGGTAATGTGTAGGCAATTTGCATACTGCAGAGTGCCTACACTCAGCACTGCATGTGAACAGCTGTCATAGACAGCTCCATTTTTTTTCTACTCCCCCCTCAACAAACACCTAAGTAGCACACTGGGAGCCCACCCCAGTGTGCTCATGCACTCCCCCCTGCACACCGTATGGCCGACGGGAGTGCCCAATCCCCAGTCGGCTCCACTGCCCCCCAGAACAGACTTCCAGGTGCCAGGTTGGGAGCCCACCCCAGAGTGGCAAAAGTCCATATGGCCGACAAGGGTGCCCAATCCCCCATCGACTCCACTATTACCTCCCCAAAACAGACTTCTAGGTGCCACGCTGAGAGCCCATCCCAGTGTAGCAAAAGTTCATATGGCCGATGGGGGTTCCCAATCCCCTGTTGGCTCCACTGCCCCCCCCCAAAAAAACTACCTGCTGCCATGCTGGGAGCCCACCTCAGCGTGGCAAAAGTTCTGCGTCATCTTCCTGAAAATGAAAAAAAAAACACCTGTTTAAAAAAAAAACAGTCCCTCACTGACTGTCTTGCCCCTCCCCAACCCGCTCCACCTCTGTGCACTCCACCTCCCACACACCTCGACCCCATACTTACCTCCAGAGCCTAGTACCACGATCTTCGTGGACAGGGAACACGCCTGCCCCTTCAAAGCCAACCGCAACTGAAGAAATGCCGTAAGCTGTAGAATGGCATAAATGGGGGTTCAACTTTGGCACATATCTTGGCTATTTTGGGGAATTTTTTCACCAAATTTTCAACATGAGGTTCTTGGGGCCCCACCTCATGAACTTGGTCATTGTTATTTTATTATTCAGTCCTGAAAGGTGATTTCACAGTCACTGTGTGGAACCACCTTTCGGGACTGAGTACTGAAACAACAGTGTCACAATTCATGAGGTAGGCCCCCCAAAACCCTATGTTGAAAATTTGTTGAAATAATTCCATTTAATGGCTATTTTATGAGTGTGCGTTGAGCAGTTCCTACGCACGCTCGTAAATTTGTGAATTTTTTATATTTTCATTCCAGATTTTCAACATTGCCATTTTATCACAGCTCCTTATGAGCACTACAGTGGTAATTTTTCACACCTTGGCCAAAATGTGTTTTCGCACTTCTGGCGCAGAATAGAGCGGTCGCTGCGAGAAATTAGTGTTAGGGACAGATTACGAAAATCACAGTGACACTGTTCATGAGCGGAGGTCCCAAAATGCCTGTGTTGAAAATCTGCTGTAATAAATCCCCAAACTAATTACACTATGGGTGTACGTTGCGCAGTTTCTACACATGCTCATGACTTTACCAGTTTTTGTATATTTTCACTGTAGATTTTCAACAATGCCATTTTTTACATCTCCTCATGAACAGTACACCTGTCACTTTTCACATCCTGTTGGAAATGTGCTTTCGCACCTGTGGCACCAAATGCCGCAGTCGCTGTGCAAAATTACCTTTCACCTAATGAACTGATAGTGTCACTGTTCATGAGGTTGGGATCACAAAAAGCCCATGTGGAAAACTTGGAGTAAAAATACCAAGAAATGCCCAGGGCATTAGGGTTTTTGACCATAACGCCCTAATCTGTAGGGACTGATAGGCATCAGGGGTGTGACTTGGGATTGTCGACAGTAATGCTCATTCCGTTCCACCCCCAACCCCACCCTGCAGCCAGTGACAGGCATCGAGGTGCGCCTTGGACCCTTTGCCCCAAGAGTTCACCCCGTTCTCCTACACTGGGCCCATTTCAGCATATTTCCTTATGGAATGAGGTGAATGTAAAGCCCAAACACCCCAAGGCACACCTTGACACTTGTCAGTGCCTGAAGGGTAGGGTGAGGTGAAATGCCATGACTGCCATGGGTGACGACCCAAAGGCACACCCCAATGCCTGTCCATCTCTGCAGAGTGAGGGTGGAGTTGGCGTCAGTTCAATATTTCAATACCATTCCTATACTGCAACCATCTAACTCCTGCACTTCTACTGCTAATGCCAGCATGCAAACATTCGACATTGACAAATACTTATTTATATTAGTTTTATTTCCCCCTCCTTTGGATTTGGAAACAAAAATTTATAGTGTTTTTTTTTAACTTTTGTGGGGTAGTTATCTAAACCCCATTAAACAGGGGCATACATATCAGGAGATTAAGGAACCGGGCATTAACATTGTTAACCCTGTAGTTTTTTTACTGTGTGTTCCTAGCTTTAACTTGAAGCCCATTCTAAAATTAAACTCTGAATTACCATTGTTTGAGTTGTACTGTGAACCATTTATCAAACCTTGGGAACATAATGCACTAAAAACTGTGAGACACTGAACTCATTCTCATTCTCAACTAGAAAAAAACAAAGTCCATGCTTTTTAGTAACTCCCACAGCAAGCACAGTCTGCTTCCTCTGACCATCACAAACCACCTAGGAATGACCCTTGAACAGGTGCAATCCTTTAAGTATCTGGGGATCACTCTTGACAGTAACCTGTCCTATGGGGCCCACATCGACAATGTCACCAAAGCTGCCGATACGCGACTTGGTTTCCTCTACAGGCACAGGTCATGCTTAACCCCATCAGCCTTAAGTGTCACTGTTCAAAGCTTGGTTGTCTCCATTATCGACTATGGCCTCATCATATATGGCTCGGCCATTCAACAGCCCTCAGACACATTTCTACATCACTCAACAAAGCCTGTCGACTTATCACTGGATCTCATCGACTTACCCATACATGAGACCTCTACGCCCAAACTGACTGGTAACAACTATCCAACCGCCTAAAATATCAAACCTGCATTATGACAAAAAAGATAACCATGGGCCTTGCCACCCCCGCCCCGGGGATCCAAGCCCTCCTCAGTCCAAGTAGTAACTCCCACCATACTAGAAGCTCTGAAACCCAACTCCTGATGGTCCTGCACTGCAGAACCTCTCTGGGACAACAGTCATTTGCCTACAGGGCCCCTAGCTGGTTGAATAGTCTCAACGTTGTGATCGCCTCCGTTCCCAAGCTAGGCTCATTCAAAACAAGGCTCTGACTCAATCTCTCTCTGCCATCAGCACTTGTGACTGCCTCACCTAACCAGCCCTCCTTACTACTCCACAGTTCCTGCCTAAGGACTTCACATTGCACTTTCTCTCCCCTTGTCCTCCCGCCTCCCTCCCCTCATCCCCCACTCATCCCCCCCTCCACCCAGCCCCACCACATGCACTTCTCTACGTGTTGCGACAATTTCCTCAGGCTACTACCAGTGTCTAACACATCCTTGTAACCCTATTGTATTCCCTCTGCTGCCCTGCCTGCCTTATCCGAAATGTAGGCATTTATGTACATGTAACTGAGTGTTAATCTGTATAGCATGCCTAAAACTCATCTGCTCTGTTGTACTGTCCTGGAATTGACGTGGAACCTTTGTAAAAGAGCCTCGGCTTAAAGGTACTTGTAACCCTAGAATCAAAATAAATAACAAATAAATAAAAAATATCGAACTCACTTGGTTAAAATGTATATACAGCACAGTCTGTCAAATGAAATAGTGGAAACTGTATTTACCTCAAGTTAGTGGAAACTCAGGAAGGAAACTGTGTAGCGATGTGGTGCCTTCTGTATGTGAGTACAAGTGATGAGACTTGTTGGCCTAGCATTGTTTGGGGGGGCTCACTGCAATGTGGGATCCAAATCTGTTGTTGGCCTAGCACTGTTGGGGGAGGGGGCTCACTTGGTTACTTGATGGAGGCTGACATAGACTGTCACAATAAATTTGAGCTACTAAGCAACCTAGAGGGGAGGAAGGGGTTGGTGGAAATGAGGAAACTTATACAGAGGTCGGGAGGGAGTTGGATACCCATAGGGCATCACAGACCAGCTATGAAAGGATAGACATAGTCCCAGAGGAGAAGGGAAACATATATGTTAAGCAAATGGGGAGATGCAACATATTCCAGACATGAGGGAGGAGAGCATGATTGGAGAGAAACTGGGAGACAAGGAGGTGGGAGAAGCCCCTTCAGCTGGGAGGTCAGTACCAAGGATGGGGCCCTAGCTAAAGGGGACCCACAGAGAGCCTCTGGAAGCAGGGGTACTATTACAAGGGGGGAGGATGGTGGTGTGGGGGAAGGGGAAACCATCAGGGCCAGGATAAATGGTTCAGATATGAGAGGGTTAAAGGGGACACCTATTCAGAGGGGGTTTGAGTTAAGTGTGGGAAAAATAGCAAGGAAGGCAGAAAGGGGAGGGTGACAAGGGGGTCTCTAATAAGGCAGGAAGACTCCCATGAAATTCAGATCATGAATAAAGGGGGGGAAGGGGGGCTGAGAGGGCATAGTGGAGGTAACCATAAGGATGATGGAGGTGTTAAGGTTCTGTTACTGGGAGACTCGATGATTAGGGGTATCCATTGGGAGGGACAGGGGGGTGGATGCCATAGCCAGGTGAAGGTAGTGAGTATCTCTGGGCTGACAGTGCACAGAGCAAAGTTCATGGTGTATGAAATGGTTAGGGATTGTGGAGGGAAACCGGATTTCCTGGTGCATTTGGGAACTAATGATCTAGAGGGAAATAGCATTTTGGAAATCCAAGCAAGGTTCCAAGAACTTGCCAGAGTCTGTCGGGATAATGGATGCAACATTTCCTTTTCGGAGATATTGCCAGTACCAAAGGCCTCAGTGGACAAAAAAAAGAAGCTTACAGAGGTTAATGACTGGCTCAGGAAGTGGGGTGAAGAGAATGGGTTGGGGGGTGTTAGGGAACTGGAATGGAGTTTGGGAGGATAAGGGACTATATGCCAAGGACAGGTTTCATCTTGCCCCATTAGGGAAGGAAGTCCTTAAACAGGGGATGGCTGACTACATACAAGAAAGGTGGGGTTTAAACTTGTAAGGGGGGGAAGGGATGAGGGAGGGGCTGACCAGAAGCCCTCTCCTCCAGATGAGGGAGGCCGCTGCCTCAAGAGGGGAGGGGAAACAGACTGGAGGTGGAGGTTTCAGGAGGAGCAGAGGGAGGATGGAAGTATAAGGAATCTGGGTGGGGTTCGAGAAAGAGGATCAGGAAAAGGGGTGGGGTTGGTGTTAGTAAATGCCAGGAGCTTGGGAAACAAGTTGCCAGAGTTCCAGGCCATGCTGTTCGAGGGGGGTGGATGTGGCAGTCACGGAGACGTACAACAAAACCATGACTGGGACCTAAATGTACAGGGGCACACTATGCTTAGGAAGGATAGAAAGGAGGTCAGAGGGGGTGGAGTGGCTATGTTCATTAGAGATGATATAGAAATTACTATGGTAGAAGAGGCAGAGGGAAACGTGGAGGCCTTATGGGTCACCTTACGATCCCCAGCAGGAGATAAGGTCAAGCTGGGAGTAGCATATAGGCCCCCCGGGATGAGTGATGTTCTAGAGGATGGTTTGCTGGACAACATCATTGCCCAGTGTGGTCCAAAAGGGGAAGGAGTGGTGTTGATGGGGGACCTTAATATGCCAGGTACAAACTGGGGAACCATGTCCTTAGGGTGGCCAAGGAGCAGAGGCTGCTAGATGGCTTCCAGGATGTGTTCTTAACACAGCATGTGATGGAGCCCACAAGGGAGGGGCATGTCCTGGATGTGGGTCTGGCAGATGGGGATCTGGTAAGGGACATAGTTGTACAGGACCCCCTGACTGGGAGTGACCACAATACTGTCTGGTTTCAAATAAGCATGGGGGGAGTGGGGGTGAGATCTAGGACACTGGCAGTGGACTTCAGGGGGGCAGACTTTATGGGCATGGGAAATATTCTCAAGGATCACTTGAAGGGATTACCTCAACGACAAGTGTGGAAAGGAGATGGGAGGTCATAAACGGGACTTCATGAGGCAGTCAGGATCTGCTAAGTTGAAACGTAAGGAGCAAGGTCAATGAACCATGCTGGTGGTCCAGTGAGGTACAGGTAGCAGTCAGAGAAAAGAAGGTGGCCTACAAAATATAAAACAACAAGAGGGGATAGGGATAAGGAAATGTACCAACTTGCATCTAGAAAAGTCACCCGTATGGTGAGGGAGCAAAGTCCAGTAAGAGCAGGCTGGCACAGGGATACATGGAGGGGAAAAGGGTTCTTCCGCACATTGGGGAGCAGAGAAAACTAAGGGCCATCTCAGCAGATTGAGATCAGAAGGAGGGTGGGTGGAAGAGGCGAGGGACCAGGCAGAGGTATTTAACAAGTACTTGGCTCTGTGTTCGCTAGGAGGGGATGGGATATCTACAAAGCAAGGCATGAAGGGATAGAAGCGGCAGGGAGTGGGATCAGGGAGCAACAGAAATGGAGCAAGAGGGAGGGAAAGGTACCCAGGGTGTCACATCTGGATAAGGATAAAAAGACCAGTAAGGGGAGGACGGATGATGCTATCTCCACCAAAAGGGTGTTTAGCCCTCAAGGCCCTAAAGAAAAACAATATCCAGGGCGGATGGCATTCATCCCAGAGTACTATGGGAATTCGGACATACTGGCTGCACCTGGTGGAGCTTTTCAGCAGGTCACTTGAGACAGGAGGGTACCTAGTGATTGGCGAGGCACATGTGGTACCAATCCATAAAGGGGGTCAAGGAAGTACCAGTTAACTATAGACCCATCAGTTTGACCTCGGTGGTGGGAAAATTAATGGAGAGTATACTAAAGGAACGATTGGGGTGTACTTGGAGGAGGTGGGAGGTCTGGATAGTCGGCAACATGGGTTTGTGCCAGGTAGATCATGTCAAACCAACCTTGTGGAGTTCTATGAATGGGTAACATCAGAACTGGACAGGGTAAGCCTGTGGATGTATTATTCTTGGACTTCAGCAAGGCGTTTGACTCTGTCCCCACAATGGTCTGGTGGAGAAACTGATGGGGTTAGGAGTAGGCCTTTGATGGTCAGATGATTGAAAACTGGCTAGCTGGACGCACTCAGAGAGTAGTGGTCTGTGGGGAGCTCTCAAACCCTAGAGAGGTTGGTAGTGGGTACCACAGGGCTCGGTCCTGGGTCCGATCCTGTTTAATGCATACAACGGACATCAGGAGGCTATAGGGTGTGAAATGAGTCTCTTCGCGGATGACTCCAAGATGGGAGCAGTAGTTGAGGGAGAAGAGGGGAGGTGGCCTGCAAGGGACCTGGACACCCTGGAAAGCTGGGCTCACACATGGAAATTAAATTTCAATATCACCAAGTGCAAGGTGTTGCATCTTGGTCGGGAAACCCTAAACACAGGTACACCCTGGGAGGAGGCGCTGGAGGCCTCAGATAGGGGAAAAGACCTAGGGTCATGGTGGATACATGTATGAATAACCTGAACAGTGCAGAGAGCAGCTAGCAAGGCAAACAGGATGTTGGGATGCATTGTAAGGGGATCACCTCTAGGAGCAAGGAAGTGATTCTGCCTCTGTACAATGGACTGGTTAGACCACACTTGAGTACTGTGTACAGTACTGGAGACCACACTTGAAGAGGGACATACAGCTCCTGGAGAGGGTACAGAGGAGGGCAACAAAGATGATACGAGGGCTAGGGGATTTGACTTATGAGGACAGACTTGAGGAGCTCTGCCTGTTTTCATTGGAGGAGAGGAGAGACAGGGGACATGATTGAGGTCTTCAAGTACCTCAAGGGAATAAATAGGGTAAACATGGAGGGGATCTTTAGACTAAAGCAGGGAGGTATCACCAGAGGGCATGGTTTGAAGTTGGAAGGTGGAAGGGTGAGGGGGGAAAAGAGGAGGAGGTTTTTCACTGAGAGGGTGGTGGACCCTTGGAATGCACTGCCTGGTGAGCTGGTTCAGAGATCCACAGTGGAGGGCTTCAAGAGAGGGTGGGACAGACTCAGAAAGTGGATGTATCAGATGATGGCCTGTCCCGAGGGGGTTGGGATGGATGATAGGGGTTTCTAGAGAACAAGGGATGGGAGGGTCTCGGCACCCAATTAACGATCTAGGTTCGAGCAGACTCGATAGACAGTAAGGCCTAATCTGCTGGCAAATAGTATGTTAGTATGTTAGTATGAGACCACTCTTACAGTTGAAAGAGGTATGAGAACCGCAGACTGAAGGTGAGTGGTTCTGATACCCTAAGAATGTAAGTGAGCGCACTCTTACAACCGGTAAAAGTGGACTTGTCACCCATATATTATGTTACTGATCAAGCTTGATCAATAATAAAGTAAATATTTAAAAAACGTTACCCGAACATGCCCATTTCTAGGGCAGCTGCACATGAGAAACTCTTGATAGAATAAGATTGTCTCATACGTAAAGGAAACAAATGCTCCAATTGGTTGCTAGTGCTCTCTCAATATATGTTTTCTACATTAACCCAGTTTTTTGACCCTCTGGAAAAAATATTGCAAAACAACTCATGGAAAGCAGAGTCCCTAAGAAAATGTGGACTGCCATGTGGTTGCATGCACACAGTAAACTAAATTTAATTAATGGTAATGCAAAACATAAAAGCTTGGAGGCGGAGGGAATGTGTATTAGACTATAATGTCAACAGGTTTTTGAAACCATGAAACATTTTTATTTTTTATATTTCTATATCAAAGATTTGTGGCCAGTATAGCCTCCTCCTGAAATGACCCAGAGTTCAGAATTCTTATATACACTGAGCTGGATTTGGGTGAACTGGATGTTACTTGGTCTAAATGGTCAAACAGTGCCATACTAGTTATATTTACTTGTATTAAGTGGAGTATTTGACAGGTCAGATGCCACTTTGTTTTATAACAGCAACAAAAAAACAAACATTTGTCAAAGCCGAATGTTGATGGCATTGGTCCGTTGAGCTCGCTCACTGCCCCTCTGTCACTCGCTCATTCTGTTTCTCCCACTGCTGCAGGCTGCTGTTTTGTACTGGGCTTCTGCCTGCATTGGCATGTTTTTCTGCCCACAAAGAAATCTGCAGCAGTCCTGATACAGGTTCGTTGAGATAGCTCACTCCCGCTCTCTCACTCGTTCCGTTTCTGCCGGCACTGCAGGCTGGCCTTTTGTACTGGGCTCCTGCCTGTGTTGCCGTCTTTTTCTGCCCACAAAGCAATCCGCAGCAGTCACGATAGAGGTCTGTTGAGCTCTCTCACTCCCCCTCTCTCACTCGCTCATTGTGTTTCTCCTGAAGCTGCAGGCTGCCCTTTTGTACTGGGCTTCTGCCTGCGTTGGCACCTTTCTCTGCCCACAAAGAAATCCGCAGCTGTCCCAACAGAGCTCTGTTGAGGTCGCTCACTCCGCCTGTCTCACTCACTCATTCTGTTTCTCCTGGTGCTGCAGGCTGCCATTTTGTAGTGGTCTCTTGCCTCTGTTGGTGCCTTTTTCTGCCCACAAAGAAATCTGCAGCAGTCACAGAACAGCTCCGTTGAACTCACTCACTCCCCCTCCCTCACTCGCTCATTCTTTGTCTCCCGCTGCTGCAGGCTGCCCTTTTGTACTGGGTTCCTGCCTGCATTGCTGGCTTTGTCTGCCCACAAAGACATGTGCAGCAGTCCTGGCACAGCTCCGTTGAGGTCACTCACTCCCTCTCTCTCACTCGCTTGCTTGTTCCGTTTCTGCCAGGGCTGCAGGCTGGCCTTTTGTACTGAGCTCCTGCCTGCGTTGCTGATTTTTTCTGCCCACAAAGAAATCTTCAGCAGTCACAATAGACCTCCACTGAGCTCACTCACTCCCCCTCTCTCACTCGCTCATTCTGTTTCTCTCAGCGCTGCAGGCTGCCCTTTTGTACTGGGCTCCTGCCTGCATTGGCACCTTTTCCTGCCCACAAAGAAATCCACAGCTGTCCTGACAGAGCTCCATTGAGCTCAATCACTCCCCCTTCCCCACTTGCTCATTCTGTGTCTCCCGCTGCTGCAGGCTGCCCTTTTGTACTGGGTTCCTGCCTGCTTTGCCGGCTTTGTCTGCCCACAAAGAAATCTGCAGCAGTTCTAACACAGTTACATTGAGCTCACTCACTCCCCCTCTCTCACTCGCTCGTTTCGTTTCTGCTGGCACTGCAGGCTGGCCTTTTATACTGGGCTCCTGCCTGCATTGCCGCCTTTTCCTGCCCACAAAGAAATCCGCAGCAGCCACGGTACACCTCCGTTGAGCTCGCTCACTCCCCCTGTCTCACTCACTCATTCTGTTTCTCCAGGTGCTGCAGGCTGCCTTTTTGTACTGGGCTCCTGCCTCTGTTGGCATCTTTTTCTGCTCACCAAGAAATCTGCAGCAGTCCTGACAGAGCTCCATTGGCCTCAATCACTCCCCCTGTCTCACTCGCTCATTCTATTTCTGCTGGCGCTGCAGGCTACCCTTCTGTACTGATCTCCTGCCTGCGTTGCTACCCTTTTTTGCCCACAAAGAAATCTGCAGCAGTCACGATACAGCTCCGTTGAGCTCGCTCACTCCCCCTCCCTCACTCGCTCATTCTGTGTCTCCTGGCACTGCAGGCTGCCCTTTTTTACTGGGCTTCTGCCTGCGTTGTCACCTTTTCCTGTCCACAATGAAATCCGCAGCAGTCCCGACAGAGCTCAGTTGAGCTCGGTAACCCCCCCAGTCGCTCGATTCTAATCTGTCCCAAATGCTGATTTCCGACAGTGACTGCGATATTCTGCTCCAGAAGTGCGGAAACACATTTCGTCCAGGATGTGAAAAATGACAGCTGTACTGTTCATAAAGAACTGTGAACAAATGCCAGTGTTGAAACTCTGGCGTGAAAATATTACTAATTTGCAAACTTACAAGGGTGTGTGGAACCTGTACAACACACACTTGTAACACAGTCATTTTATGGAGTTTCATCACAAAACTTTCAACATAGGCATTTTAGGACCTCTGCTCATGAGCAGTGTCAGTGTGATTTTCTTAATATGTCCCGAACACTGATTTCCCACAGCGACCGTGCTATTGTGAGCCGGAAGAGTGAAAAAAACACATTTCGTCCGGGATGTGAAAAATGACAGCTGCACTGTTCATAAGGAGGTGTGGCAAAATGGTAATGCTGAGAATCTGGAGTGAAAATATTGCAAAGTTGCGAAGGTACGAGCGTGCATGGAAACTACGCAATGCAAATTCGTAACACTCATTTTATGGACTTTCATCACCAAATTTTCAACATAGGCATTTTAGGACTTCTGCTAATGAACAGTGTCACTGTCATTTTCATAATGTGTCCCGAACACGGATCTCCCACAGCAACCACGCTATTCTGCGCCAGAACTGCAAAACCACATTTTGGCCAGGATGTGAAAAATGACAGGTGTACTGTTCATAAGGAGGTGCAGAAGAATGGCAATGTTGAAAATGTGGAGTGAAAATATTATTAATTCGTGAAGTTATGAGCGTGCATGCAAACTGCGCAATGCACACTCGTAACACGGTCATTTTATGGAGTATCGTCACCAAATTTTCAACATAGGCATTTTAGAACCTCTGCTCATGAACAATGTTACTGTCATTTTCTTAATCTGTCCTGAACACTGATTTCCCACACCGACCATGCTACTTTGCACCGGAAGTGCGAAAACACATTTCGGCCAGGATGTAGAAAATGATAGCTGTACTGTTCACAAGGAGGTCTGAAAAAATGCCAGTGTTGAAAATCTGGCATGAAAATATTGCAAATTCGCAAAGTTACGAGCGTGCGTAGCAACTGCGCAACGCACGCTTGTAAAACAGTCATTTTGGGGATTTTTTCCCACCAAATTTACAGAATAGGCTTTTTGAGAGCCCACCTCATGAACACTGGCACTGTCATTTCATTAATCTGTCCCAAAAGGAGATTCTCTGCAGTGACCGCAAAATCACCTTTTGGGGCCAAATAACACCATGACAGTGCCAGAATTCATGAGGAGGAGTCCCAAGAACCCCATGTTGAAAGTTTAGTGCCAAATATCCAAAAAATGCCTGAGATATGCATCAAATTTGAAAAAACCTATTTATTCTATTATACAGCTTACTGGCATTTCCTCAGTTCACGGTCGGCTTTGAAGAGTGCAGATGTGTGCCCGGTCCACTGAAGATCGTCGCTCCGGACTCCGGAGGTAAGTATGGGGTGAGGGGGGTGTGGAGAGGCAGGGTGCGCAGTGGTGGGTGTGGGTTGTGGGAGGGGGGCAAGGAGACCACCGAGGGACAGTTTCCTTTTTTACAGGTTACAAAAAAAAAAAAAGACATCGCAGGACCGTTTTGATTTTACAGGGGCATGCGGCATGCTGGGGTGGGCTCCCAGTGTGCCAACGGAGTCTTTATTTAAGGGGGGCAGCTGTAGCTGATGGGGGATTGGGCACCTCTGTTGGCACACAACAAAAGGGGGGGTTACATTATGCCGACGGGGATTTGGCACCCCTGTTGGTACACAACAAAAGGGGGGGTGACATTATGCTGACGGGGATTGGGCACCCCATCGGCAGACAACAAAAGCAGGAGGGGTTACACAATGCTGACGGGGAGTGGGCTCCCCCGTTGACAACATAAACCTTGGGCCACTGAAGCCGACGGGGATTGGGGGCCCCCTCGGCAAAGGGGGGTTTAATATTGTTTGTGAACATGGCGGCAAGATGCGCCATGTTCTAAACAGTATCAGTGTTTCAGTTCCGCCGCAATGACGGGGTTGCTCTCTCATTGCAGTGAGATGGTTGACGCTGCAATGACAAGGCAGCTCCTGACCGCCAGCGGCTAAATTTTTACAAAGCTGTGGCACGCTGGCTGAACTAGTGTCAGCAGCAGCATGCCACGGCATTGGGGGAAGCGGGCTAAGCTTTTAAAGGCTGTGGGGGCATTTGCCACAACAATGTCGCACCTCCACAACCTGCTTCTGGAGAAAGCTGCCACAATATGTTTCTTGTGCATGCGTGCAATCAACATAAAAAGCAGTTCTTTTGTTAGTCATAATTAAAATGGCAGAAAATGAGCATATGGCCAGAACAAGCTTATGGCTTACTAGTCAATCTAGCTAGACCTTTGGTCATTTTCTGCTGTCTTTGCCTATATTTCTATAAAAGAAAGGGAATTTAATGTACTTCCTAATATGATTTCTCAAAATCTGTGGAAGGGTATTTCTTGGCTGGCATAATCTTTGTATATAAAGGAGAGAGAGGTGCGTACAACTCCGGTGATGGGTTTACTTTTTGGTTCTTTCACTTTTTCTGTTAAGTTGGTATTGTAAGGTTGTTTATTTTGGATAAAACCAAAATAGAGATAAGGAAAGTACAGAACCACTTCTATCCAGCCGTGCTCCAGGCAGTGTCCTACAGTTGAAAACTCACAGCCCACCTGCCTGAATCCCAGGAGAGTGAGAGCACCCCTTCCCCATTGCTAAGAGAGTCACACATCAGGCTAAGAGGGCCGCACCTCCCCCAGGTCCTCTGTAGTTACCCATATGATTATGAGTAATAGTCCCACCTGGGTCACCCCAACTGCTGCTGGGTGAGAGGAAATGCATTTGCCAATACCAGGAGGTCCTGAGTCTAAGCATACATAATCCAAATAAGTGATCTAGAACATTAGTTCTCACACATTGTGATAGTGAGCCTCCCCCAAGCCTAGGAAAAGATTTCGAGTCTCCCTCAAATTTGAAAAAAAAACAACCTTGGGCCTCCCCATAGGAAAAAAAGAAATCATGCTTTGCACAGTACACCAGGAATAAAGTGAGACTAATAAAGTTGACTGAGTATATTCTTTTTATTCAACTCATTGTTTACTACCCCAAACCCACACCCCAGGTTATCTTTGTCACTCCTCTTTTCTGACTCTTGGTTCCTTGTTACTCTGTTCCCTTTTTGTCTGGAACAACTAACCTAGCCTCATTCATTGCGCCCCTTCTTACCCTTTTGTTAAGCAGCTTCATGTACCCTTTCTTCTGGTGACACCTGAAACAAACACTGATTCTGTGTACCTTTCCCAGTCACTTATTTGCATATCAACACCTACTACAGAAACAAGCCTTGGGCCAGTGTACCTTTCCCAGTCACTCATTTGTATATAAATACTTACTGTAGAAATAAACTTAGACTCACTCCGTGTGCCTTCTAATAACCAATATACATATAAATACACACCTAGAAATAAGTTTTGGCTTATTGGTCCTTTCCTGGTCACCAGTTTGTGCATATGTAAAGAAATTCAGTTGCCATTATTCATAGAAACATAGAAACATAGACTTTGACGGCAGATAAGGACCGTTAGGCCCATCTAGTCTGCCCATTTCCCTACTTACAGGATAGGTCGCAGATCCTAGTTAACCAACAGCCTGTTTCTTCCTACCCCCCACAAGAATTGCCTTATGTCTCTCCCATGCATTCTTGAAATCTCCCACAGTTTTAGACCCCACAACCTCTTCAGGAAGGCTGTTCCATGCATCCACTACCCTCTCTGTGAAATAATACTTCCTCACATTGCCCCTGAACCGCCCTACTTCTATCTTTAAATTGTGTCCCCTTGTTCTTGTAAGTCTCTTTTTCCTGAAAGATGCTACCCTCTTGGACTTTGTCTATTCCACTGAAGTACTTAAAAGTTTCTATCATGTCCCCCCTCTCCCTTCTTTCCTCAAGGGTATACATATTAAGCTCCTTTAGTCTCTCCTCATATGGCTTCTCTTGCAGACCCTGCACCATTTTAGTTGCCCTCCTCTGGACTACCTCTATTCTGTCTATGTCCTTGTGAGATGAGGTCTCAGAACTGGACACAGTACTCAGATGGGGTCTCACCAACTGTCTGTACAGAGGATAACAACTTCCTGTTTTCTGCTGCTGATGCCTCCCTATACATCCCAGTATACCCCCAGCCCTCCCTACTGCCTTCTCACAATGATTGCTAACCTTAAGGTCATCTGATATGATTACCCCCAGGTCCCTTTTTGTTGTTGTTACTACCTCCCCACCCATTGTGTATTCTTCCCTGGGTTCTTGTTTCCCAGGTGCAGTATTTTGCACTTTTTGCATTGAATCCTAGCTGCCATACTCTGACCATTCCTCCAACCTGCCAAGTCCCTTTTCATCCTTTCCACGCCTCCTTGTGTATCAACCCTGTTGCAGATCTTTGTGTCATCTGCAAAAAGGCATACTTTTCCTTCCAGCTCTGCAATGTCACTGATGAAGACATTAAAAAGGACTGGACCCAATACTGAACCCTGCGGTACCCCATTAGTACCCCTCTTTCTTCAGAGTGGACTCCATTTACAATTACCTTCTGTGTCCTGTTGTGCAGCCAATGTTTTACCCAGGCTACCACCCTGGAACCCACTCCCAGGCTGGTTAATTTGACTATTAATCTTTTGTGTGGGACTGTGTCAAATGCCTTGCTAAAGTCTAGGTAGGCCATGTCCACATCCCCCTCCCTGGTCTACTACTTTGGTCACCCAGTCAAATAAATCTATTAGATTCATCTGATATGAGTACCGTACGTTCTCAGACTTCACCAGCCCTCCCCTGGAGCAGTATGGGGCCTCCCTTGGGAGGCTGGCCTCACCATTTGGGAACCACTGATCGAGAAGGCTGCAGAAAGGTAACAGAACATTGTTGAAATCATTAATACAGTCAAGTCTGAAGTAGGGAGGTCAATGGTCTGACTAGTGTTAAACAGTTTATTTGTAAACTTTGTCATGGTGTCTTTAGATTGTGCTTTAGCTGCTGACTGTACTTGCAACTGGTCTAATGGGGTATCTGTGATCTCCCAGCCTGCACTCCAGCTATCTTGTCATGCTTTTCTTCTGTTCTGCATTGAGTTCCTAAGCCGCTTGGAGATAGAAATTCCTCAGCGCTGCAAGTGCTTCATGGCTGCCAGAGCTGAATGGTAAAGCACTGGGCCATCTGAAAAGTGCACAAAGACTGGGAAAGAGGTTTGAAATGTAATTTGAGTCAAGTGCAATGCTTTCAGGCAGGGGCCATATGCCAGTCTCTTGGCTTGGTTGACCAGAGCATAGTTTTGGTTGTTGTACAGCCATATGTTCTGCCACATTACAGTCTTCCTTTGCCATGCCTTGAATGGTATTAGCTTTTTAGCCCAAAAATCCAGAAGCCTCATGACAGTGTATGGTGGCCACTGTCTGGTGAAAGTTTTGGGTGAAGAGCTCTATGCAGTGACTCAGTATTGAAAGGAAGTCATCCAGGAGGCCCAATGTCTCTTTCAAAAGTTAATCCACAAGGGCTGAAATCTGTGGGCCTTCTGACCCTTGTGAAAGGTCATATATATGAAGGTTGTTACAGTGCAGTTGGATTTCCAGGTCTCCACACTTGGCCTTGAATTGGACCTGATGATAGTCTATGTGGAGGGCCATATGGCTGAGTTGCTTGTTCCAGTCCAAAAGGTCAGATAGGGCTGACTGCATCTCCTGATGCTCCTTCTGAATGCTGACAACATCCGAGCAGAGTGACTGAAAAAAGGTCCTGACTTTTTGACAAAATGCCCTCAGTTCCTCCAGCAAATGGGCATTAGTGATTCAGGGATGTTGATAGTGGGCATCTGATGCTGGAGAGAAGACCAAACTCATGGTTAGCGAGAAGGAGGGTGAGTCTGGGTCCCACTTGTCTAGGAGAGTCATTTTCAATTGCACTAGCAGAGTTTTATTCTTTTTACCTCCCGTACTAATATTTAGACTCGTAGTGGCAGAGAAAACAGTAATTTCTATTATTGGTAGTCCAGTGCAAATAAATTGAAAGAAGCCCAGGATACAGAGCTCAGTTGCTACACTTTTCACCCGTTGGTGATGTCAGAGGAAGCAGGCCTTTATTGCTACCTCATAAGTGTAAGAAGGTATAATCAGTTTTGTTATGGATCATTTCCTGTTGCAACCTAGAAGAGGGGGACATGGAGCAGCAGAGGTAATAAGCATTAATACATAGAGCAGATAAATATTTACACTCACACAAGTAAATTAAGGAGGTAATACATATATTAGGGGACAGGGGTCCAGAGCACAATCCTCAGCCTGTGCTTCTGCAAAATTCTTTTGCTGTTCTGAAAGGACGAGACAGCCGGGAGAAGGCACCCATAGTAGTGGCAAGGGAGAATGGGGTATCCTCTATAGGAGAGGACCCAAGGTGGGAGGTAGAGGATGCCAGCAGAGGAGGAAGCAACTTCTGGTGGGGGATTCAATTGTTAGGTGGGTAGATTTGGGAACAGGAAGGAGGGATGTGAGGTGCCTACCTGGCACCACAGTTCAGAGGGATGGGCAGTGGATCCTAAAGATCACTAAGGTGGTGAGGCAGGAGGGGGAGCTGGATGTCATTGTCTACCTGGAGACTAATGGCCTAGCTAAGGAGTGGTCTGGGATTCTGTAGGGAGAGTTCAGGAAGTTGGGGATGTGTCATAGGTAGGCAGAACTCTCAGTGACTTTTGCTGAGGTGCTCCCTGTCTTTAACCAATGGGAGGATAAGGTACCCTGCACCAGAAGCTTCAACTCATGGTTGAAGGAATGGTGTAGAGAACAGGGGTTCAGCTAAATTAGTGACTGGGGATCAACCTGGAAGGATATGGGCCTGTACTGCGGTTATGGGCTATATCCATCCAGGAGGGGAACTGCAGTCCTCACTGGACAGTTTAAATGTTACTTTGATGAACATTTAAACTAGCTGTGGGAGGAGGTACAAAACACTCCCCCCCCCCTCAGATTGAAGCAGTAATAAGGGAATCTGAGGGGAGGAGAATTCCTCAAGGTAGCAGGACAAAGAAAACAACAGTGTCATATAGGACAAGGGGGATGGGAACCAGAGTTACTAAAGGAGAGGGGAAGGAAGGAAGAGGGGGTGCAGACAGCGTGGGAACAAGGTGTGGAAGGCCATGTGTGTAGATGCAAGGAGTCTTGGAAATACAATTCCAGACCTAGAGACCATCATGGCAAAGGTGCACCTGGATATTGTGGCCATCACTGATTCACGGTGCACAGGCAACCACAACTGGGACATGGCCATACCAGGCTGCACTAAGTTTTGTAAGGATAGGGTGGGGAGAAGGGAGGAGGGGTTGTGCTGCATGTAAGGGAGGATATCAAAGTGACAGAAATGCAAAGACTCCAGGGGCAGAAAGGAGTGTCTGGAGTTGCTGTAGGTCACCCTTAAGACAGGAACCGAAGCCACTCTTCCCTACAGATCTCCAGCACACAGGGGGGAACTGGATAAGGAACTGGAGGAAGCCATCAGCCCAATAGCAGGAAAAAGGAAGATGCTGCTAGTCACGGACGTCAATCTGTCGGACATAGATTGGAGCCTCCCAGCTGCAGCTTCTGCTAGAAGTAGGGACATTGTAACAGTGTGGGATATAAAAGATAGACAGATGCTCCAAAATAAGATGCAACCCACCTGGGTAAGTGGGAATTTTATTATAAAACAAAAATAACATAAATAAAAAAAACAATATAAATCACAGTCTTAGCATTGGCACCTTCTTCAGCATTCACTTCCACTTGCACCAGTTTGTAGAACAGAATACAACCAAAATCAAAAACGGAATTTCCTCAAACCAGTGGAACCTTCCTCCACCACTGATTAGAAAGCACTGACTTTATCTAAAAAAATAGTCAGTTTACTATAGGACATTTATATCCTCCCCCTGAATCATGTGACTTAGATTCATTATATAACAAAACAATGAATTCCTTTAAAACTTCACATTTTAAAGCACACATGAATTGCTGTACAAGGCTTAAATGAATTGTAGAAGTCTTTTCTGAGACCAATTTTGATATACAAAGCCTCAGTATATTCAGTCACCATGCATGACTTTGCAACAGTATAAATCTAGCCCACTAGGGGCCGCCATTCCCCTATAGCTCCCTGCCAGAATGACACAGCCAATCCTCAGTGCAGCTTCAGTTTTGTATCTCTCCTGCCAAGCCTAAGGTACAATTTATTTATTCCTTTATTTTGAAAAAATATATATTTCTACTACTGTGGCATAACTGAAGGGGGCTTTTCAAAGTGCAGAGTGAATAAGTAGGAGCCACTCTACCAATACATTGCTCCAGGGGAAAGGAAAAACAAAATAAGTAAAGCTCTCACAGAGAACTGGGGCTTTTATATGTCTCAGCAGTGCTTTTCTGGGCTTCCTACAAGGACAGCAGATTTATACCAAGGCTGCCCACCCTCTGCTGCCACCAGGCCCATTCCACTGGGAAGCACAGACTCCTGCAGCAAGAAAACAGGAGGAAACTATGTTTATGCAGGCTAGACAGCAGGCTTCAGTGCAGCCTTGGCAGGCTAAGCTGTCAGCAGCGTTTTTTCTAAGCTGTCGGCTTAGCGTTTACTCTAGGAACAAGCAAGTACTTCAGAGAGTCACTGCACTCTCTCAAAGGCAAAAGGCTTTGCGATTTTGAGCAAAATTACAACTCTAGGCAGCATTTAACATCATGCTGCCATTTAATTCTACATTTGCAACATAAAAATTCGCTGTACTAACGTGCGCACGATCGCACTATCGCGCAGCCACCGCAAAGCATTTGCAATGCGAACGAAAAGGGGGGGGGTGAGCTACAAAAGCATACAAAATAAGCCCAAACAAATTTTATTACCCCTTTGGGCAACTTAAGGACCTTATAAACTGCAAAGCCCCCACAGTCTTTACCACAAAAGTACAGGGGATATTGCTTTCTTTATTAAGGGCATTATACCACAACATCAATTATTTAAGGGAGCCATAACCCTTTTCTACCCAGTATAAGGTGGATTTATGCTGGAAATTTGTGAATAATGTTTAATTGGAAGGAAGAAAATAAAAAGAGGGGCAAAGAATATAGAAGACTTAAAGGGGGGGGGGGTCTTACTTGATAAGGAGGTGGCCTGCCTCCTTATCAGGAAAATAAAAGGGTTAGCTCTAGAAGACAAGAAGATAGATGGTTGCAACCAAGAAAAAGTATGAAACATTATTACGTGACAGGTATTAGCCCTGTCACATTTACCACCCCTTAAAGAAAAGAGGAGAATACTCCCTCTTTTAGATATAAACATTCTTCATTAAGGAGGGTGGAACTCCCGGCCTCCCACTCTCAGGAGTTCCATCCCAGGGCCCCTTTAATACCAAGATACTGACATCCATTATGCCATTATGTCATCTCCAAACTTGTCCTGGGATAACAATAGCCATCTTATCCTTTTGCTACTATCTCGTTTCTCTAGAGAAATCATATAGTATCCATGTGGTCCATCCCCTTTTTGTACTAAAAGGGATGGAGGAGCTCCGGCCCTCCCTCTTCCAAGAAGCTCCATCTCAGGGACCCTTTACAGTGATTAATCTAACATTAATCAGATCCTAATTTCGCCATATATTATCTACTACATTCTCCCTGAGATCCATATGATACTATATTTTACATTTCTTGTAAACATTCATTCCTTTTCTAAGGGTCTGTTTTCTCCAGATGTATTTTCAACATCCGTCCCATATCGGATAGATAATCAGCGTTTTTGTGTTCACTCCCTTTCCTATTGATAACTTTGAAATGGTATAGTTGTAAGGCCAAATATCATCTCATAATTCTGGGATTTTTCTCTCACATTTGATGTAGCCAACATTAAGTATTATGGTCCGTAACAACTGTAAATTCTGAACCCCCAGAGATAGTATTTCAAAGCTTCTATAGCCCACTTAAGGGCGAAACATTCTTTCTCTACAGTTGCATATTTCTGCTCTCTCACATGTAACTTTCTACTAATATATATTATTGGGTGTTCTTCTTCCTCTATAACCTGCGTAAGTACAGCTCCCAAACCTACTCCTGATGCATCAGTCTGTACATAAAAACGTTTTTCAAAATCTGGACTTCTCAGAACTGGATAGGCACATAAGGTAGCTTTAATCATTCTGAATGCTTCATCGCATTCCTTGGTCCACTTACCTTATTTGAATACTTTTATTAGTTAACTCGTGAGGGTCCTGCTATGGCTGAAAATCTGGTATAAAGGCCGTAATAACCGCCAACCCCAAAAGGCACAAACTTGTTTTTTCGTTTCGGGAATATCGCAGTGGATACTGCTTCCACTTTATTCACTTCAGGTCTAATAACCCCATTCCCAATCATGTACCTCAGGTACCTTGTTTCAGTCTGTCCCAGGCTACATTTGGTAGGATTTATAGTGACCCCTGCCCTTTTTAATGCCCTTATGATCTCTTCTAGGTGGCTCAGGTGTGATTCCCAATCTGGACTAAACAGCACCACATCATCCAGGTAGGCTGCAGAGAAGGATGTGTAGGGCTGTAGTATGTGATCCATGAAGCGCTGGAATGTAGCCGGCACTCTGTGCAGTCCAAAAGGCATTGTTAGGAACTCGCTTAGGCCTACTGGGGTACTAAAAGCAGTAATTTCCCTTGATTGAGGGGCAAGGGGAATCTGCCAGTACCCTTTTGTGAGGTCAAAGGTGGATATGCACCTGGCACTTCCTAGGCAATCAATAATATCATCTATGCGAGGCATAGGATATCTATCAAGGAGGAAAGCAGCATTCACCTTTTGGAAATCCAAACAAATGCGAATACCCCCTCCTTTTTATTCATTATCACCATAGGTGAAGACCAGGCACTATAGGAGGGCTGAATTATACCTAGTTGTTCCATAGCTCTTACCTCCTTTATTACCTCTGTTCTAACCTGTACTGGTAACCGGTATGGTTTCTGATGTATAGGATTATTTTGTGTTAATCTGATCTCATGCTGTATACCCACTGCACGACCAGGTACACTGGTAAATATGTCAGTATATTTACTGAGCAATTGTTGCAACTGGGTATGTTGAGATGTAGGTAGAGGGATTTATCTGCATTTCCTGTAGTCGGCCCCTATTTTCCAACCTTTCGTAGGCTATATCCAGCTCTGACTGTTGGGGTTCCACTTTGTATATAGCCACCTGCTTCTTCCTCTTTGGGCCTTACATGCCATAGCTTAAGCAAGTTTGCATGGTGTATCTGTTTTTTATTCTTTCTGTGGGGCATCTGTATTTCATAAGTTACAGGGCCAACTTGCCTAACCACACTATAAGGCCCCTGCCATTTCATCAGTAGTTTATTTTTGCTGGCAGGTAAAAGTAATAATACTTGGTCCCCTGGGATGAATTGTTTATGTCCTACCCCTACATCGTAATGTTTCTTTTGTTGAGCCTGTTTATCACTCAATGTCTGATGGGCTAAGGTAACATACCTTTTCAAACGTTGTCTCAAAGCTACCATGTACTCTAGGACCCCATTCTTTCCAACCTTAGTGTTTTCTTCCCAGAACTCTTTAACTACATCCAAGGGTCCCCTTGGGTTACGTCCGTAAAGGAGGGTAAAAAGGGAGTAGCCTGTGGAGGCCTGTGGTACCTCTCTATATGAAAACAAAACGTAGGGTAGAAATAAGTCCCAGTTCCTGCCTTCCTCACTAACAAATTTCTTTACCATGTTCTTCAAGGTCTGGATGAATCTTTCTGTCAGCCCATCAGTTTGGGGGTGATAAGGTGAAGTCTGAATAGCCTGTATACCTAGTAGTCTATATAGTTCCGCCAATAGTACAGAAGTAAAGTTGGTTCCCCTATCCGTCAATACCACCTTAGGGATGCCAACTCTACAAAAAACGTTTGTCAATTCTTCGGCCACTCTTTGTGCTGTGACCGTTTGCACTGGAATCGCCTCTGGATAGCGGGTGGCATAGTCACAGATGACTAAGATAAACCGGTTACCCTTAGTGCTGGTCTCTAAAGGGCCCGCTATATCAGTGGTGATTCTATCAAATGGCTGGTTAACTATGGGTATATTCTGGAGAGGTACCACCTCCTTTCTTCCTATCTTAGCAACTTTCTGGCAGTCAGGGCAACTCTGGACATAGTCAGCTACCATGTCATGTATTCTAGGCCAGAAAACTATCAAGTATTCGTTTTAAGGTGGTATCTCCCCAGAATGCCCTGCTAGGGTATATCAGTGGCCAATTGTATTATTTCTTTCCTAAATTTCTGAGGCACAATTAATTGCAAGACTTTATCCCCATTTTTAGGGTTGGTACATTCTCTATACATGATGTTATTCAATAATAAGAACTTATGAGTCCCATCAGTCCCATCATCTTTGTTAACCTGTAAGAAAAACTGGTTATGGGTTTCATCCTTTCTTTGTTCCTGAGCTATTGTCTCAGGATCTTGACTCATCAGTCCATTAGTCCTTTGGTTTTGCCAGTCCCTTTTTAATTTTCGTTTTTCTGCCTTCCCTTTAGGTGTTTTCCCTGGGGCATCGAATAAGTCGTCTGAAAAAGGAAACACAGATTCCATTGTTTCATTTACCTGTTTTTACCTGGTTTGTGAATGGGTTGTTACTGCTACCACAGGTGTTAAATCATGTCTTTCCATTATTCTGGAAAAGTCTGGATGGTCTTGTCCTATTATCAGTGGAACAGGCAAATGAGGTACTACTCCTACTGCCAGGTCTTTAGTGCTTCCATTAATGGTGTGTCTCATTGGGGCAGTGGAGTAATAGTGGGTGTCCCCATGGATACATGTGACCCTGGTTCCTCCTTCCATTTTTGCTGTTTTCTCCACTAGGTCAGCTCTCACTAGTGTTTGTCGACTCCCAGAGTCCAACAGTCCTATGATGTTATGGGGTCCCATTTTAACTGTGGTGATATAAGGAGCCCAATTGGCCAAGGCCAAATGTCCAAAATCTTTTTTAGCTGTTGGTCAGTTTCTAATCATATGTCCCTTCTTCTTACAGCCATGGCATACTACCCCTGACAGGGTTAATCTTTCTCTTCTCTCCTTTCTCATTTCTGGTCTGTTTCTATATAAAACAGAAGAAATGGTGTTTCTTACCGGAGTAGTGGCAGGGGTATGGATGGATCCCCCTGTGTATCGTCCCTGTGATGGCCTCACTGCCAGGAAGTCTTTGGCTAGTTCAATGGTTTTTTCAGCTCCTTCAGGTTTATGTTCTCTAACCCAGAGTTGTACGTCCTGGGGAAGAATTTTGATAAATTGCTCGATGGTGATAGCCTTCATTATTTGCTGAATGGTCTTACTATCAGGTTGTAGCCATTTGTCACTAAGATCCTTCAAGCGTGCATAAACCTCTCTGGGAGCATCTGCTGGCTGCATCTTTAAGGAATGAAACCACTGCCGATAAGTCTCAGTGTTTAAATTGTATCTCCGTAGAATTTCCTTCTTTACAAAGTCATAATCATCTGCCACTTGTATAGCTGGTCGGCTATATACGACCTGGGCTCTTCCCGACAACTGGGGGCTAGTCGTACAACCCATTGCTCCTTCGGCCATCCACATGTTTGTGCCACACTTTCAAATGTGGTCAAATAGACCTCAATGTTATCAGTCTCTTGTAGTCTAGCTAATTTAATGTCCCGGGGGTCTTGAGGTCGATCAGCATGCTCTACTCTGATAGCCTGTAGTACCTGCATAGTATCTGCACATTTAGCATCTTGACACCTTCGATCCAGTTCTCGTTCCTTATCCAACTGGACCTGCCAAACACATAACCATTTTTAGAGTTCTCCCACATCCTCCATTGGTGCTTGTTCCATGTATGAAGCATCCACCTCCTTCTCGAGATCCTCTGATTCCAGTAGTTGTTCTGTTGGCAAGTCATCTCTAAGTTCACCTGGTTCCTCCTCTGACCTCTCAGATGGTTGTCTCTTAACCTTGGGACATACATCAGGCAAACCAGTCAATAACTGGACCCCAGTCTGGGCTGCCATGTGTCTGGTAAGGGTGCCCAGTGGTTGTCACCAGCCACCATGTCCATTCTGGGTATCCAAACAAATACCCGCCACTTCAACTCTCTTCTTTACTCTGGTCACAAAAATGGCAATTAAAATCCCACTTCTAACACCAAATGTTATGGTGTGGGATATAAAAGATGGACAGACGCTCCAAAATAAGGTGCAACCCACCTGGTTAAGTGGGAATTTTATTATAAAACAAAAATAACATAAATAAAAAAAACAATATAAATCACAGTCTTAGCATTGGCACCTTCTTCAGCATTCACTTCCACTTGCACCAGTTTGTAGAACAGAATACAACCAAACTCAAAAATGGAATTTCCTCAAACCAGTGGAACCTTCCTTCACCACTGATCAGAAAGCACTGACCTTATCTAAAACAAGCATTTGTCAATGCCGAACGTTCGCTTGCAGGTATTTGCAGTGGTATTTGGCACTTGGACATGGCTTAAAAAAATCAGTGACAAAGAAGTACAAGCATTTGTCAGTGTTGAATGTTGCTTGCTTCTATGTGCTGTTTAGGTATTTGGAAGTCATTGGAGTGCAAATATTGAAAATTCGCGAACTTACGAAAGCGCATGAGGAACTGCGCTGATGCACGCTTTAAAACAGTCATTTTTAGGAATTTTTTACCAAATTTTCAACATAGCCATTTTAAGACCTCTGCTCATGAACAGTGTCACTGTGATTTTCTTAATGTGTCCCATACATTGATTTCGCACACTGACTGCGCCATTGTGTGCTACATGGGCAGAAACACGTTTTGGGCAGGATGTGAAAAATGATAGCTGTACTGATCATAAGGAGGTGTGGTGAAATGGCAATGTTGAAAATCTGGAGTGAAAATATTGAAAATTCGCGAACTTACGAGTGTGGAGAACTGGCGAACGCAGACCGTAGAAACAGTCCTTTTAGGAATTTTTCACCAAATTTTCAACACAGCCATTTAAGACCTCTGCTCATGAACAGTGTCATGGTGATTTTCTTAATGTTTCCATACATTGAGTTCGCACACCGACTGCGCCATTGTGTGTTACATGGGCAGAAACACGTTTTGGGCAGGATTTGAAAAATGACAGCTGTACTGCTCATGAGGAGGTGTGGTAAAATGGCAATGTTGAAAATCTGGAGTGAAAATATTGAAAATTTGCAAACGTACTAGCATGCGTAGGAACTGTGCAACGCACGCTCGTAAAACAGTCATTTTTAGGAATTTCTTCACCAAATTTTCAACATAGCCATTTTAAGACCTCTGCTAATGAACAGTGTCATGGTGATTTTCTTAATGTTTCCCATACATTGATTTCACACACCGACTGCGCCATTGTGTGCTACATGGGCAGAAACACATTTTGGGCAGGATGTGAAAAATGACAGCTGTACTGCTCATAAGGAAGTGTGGTGAAATGGCAATGTTGAAAAATCTGGAGTGAAAATATTGAAAATTGGCGAACTTACGAGCTCTGCGAGGAACTGCGCAACAAGTTAGAACAGTTTCATTTTGAATTTTGCATTAATTTCAACATGGGTTTTGGGACCCCTTCTCATGAATGATGTCACTGTCATGGCATTGTTCAGGCCCGAAGGGTGATTTCATGCAGTGACCGCGCAGTGACTGCAAATCACCCTTCGGCCCGAATAACGCCATGACAGTGACAGTATCATGAGAAGGGTCCCAAAACCCCATGTTGAAAATTGTGCAAAATTCCAAAAAATGCCTGAGATATGCACAAGTTGAAACCCCCTATCTAGCCTCCTTATACAGCTTACCGGCATTTCCTCAGATCGGTTGGCTTTGAAGAGTGCAGACGTGTTCCCAGTCCACCACAAGATCATTGCGCCAAGCCCGGAGGTAAGTGTGGGGTGAGGTGTGTGTGTGGGAGGTGGGTGCACAGTGGGTGGGTGCGGGTTGTGGGAGGAGGGCCTGGGAGAAGCGCCTGGGACCGCTTTCAATTTACAGGTTTAAAAAAAAAAAAGACGATGTGGGACATTTGCCACACTGGGGTGGGCTCCTAGCATGGCAGAAGGATGGCTGGGGGGGCCGTGGAGCCAACGGGGGATTGGGCACCCCTGTCGGCAGACGACGCGGGACGGGACGTTTGCCACGCTGGGGTGGGCTCCCAGCGTGGCAGAAGGATGGCTGGGGGGGCCTGGAGCTGATGGGGGATTGGGCACTCCCGTCAGCAGATGGCGCAGGACATTGGCCATGCTGGGGTGGGCCCCCAGCGTGGCAGTAAAGATTTGGGGAGGGGCGGCGTGACGCGGTGCTTTGTATGACAGCGGTGGTTTTCTTTGAAGAGAAGACCACCGCTGTCATACACAGCACCATGTCTGAGTGGTGCAGGACTGCCATGCCTGCTCAATGGAGCAGGGGATTGCAGGGGAGGGGCACACCTGCAAAGTGTCCCATTCTCCCAAGATGTTCCTTGCGCACGCGCGCAAGCGAACGTAAAAAGAGTCAGTTTACTATAGGACATTTATATCCTCCCCCTGAATCATGTGACTTAGATTCATTATATAACAAAACAATTAATTCCTTTAAAACTTAAAAGCATTTTAAAGCACACATGAATTGCTGTACAAGGCTTAAATGAATTGTAGAAGTCTTTTCTGTGACCAATTTTGATATACAAAGCCTCAGTATATTCAGTCACCATGCATGACTTTGCAACAGTATAAATCTAGCCCACTATGGGCCGCCATTCCCCTATAGCTCCCTACCAGAATGACACAGCTAATCCTCAGAGCTGCTTCAGTTTTGTATCTCTCCTGCCAAGCCTAAGGTACCAATATATTGCTCCAGGGGAAAGGAAAAACAAAATAAGTAAAGCTCTCACAGAGAACTGGGGCTTTTATATGTCTTAGCAGTGCTTTTCTGGGCTTCCTACAAGGACAGCAGGTTTATACCAAGGCTGCCCACCCTCTGCTGCCACCAGGTCCATTCCACTGGGAAGCACAGACTCCTGCAGCAAGAAAACAGGAGGAAACTATGTTTATGCAGGCTAGACAGCTGACTTCAGTGCAGCCTTGGCAGGCTAAGCCATCAGCAGCGTTTTTTCTAAGCCGTTGGCTTAGCGTTTACTCTAGGAACAAGCAAGTACTTCAGAGAGTCACTGCACTCTCTCAAAGGCAAAGAGCTTTGTGATTTTGTGCAAAATTACAACTCTAGGCAGCATTTAACATCATGCTGCCATTTAATTCTACATTTGCAACATAAAAATTCGCTGCAAGAACGTGCATACGATCTCACTATCGCGCAGCCACCGCAAAGCGTTCAGCAGAAGCGAAAAAAGGGGTGAGCTACAAAAGCATACAAAATAAGCCCAAACAAATTTTATTACCCCTTTGGGCAACTTAAGGACCTTATAAACTGCAAAGCTCCCACAGTCTTTACCACAAAAGTACAGGGGATATTGCTTTCTTTATTAAGGGCATTATACCACAACATCAATTATTTAAGGGAGCCATAACCCTTTTCTACCCAGTATAAGGTGGATTTATGCTGGAAATTTGTGAATAATGTTTCATTGGGAGGAAGAGAATAAAAAGAGGGGCAAAGAATATAGAAGACTTAAAAGGGGGGGTCTGACTTGATAAGGAGGTGGAATGCCTCCTTATCAGGAAAATAAAAGGGATAGCTCTAGAAGACAAGAAGATAGATGGTTGCAACCAAGAAAAAGTATGAAACATTATTATGTGACAGGTATTAGCCCTGTCACAGACATCTAGACTCCCTGCAGGAGCATTTCTCAGGCAACTAGTCAGGGACCCCACTTGTGATGAGGCAATACTGGAGCTGGTGCCCACTAACAGGGACAGTATTGCAGACATCAAGGTGGGGGGCACCCGGGGACCAGTGACCATCATGCAGTGCTGTTCAACTTAAGAAGGGTAGTAGAAGCAAATCGCATAAGGTCCAGCATCCTGGACATCAGAAGGCAGATTTTTAAAAAATGGGTAAATGCCTCATAGATGACCTATCAGGGGGATGGCCTGTGGAGGAACAGTGGGCCAAGCTAAGGGATAGCATAAGGCAACAAACCTCTGCACAAAAGAAGTGGGTAAAAACAGGAGGAAAAAGAGGCCACTATGGTTCTCAAGGGAAGTGACTGAAAAGGTTAAGGCTAAAAGGGTAGGGGATGTCGTGAGTTGATTAAATCAGGTCACACAGGAAACAGCATATTGGTACAACATACCTTTGTAGGCATGATTTTTATTAAATACCAATAAAAATAGCGAAACAAAATAACAGCTTACAGCAGCGAACTTTCGACAGAATACAATCAAAATAAAATAAAGTCATATTTATGCACCATATCTGGAGAGGAAATTTGCACTTTTATGCTTACTACCAGATCTGTGTTTAACATCAAAACAATATGGTTGCAATGCCAGATAGCAATGAAGTATACATGCATTTTTATCCCTCATCTGGTTAAGCCAGCATAAAGGGTTATGGTCAGTAATAAGTGTGAATCGGGTCCCCCATAAATAAAACTTTATAGCCTCAACAGCCCACTTAGTTGCAAGGCATTCTTTTTCTATAGTTGAGTATTTCTGTTCTCTAGGGAAAGCTTCCGACTAATATTTACAATAGGATACTCTTCTCCATTCATAGTCTGGCATAATACAGCACCCAAACCAGTTTCCGAAGCATCAGTCTGTACCTCAAATGGTCTACTAAAGTCTGGTGATTGTAACACTGGGGCTGCACATAGTGTAGCTTTTATGGTTCTTAATGTCAAGTCACAATCAGGGAACCAAGGAACTTTATTAGAGATCTTTTTTCTGCTTAGATCAGTTAATGGAGCTGCGATTGTAGTAAAATCAGGAGTAAAACGTCGGTAATATCCAGCTAGACCCAGAAAAGATTGAACCTGTTTTTTTGTTTCTGGTATGGGACATTGAGCCACAGCTTCCACTTTCTCAATTTCTGGGCATACAACCATATCAACTAAAATGAAACCTAAATACCTTGTCTCTTTCATAGCCAAGGTACACTTAGAAGGGTTGATAGTGAGTCCAGCTGATGCAATAGTCTGTAATACTTTGGACAGATGTGTTAAGTGTGTTGTCCAATCCATACTAAATATTACAACGTCGTCCCAAATAAGCAGAACAATATGGAACATATTAAGTAATCTATCCATGTATCTTTGGAAAGTGGCAGGGGCTCCGTGTAATCCAAAGGGCATATAGGCAAATTGATCAAGGCCATAGGGGGTAGTAAAAGCTGTTTTTAATTTGGATTGGGCTTCTAGAGGGATCTGCCAATATTCTTTTGTTAGATCAAGAGTTGATATATATTTGTCTTGCCCAACACGATCGATTATGTCATCTACCCTGGGAATGGGATAACTATCAAATTGAAAGACCTGATTGAGCCTGCGAAAATCAAGACACAATCGGATCCCTACTTCTTTTTTAGGGACTATCACCATAGGTGAGGACCAAGGACTGTTAGAGGGTTCAATAATTTTAAGTTCACTTAATTTCTCTATTTCTCGAATTACATCAGTCTAAAGTTTCTCAGGGAGCCTATAGGCTTTCTGTTGTATGGGTTCTGAATTTGTTTTAATAATATGAGAAACATCTGAGGTCTTACCAGGGATAGTTGTAAAGGTAGATGAATAATGTTGGAGAACTTGATCCAGCTCTTCACATTGTTGGGATGACAAATCAGGATTGATTGTTATATCCGTAACAGTTTCTGTGTCCTCTAATCTTTGGTAGACTGAATCCAACTCAGACTCTGGACTACTAGATAGAACATACAAGCAGGGCTCAAAACTAGAATCAGGCCTTTCATACCATTTTTTTAAAAGCTTAGCATGATATATTGGTTTGTCCATATGTTTCCCGGGGATCTCAATCTGGTATGTGACAGGGCCTGTTTGTGCAACAACGTTAAAAGGTCTCTGCCATTTCATTAATAATTTATTGTCCGTAGATGGGAGTAATAATAAAACCTTCTCACCTGGCTGAAATGACTTTGTCTGTGTTTTAACATCATACAACAACTTCTGTTTGGTTTGTGCCACCAGACTATGCTGATGTGCTTTCTGGTAATAGTTAACTAGCCGTTTTTTGTAGATTAACTAAGTAATCTAGAATATTAGTGTATTTTACAGTAGTCTCTCCTTCCCATGATTCTTTAACAATATCCAGAGGTCCACGAGGGTTTTTCCCATACAGCAATGTGAATGGTGAAAACCCCGTGACTGCTTGAGGGATCTCCCGATATGCAAACAAAAAACAAAGGCAAATACTGATCCCACTTTTACCCTCTTCAGCAACACACTTCCTTATCATTCTTTTAAGTGTTTGGTTAAACCTCTCAGTGAGGCCATCGGTTTGCGAATGATAAGGTGTAGTTTTATCAGTGGAAATTTCTGAGGATTTGTATAATTCTGTATGAAGGGCAGCATTAAAGTCTGTACCACGGTCTGTAAGGATCTCTTTTGGTACACCCATTTGGCTACAGACTTCAACAATCTTTTTGGCTATTTTTGGAGCTGTAACTGTTCTAACGGGAGAGGCCTCCGGATACTTGGTGGCATAATCACAAAGGACGAGGATGAACTGATTCCCTTTACTACCTTTCACTAAAGGTCCAACCATGTCCATTGCTATTCTCTCAAAAGGTTGTGATACCAATGGTAGGGGCATTAAGGGTACTTTATTATTTTGCAAAACAGGACTGATCTGTTGGTAGGTGGAACAGGTTCTACAATATTCTGCAACATCATCCTGCAAACCAGGCCAGAAAAACCATTGCAGTAATCTAGAAGAAGTCTGTTCTCATCCTGCATGTCCAGCACTTGGCATGTCATATGCTAGATATAACAGATCCTGCCTATATTTTTGTGGAACCAACATCTGTTCCACTTGTTCCTGTGAAACGGGATGAGTACAAATCCTGTATAATATACCTTTTTGTAAAACAATTAGAGGGGTACCCACAGCTGTCTTTTTCCCAAGCTGTAAAAAGAAAGAATTTGAAATAACATCAGACTTTTGTTCATTTTTAATGTCAACAATATTGTACTGTGGCATTATATCAGAAGTCCCAATATATTTGTGTTTCCAGTCTCTTTGAAGTTGGTTCTTTTCTTCTTTTGTTCTTCTAGGGCCTTCAGGGACTTCAAATAAGGTATCATCAAAAGAAAATACCGGTTCTGAATGTTTGGTCTGGGCCCTAGTGGCAACAGCTAAAAGGGTAGTATCACAGGTTGACAATAAATCACCAAAAGAAGGAAAGTCTTGTCCAACTATAAGGGATACCAATAGAGTGGGTACTCTGTCAACAGTCATTTCATGAGTTCGTCCCTTGATACAGATCTGTGCCCTTGTAGTAAGATATTGATGTACATCACCATGTGTGTGTGTGTGTGTGTGTTATATATATATATATATATATATATATATATATATATATATATCACCCCTGTATGTTTGATACTTGATAATTCAGTATTTAATAAGTCAGCTTGAATTAAACTTTGTCCGCTCCCAGAATCCACCAAACAATCCACAGGAATGGCATTTATTACTGTCTTTATTTCAAAGTTCCCCAAATTCATAGACGCAAGATAGGCAGACTTCTTTTTTGGCAGAAACGGGCAATATGTCCCACTCCATGACAATAATGGCATTCAATGTTGGTGTCAGTCTTTTTAGTAATGTCCCGTCCTTCCCCTCTAGTTTTAGTAGTCCCAGTCCCAACAGGTGAAACAATAGAACGTCTTACCGTGGAAGTAGAAACAGGGGAAGCAGGAGTGATATTGTTTGTCCTTCTGTAGCCTTTCTGAACTGGTTGTCGTGCAGACAAGAAATCCTCAGCAAGGGTAATGGCTGTGTCTGCACTCTCAGGATGATGTTCCCTTATCCAGAGTTGTATGTCAGCAGGCATAATCTGAATAAATTGTTCTAATACAAACTGTTCAATTATCATTGGCACAGTCTTGCCCTCAGGCTATAGCCATTTCCAGCACAAGTCATTCAATCGTGTAAAAGTCTCCCGGTGTGGTGTACAAGATAAATGTTTTAGGGTTCTAAATCTTTGTCTGTACGTTTCTGTATTAATATCATAAGGTTTCAATATTCCTTTTTACAGAAGTGTATTCTTCCGATGTCTTAGTGTCCATACATGTGTAGGCCAGTTGTGCCTTACCAGTCAAATAGGGCGTAAGCCGTACCACCCACTGTGCAGTGGGCCAATTACAAGCCTGGGTCACATGTTCAAATGTTGTTAAATAAGCCTCTATATTGTCAGAAGGAGTCATCTTTGTAAGCTTAATGCCTCTAGGATTTGTCTGGGCAACCCCTTGACCAGCCCCAATGAGTTGCAAGGCATGTATGGTATCAGCCCACCTTTGCTCTTTCCTCCTTCTTTCCTCTTCCCCCCCCTCCTAAAGATTTGCCTCATGCTGGCATTCCATCTCCATTTGTCTAATGGCCAGCCAATTAAGCAAATCCCTAAGGTCTTCAGCGGTGTAACAGGCTGCTCTTCCTCTGGTTACTTCATACCTGCCCAGAGTGCTGTCTCCATAATCTGTATGACCTGCTTAATCTTAGGATGGGTAACAGGGAGGTAAACCTTCAAGGAGTGGTTCACCAACAGCAGCAGCTTGGGTTCTAGTTATAACCCCAGATAAGGCACCAGCTTCCTACAGTTTATGTGCCATGTACCTGCTGAAAACCACCTGTGGCCTGGATACTATGTGCAGTATCTATATTGGAGTCCACCTTCCACCTATGGATCTCCAATCAACCCCACTCCGGGTACCAAATGTTGTGGGTTGATTAAATCAGGTCACACAACAAACAGCATACTGGTACAACATACCTTTGTAGGCATGATTTTTATTAAATAAAAAAAAAATAAAGTAACAGCTTTCAACAGCAAACTTTTGACAGAATACAATCAAAATAAAATAAAGTCACAAAAATCAGCACAGCTTCTCCACCAAGGAGCTAGCAGTGAAGCATAAGCTGTGCAACCATCTCATATCAGAGAGCAGGAGGTCCTCACAGGAACTCTTCCTAACTGCATCTAAACGTAGGATCTAGGCTGGCTTCTTTTAGAGTGACGCTCCACTTCTTAGCTCATAGCCCCACTTATCTACTAAGATATTTACAGGAATTCTTCATATTTTTTTGTGCAATTTATTACATATAATACATAAATATGAAAGACATAACAAATAATCCATGATTATGACATCACAATAGACAACCTAGTGCTCCATCAGATAGTATGGAATAATTCTTGCAGAGTGGGCTGCATTCTAGACAACTCCTCCCCCTTTTTCAAGGAAACTAGGAGATACAACCTATAAAAGATGGCAGAAAGGTGCCTCTGACTCCCTATAGGAGACAGCACCTTGCAAGGACATCAGCCCTGATTGGAAACATGTTACTCCTGGGAGTTGTGTAGGTTGACCATATTTTATTTCTTCTCTATTACCCTGTATTTTTGTTAATTTGCTATCTGTTTACCCTTTCAAAGAACAGGATATTCCAATCTGCACCTGTACGTACCATAAAGAAAACAACATTTTAACTGGCATTGGTAATCTCTCAAGTTTGACTGTCAATCCCAGCTTGCTTTTTACATTGTAAAAGAACCTTTGCCTACCAAGTCTGTTTGCAGACCTTTATTTACTTTCATTCAGCCATGAATTTACATGGGTTTACACTCTATTTCTCCTGTATTAATTAGAAACTTGTCTATTTTCTTATTTGGTGAAGGAAATAACTGAACTAACTAAGCGAGTGTAAGCCGTATGCTAAACCGTGTGGTCTGCATAACTATGCAAGTGGTAAAGTGGCTTCACTCACTTTTCACTCGCTGTTCTTTTTAAGCCTGAACAGCTCATTTAGACCATTTCTGCACATTTGAGGGCAATGCAGGGATAAAGTGCTTAAATTTAACTGGACCATGACGTAGAAGAGGAGAAATAGGAAGGGGATGAAAAATAGTTTAAATTGTTATACACAGTGCCAGATGGCCAGTCTGACTGCAGCATAATCTGACTGTTTTACACGGGGGGTATAAAGAAATGGAAAGGCATATATGAAAGATTCAAGTGTTGTTGCACAACAGTCTTGGAACAGACATAGGAGAGAAAAAGAAAACGTCAGGTTCAGCTAAGCACTACTAACATGGGGGTTCAACTACCACATGGGGTACAAACAGGCGCAGAGGAAGAGGACAGGAGGTGTACCAGGAGAAACAAGGGAAGCAGGGAAAGTGAAGAGGAGTGCAAACACAAAAATCATAGCCAAAGGAGTAATTAATGGGGCAAGATCTTTTGGGCACATGAGTGAGAAGCTGAAGACAAGGAAGAACTGTGAGGATGAGAAAGGCGGGGGCGGGGGGAGCTGTGCAGAGGAGGACCAGGGAAAAGCAAATATCCTGAACAGATACTTCTGTTCTGTCTTCATAGTGGAAGGGGATGGACCACGTAAAAGCAGCAAGAACACTGAGAGGGGAGAGAGATAGACACAAGTCCATTTACAGAGGAGAGAGAGAAAGTCCCGAAAGTACCTGCAAATCTGAAAGTGGACAAAGTTATGGTGCCAGACTGGGTACACCCAAGGGTGTTAAGGGAGTTGAGGGAGGAACTGCCTGCACCTCTGATCAACAACTCACTGGAAACCGGAGTGATTCCAGTGGACTAGACTGGTGGGGGGCAGAGGTAGTCCCGCTTCATAGTATCGGTAGCAGGGAGGAGGCTGGCAACTATAGGCTGGTCAGTCTGACTTCACTGGTGGGGAAGTTAATGGAGTCACTTTTGAACAAAATGATTGGTGGAGTACCTGGAATCCAGTGGGTTACAACACTTGAGGTAGCATGGATTCACGGGGCGGGGTCATGTCAGAAGAACCTGAAAGATTTCTTTGACTGGATGACCAGGGATGTAGATCAAGGTGAGGCAGTGGACGTGGCTTACATAGAATTCACCAAGCCTTCGATACTGTATCACACAGGAGGCTCATAAGGAAACGGTGCAGTTTGGGGGTGGGACCTAAGGTCCTAAACTAAGTACAAAATTGGTTGATAGAAAGACAAAAGAGGGTGGTGGTAAACTGATCTCACTTGGGGGAAGGGAGAATGACCGGTAGGTGCCTCAGACCTCAGTACTGGGACCAGTACTCATCAATGACTTTATAAGTGACATTGCAGGACAGCCAGAATGAAATATATTCCTGTTTGAAGATGACACCAAGATCTGCAATGGGTAGACACTCGGGGGAGGGGGGGGGAGTAGAGAGAACATGCAGAAACCTGAGAAAACTCAAAGAGTGTTCAAGGATATGGCAGATAGAGTTCAATGTGAAAAACGTGCAAAATCATGCACCTAGGGCACAGGAATCCAGTGGCTGATTATAAAATGGGGGAAGAGGTATTGCCATTCACCGAACAGGAAAAAGACCTTGAAATAATCATATGTAATGATCTCAAACTAGCAAGGCAGTATGACAAGGCAGTAGGTAGGGCTAGTGAGATGCTGGGGTGCATAGGGAGGAGTATCACCAGCAGAACGAGGGTGGTGGTGTTGCCGCTGTATCAGTTGTTGGTGAGACAACACCTGGAGTACTGTGCCCATTTCTGGAGACCACATCTCAAGAAGCATGTAGACAGGGTGGATGCTGTCCAGAGGAGGGCAACTAAAATGGTGCATCAGCACTATGAAGAGAGACTAAGGGATCTCAATTTGTATACCCTGAAGCAGAGGGTGCATGATAGAGAACTATAAATGTCTCCTAGGGGTGAATATGGTATGGGAAGGGAGTATTTTTCAGAGGAGAAGGTGCACAAGAACAAGGGGACATGCAATGAAGATGGAAGGGGGAACATTTTGGAGGGATGTGAGGAAGAAATTTCTTCACTGAAAGAGTGGTGGATGCCTGGGACAGTCTTCTAGCAGAGTTAGTGGGGGTGAAAACAGTGGTGTGCTTCAAGAATGCATGATAGAGGCACAAGGGAATCTCAGTTGGGAAGCAGGGATGGGATAGCTGGGGATCAGGTATGGTCTATGGTGACAGTATAGTCAGGAAAAATGGGCAGATTGGGTGGGCCAAGTTGTCCTTATCAGTCGACATATTCTCTGTTTTATTGTTTCTATATGTATTGCTACACTGTGGAAATATGATTTACATTTGTAATTAGTGTAAAGCCACATACAGTACATAGTGTAAGTGTCACTGGAACAGCCTACCACCCCCCATGATCTCTGGCGTCACACCCATATTCAGATCACATTATAAAGGCTGCTTGCCAGTCGCAACTACCTGTAATTGCCCCCCCGACTCAGATTCCTATTACCATTGATCTTGTTTCTGAAAGCACCAGTTGTACTCCCTTTCGTATCTGCAATATTGTGCAGCTGTGAAGACTCTGTAAACTGTTTACATTGTAGCTATTTATTACCTGATTGCTTCCTCATGACCTAATGTCTTATTCTCTTATGCTGCATCTGATGTCTGTATCAATAATTGTAATCTCTACTGTATTTAGTCATTTGTGTACCTTTATTGCCCTTGTTTGTGCCATCTCTATGGCCTGGGTCGTGTCTGAAAACGATCCCTGGGATCAGAGCACTCACCCAGTTAATAAACAAATATAAAATGACATTCTCGAGCATAATAAAGAGGTAATATTTAAATATTGTTGCACTGTAGATATATGTGTAACCCCTCACCCCTGCCTTTTTACTAAAACGACAGGTGGCATGCTGTTGGCGTCGGCAGCAATACCTGGTGGGGACCTGGGTTCGGGGAGGATGAGGTTACCTGGCACAAGGGGACCTAGGTTTGGCTACTCTGCACAGGAGCACCCAAGTAAATCTGAACACAGGAAGCAATAACTGTAATGTCCAGAACCAGGATTGGGATTTTCAGTGTGGCTTTTATTCATAACTAGCTGAACACAACAAAGCATAGATGGACCCCTCAAGGGCCACGCTTACTGATAATGCAGATTGGAGACTACCAGGCGGTCCACTTAAAGAATGAACCCATTTCTACTAATTTCAGGCTCTGACCCACCAGGCACACAGCCCGGACTTGCATGCGCTTTGGATACACAGCCCGACTGGCCCGTTTCCTGCCGGCCACTTTCTGACTGACGGTCCATTTAAAGAATGAACCCATTTTACTTGTTGTGGCTCCCACACCAGTTAGAGCCTGCACCCCAGAGATTTGTTTCTTACTTCTTCTGACTCCCATCACACAAGGAGAATTCTTTTCCCAAGTTGTGGCTCCCCACACCACTTAGAGTCTGCGACTCTAGAGATTTTCAATTGCATGACCTATGTCTAGGTACCTACCTCATCACTGGCCAGGCGCATGAGGCAAGTAGCAATCACAGTAGAAATCCATAGAGGTGGACCTGGTTACTAAAGATGGGGTGTTCCACCTCCAGCTCCCACAGCCCATACCTGGCCATTTCTCTGGACAAACAGAAACTAAAACTTCAAAATGTAGATTAAACGGTGGATGACCTGTAGCACCCCCTCTACAACATTACTTGAATCCATACAGACTTTAGATTTTGACACTACTCCATTTGTTTGTCCTAGTACTATAGGCCTCCCAAATAGTAGTCCAAATCCCATACTTCTTCACATTTTCCAAACTGAAGAAACGTATTGTTTGCCCTCTCAAATTAGAGCAAAACACTCACCCTTTCGTTGCAGGTGCCCCTCAGGCGAAGTACAACTTCTTTCTTTTTAAGACCAAACCAAAACTGTAAAAAGGCAGCTTTCTTCCTTTAGCAGACATTAGGGGATTGCCCCTGGAATCCATATAGAGATACTTTACAAGCCCCCCCCCTCGGAGGGAGGTGGCACTGAGACCTGAACAGCGGTCTCCACCACTTAAACTGGACACTCACTCCTTCTCTCACAGAAGGTAAACAAAAGACACTTCCTTCCTGCTGGCAGGCAAGCAAGAGACTTCCTTCTCACAAGGAGGTAAACAGAAAACTGACTTTGAAAAAGGATAACGTCGGACCAGCTGTTTTTCTTTTTGTTCCTGTTCTAAGGTTCCTTCTCCAGAGATGACATCAGCCCAGCTGTTTCCAGATGTGCCCTCATGTGGTTCCCGGAAGATGTCCGCCCAGCTGTATCAGAAGAAATGCTGCCAGGGAGAGTCTTCGGCCATGGACCAGGTTCGTGCAGATTCTTATACTACATATGGCTGGTAAGTCCGAAACTTTTTCTATCTTTATGACATTGCATTTAACTGGAGTTTCACAAGCTGCCTTCCCTGCCTACCACTAGGTCTTACTGGGATTCTAGTAACCCTGGGTAACAAAGGGTTACATATGAATTACATTTGTCATAAATCTATGAATACAACTACCTGATGTACCTAGAGAGACAAAGCAGAGGAGCATTTCATATGGCGGTATGCCGGACACAGATTGGTCAATACCAGCAGGAACATCTGCCAGAACTAGACACATAGTAGATTCCCTGCAGGGGGAGGGCCTCAAACAACTGGTACAGCAACCCACAAGAGACAGGGCTATCCTAGATCTAGTACTGACTAACAAGGAAGGGATCACAGATCTCCAGGTAGAAGGTCACCTGGGGGCCAGTGACCATCACATGGTATGTTCAATTTGGCTACTACTTCTAAATCATCCCATTCCAAGGCAAAAATATGGGACTTCAGAGGAGCTGACTTTGATAAGATGGCCAACAGAGTTAAGCTAGCCCTGGCAAAAGAAACACAGGTGAGGGGTACAGGCAAAGTGGGCAAGCATTAAGGATGCAAAACTTGAAGCAACATCCCATTGTGTTAGTCAGAAAGGGAAGTGCAAAAAAAGAAGAAAACCACTTTGGTTCTCAAATACAGTAGCAGAAAAGGTCAGAGCCAAAAGGCTGGCCTTCAGGAGATATAAGGGAACACAGCGGGATGAAGATAGGGAGGCATACCAAACTACCCTAAGGGAAGCAGGGAAGGCAGTAAGGCAGGCAAAGTCCCAAACTGAGGAAACACTAGACTAACAGTAAAGAAGGTGACAAGACTTTCTATAGATACATTAGTGAAAAGAGAAAGTCCAGAGCGGGTATTGCTAAGATTAATGGAGAAAAGGGAGCATGTGAGGAGGAGGACCCTGTAAAGGCATCTATCCTAAATAGATACTTTTGCTCAGTATTTACTGAAGAGAAGGTAGGGCAGGGCCCACAGCTCAGCATCATGGACACAGTGGGGAGGGAGGTGAGCACTACTCCCTTCACAAAAGAAAGGGTCCTACAAGAGCTTGCTAAGCTCAGGGTGGATAAGGCAATGGGACCTGATGGCATACATCCCAGGGTACTTAAGGAGCTAAAGATGGAACTAGCAGAGTCCTTAGCAGAACTGTTTAGTGAGTCTCTGAGCACAGGAGAAGTCCCAGAAGACTGGAAAAGGGCTCATGTGATCCCGCTCCACAAGAGTGGTAGCAGGGAGGAGGCGGGGAACTACAGACCAGTCAATCTTACCTCAGTAGTGGGCAAGATTATGGAGGCACTCCTTAAGGAAAGGATAGTGCAACACCTGGAATCCATAGGGGCACAGGATCCAAGACGGCATGGGTCTACAAAAGGAAGGTCCTGTCAAACTAATCTCATAGATTTCTTTGACTGGGTAACCAGAGTGGTGGACCGAGGGGGAGCAGTTGATGTTGCCTACCTTGACTTCAGCAAAGCCTTGACACTGTTCCACATAGAAGATTGATAAATAAGCTGGGTAGGCTCGGGGTGGGTCAGAAGTTGGTCAACTGGGTGGCAAACTGGTTGATGGGCAGAAAACAGAGAGTGGTGGTAAATGGTATACAGTCAGAAGAGATGCAAGTCACAAGTGGGGTACCTCAGGGATCAGTCCTGGGGCCAGTCCTCTTCAACATCTTCATTAGTGACCTTGTAGATGGACTAGAGGGTAGGCTTGTCTGTTTGCAGATGACACCAAGATCTGCAACAGAGTAGATGATCCAGATGGGGTGGGCAGAATGAGAAGAGATCTGGATAAACTAGCAAAATGGTCAGAAGAGTGGCAACTGGGGTTTAATGCAAAGAAGTGCAAAATCATGCACATAGGGAAGAGAAACCCTGAAGCCACCTATAGGCTGGGAGGGGAGTTGCTAGCAGTCACAAAGGAAGAAAGAGACTTGGGCATCATCATCACTGATGACCTGAAATCATCCAAGCAGACCTCTAAAGCAGTAGGTAAGGCTAGGGGGGTGTTAGGGTGTATTGGTAGGGTATCACAAGTCGAAGAGGGAGGTAATAATCCCTCTTTACAAGACACTGGTTAGGCCCCATCTGGAGTACTGCGTGCAGTATTGGAGGCCACACCTTCACAAGGACATTAACCAAATTGAAGCAGTCCAGAGAAGGGCAACCAAAATGGTGCAGGGACTGCATCAGAAGACATATGAGGACAGATTAACAGAGCTCAATATGTATACCCTTGAGCAAAGGAGAGGGAGAGAGGTGATATGATCGAGGCATTCAAACACCTTAAGGGCATTCACAAGGTGAAAAGTCTAACATGTTTAAATATAAGAAAAATAGCAGGACAAGAGGACACAGCATGAGATTAGAGGGGAGCTGATTAAGGGGGAATGTGAGGAAATTCTTTTTCACAGAAAAGGGTGGTGGATGCATGGAATGGCTTACCACAAGAAGTGGTGGCTATGAATACAGTGCAGGGCTTCAAACAGGCATGGGATAGGCATAAGGGAGCAATACAAATGACTATGAATAGATAGACCACTGACAGAGCAAAGGCCGATGGCACATTTATAAGGTAGAAAAAGAAATGGGCAGACTGGATGGGCCTTGAGGTCCTTATCTGCCGACAACTTCTATGTTTCTATGTTTCTATGGTATACACCAGCAGACAGTGACGGGATTATGGTTTCAAGGACACCACCTAAGCTGAGACCAACTCAATAGAACCAAAGCCAGTGATGATTCTTGATGTCCTGTTTGGGTGGGACTAGAAAGCACCATGGGGCAGTTATGGCAAGACAGTGGGGCCTTGTAGTGTGCCTTGATCGGGGTCTTAGCAGACTTGAAATTTGAAGTGGTAGTTAGCTTAGAGGAAAAGTGTGTTACAGATATTAGGAAGTCTATTATCATCGTTAGTAATTCCCGAGTGCGTCTGGGTTGCAATACTACAGTATCAAACTTAGAAACAGAAACATAGAATTTGACGGCAGATAAGAACCGCTTGGCCCACCCAGTCTGCTCATTTCCCTACCTAATGGATAAGCAGCAGATCCTAGTTCACCAGCAGCCTACTTCTTTCTACCCCCACCCCCTAGAATTGCCTTATGGCTGTCCCATGCATGCTTGAATTCAACCACTGTTTTTGACTCCACAATCTCCTCCGGAAGGCCATTCCATGCATCCAGAATCCTCTCTGTGAAAAAATAGTTCCTTACATTACCTCTGAGCTGCCCCCCATCTTCAAATTGTGCCCCCTTGTTCTTGCACACCTCTTTTTTTGAAAGATGCTACCCTCTTGGACTTTGTTGATTCCCTTGAGGTACTTGAAAGTTTCTATCATGTCCCCCCTTTCCCTCCTTTCTTTGAGGCTATACATATTAGCTCCTTTAGACTCTCTTCATATGTCTTCTGGTGCAGACCCTGCACCATTTTAGTTGCCCTCCTCTGGACAGCTTCTATCTTGTCTATGTCCTTACAGAGACTGGGTCTCCAGAACTGCACACAGTACTCCAGATGGGGTCTCACCAGCTGTCTGTACAGAGGGATAACAACTTCCTGTTTTCTACTGGTGATGCCTCTCCCTATGCATTCCAGTATCCCCCCAGCCCTCCTTACTGCCCTCTCACATTGCTTGCCCACCTTTAAGTCATCTGATATGACTACCCCCAGGTCCCTTTCCATTTTTGTTGTTGTTAGTATCTCACCCCCCATTGTGTACTCGTCCCCTGGGTTTTTGTTTCCCAGGTGCATTACCTTGCACTTCTTAGCATTAAGTCTAAGCTGCCATACATTTGACCATTCCTCTAACTTTGCCAAGTCCCTTCTCATCCTCTCCACCCCACCTTGTGTATCAACTCTGTTGCAGATCTTTGTGTCATCTGCAAAGAGACATACTTTTCCTTCCAGTCCCTCTGCAATGTCGCTTACAAAGACGTTGAAGAAGACCAGTCCTAATACTGAACCCTGCAGCACCCCACTAGTAACCCCCCCTTTCTTCAGAGTGGACTTCATTTACTATTACTCTCTGTGTCATGTTCTCCAGCCAATTCTTTACCCAGGCTATCATCTTGGGACCCACTCCCAGGCTGGCTAACTTGTATATTAATCTTTTGTGTGGGACTGAGTCAAATGCCTTGCTAAAGTCTAGGTAGACCATGTCTACAGCCCCTCCCTGATCTACTACTTTGGTCACTCAGTCAAAAAAATCTATTAGATTCATCTGGCATGACCTTCCTGCTGTAAATCCATGCTGCCTTGGGTCCTGTGCCCCTCTGGCCTCTAGGTACTCGACAATTCTTTCCTTCAGAAGTGATTCCATCATTTTCCCTATCACTGAGGTTAAACTAACAGGTCTATAGTTTTCTGCTTCTGCCCTGCTCCCACTTTTGTGGAGGTGGATCACATCTGCCCTCCTCCAGTCCTCGGGTACCACCCCATCCTCCCATGATTTGTTAAAGAGGGTAGTCAGTGGTGTCACTAGTTCTACCCTTAGTTCTTTTAGAATTCTGGGATGAATCCCATCAGGCCCCATTGCTTTGTCCACCTTCAGTTTTAAGAGTTCTTTCAGAACCCTTTCTTCTGTAAATGGGCTGGTATCAACTTCTGTATCCAGAATGTTTCTATTGTTTGTTTTAGGTACCTCCTCTTCATTTGTAAATACTGAGCAAAATATTTGTTTAGTATCTCTGCTTTTTCACAGTCACCTTCTGCCCACCTCCCCTTCCCTTTATTAAGCCTCACTATCCATCCCTTAGTCTTCCTTTGCTCCCTGATGTACCTGAAAAAGGTTTTATCCCCCTTTTTAACTGAGTTGGCTATCTTTTCCTCAGTTCGGGCCTTTGCTGTTCTGACTGCCTTCCCAGCTTCCTTTTGCTTTAACTGATACAATTATTTGTCCTGCTCCTTCTGTGATTCCTTGTACTTTCTGAATGCTTTCTTTTTCTCTTGAATCTTCACTGCCACCTCCTTTGAGAACCATAGTGGTTTCTTACATCGTTTTGTTTTATTTGCTTCACATAAAGGCTAAACTAATCAAGCTTTTATAAACTTTCAACAGCTTTCCTTCAGCTATATCCCTGCCCTCTTTTGTATGTTTGAAATAAATTACATTTATTTGTGTTGGTTATAATGTAAACAGCATGAAAAGTTTCACTTCTTATAAATATATTTATTGTTATTTTCTTTAAATAAAAATGTCCACTCCAAATTCTTTTGGTGGCAATTTACTCTTGGGGTCTGTGTCTTCCCAACACTAAATGTTTATGTCTGTCCATCCTACAGTACAGTTTAAATCCACCTGCACATTACTACAGTCTTACTTCTTATACAGTGTGTTGTAACCAGGGTGGTATCATCCACACAAACTACTTATTTGTAATATGGTTTATAGTCATTAACAATGGAGAGAACTGGTAGTGGGCGGAGCTTTGGTCCTTTGAGGGATCTTACTATAACCATAGCCCAGTCTCATCACACCTTACTCAATTTGACTTAAAGCATTCTATTGGCTAGAAAAGACCAAATCAGTAGAGTTTCATGCAGGGATTTGACAGGCATATGGGCTTAATCTGAAGTGGGGAAGGGGGCAGAAATTAAGGGGTGAGATAACCACTAGGGTCAGTGCAGAGTACTTAGGTAGGGTGGGCAGAGTGGATGGGCTGACAAGCCTTTTTGTGCCATCGGTGTCTATGTATCCATATAGGTATGACATGTATCTACCCATCTGCTTAGGGCTGAGGCATAACATGACTAGCATCTTTACCAATGTAGGATAGCTGAGTAGAGACAGAAGGGTTCGGGGGAATAAATGGAGCATGCCACCCCTAAAGAGAGACAGTTCAAATGTGTTATATGGATAGACCAGTTCTGAGGAGTAAAATGAGGGATATTCCTCCTAATGTCAGACAGTTGAGAAGTATGGACTGAGGGGTTTTGAGTATACCTCTCAACTATCCCACAGTAGGAGAGATGTCCCTCCTTTTACCCCTCAGAACCCTTCTGTCCATACCTCTTACTTCTCTTACATTATTTATTTATTTATTTAGCTTTTGTTAACCAGGTAAGCACACTAGACAGTCAAGTGCCTATTTTCAGATGTGACCCGTGAAGGGTGCATCTCATTTTACCCCCAGAACCCCTGTCTATACCTCTCACATGTCACACTTTAACAAGGATGTGCCTGCTATCCAACATTCAGAAAGATGTCCCTCATTTTACCCCTCAGAACCCCCCTGTCCATATTGTTCAACTATCCTACATTAGGGGAGATGTTCATCAGTTTACACCCCAGAATCTCCCTGTCCATACTGCTCACCTAGCCATATGGAGGGATGTGCCTTATTTACCCCTGAAGACCGCAGAGAGTTTCTGAGTGATAAAAAGAGGGACATACCTCCTAATATGGGACAGTTGAGAGGTATAGACAGACGGATTCTGAGGGGTAAAATGAGGGACATCCCTCCTAAAGTTGGATAGTTGAGAGATATGGATGGATTGGTTCTGAGGGGTAAAATGAGGATGTCCCCTCCTAATGTTGGATAGTTAGAGTTTTAGACAGAGGGATTCTGAGGGGTAAAATGAGGGACATCCCTCCTGATGTTAGACAATTAAGTGGTATGGACAGCAGGTTTCTGAGGAGTAAGAAACATAGAAACATAGAAGTTATCAGCAGATAGGGACGGTACGATCCATCAAGTCTGCCCCTAGATTAGGGATGTCCCTCCTAATGCAGGACAGTCAAGAGGTGTGGACAGAGGGATTCTAAGTGGTACAATTAGGGTTGTCCTTCCTACTGCACAACAGTTTAGAAGTATGGATAGAGGGCTTCTGAGAGGGTAAAATGAAAGACATTCCTCCTAATGTGTGACATTTGAGAGGTATAGACAGAGGGGTTCTCAGTGGTAAAATGAGAGAGATTCCTCTTAAAGTTGGACAGTTGAGAGGAATGGACAAAGGGACCTTGAGTGGTAAGATTAGGGATGTCCTTTCTAATGTGGGACAGTTTAGAGGTATGGATTGAAAGCCAAATCAAGGCTAACCCCTACCACAGAATAACTCCTACTCTAGAATAGCCCCTAATCCAGAAATACCCCTGACTTGTTCTCATAAGGTCTTTCCTGGTAAAGCACTAAAAGGATAACAATAAACACCCCAAACTGCCACTGTTTTCACAGCTCTGACACATGTCAAAACACCAACTGACCTCCTGACCATGATATAGTCCTGTTCTAATTTACCAACTGGTGAGCAACCTGACCTTTGACACAGCAGTGTGGGGTTGGGTCACTGGATGTTTTTTAGATGTGAGAGTAGGAAAAGAAACAGAGCAGCAGGTTTTTGAGAGAGCTCACTCATTCATTACGCGTAGGACCATTCTTTCAGTAGCATCTGACATCTGGGGAAGGAGACCCATGTGACATCAACCAGACTGGCAGGCTCATTCATTCATGTCAACACTGCCAAGTTCTCACGGACCTAGCAGCACCTGGAAATTCCACTCTAGGCAGGTATGCATGAAAAAATAAACAAGCAGCTGTAACTTTTCAAAGTGAAATGAGCATTGTTTTGGTCTAATGTGAGCGTACTCTAGATAGAACACATGAGAGCATTTCACATTCTGTGCAAACATATTTGGTTAAATAAAGCAGAGAATATTACCAAGGATACTTATTAGGAACTTCACTGAAAGGTCTGTGATGGATTACTTTGCAAACACATCATGCTCAGAGATAACCAAATGTTTGCTTAATTGCATCACATTAACCCCCGTTTATAGTGTATTTATTTGTTTACTTATGTCTTTATAGTTAATGTAAATATTTATACACAGGAAGATACACAAAGAAATGAACCATCTTGTCTTGTAGTACATTGTAAAATGAGGGGAAATTCCTCCTAACGTGTGACATTTGAGAGGTATAGACAGAGGGGTTCTTAGTGGTAAAATGAGAGCGACCCCTCCTAAAGTTGGGCAGTTGAAAGGAATGGACAAAGGGGCTTTGAGTGGTAAGATTATGGACGTCCCTTCTAATGTGTGACAGTTTAGAGGTATGGATAGAAAGCTCAATCGAGGCAAACCCTACCCCAGAATAGCCCTTACTCTAGAATAGACCCTAACCCAGAAATGCCCCTGCCTTGTTATCATAAGTTATTTCCTGGTAAAGCACTAAAAGGATATCAATAAACACCCCAAACTGCCACTGTGTTCACAGCTCTGACACATGTCAAAACACCAGCTGACCTTCTGACCAGGATATATTCCTATTCTAATTTACTAACTGGTAAGCAGTCTGACCTTTGACATGGCAATGTGGGGTGGGGTCACTGGATGTTTTTAGATGTGAGAGTAGGAAACGAAACCGAGCAGCAGTTGTTTGAGAGAGATCACTCACCCATAGTGTGCAGGACCATTCTTTCAGCAGCATCTGCCATTTAGGGAAGGCTACCCACATGACGTCAACCGGACTGGGCAGGCTTTTTCATTCACATTGACACTGCCAAGTTCTCACGGACCCACGCAGCACCTGGAAATACCACTCTAGGCAGGTATGCGTGAAAAAAACAAACAAGTAGCTGTAACTTTTCAAAGTGAAATGAGCATTGCTTTTGTCTAATGAGAGTGTACTCTAGATAGAACACATGCGAGCATTTCATATTCTGTACAAACATATTTGGTGAAATAAAGCAGAGAATATTACCGGAGAAACTTATTAGAAACTTCACCGAAAGATCTGTGATGGATTACTTTGCAACCACATCATACTCAGAGATAACCAAATGTTTGCTTAATTGCATCACATTCAACTCCCCTGGTTTATAGTGTATTTAATTTCTTGTTTATTTATTTGTAATGTAAATATTTATACACAGGGAAGATACACTGAGAAACAAAAAGTCTTGTTTTGTAGTACTTTGCAGTAACTAGTAAGGGGACAATATGGCAGCAGCATAGGCCCACGAAATGTTTTTATAAACAAAATAAATTAAGCAACTCGACACTTACCTTTATGTGTCAAGCAATTGAATTACTTTTAAAGCTCAGTGATTTTACGTTCATTTGCAGCGCTAGCGAACGAACGTCTTGGGAGAATGGGACACTTTGGAGGTGTGCCCCTCCTCTGCAATTCCCTGCTCCATTGAGCAGGCGTGGCAGTCCTGCACCAGTCGGACGCAGTGCTGTGTATGACAGCGGTGGTCTTCTCTTCAAAGTTTGCACCGCGTCACGCCGCCCCCCCCAAATCTTTGCTGCCACGCTGGGAGCCCACCCCAGAGTGGCAAATGTCCCGTGTCGTCTGCCGACGGGGGTGCCCAATCCCACGTCGGCTCCATGGCCCTCCCCAGCCATCCTTCTGCTACGCTGGGAGCCCACCCAGCGTGGCAAGCGATCCGTCGTCTGCCGACGGGGTGCCCAATCCCGTCGGCTCCACGGCCCCCAGCCATCCTTCTGCCATGCTGGGAGCCCACCCCAGTGTGGCAAATGTCCCACGTCGTCTTTTTTTTCAAAACCTGTAAATTAAAACGGTTCCAGGCGCTTCTCCAGCCCCCACAACCCACACCCACCACCACGCACACCCTGCCTCCCACTCCCACCCCATACTTACCTCCGGAGCTTGGCGCGACGATCTTCGTGGACGGGAACACGCCTGCACTCTTCAAAGCCGATCGCGAACTGAGGAAATGCCGTAAGCTGTATAATGGGCTAGATAGGGGTTTTCAACTTTATTGCATATCTCAGGCATTTTTGGAATTTTTGCACCAAATTTTCAACATGGGGTTTTTGGGACCCCTTCTCATGAATGATGTCACTGTCATGGCGTTATTCCGGGCCGAAGGGTGATTCGCAGTCACTGCATGAAATCACTCTTTGGGCCTGAATAATGCCATGACAGTGACATCATCATGAGAAGGTCCAAAAACCCATGTTAAAATATGGCAAAAATTTCAAAAATGACTGTTTCATTTAGCATGCGCGAGTTCCTACGCAGGCTCGTAGTTAATAATTTTCAATATTTTCACTCCAGATTTTCAACATTGCCATTTTACCACACCTCCTTGTGAGCTGTACAGCTGTCATTTTCAATCCTGCCCAAAATGTGTTTCCGCCCATATGGCGCACAATCGCGCAGTCGGTGTCGCGAAATCAATGTATGGGACACATTAAGAAAATCCACCATGACACTGTTCATTGGCAGAGTCTTAAAAATGGCTATGTTGAAATTTGATGGCTGTTCCTAAAATGACTGTTTACAAGCGTGCATTGTGCAGTTCCTACGCACGCTCATAGGTTTTGAATTTTCAATATTTCCACTCCAGATTTTCAACATTGCCATTTTACCACACCTTCTTATGAGTAGTACAGCTGTCATTTTCATCTCACCAAAAATGTGTTTCCATCATGTAGCTCAATGGCGCAGTTGGTGTTGCAAATCAATGTATGGGACACATTAAGAAAATCACAGTGACACTGTTCATGAGCAGAGGTCTAAAATGGCTATGTTGAAAATTTGGTGAAAAAAATTCCTAAAATGACTGTTTTACAAGCGTGCGTTGCACGGTTCCCTAGCTTCGTGGATTTATGAATTTTCAATATTTTTACTACAGATTTTCAACATTGCCATTTTACCATACCTCCTTATGAGCAGTATAGCTGTCATTTTCACATCCTGCCCAAAAGCTCACCCATGTAGCATACAATGGTGCAGTCAGTGTGCGAAATCAATGTATGGGACACATTAAGAAAATCACAGTGACACTGTTCATGAGCAGAGGTCTTAAAATGGCTATGTTGAAAATTTGGTGAAAAAATTCCTAAAAATTACTGTTTTACAAGCGTGCGTTGTGCAGTTCCTACGCACGTTCGTAAGTTCGCAAATTTTCAATATTTGCACTCCAATGTCTTCTAGATACCTAAACAGCACATAGAAACAAGCAACATTCGGCATTGACAAATGCTTGTACTTCTTTGTCACTGATTTTTTTAAGCCATGTCCAAGTGCCAAATACCACTGCAAATACCTGCAAGCGAACGTTCGGCATTGACAAATGCTTGTCTTTATTTGCATAGAAGAATCTCGGACAGGGAGAGTCTCAGCTGCTGGAGTTGCCTTGACTGTGGTGCTGCATTTCATTTTATTCAGTTTGGGTTCCTAAACTCCTAAAATAATTTGAAATTTGCTGTTGTGGGTAAGTGTGATGCAGTATTTCACTGAATATACTATGATATCCCTAAACTCGAGATCCTGAGTCTTAGGATCCCGAGTTTAATGGCCCAAAATGCACATTCCTGAATCAATCAGATGCCCAACAATACAGTGTTTGGCATTTGACTGAAAAATACAGAAGGCAATTTGGGGGGCTGTGCCCCCCAAACCCCCGATGTGGGGGGCTCCACCCCCCCACCCATGTAACTAAAATGACTAACTCTGATGGGCAGCGGACCTCATAGTTAAAACAATATTAGTTACAGGGGTGAAAACACAGATGGATGCAGGGCCGACCAGAACCCGAGCCTCCCAGGGCATGCTGCTCGAGCTGCCAGTGGTTTAGCCCTCAACACCACTGGGGCAGCTCAGCCAGCCTCTGGATCCATCCAGGATTTGTAGACCTTCAGCAGGGGTATGATAACAACCCGTCACACCTGCTGTCTTACCCCTGTAAACATCTGTCGCATTTACTACTGCCAGGATTCTCACTATCCGGATATTGCACCTGTCGGGCAATACTGCACACAGGCAGGTCAGTGTCAGGATAGTGAGACTCAGCATGACATAAATATACCATTTTGCTTGTGGTTCAGAGCTAGAATAAGAGTTCAGAGCTAATGCAGTTGGGATGTTATTAAAGGAATAATGCACGACAGGGTGTGTGTTGTGCTGGGATAACGCCACGCCTGGGGGGGGTTGGGCACGAGGCCGCAGGCCGAGTGCATCCAATGCCCCAGGCGTGGCGGTATCCCAAACGACACACACCCTGGAGTGCATTATTCCTATTATACAATGGCTAATTTTTTAATAAATAAAAAAAATGAAATAAGTATGTTTTAGAATACTTTTTTCATTTGATTTTGTGTGTGGAAGTATACTTATTTAAAAAGTAGATGCTTTATCCTGTTTGTCCTGTAGGTGGAGCTGTCTGGCCAGTAACTGGATTCTTTCTGTTTTGTATCTGCTTGGCAGTGTGACATATGGTTTCCTTTCTTTAATTTTCTGTCGCCTACCCCCCCCCCCGCAATGTTAAAATATTGTACTGGCGACGTTTTTAAAGTGGGGAATTTCCTGAAAACAGTCACAGTTTGGAGCTGCCACCCTATCCTTGATGCTGCTGCTGCAGGTCCACAACTTTGGAGCTCCTGCCCCATTCTCGGTACTGCCGCGGCTGCACGCCTGCTGCTATTCTCACGGTTTGTCATGGTTTGGAGCTCCCGACCCATTCTCGGTACTGCCATTATTGCTAGTGTTGCTGTGAAATCCCTACAGGAAAAAGCTATGGAGGCAGTAGGAAGAATGTTTTTTTAAATGGGATAGAAAATGTAGCTTGAAGATGGAGCAAGTGAGCATTGTGAAAGGAGCCACGTGCCACTGTTTTTTTAAATCACTGACTTTCCGTGTTTAATAGCGGAAGCAAACAAAAAAAGGGAAAGGATAGAAAAATGTGTACAGATGTTTCGTGGCTTTTGGTGAAATTTTTTTGTTTTAGTTATATGCCATTTTGTTTGGTTGAAGTGAAGAGCAGGGCACAGTGACGCAGACTGGTGAGTGGTCAGTGAAGCTGACCGCGATGACGGCTGAGTGATTTTTTTTTATATTAATAATGCGGTCATCTGTATGATGGGATTAGAGCCATGGTGTTATGCCAGGATAACACCACGGGTCCAGTCTTACAGTGACCAATCAGAGGCAGAGATTCTTTCTTGCCATTGTATAATCTATATTTTAGGATTTTTAGGCTATTTTAGGTTAGGAGACTGGTTGGTCTGGTGGCTAGAACACTACAGTGGGTACCAGGAGATCACAGGCTTAAAGCCAAATACTCACTGTATGTCCTTAAAGGGGAAGGAAACCTTGCTAGGGTCACTCAGATTGTAAAAAACATGAAAAAGTCTTTCAAACATTGTGTATTGAGCTGAGCTGTAGGTGTCAGGAGTCCTGTGGATGAAAATCCACATTTGTGGCCGGATAATAACATGCAGCTCATCGCCTGCTACCAGGTCCTTCTCAAGCTTTGGAGAGAACCGCCGTAACTGGGGGCTACCTGTTAGAGCTTCTACATCCTCAAACTCCTGGGTGTCCTCTCCGCTCCACCGGTGAAGGCCTCCTGGTAGTCCCAAGGGTGAGACTACAATAATCAAGGGATCAGGAATTTGAGGTAGTGCCCCAGTCCTCTGGGATTCCTTGCCTAGGACTTTAAGAGAGGCCCCTCGGTGGAGGCCTTTAAATGGGGTCTGAAAACTTTTCTATTTACACAGACATTTGGTGTTTAACTGATTCTCACTATCCATATATATGCATTCTGTGATTGTTTTATTTTTTCTGTGTATTGGGTAGAATTAAATGTATTTATGTACTTTAATGTTTTATGTGTTATCTTTTGTAATGGCACCATAAACAAATAAAGACTACTAGTACACTACTTCGCACCACCCTGCCACTGAGGGCAAACTGTGAGTGACAGCAGTGAATCCACAATCACTGGTCACAGCCCAAGGGGAAGCTGTGGGGGACAGCAGTGAGTCAGTGGTCACTAGCCACAGCCCAGAGGAAGCTGTGGGGGACAGCAGTGAGTCAGTGGTCACTAGCCACAGCCCAGGGGAAGCTGAGGGGGACAACAGTAAGTTCGTAATTGCTGGTCACAGCCCAGGGGAAGCTGTGGGGGACAGCAGTGAGTCAGTGGTTGCTGGCCACAGCCCAAGTGGAAGCTGTGGGGAGACAGCAGTGAGTCCGTGGTTGTTGGTCACATCCCAAGAGAAAGCTGTGGGGCACATCAGTGAGTCAGTGGTTGCTGATCACAACCCAAGGGGAAGCTGTGGGAAGACAGCAATGAGTCTGCAGTTGCTAATCACAGCCCAAAGGGAAGCTGTGGGAGACAGCAATGAGTCCGTGGTTGCAGATTACAGCCCAAAAGAAATCTGTGGAGGTCAGCAATGAGTCTGTGGTTGCTGGCCACAGCCCAAGTGGAAGCTGTGGGGCACAGCAGTGAGTCAGTGGTTGCTGATCACAACCCAAGGGGAAGCTGTGGGAAGATAGCAACGGGTCCACAGTTGCTGATCACAGCCCAAACGGAAGCTGTGGGGGACAGCATTGAGTCAGTGGTTGCAGATCACAGCCCAAAGGAAATCTGTGGAGGTCAGCAATGAGTCTGTGGTTGCTGTGGAAGCTGTGGGGAGACAGCAGTGAGTCCATGGTTGCTGGCCACATTCCAAGGGGAAGCTGTGGGGGACAGCAGTAAGTCAGTGGTTGCTGACCACAATCCAAGAGGAAGCTGTGAGGAGACAGCATTAAGTCCACGGATGCTGATCACAGCCCAAAAGGAAGCTGTTGGGGACAGCAGCGAGTCTGTGGTTGCAGATCACAGCCCAAAGGGAAGCCATGGGGGTCAGCAATGAGTCCATGGTTGCTGGCCATAGCCCAAGGGGAAGCTGTGGGGGACAGCAGTGAGTCCATGGTTGCAGATCACAGCCCAAGGGGAAGCTGTGGGAGACAGCAGTAAGGCACAGTTGCTGATCGCAGCCCAAGGGGAAGCTGTGGGGGAGACAGCAGTGAGTCCGTGGTTGCAGATCACAGCCCAAAGGGAAGCCATGGGGATCAGCAATGAGTCCATGGTTGCTGGCCACAGTCCAAAGAAAAGCTGTGGGGGACAGCAGTGAGTCCGTGGTTGCAGATCACAACCCAAGGGAAGCTGTGGGAAGACAGAAGTGAGTCAGTGGGTGCTGATCACAGCCCAAAGGGAAGCTGTTGGGGACAGCAATGAGTTTGTGGTTGCTGGCCACAGCCCAAGTGGAACCTGTGGGGAGACAGCAGTGAGTCCATTGTTGCTGGCCACAACCCAAGGAGAAGCTGTGGGGGACAGCAGTGAGTTAGTGGTTGCTGATCACAAACCAAAGAGAAGCTGTGAGAAGACGGCAGTGAGTCCACGGTTGCTGATCACAACCTAAAGAGAAGCTGTGGGGGACATCAGTGAGTCTGTAGTTGCTGGCCACAGTCCAAGGGGAAGCTATGGGAGACAGCAGTGAGTCAGTGGTTGCTGATCACAACCCAAGGCAGACTCCATGAGGTGCAGAAGCAGGGATTCCTTGACAGCAGTTCTACCTGGCTGAATTCCCCTTGGAGTGCACAGTCTGGGCTCCTATCTCCACTGTGGTGACTTCTCTCCTCCCTCACTGACTCACTCTGCTCAGACCCAGCCAGCGGCTGCTCTCCCCGCATAAGGAGCAGTTAGAACACTTACCCAGAATTCCTGGCTGCTGTATGTAAATCAGCATTTGTATTGCTGTACCACTACTGAAATAGTGGTTGACTAATAGAAAGCTCTCAGCTGGAAGCAGCAGCTTAGACACAAAGGGCAACCCTAGGAGGCATACGCCAAGAGCAATCCAGCCCCTAGCCTTACTGTCTGCTGTACCCACTACTGAAATAGTGGTCGACTAATAGAAATCTCTCAGCCAGAAACAACCAGAAGCAACAGCTCAGACACAAAAGGCAATCCTAGGAGGCATATGCCAAGTGCGGTCCAGCCCCTCACCTTACTGTCTGCTGAGCTTCACTGATCTTCACCGACTAGGAGAGAGATCAATCACAGAGGGAAGACAGAGTCTGACAGGTGCAGAAGCAGTGATTCCTTGACAGCAGTTCTACCTGGCTGAATCCCCCTTGGAGTGCACAGTCCGGGCTCCTATCTCCGCTGAGGTGACTTCTCTCCTCGATCGCTCTACTCAGACCCAGCCAGCAACTGCTCTCTCAGCATAAAGAGAGTTGGAACACTTACCCAGAATGCCTGGCTGATGTATGTAAATCAGCATTTGTACTATTGTACCACTACTGAAATAGTGGTCAAAAAATAGAAAGCTCTCAGCTGGAAGCAACAGCTCAGACACAAAGGGCAACTCTAGGAGGCATACACCAAGTGCGGTCCAGCCCCTAGCCTTACTGCCTGCTGAGCTTCACTGATCTTCACTGACTTAGAGAAAGACTGCCTCTCCTCCAGTCTTTAGTTGTGCTACTAAGTGGCAGACCTTAACAAGCTGATTGTTTTTTTTTAGCAGGAAGGAGAAACAAAGGTTCTGCCTCCCCACCCCTAATCCCACCCACCCGGTCCTCTTCCTATAGGTTCTGCATGTCACTGCCCACTTCCTACCTGAACTGACTAGAAGGCAAAAAAAGAAAAAGTTAGGAAAAAAAATGTTTTTCCTACCATTCATTTCTCTCCAGCAGAACAGCTCAGACACAAAGGGCAATCCTAGGAAGCATACGCCATGTGCGTCCAGCCCCTAGCCATAATGACTGCTGAGCTTCACTGATCTTCACCTGAGGGAAGCGTAAGTAGGAAATTTAAATTCTCCCATGCTCTTGCCTACAGGTCTGCTGACTGAAGCACTACAAGCAGAACTCGCAGCAGCATAGCCGCATCCAGGTTTCATCTCTTCGGTGGCTTCTACTCTCATCGGCGGCTTCTGCCGCAGCAGTTCCCTGGGCACTCCAGTGTTTGAGAAGGGTGGGTATTGTCCTGCAGCTAGTGTATCCGTCCCCTCTCTCTCACAGCAGCAGGGAGCTGGGAAGCATGGACAACAGGCAGGGGTTTTTACTGCAAGCAGCAGGGACTCCACTGAGCTGTTCTGAGCCAAAGGGCAGAACAAGTGAGCTAGTAACCGGATTTCTTCTTACCTTGCAGGAGTACAACCTAGACCTCATCTGTTCAACAGCTACCTGATTGTTTTCTACAGCATACAGGAAACAGTCGGATATGCCCACCACCCTCCCCCGAGTGTTCTTACTTTATAGGCATGTAGTGCCACCCACAACTCCTGATAGGGAGGTAGTAAGGTGCAAAAAACAAAAAAACACACACAAAAAAAAAATCACTGTTCTGTTTTCTTTTTCTTCCACACTTAATAAATAATAATAATAATAATAAAACTTTATTTATATTGCGCCTTTCTAAAATCAAGGCTCCTTACAATATCTAACAACATTATAAATAAAAAACAATACATAATAATCTGAGCTCCTAAAATCACAGTAATAATTAAAAGAGACCTTCGACCATAGATAGGTCTTTAGGGCCTTTTTAAATTCCTTCATGGATGCACACTGACGAAGCGGGCGAGGTAGAGAATTCCAAAGGGTCGGAGCAGCATACATAAAGGCATGAGCACCTGATGATTTTAAAGAAACCCTCGGAATCTCTAGCAACCCCTCATCCACCGAGCGGAGAGATTGCATAGGGCAGTAGGGAACCAAATGCTCTTTCAAGTAGTCTGGACCCTGTCCGTGTAGGGCTTTGCAAGTCAAAAGACCAACTTTAAAGGTGATCCACCACTGAATTGGCAGCCAGTGTAGATCGTGCAGCACCGGCGAAACGTGACAGGCATGAGACGTACCTGTTAACTGTTACAGACAGTTGGTGAGACCCCATCTGGAATACTGTGTCCAGTTCTGGAGACCCCATCTCCGCAAGGACATAGACAGGATAGAGGCAGTCCAGAGGAGGGCAACTAAAATGGTGCAGGGTCTGCAAGAGAAGCCGTATGAGGAGAGACTAAAGGAGCTTAATATGTATACCCTTGAGGAAAGAAGGGAGAGGGGGGACATGATAGAAACTTTCAAGTACCTCAAGGGAATCAACAAAGTCCAAGAGGGTAGCATCTTTCAGAAAGAGACTTGCAAGAACAAGGGACCAATTTAAAGATAGAAGGAGGGCGGTTCAGGGGCAATGTGAGGAAGTATTATTTCACAGAGAGGGTAGTGGATGCATGGAACAGCCTTCCTGAGGAAGTTGTGGGGTCTAAAACTGTGGGAGAATTCAAGAATGCATGGGACAGACATAAGGCAATTCTTGTGGGGGGCAGGAAGATAAAGGCTGTTGGTTAACTAGGATCTGCGGCCTATCCTGTAGGTAGGGAAATGGGCAGACTAGATGGGCCTAGCGGTCCTTATCTGCCGTCAAAGTCTATGTTTCTATGTTTCTATGTTAATAGCCAGGCTGCAGCGTTCTGCATCTGCTGCAAGCGGCAGATATCAACCCCAGGAAGCCCTAGATAAAGGGAGTTGCAATAATCCAGGCATGAGGACATAAAGGCGTGGATCAACGTCGGTAAGTCTGTGGGCGAAACAAGGTGCTTAATCCTGGTGATGTTCCTAAGATGGTAAAAGGAAAGTTTGACAACTGCCAACACCTGAGAACGATGTGTCAGCTCATTGTCAAAAATCACCCCCAGGTTCCGCACCCTTTCAGAGGTAGGGAGCTGGACACCTCCCAGAAATAAACCTGAGAGAAGACCAACTCCCACCCTTCTACCCTATGACCCGGGTCCACAACCATTACCTCCGTCTTCTCCGAGTTCAACTTTAGCCAGCTTGAACTCATCCAGCACTGAATTTCAGTGAGGCAGTTATAGACTGAGAGAGCTCTATCATGGTCGGGTGCAAAAGATAGGTAGAGCTGAGTATCATCTGCATAGCAGTGAAACCTCAGCCCATACCTTCTTACAATGTCTCCGAGGGGCAGCATATACACTGTGAACAACATGGGGGACAACACCGAGCCCTGGAGAACCCCACATGACAGAGAGACTAGGCGGGAATAATTTATCCCCGACACCACTCTCTGAGTTCTGTCAGTGAGAAAAGATCTAAACCATCTGAGGACTGTACCCGACAGGCCACAGATAAACTCCAGGCACGTGAGAAGCACCCCATGGTCCACAGTGTCAAAAGCTGATGTGAGATCAAGAAGGACAAGAATGGACCGCTTCTTCTGATCTCTAGCCATCAGGAGATCATTGAGCACCCGAACCGGTGCTGTCTCGGTACTATGCCTCTTTCGAAAACCAGACTGGAGCGGTTCATAGATGTCATGGATGGTTAAATGGTTTTCCAACTTAGCAGCCACTACTTTGTCAATAATCTTCCCAGCAAAGGGAAGATTAGAGATCGGTCTGTAGTTAGCAAAGCAGCCAGGGTCCAAGGAAGCTTTCTTCAAGAGGGGTGTCACCACCACCTCCTTCAGGGAGCTAGGAAACTCATCCATATCCAAGAAGCACCAGACTATCTGTGCCAGGACAGGGCCAATGGTATCAAAACAACCCTTTATCAGGGAAGTCGGGCCCGGATCCAAACTACGGCAAGTATTGCACATACTATGGACAATCCTCATGACATCAGTGAACTCAGGCCAGTCAAAAGAACTCCAGGAGCAACCTTAGGATGCGACCAAATGCCAGTCAATAGCTTCTCCCATAGAGGAAGCAGGCTGGAGCTCAGCCCTGATGTCGGCCACCTTATCTGCAAAGAAGCGAGCAAGCTCATCACACTGTATTTGTGAAAAAGCTTTCTGAACCTGAAGACAGGCTGGGTTGCACAGTCTATCCAAAGTTCGAAAAAGCTGAGCTGGTCGGTTTTGAGCAGCTGCAATCTCCCCGGACAGGAACTCTGCCTTCTTACGAGAGATTGCAGAATGATAGAGTTGATAACGTTCTATCAGTCTAAGACTGTCGGCTTCATGGGCTGTTCTCCATCAACGACGCTCTAACCTTCGTCCTTGTCATTGCATCTCCCTCAAAGTTCCATCAAACCATGGAGACTGAGGTCAAACGGGGAGAGGGCGAACCCAGACAGGAGCAATTTGATTGAGAGCCGAGGAGATAGCCCTATTATAGGCCAACACCAAGGCATCTGGATCACTGCTCACTCCTGAGAACTCTGATAGGTCGAGCACCGCTACCAGGCCCATAGAGCTAACATCTTGCAAAGAGCAGTACCTAACCATCTCCACAGGGGTAGGCCTAAAAGGAGGGGGTATAAAAACTGAACCCCACAGTTTAATGATCAGACCAACTGACGGGTTCCACCCCCACATCAGAGGCCTCAATCCCCAGGAGGAAAATCAAGTCCAAGGAGTGACCACTCTTGTGAATGGCAGAAGTAACTACTTGTGTAAGGCCCAAGGATTCCAAGAAACAGGAATCAACACTATCTCTCAAATAAAACAAAAAACAACAACAAAAACAAAATTGGACCTTGTCAGTTGTGAAAACTGTGGTGCACTCTACAATAGGATCTACAAATGGCAACCAGGACAGTGCTGTGCAATAGCAGATCTTGCAGCCCAACTACAGGATGCTTGGACTATAATATATGACCTCCAATACAGGGAACTCTACAGCACACCTCCTCACCCCCCCCCCCCCACCACCAGGACCAGCATGTCAGCCAGGAGCCAGGACTCAATGCAGGACCCAGAGACTGGCAGATGGTAAGGAAAGAGGCACCATATGAGGCCCAGGAAGGAAGTCAAAAACCAGGAGCATTTCCCAGCCATCCATACCAAAAACAGGTTTGCTCAACAACTACCAACCACAGACAAAGTAACTCAAGATAAAGAAATCAAATCACCAGAAAAGGCTAACATGCCAATTAAAACCAATACAAACTACGATAAAAACAAAAATACTAATACTGAAACTATAACCAGCAACAATACCAAAACCAAATGCAAGAGCAACAAAAATACTAAAACTCAAAAACAAAATGACACAAATATTAACAAAAGCAAAATTCTCATAATTGAGGATTTCATGATCCTAGGAGTGGAACACCACCTAACACAAAATGTTAAAAGTGACATTGTGGTAAAGTGTCCAGAAGCCTCTGCAAGTAGGGACACTAACCACATAAAGGCAGTTGTGCAGGAATCAGGGGATATTACGCATATAACAATACACCTTGATACCAATGACTTGGCAAATCACACAATTCAGGAGGCCAAGAAACACTTTGAGGACCTGGCCAACAAACTTTCTTCCCCTCCGTCCAAATTAGCCTTCCAGAACTGCTGCCAGTGTGGGAAAAAGAAAAAAGCACCAAGCGAGTCAGAAAGATGGAAGTAGGCAAATTCAGCTCATGGCTGTATGATTGGTGCCAAGACAAGGGATACCACTACATAGGGAACTGGCACAACTTTTGGGAAAGAGCTTTTTTTAAATACGACGGATTGCACCTAAACAGAGAAGGTGTGCAAGATCTCTGACAAAAATTCAACGTCTATACTGGTAGTTTAAACTAGATAAAGGGGAGTGTGTCACAGCTCACACCCCTGCCATCGGTGGTCTGGTCATCACTCACCAAAATGTCAAATGTGTGCATACATCCTCAGAAAACAAATCGGAACCAACATCCGCCTGAACTAGCAACTTCATAATCTCTTGGCCAGAAAGAGCAAACTGGAGCAGTCCAGGAAGAGGGTACAACCTTGCGCCAAAGAAGATGTACATTCCTGGAAGGCAGTGGTTGCAAAGAGCCTAACCAACAAACTTCGCAATCTCACAGCCATCTTCGAAATAGAAAGGCTGTACTGGATGGCTATAACAGAAACGTGGTTCACGGAAAACCAAGGATGGGATATGGCCATTCCAGGTTACAATCTGTTCAGGAAAAATAGGCAGGGCAAAAAAGAGGGGGAGGCGTAGTCATTTACATTCATGAGGAAATAAAAGCTACAGCAGTAAAAGGGCAACCTGGGGACTTCAAGTCACTGTGGCTAACAGTAGACTTGGGCAAGGGAAAACCCTTCAGAATCGACGTCATGTACAGGCCCCCAAATCAAGGAGATAAAGGAGACTAAGACCTAATAAAGGAAATCTACAAAATGTCTGATAAAGATGAAGTAATGCTGGTAGGGGACTTCAACCTACCAGATATTAACTGGAGCACATTAACAGCAGCAACAGCAAGAAGTAGGGACTTCTTATTGTTACTGCAAGGCGCAGGACATTGCCAACTTGTTAAAACCCCAACAAGGGGAGATGCCATTCTCGATCTTGTCCTTACAAACTCGGAAAGGATCAAGGACACTGAAGTGGGATGCCATATGGGCAACAGTGACCATCACATGGTAAGCTTTAAGGTAAACATAACACAGGACACCAGCCACTCAAAGATAAAGGTGCTAGATTTCAGAAAGGCTGACTTCTAAAAAATGAGGAACAACATAAGCAGCTAGTTAATGGAAATAGAGGTTGAGGAGGTGGAGGTCATATGGGGGAGACTCAAGAGAGCAATAAAGACTGCCACAGATCAATGTGTCAGATGGGTCAGTAAAGAAAAAATAAATTCTCTATGGTTTTCCAAGGAAGTGGCTACCACAGTCAAAAAAAAAAGGAGTACAAGATATATAGTACCAGGTAACCAAACTTGAGAAAGACTGGGAGTCATACAAGGCACAAAAGAGAGAGTCTAACAAACAAATTAGAAAGGCAAAAGCCCAGACATAGGAAAAGATAGCAGACAGGGCAAAGAGAGGAGGCAAGTCATTTTTTAGATACATTAGGGAATGTAGGAAGGCAAAAGGGGGATAGTAAAGATTGCTACTGAAGAAGGGAAATTCATCAGACATGACCCAGAGAAAGCTGAAATCCTCAACAAATACTTCTGCTCGGTTTTTACCAAAGAGGACCCAGGGGATGGCCTAGCCCTGAAAAAACACAACACCCCAGGACCAGGGGTAGACACAAGTCCCTTTAAAGAAGCCGAAGTATGGGAAGCGCTAAATAAACTAAAAGCAGACAAAGCCATGGGACCAGATAAGATGTACCCCAGAATCCTTAAGGAACTGGGGCAGAATTAGCAGCCCCTCTGGCACTTCCATTCATGAAATCCTTGAAGAGCAGTGTGGTACCCGAAGACTGGAAAAAGGCAATAGTGGTTCCACTTCACAAATCAGGCAGTTGCGAAGAGGCTAGTAATTACAGACTGGTGAGCCTCACATCTACAGTAGGGAAACTAATGGAGACACTACTCAAACAGAGGATCATAGCATTCCTCAAAAGTAGCAGCCAACAAGACCCTAAACAGCACAGTTTCACAGCAGGTAGGTCATGCCAGACAAAACTGCTTGAGTTTTTTGACTACGCTACAAAAATAGTGGACCACGGTAGGACAGTAGATGTGGTCTACCTAGACTTTAGTATGGCCTTCGACTCGGTTCCATACAGAAGGCTGGTAAAGAAGCTTGACCACACAGGGGTTGGTCCAGAAGTAGTCAGATGGGTACAAAACTGGCTACAAGGCAGAACCCAGAGGGTACAGGTTAATGGAATGCAATCGACGGAAGGCAGGGTGACCAGCGGGGTGCCCCAGGGCTCAGTGCTGGGGCATCTACTCTTCAATGTATTTATAGCAGACATCGCTGATGGACTGGAAGGGAAGGTGTGTCTGTTCGCAGATGACACCAAGATATGTAATAGGGTGGACACCTCAGAAGGAGTGAGCAAGATGGAAGCTGACCTCAAGAAACTAGAAGAATGGTCTGGAGTGTGGCAGCCGAGATTTAATGCCAAAAAGTGCAAGGGCATGCACATAGGAAAGAAAAATCCAAGAAAGGAGTATTACCTAGGAGGCGAAAGACTGGTGGCCTCAAACCAGGAAAGAGATCTGGGAATCATAATCTCAGATGACTTGAAGGTTAGTAAGCAGTGTGAGAAGGCAACATTGAAGGCCAAGAGAATGCTGGGCTGCACTGGGAGGGGAATCATGAGCAGGAGGAATGAGGTGGTACTACCACTGTATAGATCGCTGGTCAGGCCTCACCCGGATTCTGGAGGGTCTCACCTCAGGAAGGACATCGACCAGGTGGAAACAGTACAGAGAAAGGTGACAAAAATTATTCAGGGTCTTCAGTATATGCCCTACGAGGAAAACTTAGGGAACTGAATATGTACTCCCTGGAGCAGAGAAGAGAGAGAGGGACTTGATTGAAACATTCAAGTACATAAAAGGCATTAACAAGGTACAGGCACAGGAACTTTTTCACTTCAAGAAGGGCTCCACGATCAGGGGACATGACCTCCGGCTGCACGGAGGGAGGTTCTCTACCAACACCAAGCAGTTTTTCTTGACAGAAAGAGTGGTGAATGCCTGGAACAGCCTACCCCAAGAGGTTGTGGGGGTCAACACTGTGGGGGGATTCAGGAATGCATGGGATAGACACAAGGGAGCCCTGACTACAAAGGGCAACTAGAGTGTCAAAATAGGTCTACAACAAATGGGCAGACTAGATGGACCAAGCGGTCTCCTTCTGCCGACAGCTTTTGTGTTTCCATGTTTCAAGGGGAAGCTGTGGGGAGACAGCAGTGAGTCTGCTGTTACTGATCACAACTCAAGGGGAAGCTGTGGGGGACAGTAGTGTGTCAGTGGTCGCTGGCCATAGCCTAAGGGGAAGGCGTTTGGGCCACAGCAGTGTGTCAGTGATTGTTGATAACAAACCAAGGGAAAGCTGTGAGGGACAGCAGTGAGTCAGTGGTCACTGCCCACAGCCCAAGGGAAAGCCATGGGGGACAGCACTGTGTCAGGGGTTGCTGGCCATATTCCAAGTGGAAACCATGGGGGACAGCAGTGAATCAGTGGTTGCTGGTCACAGCCCAAGGGAAAGCCATGGGGGACAGCACTGTGTCAAGGGTTGCTGGCCATATCCCAAGTGGAAACCATGGGTGACAGCAGTGAATCAGTGGTTGCTGGCCACAGCCCAAGGAGAAGCCAGGGGGACAGCAGTGAGTCAGTGGCTGCTGGCCACAGCCTAAGAAGAAGCTGTTGGGGGCAGCAACGAGTCAGTGGTTGACGGCCGCAACCCGAGGGGAAACTGTGAGGGACAGCAGTAAGTCAGTTGTTGCTGGTCACAGTCGAAGGGGAAGCCATGAGGGACAGCAGTGTGTCATTGGTTGCTGATCACAGCCCAAAGGGAAGCTGTTGGGGACAGCAGTGAGTTCATGGTTCCTGGTACAGCCCTAGGGGAAGCTGTGAGGGACAGCAGTAAGTCAGTGGTTGTTGGTCACAGTCCAAGGGGAAGCCATGATGGACAGCAGTGAGTCAGTGGTTGCTGATCACAGCCAAAAGGGAAGCTGTGGGGGACAGCAGTGGGTCCATGGTTGCTGGCCACAGCCCAAGGGGAAGCTGTAAGGGACAGCAGTAAGTCAGTGGTTGCTGGTCACAGTCCAAGACTAAGCCACGAGGGACAGCAGTGTGTCAGTGGTTGCTGATTACAGCTCAGAGGGTAGCTGTGGGGGACAGCAGTGAGTTTGTGGTTTTTGCCCACAGCTCAAGGGGAAGTTGTGATCACAGCTGAAGGGGAAGTTGTGATCACAGCCCAAGGGAAAGCTGTGAGGGACTGCAGTAAGTCAGGGTTGCTGGTCACAGTCCAAGGTGAAGCCCTGTGGGACAGCAGTGTGTGGCTGGTCACAGCCCAAGGAGAAGCTGTGAAGGACAGCAGTAAGTCAACGGTTGCTGGTCACAGCCCAAGGGGAAGGTGTGAGGGACAGCGGTGAGTCTGTGATTGCTGGTCACAGCCCAAGGGGAAACCATGGGGGACAGCAGCGAGTCAGTGGCCACTGACTGTAGCCCAATGGGAAACCAGAGGGATGGCAGTGTGTCAGTGGTCACTGATCACAAGTCAGAGAGAAGCTGTTGGGGACAGCAGTGAGTCCATGGTTGCAGATCACAGCCCAAGGGGAAGCTGTGAGGGAAAGCAGTAAATCAGTGGCTGCTGGTCACAGTCCAAGATGAAGCCATGAGGGACAGCAGTGTGTCAGTGGTTGCTGATCACAGCTCAGAGGGTAGCTGTGGGGGACAGCAGTGAGTTTGCGGTTGTTGGCCACAGCTCAAGGGGAAGTTGTGATCACAGCTGAAGGGGAAGTTGTGATCACAGCCCAAGGGGAAGCTGTGAGGGGCTGCAGTAAGTCAGGGTTGCTGGTCACAGTCCAAGGTGAAGCCCTGGGGGACAGCAGTGTGTGGCTGGTCACAGCCCAAGGGGAAGCTGTGAAGGACAGCAGTAAGTCAATGGTTGCTGGTCACAGCCCAAGGGGAAGTTGTGAGGGACAGCAGTGAGTCTGTGATTGCTGGTTACAGCCCAAGGGGAAACCATGGGGGACAGCAGCGAGTCAGTGGCCACTGACTGTAGCCCAATGGGAAACCAGAGGGATGGCAGTGTGTCAGTGGTCACTGATCACAGGTCAGAGAGAAGCTGTTGGGGACAGCAGTGAGTCCGTGGTTGCAGATCACAGCCCAAGGGGAAGCTGTAAGGGTCAGCAATGAGTCTGTGGTTACTGGCCACTGCCCAACGGGATGCTGTTGGGAGACAGCAGTGAGTCCATGAGTGCAGGTCATAGCCCAAGGGGAAGCTGTGGGGAGACAGTAGTGCATCTGTGGTTGCTGATCACAGCCCAGAGGGAAGCTGCAAGGGACAGCAGTGAATCCGAGGTTGCTGATCACAGCCCAACGGGGAAGTTGTGGGGAGACAGCAGTAAGTACATGGTTGCTGATCACAGCCCAAGGAGAAGCTGTGGGGAGACAGCAGTGAGTCTGCGGTTGCTGATCACAGCCCAAAGGGAAGCTGTGGGGGACAGCAATGAGTCTGTGGTTGCTGCCCACAGCCCATGGGGAAGCTGTGGGGAGACAGCAGTGCGTCTGTGGTTGCTGATCACAGCCCAAGGGGAAGCTGTGGGGAGACAGCACTAAGTCCACAGTTGCTGATCACAGCCCAAAGGGAAGCTGTGGGGAGACAGCAGTGCACCTGTGGTTGCTGATCACAGCCCAAAGGGAAGCTGTGGGGGACAGCAATGAGTCTGTGATTGCTGATCACAGCCCAAGGGGAAGCTGTGGGGAGACAGCAGTGAGTCCCCGGCTGTTGATCACAACCCAAAGGGAAGCTGTGGGGGACAGCAATGAGTCTGTGGTTGCTGGCCACAGCCCAATGGGAAGCTTTGGGGAGACATCAGTGAGTCCGTGGTCGCTGGTCACAGCCCAAGCAGAAACTGTGGGAGACAGCAGTGAGTCCGCTGTTGTTGATCACAGCCCAAGGGGAAGCTATGGAGAGACTGCAGTGAGTCTGCAGTTGCTGATCACAGCCCAAAGGGAAACTGTGGGCAGACAGCAGTGAGTTCGAGGTTGCTGGCCACAGCTAAAGGGGAAGCTGTGGGGAGACAGCAGTGAGTCAGTGACCGCTAGCCACAGCCTAAAGGAAAGCTGTTGGAGACAGCAGTGAGCCAGTGACTGCAAGCCACAGCCCAAAGGAAAGCTGTGGGGGACAGCAGCGAATCAGTGGTTACTGGCCACAGCCCAAGGGAAAGCGTGGGACTGGAGGATTTGAAAAAAAAAGATGGAAAGAAGTGTGTCTGGAGCTGTTTTAGATTCCGTGGTGCAGCGCTTCTTCTCACTCTAGCACCCCCACCACAACTGGTGCACTGGAAACGGATGACTAAAGCCTCTCAGCAGCTGCGAAGTGTTGATTCATAGATCTCCTGGAGTGCTCTGCATGAGTGAAGAGGGAAGTCCCCTGATTTGAAGAGCACTCTGCACTTGGATCAGGCCTTATGTGCTAAAGGAAAGACTCTTCATATGAACACACATACGAAATTGGCAGCAGATAAAGGCCTTATGATCTATTAAGTCTGCTCGATTGTGCAGCTAGCAGCCCTTATACTGCAGCTGCCCCTCCCTCCTCTCCTCCCCACTCCAGTGACCTTCCCTCTTACCCTGTCCCACCCCCCTTTGAAGCAGCCCACTGTTCTACATGATACCACTTCCTCTGGCAATGCATTCCACCCAGACACCACCCTCTCCAAAAAAAAGTGTCTCCTCATTTCCCTCCTGAACCTTCCCCCTTCCAGTCTCAGATTGTGCCCTCAAGTGTCTCTTCCCCTCCTTAATTTGAAAAGCCGCTCCGTGCCCATCTTACTTATTCCCTTCATGTACTTGAAGGTTTCAGTCATGTACCCCCATCTCTCCTCTCCTCCAGGGAGTACATGTTCAACTCCCTCAGCCTGCTCTCATAGGGTAAGTACCCTATCTCCTGGATAATTTTTGTTGCCCTTGAGCCACACCTTCTCCAGTAACCTAATGTCCTTCTTCAGGTATGGTCACCAGAACTGCATGCAGTACTCCAGGTGTGGTCTAACCAGTGACCTGTATAGCGGCAGGATCACCTCCCCCCTCCTGGAGGATATGTCTCTGGCAATACAACCCAGCAACATGTTGGCCTTTGCAGCTGCCTTTCTACACTGTGCTGAGTTGTTCATTGTTCCCATTATGATCACCCCCAGATCCCTCTCCTTTTCCGTCTTGGCTAGTTGAATCCCCCCTAGTTGGTAGCTCCTTGTTTTTTTTTTGTATTGAAATGTAGCACCTTGCATTTCTTGGCATTGAACCCCAGCTGCCAAGTGTCCGACCAGGCCTCCAATTTTGCCAGATCATCTTGCAACCCCTGCCACCCTTCTAAGTTATCCACTACTGCTCCCATCTTAGTATCATGTGCAAGCAGACTGATCTTGCTCTTGATGCCTATCGAGATGTCTGCTGTGAAGATCCCAAACAACACCGGCCCCAGTACAGAGCCCTGTGGCATCGCACTTGTCACTGCCCTGGGAGATGAAAGCTTCCCTCCCACCACCACCCTCTGCTGTCTCCCTTGCAGCCAGTTTACTACCCATCCCACCATCTTCACCCCTGCCCCTCCGCCTTCTAGCTTACTTCCTAGCCTCCCATGCAGCATGAATCGAATACCTTACTGAAGTCCAGGTACAGGACATCCACTGCATTATCCCTGTCTAATTGCCTGTTTACCCAGTCATAGTACTCCACCAGGTTGGTCTGACAGTACCTGCCTGAAACAAACCCATGCTGTCCGCTGTCCTGCAGCCCATTAGCCTCTAGGAGGGAAATCATCCTCTCCTTCAGGATTGTTTCCATCAGCTTTCACATGATGGATGTGAGGCTTACTGGTCTGTAGTTCCCTGGTTCATCCTTGGGGCCGTTCTTGTGGAGGGGTACCACGTGCCCCACCCTCCAGTCCTGAGGTACTCTCTCTGAGTCCAGGGAGGCACTGAACATGTCTGCTAAGGGTTCTGCCAGCTCCTTCAGCAACCTGGGGTGTATGCCATCTGGCTCTGGCACCTTGGCCACCCTCAGTGCCCTCAAGCTCTCCAGTACTTTGCCCACTGGGATTTCCTCATTTGTCACCTCCTCCCTCCCTGTGCCCACTCTCCCACCCCCTTGGGTACAGAAACTCCGTTCTCTTTGGTAAATACTGAGTAGAAGCTCTCATTTAAAGGAGAACTGTGCTGAACCTGTAAGTCATTTTTCCCCAACAGGAAGTGTTTTTAAGTATCGGTTACATTTCTGTTATTGTTCCATCCCTTTTAGTAACCTCAGTGAGTGTTTCTGCTTTACACCCTGGTGTTGACAGCCATTTTAGAACTGTATGATATAGTTTACGTCCCTCTCAGACACAGAGTTCGGTAATAGAGCATGAATGCATTGTGCCAATAATAGATAAGTAGAACAGGGACATAAACTACACCATACAGTTTTAAAATGATTCTTACCAGTGGCATGTAAACCAGAAACACCCACTAGAATAGCTAAAAAGCCTGGCTAGCTAGAGCAATAACAGAATTTGAACCAGCATTTAAAAAACAGCTTCTACTGGGTAAAATTACTTATAGATTCAGTGCAGTTCTTCTTTAATGCTTCTGCCTGTTCTGCCCCTGTTTCCACCCACCCCTTCCCTCTTTATCCTTACTATTTGGTCCTTACAACTCCTTTTCTCCCTGATGTACTTGAAGAAGTCCTTCTTCCCCTCTTTGATGCCCCACTGCTAGCCTAAGTTCCCTAGACACCTTGGCTGACCTGACTACCCTTGTGACCTCTCTCAACTCCTTCAGGTATTCCTCTCTGTCCTCCCATCTCTGTTTTTTGTACCTTTGAAAGGTGCCTCTTTTCTGATTTTCTTTTTCCATGACCACCTGCTCACCCAGCTAGACTTCTTGGCCCTAGCCCTCTTACTCTGGACCCTTGTACATGTTATGGTTGCCTCCTCAATTCTCAGTTTAATGATCTCCCACTTCTGGTTAGTGTCTATGTTTGGATGGATCCTGGCCAGATACCCCTGTACTATTTCCCTCATCCTCCCGAAATTGGCCCTTCTGAAGTCTAGCACCCTTGCAACCATTTCTACTACCCCTTTTCCCATGTTTATCGTGAACCACACCGAGTGGTGGTCACTCCCTGCCAGTGGTTCCTCCACCCCCAGTTCCCTCACAAACTCACCATTCACCAGCATGAGGTCTAGGGTGTTCCCTAACTTGGTTGGCTTGTTGACCATCTGCAATAGGAAACTGTCCTGGAAGGCATCCAGAAATACCTGCTCCATCTTATTCATGGTGGCTGGGGTACCCCAATGCAATCCCAGCAGGTTGAAGTCCCCCACAATCACCATGCTACCCCTCCCACAGGTCCTTCTGATCTGTCCCGCTAGTTCCCTTCAGCTGCACCCCAAAAGAATCTGAGACTAACTGCTGGCCAGCGGTTGCCTAACTCTTTCCCTGGTTGCCTGTAGAAGGAGTCAATAGCTGTTTCTTTTTCTGTTACTTGCCTTGTATATAATAAGCTATGTGATTAGTGTGACTGCAGATAATTGAGGCTTGTAGTAGAAATACCGCTTCTGTTGTCAAAACAGTCTTTAGTCTTTAAAGCGGAAAAGAGAAAAACAAACACATTTTTATTATGTGATGTAAAAGCAACTTACTTATACCACTAATCATTTGCTCAACTGCTAATTGTTAATGAGGTTAGTAAAACAGTTTACATTTTTCTCAAGAACAGAGCTCTTGCTGCCCTTCTACACAGGATGTTATAATCCTGTTCATGAAACACGGCTAATTCAGAGGGATACATCGCAGGACATTAGTACAGACAGGATAGTTTTTTTTTTTTTCTGTCATTATTCTTCTGTTTCTAACATTAATAATTACAGTTTTTTTATCCAGGTAAAATAACCCACTGAGATTAAAATCTCTTTACAAGGGCGACCAGGTCAAGAGGTGCTCAGTGACATCGCTAGGGAAACTTAAATATATAATATTTACATACAGTTCTGTTTCTGTTGCACTCATTTCCTCTATCTTCCCTGTCTTTATTACTAGGGACAGCTGAGGATATCTGCATGGAAATCTTTCTTTCTTTCTCTCTCTCTCTCCCCCTCCCTTCCTCCTTCTCCCCCCTCCCCTCTCTCTAATTTCGCCAGGAAAAACATACTGAGTTGACAGCTTGTTTCCAGATGTGTCCTGGTGGGAAAAGGAGGCGGAGAGTGCAGTAATAACTTACATCAGTAATGTTACATTTATTAAACAATAATAATTATAAAAAAAGTATGCAGTAGGCAATTGACAGGAAGCAGAAAGTAAGTAGTGCAAAACAACTGACAGCATATCAATAGCAACAGTTCTGCAAAGTGTAACTGGAAGCAAAATGAGTGAGGGAAGGGAAATAGCAAGTACAATGGGGGTTAGTCAAAGGGAAAAGTGGACCAATAAACCAGGGCAGTAAGGAGATGGAGTAGTATGGAGGGAGGAGTATTGTGATTAGCCTTGGATTAGCGACAACTGCAGGAGTGAGTAGTGAAGTCACAGAGGGATTTCAGTGATAGGGAAGAGGGAGCATTGCGATTAGTAACAGGGAGGGTTCCAGAGTCTGGGGAAGTGGAAGGAAAAAGCATCTGCACAACAGTGGAGTTTACAGGGGGAGAGTAAGAGAGTAAGAGAGTGGGTTTCAGAATTGCGAAGGGACTAGGAGGTGGAAGATGAGAAGGAGAGGGGAGAGGAAAGGTGGGGGGGCAGGGAGCCCATGAAGGGGGCACAATGAGTGAGGTGCTTGGCATCAAGGGTGGGAAAGGAGAGGGAGGAATACAGGGAACAGTGATAGATTCTAGGAAGGCTATAAAGGGCAAATCGGCAGAAGGAGTGAAAGAGGGTATCCAGCCTGGCAAGGGTGGACTTGGGTCAGCACTAGACACAATGTCGCCAGGTTGAAGATAGATATAATCATCTTCATGACAATCTTTCTACGAGCAGGAAGTGGGATATTTGCTTTGTTCCTGTAATGTGCCCCAAGTTTACGGTGCAGCTTCTTGAAGATGGCATCCAGATGAGAAGAGGAGTCCAAATGACAATCCAACAATACACTGAGTTATTTAAAGGACAAGACATCTTTAATCACAACACCATCAAGGGTCTGGAAGGATGGGGGAGGGGAGAGCTTGGCAAGTCTCTGCCTATGGCCAAAGGTCATGGAGATTATTTGCCTTTTGGCATTGAGGGACAACTGGTTGGCCCCAAACCAGTGCTGGATGCTGTTGAAATTCAGTTGGAGACAGGCCATGAGATCAAAGACAGAGAAACCAGAGACATAGAAAACTGTGTCATCTACATGCTGTACATATGAATGGATGTGGAGAAGCAGGTGAGGGGAAGGTTAGTTAGGAAATGGAGACTAGGATGGGGCCAAGGAGGGATCCTTGGGAGACACCAGAGCAGATGGGAAGAGGAGGGGAGATGGCGTCACCAATATGGACTGTTTGGGTCCTGCCCTCAAGGTATGAGTGAAACCACTTGACAGAGAAGGTGGAGGAGGAAAGCTCAGCTGCTTTTTGCTTGTACAGGAGAATGTGGTAGGCAACAGTGTTGAAGGTTTGGGCCAGGTCAACAAAGATGGCAGAGGTGACCATTCTCTAGTCCATGCCATACAAGATGGCCTCAGTGAGCTTAAGGAGGGAGTCGTCTTCATTCTTTGCACCAAATGCATTTTGTCAAACTGCTAAATTCATTTCTATGGAAAAAATGTATTTTGTTAATTTCCCAACTTCTGTTGACAAATTTGCATTTTGTCAAACTGCTAACTGCATTCTATGCAGAAAAATCCATTCTGATAAACTCCTAACTGCATTCTGGAAACACAGCGTTAATATTGCAAATGGCACCCAATAACATATTTCCCTAAAATTATGCAGAGTTTTGTGCTGATGAGAACTGAAAGGAGGATGACTTCAGAATCTGAAAGATTTTATTCATTCGCAGTTCAGGTGCAGTGTGGTGTGCAGGCTTTGCTCTTGCTTTCTTGTGTTGTGCTTTTGGTGTACCTCTGCACATGAAGTCACCAGCTTTTCAGCGTGCAAGTGCTAATACAGTACAAGCCACTTAACTGGAATTTGCTTAATCGGGACATCCGCTTTATTGGGATGTCCCAGCGGGAACCGATTATATAGCTACATACTTCTATGGAGGCTGTGCTCTGTTAAATGGGATGGGGGCTGGGGATTATGCCAGATTAATGGGATGATGAATGGCTTTGGAGTAGCCCGTAAGAGGCATGGAGTCATTATGTCTTGGACAAAACCGCGTGGCAATAAATGCCACAACCAAAACAGTGTGTGTCGAAATAAGGTCGTTCAAAACACAGACCTCACAACTAGCATGCACACCCCATTCATTACAATGGGATTTTGTATTTTTTGTAGGGGCTGTGCCCCCCGCACCCTCTGACATCAGGGGCTTTGCCCCCCCTCACCCCAGGACTTTAAATAACCAATTCTGGGGGGGGAGGGATTTGAACTATGGGAATGGGGTCAAAGTCCGGAGGGGGGGGATTTTTTAATTTTTTTTAAAAAGGTGCAATACCAAGAGACCTGGAGGAACTGCACCGCAGTCTCAGGTCTCCTTCACTGCTGTGTGCTGGTGCCCTAGACACTGCACCATGGGAGTGGCTTGGCCAGGCACAGCAGCACAGACTTCTCCGGCCCTTCTTCTACTTTGTGGACAGCGACAGGTGTAGTGGTAATTCCCTACCGCTGTTATACCTCTGTCGCTCTAAATGTTTCCATGCTTCGCACAGCGCGGTTTTTGTAGCACTCTTTTTGCAGTGTTCTGTTAAACCGGTACCCCTGTAAGAGGTGAGAAGTACATGTTAAGCTGTGTAGCTGTGCTGCCAGTCGGCCACTTCCTGTCTTCAGACACAATCTAAGCATCCTTACAAATGTCTTCTCACATATGCTATTTTTCTTTCCCCTCCCACTTTCCCTCCTCAATAAAAAAAAAAAAGACCCAGTCTACTGAGCTTCTCTCCCCCATTATTTCATGCAGTTTTGTTGCTTTAAAGACCCTGATCATGGTCTTTTCTCACAGTGATTCGGCTTTGAACTGTGTGTATTTGTTGGCTCTCTGATTGGCATCTCTCTGACTGCTACAACTACTGTAGCCATGAGTTCAGCAGTGAGAGATTTTAGCAGATTGAACAGCATACCGAGTTTCCCATACTGAATCTCTTCTACGTTCCTCCCTACCCATGCTTCACTGTGCAGCTATTCCAATTGAACATTTGTCTGCAGTATGTCGTGAGTTCAGCAGCAAGAGACTATCAATCAGTCAATCACTTTATTTAACCAGGCATAAACACCATTGAGCAAGCTCATTTTCAAGGTGGTCCTGGGCATTAACACAATACAGTACACTTCATAAGATTACAATTACGGTGGACAGCAGTACAAAAAAAAAAAAAACATTGTGAAGGTGCTGGTCAATATGGGCCTCTACATACATAATTAACATGCAAAGGTACATAATGATAAGCTTTACTGGAATAAGAAGAGACAATAATCCCATATATTGTCCGCTAAGTAAGAGCTCATACCTAAATGATAAAAAATAAGTTGGTATTAAGGAATATGGTAGAAACTGGGGTGAAAGAGTAGGCAGCCAAGAGGGAGGCCAGAATAGGTAAAAGGTAGATAATAGGCAGGGCCATCTCGGATTAAGGGAACTAGGCTTGTAGGTCCTAGGTTTCTGTTGTTAGGAATGTGGGGTGGATGAGATACTTAGGCGTAGGATTTGAGAGTGGCACCCGGGGCTTAGGGGTCATAGGCGTCTGAAACAGTTAATAGACCTTTGAATGTGAAAATGCTTGGAAGTGAGGATAATTTTAATGAGTCTTGCATAGTGTTCCAAAGTGATGGAAGTAAGAAGTTGATTGCTGCTGAGCCAAGGGTAGTTTTCACTCTAGGAATCTGGAAGCAGATTATGGAGAAGCATCTCAGGCCATAGGAACCTTTAGCCCATTTGAAGAAGTTTGAGATGTATGCAGGGAGGTTATCAGATAATGCTCAAAAAAAAACAGAGGAGAGCATTCCTTTTTCTCCTAGTTGAGAGTGAGGTCCATCCCGAAACCTGGTATAGACGACAGTGATGTCCACGGGGTAGATTTAGGATAAATCTTAAAGCCTGGTGGTAAAGGGTGTCCAGTTTGTTTAGCATCGTTGATGGGCAATGACTGTAAAGGAAGTCCGCATGGTCCAGTATAGGTAGGAATGTAGTTTGTACTAGTCTCATTCTGGCTTCTAAGGAGAAGGAGAAAGCAGCTTGACAACAGAGGATTTTACTGGGGGGGAGCAGGTGTCAGAGTTGTGAAAGGAGTAGGAGGTGGAAGGAGATGAGAGAGGAAAGATATGGGGGAGGGAGCCAGGCCAGAATTTAAAGACAAAGGTGGTGCAATGAGCGAGGTGACTGGCATCAAGGGAGACCACTGGAAGGGAGGAATACTTGGAACAATAGTGGGTTCTGGGGAGGCAATCCAGGGCAAAGCAGAAGGAGTAAAAGTAGGGATCCAGCCTGGCAAGAGTGGATTTAGGAGCGGCACTATATACAGTGTCGCTGTAATCGAAGATAGGTAGAATTTGCTTTCTGATAATCTCTCTACGGGCAGGATGTGGGATACTTCTTTGTTTCTGTAAAATGCCCCAAGTTTAAGGTGCAGCTTCTGGTGGATGGCATCCACATGAGTAGAGAAGTCAAGATGACAATCCAACCATACCCTGAGGTATTTAAAGGAAAAGACATCCTCAATCACAGTATCATCAAGGGTCTGGAAGAAGGGCGTAGAGGAGAGCTTGGCAAGTCTCTACCTAGTGCCAGTAGACATGTAGACCATTTTTTGGCATTGAGGGACAGACAAGTTACCCAAAACAAGTGCTGGATGTTGTTGTCAGGACATGAAACTATCCAGTCATTCTCAAAACCTTCTCCTACCCTTGCCTTCTTTATCTATATCCTTCTTCTCCCCCTACTCTTTTTAGCCCTCTTCCTCCACTCACCACTCATTTTCAACCCCTCCGTCTTATTCAAGTACTCTCTCCTGTCACTTCCATCCCCTTCCTCTTACTTAACTACTCTCTCCTGTCACAATACACTCCTCACCTTTATTGCTCCTCCCCTCCCTATGCTAATAATCCCTACCTTGTCCTGTCATAATTGAGCATTAGGTACTGTATGAACCTTAACTGTACCTCGTTTTACTATGTTGTACTTATACGAATTGGTGCATATTAATCTTATTTGTATATTGTTTCATTTTGCTTTTTATATGTTGCCTTTTTATGCAATGGCTCATGACTGCTTACATGATTTAGGACCTCCTTGTGAATGAGCTTGCTCAATGGAGTTTTCATGCAATAAACTTGAACTTGAAATCCAGTTGGAGTCAGGTCATGAGGTCAGAGGCAGAGGAACCAGAGGCATAGAGAACTGTGTTGTCTGCATACATGTGAATAGATGCAGAGGAACAGGTGAAGGTAACTTCACTTAGGAAAATGGAGACTAGGATAGGGCCAAGAATGGATCCCTGTGGAATGCTAGAGCAGAGAGGGAGAGGAAGGAAGAAGGCATCACCAATAAGGATAGCTTGGGTCCTGCCCTCAAGGTATGAGTGAAACCACTCAACAGAAGAAGAGGAGGAGAGTCCAGCCACTTTTAGTTTGTTCAGGAGGATGGGGTGGGCCACAGTGTCAAAAGCTTTGGCCAGATCAACAAAGATAGAAACATAGAAACATAGAAGTTGATAGCAGATAAGGACTGCGAGGCCCATCCAGTCTACCCATTTCTTTTTCTACCTTATGAATGTGCCATTGGCCTTTGCTCTGTCAATGGCCTATCTATTCATACTCATCTGTATTGCTCACTTATGCCTATCCCATGCCTGTTTGAAACCCTGCACTGTATTCATATCACCACTTCCTGAGGTAGGCCGTTCCATGCATCCACCACCCTTTCTGTGAAAAAGAACTTCCTCACATTACCCCTTAATCGGGCTCCCTCTAATCTCATGCTGTGTCCTATATTAAAACATGTTAGACTCTTTCACGTTGTTAATGCCCTTAAGGTGTTTGAATGTTTCAATCATATCACCTCTCTCCCTCCTTTGCTCTAGGGTATACGTATTGAGCTCAGTTAATCTGTCCTCATAGGTTTTCTGATGTAGTCCCTGCACCATTTTGGTTGCCCTTCTCTGGACTGCCTCAATCTAGTTAATATCCTTGTGAAGGTGTGGCCTCCAGTACTGCATGCAGTACTCCAGATGGGGCCTAACCAGTATCTTGTAAAGAGGGATTATTACCTCCCCCTTCCGACTTGTGATGCCCCTGCTAATACACCCCAGCATCCCTCTAGCCTTACTTACTGCTTTAGTGGTCTGCTTGGATGATTTCAGGTCATTGGTGATGATGACGCCCAAGTCCCTTTCTTCTCTTGTGACTGCCAGCAGCTCCCCTCCCAGCCTATAAGTGGCTTCAGGGTTTTTCTTCCCTGTGTGCATGATCTTGCACTTCTTTGCATTAAACCCCAGTTGCCACTCTTCTGACCATTTTGCTAGTTTATCCAAATCTCTTCTCATTCTGCCCACCTCATCTGGATCATCTACTCTGTTGCAAATCTTGGTGTCATCTCCAAACAGACAAACCTTACCCTCCAGTCCATCTGCAATGTCACTGATGAAGATATTGAAGAGGACTGGCCCCAGGACTGATCCCTGAGGTACCCCACTTGTGACTTGCATCTCTTCTGACTATACCATTTGCCACCACTCTCTGTTTTCTGCTCATCAACCAGTTTGCCACCCAGTTGACCAATGTCTGACCCACGCGAGCCTACCCAGCTTATTAATCAATCTTCTATGTGGAATAGTATCGAAAGCTTTGCTGAAGTCAAGGTAGGCGACATCAACTGCTCCCCCTTGGTCCACCACTCTGGTTACCAAGTCAAAGAAATCTATGAGATTAGTTTGATAGAACTTTCCTTTTGTAAACCCAAGCTGTCTTGGATCCTGTGCTCCCATGGATTCCAGGTGTTGCACTATCCTTTCCTTAAGAAGTGTCTCCATAATCTTGCCCACTACTGAGGTAAGACTGACTGGTCTGTAGTTCCCTGCCTCCTCCCTGCTACCACTCTTGTGGAGCGGGAACACATGAGCCCTTCTCCAGTCTTCTGGGACCTCTACTGTGCTCAGAGACTCACTAAACAGTTCTGATAATGGCTCTGCTAGTTCCACCCTTAGCTCCTTTAGTACCCTGGGATGTATGACATCAGGTCCCATTGCCTTGTCCACCCTGAGCTTATCAAGCTCTTCTAGGACCCTTTCTTTTGTGAAGAGACTAGTGCACACCTCCCTCCCTCCCTCCTGTGTCCATGGTGCTGAGTTGTGGGCCCTGCCCTACTTTCTCTTCAGTAAATACTGAGCAGAAGTATCTATTTAGGATAGATGCTTTTACATGGTCCTCCTTCTCACACACCTCCTTATCCCCTTTGATATTAACAATATCCCCTCTGGACTGTCTCCTTTCACTAATGTATCGATAGAAAGTCCTGTCACCTTCTTTTACTGTTTGTGCTAGTGTTTCCTTGGTTTGGGCCTTTGCCTGCCTTACTGCCTTCCCTGCTTCCCTTAGGGAAGTTTGGTAAGCCTCTCTATCTTCATCCTGCTGTGTTTCCTTATATTTCCTGATGGCCAGCCTTTTGGCTCTGACCTTTTCTGCTACTGTGTTTGACAACCAAAGTGGTTTCATTCTTCTTTTGCACTTCCTTTTCTCACTAACACAATGAGATGTTGCTTCAAGTATTGCATCTTTAATGCTTGCCCACTTTGCCTGTAACCCGACACATGTATTTCTTTTTGCTAGGACTAGCCGGCAGAAGTGATTTGCCCCATGTCCATGCCAGAATGGATGGAGTTCGTGAACCTCAGGAGAGAGGTGGTGGGGGATTGGGGTTTTCTGAACCAGACTGGTAGGGAGTGAAGAAGAAGGCATTGTCAAGGAACAGGGAGAGTTGGGAAAGGATCAGGAGCTCCTGAAGTTTAGCTGGAGAGGGAAGGAAGGTGATGGGATGGTAGTTGTCAGGGATGAGTCTCCCCCTTTAGGAAGGGGGAATGGCCGTGGTCAACTTCCACAGGTCAGGGACTGAGGCAAGTGACAAGGAGTGATTGAGGAGGTGGGTGTTGAGAAGGGTAATGCCTGGGGCAGAAAGAGACAGAAGTTCGAGGTCAAGGCCATAATAATAAAATTGTTGTCCCTCAGACTCCATCCACACATTCTGCCTGTCTACACATGATACTTTCATTTACTAATTGATTTTATTTAGGTATTAATTAATTTGTTGATCAGGTAAGTACACTGGCCTGAGATACTTTTTTCAGGAGTTACCATGGCTTAGGTAGGCAAAGAAAAGGATGGGGACAGGAAATATGCAATGTTACTGACTTAAAATATACAATTTATCTTTAACTGTGAGGGGGCAGGACCATACCTCACAAGGGGCAAAGCCAAGTGTGAGTTAAAAAATTCCATTCACTCACAAGTGATTATAAATTGCCTAGTTTGAATGAATCTGTTGTATATTTGATATCTACGTCAGTAGTTCACAAGTTATAGAATTTTTAATCTGCACTCTGAAGATTTTTCAGTTTTTCTTTGATTTTAACATCTGGTTTCAGTGCTGCATTTACCCACCTCACAGCGACATTTCGCCAGCGAGGTCCCCCACAGTGACTACAGCACCTAGCCGCAGTGGGAGACCCGCTGGAACCTTACACTGTCTATCAGGGGTTCTGCACCCCCCCAGTCAGCTCCAACTGGAGTTGAGAATCCTTAAGTGGGGGTGTGGAATGTGCAGCCCCCTGCATGGGGGGTTCGGGCGGGCAAAGCCCCCCATAGAAACAGAGAAAGCAATAGCCGAACCGGCAGCTGACTGCAGACTGTGGTCGATCTGCCGGTGTCGCTGACAGGGCATTCGACAGAATTTCTGTCGGACTCCTGTCATGGATCCTCAGTGCTCCACTATGCATTGTGATGTCATCTGCACTGTGAAAGCTATTCTCTGATTGGTTCAGTATCTGTACACTGTGTCAGAGATACAAGAGAAACAACCAGAGGGTGCACCTGCATAGGTTGTTCATTCCTAAAATTCATTCACATATTATAGACCAGTCAGAGCACTCCTTTCCTCTGTTTGTGAGACACCCTTATTCCATGAAGTGTCTTCACATGCAGCTGCCCTGGAAATGGGCACATATTATTGATCAATCCCAATCAATTAAATTAAGCAATAAGACATGACAGGGTGTGCATTGTGGTGGGATAACAGCACACCTCAGGTATGTTGTGTGACACAAGGCATCGACGAGTGCCTTCAACCCACCCGAGAAGTGCAGTTATCCCACCACAAAGCATGCTGGAATGTCTTACTACGACTATAAAATGAGTCCACAATTTTTTTCTTGGGGAGGGGGGGTACACAAAAATAAAAAAATGTTAAGCATTTTAAGTATGCAGTAAGACACGCCAGGGTGTGTAAATATGCTTTCATAATTGCACGGCTCGAGGGTGTTGTTCAGCATGAGGCACTTGCGCCGAGTTCCCTTAAACACCCAAGAGCCAAGTGCAATTATGAAAGCATATTTACACATCCCTGAAGTGTCTTATGGCACTCATAACACAGTGAGAAAAAAACAAGTCATTCTGGTCAACAAACAAATTAAAAACAACGAATTTAGAGCAGAAAGGAAGCTGAAGTTATTTATGAATAAATAGTCCCTGTAAACGGAGCAGGAATAACTAGTAAATGGAGCTCAACGGAGCCACTACAGTAGGTAGGGACTCACTGAAGAGTACAACCGAGTCCTTACACTGTGCAAACAGAGGCAAACATTTAATGCCCTGTTAATAACAGTGGAAGAAAACATCACCAGTGAAGGTACAGTTCTGCACAGCTGTGCTGTTCTTCGGGTGCTGGATTTTGTTGTCAGGAGTGATCTCGGCTATTTCTGCAGTGGCGCTCATAGCATTAGGGTTTGCTAGTTTGCTGACTGGAGGTGCTTTGTTGAAACTACAACTGTGGTTTCCATTGGTTGTTTTCTTTTGGTGCTGATGTCATTTCCTTTGCCCGAATTGTTAAATGAATTCTGCTTAGGTGAAGTAGTCAGTCATTTCATACATTTTCTTTTCAGCGTTAACAGCTACTGTCAGGTTCAGAAGTAGAGTGCAGTGTACTGATTTTCTGTCCTTGCTTGTGCTTAGGCTTTCGGCTATGAAAGAAGCACCGGAGTGTAATTATGCTTTCATAATTATACTCCTGTACATCTCTTTCAGCCAATCAAATTGCTCAGTTTTTTTCTCACTGTGTTATAATGTTTTTTAAACATTTATCCACCACTGCAAAATAATTGTAGCACATCCCAACATGTGCCATGCTATTGCAGCTTCAAATATAATGCACAGTTAAATACATTTTTATGTTTGCTTGCACGCATGTGCAAGAAACATAGTACCATCGTGTGAGATTTCAGAGGTGTGTCACCCCCTCTTCCAATTCAGTCAGTGTTTAGGCAGGCGCGGCCCCTGTAAACCAATGCATGCTGGAGCTGTCTATGACAAGCTCCAAAATGCAGTGGCATACAGTTCAAAGGGGGAGCTACGCTTGAGTGAGCAGTGATAAGATATCGCCTGCTCATGTGCAGCTCCCCCCCACACACGCCCACGCAGGGCGCACGCTGCCTCTCGACGCACGCGACACAGTGTATAGCCGACGGGTGCCTAATCCTCGGCCGGCCGTGCCGCGCCTCCCCCTGCCCCCCAAAGTTTCCAAATGCCACGCTGGTGCCCACCTCAGCATGGCAACTAATGATATAGCCGACGGGAGTGCCCAATCCCTGTCAGCTCCACTGTCCTCACCCCTGAGTACTGGTGCCACGCCAATCGATGCTTTGGCCGACGGGGTGCCCACGCTCGCCCGGTTGAACGCCTCTCAGCCGTCCTTGTGCCATGCTGGGAGCCCACCCCAGTGTGGCAAATGTCCCAGTGAGTCATAGAAAAAAAAACCTGTAAGGAAAAACGGTCCCATGAGTCTCCCTGGCCCCTCCCACAACCCGCACCCACCCACTGCACACCCTGCCTCCCCACACCCCTTCACCCCATACTTACCTCCGGACCTCTGCGCGATGATCTTCGGTGGACCGGGAACACGCTCTGCACTCTTCAAAGCCGACCCGAACTGAGGAAATGCCGCAGCTGTATAATGGGCTGATAGGGGTTTTCAACTTTAGTTATATCTCAGGCATTTTTGGAATTTTTGCACCAAATTTTCAACATGGGGTTTTGGGACCCCTTCTCATGAATTATGTCACTGTCATGATAAGATTGAGTTCGACGGTGATTTCAGTCACTGTGCAGTCACTGTGCAAAATCACCTTCGGACCAATTAACAAAACAACACTGTCAGTGTTCATAAGGTGGGCTCTCAAGAAGCCTATTTTGAAAATTTGGTGGAAAAATTCCAAAAAACAACTGTTTTACAAATGTGCGCTGCGCAGTTCATACGCACGATCGTAAGTTTGCGAATTTTCAATATTTTCACTCCAGATTTTCAACATTGCCATTTTACCATACCTTCTTATGAGTAGTACAGCTGTCATTTTTCACTTCTCACCCAAAATGTGTTTCCGCCCATGTAGCGCACAATGGCGCAGTCGGTGTGTGAAACCAATGTACGGGGCAAATTAAGAAAACCACAGTGATGCTGTTCATGAGCAGAGGTCTTAAATGGCTATGTTAAAAATTTGGTGAAAAAATTCCTAACAATGACTGTTTTACGAGTGTGCGTTGCGCAGTTCCTACGCACGTCAGAAGTTCTGAATTTTCAATAGTTTCACCCAGATTTTCAACATTGCCATTTTACCACACCTTCTTATGAGTAGTATAGCTGTCATTTTTCACATCTCACTCCAAAATGTGTTTCCATGTAGCATAAATGGCGCAGTTGGTGTGCGAAACCAATGTACGGACAAATTAAGAAACCACAGTGACACTGTTCATGAGCAGAGGTCTTAAAATGGCTATCTTGAAAATTTGGTGAAAAAATTCCTAACAATGACTGTTTTACGAGCGTGCGTTGCGCAGTTCCTACGCACGCTCGTAAGTTCGCGAATTTTCAATATTTTCACTCCAGATTTTCATCATTGCTATTTTACCACACCTCCTTATGAGCAGTACAGCTGTCATTTTTCACATCTTGCCCAAAATGTGTTTCCACCCACGTAGCGCACAATGGCGCAGTCGATGTGCGAAATCAATGTATGGGACACATTAAGAAAATCACAGTGACACTGTTCATGAGCAGAGGTCTTAAAATGGCTATGTTGAAAATTTGGTGAAAACATTCCTAAAAATGACTGTTTTACGAGCGTGCATTGCGCAGTTCCTATGCATGCTCATAAGTTTGCAAATTTAATATTTTCACTCCAGATTTTCAACATTGCCATTTTATTACACTTCATGAACAGTACAACTGCCATTTTTTCATATGTCACCAATAATGTGTTTTCGCATACGTAGCACACAATGGTGCTGTTGATGTGCGAAAGCAATGTTTGGGACAGATTAAGAAAATCAGTTACACTGTTCATGAGCAGAGGTCTTAAATGGCTATGTTGAAAATTTGTGACAAAAAGTCCATAAAATGACTGTGTTATGAGTGAGCATTGCACAGTTTCCACGCACCCTCGTAAGTTCATGACTTTGTAATATTTTAAGTCCAGATTTTCACCAGTGGCATTTTTCCACACTGCCTTATCTCACAGTACAGCTGTCATTTTTCACAACATGGCCGGCGTGTGTTTTCACACTTTCAGCCAGCAGAGATGCGGTCGCTGTGGGAAATCATTGTTCGGGACAGATAAAGAAAATCACAGTGACACTGTTCATGATCGGAGGCACCAAAATGCCTGAGTTGACAATCTGCTGTAAAAATCCCTAACCTAATTATATTACGGTGTGCATTGCACAGTTTCTATGTACGCCGACTTCACCATTTTTTAAATATTTTTACTGCAGATTTGCAACATTGCCATTTTTACACCTCCCCATGAACAGTACAGCTGTCATTTTTACATCCTGTTGAATGTTTTTGCACCTGTGGTGCTAAATGCCGTGGTCGCTGTGCATAGGCAGCTTTCGGCTAAGAAACTGATATTCCCCCTGTTCATGAGGTAGGGTCACAAAAAAACCATGTTGAACATTTGGAGTGAAAATACCAACAAATGCCTGAGGTATTAGGGTCTCCAACCATAACGCCCAACCCTGTAGAGAATGACAGGCATCAGGAGTGTGACTTGGGATTCTTGCCTGTAATGCTCATACCATTCCACACCCAGCAGCCAGTGAGAAGCATCGAGGTATGCCTTGGACTCTTTGGCCCCAAAGTTCACCCCATTCTCCTATATCACACCCATCTCTCTGTGTTTCCTAATGGAATGGGGTGCGCATAAGGACCAAAGACCCCAAGGAACACCGTGACACTTGCCAGTGTCTGCAGGGTGGGGTGTCCTGAAATTGCATGGCTGTTATGCCTGACGACCCAAAGGCACACCCAATGCCTGTCACTCTCTGCAGAGTGGTGGTGGAGTTGGCTTCAGTTCAATACTTCGCTGCCATTACTATTACGCAGCTCTGTAACTTCTACACTACCATTGCCAATGCCAGCAAGCAAACATTCGACATTGACAAATGCTTGTTTTAAATGATTCCTTATACCCTCTGTTTTCCCAAACTCACCCCATTTACCTGTTTCCCCACATTTTCTCCTTCTTTACAGAGATACATAGACACTGTCTGCAAATAAGGGCCTATGGCCCACCCAGTTTGCCCATTTCAGCTTGTAAGTTCTCTTTACGTTTTTCTAGAAGTCTGTTGCCCCTTACTCCTCACCTCCAGAATTCCCTTTATGTCTATGCATTCTTAAATCATGTGATTGTTTCATGCCCCCATCACTTCCTCTGGCAGGGTGTTCCACTTATCCACCACCCTTTCTGTGAAGAAATTCTTTCTCACATTTCCTCTGAATCGCCCTCCCTCCAACTTCATCCCTTGCCCTCTAGTCCTTGAACATCTTTTTCACTGGAAAATAGTATATTCCTACACACTGTTCCTCCCTGTAAGGTACTTGTATGTCTCTATCATATCCCTTCTCTCTCCCTCCTCTCCTCCAAGGAGTACACATTCCAGTCTTTCAGCTTGTCCTCATAGGACTTTTCATGCAATCCCTCTAACATTTTTGTTGCCCTATTCCGAACCTTCTCTACCCTCTCTATATCATTACATAGGTAAGGTCTGCAGAACTGTACACTGTACTCTGTACTCCAGGTGGGGCCTTACTAGTGTCTTGCATAGTGGAATTACGACCTCCCTTTTCCTGCTGGTGATGCCCCTTCCTCTGCATCCCGGCATCCTATTTGGTTTACCTGCTGCCTTGTCACACTGTTTCCCTACCTTGAGGTCATCAGAGATGATAACCCCAACTCCCTCTGCTGCTTGGTGCATGCTGTATCCTCACTCCCCAACTGATATGTTGTTCCAGGGTTTTTGTGCCCCTATGCTCTTGTGGAGGGGCACCACATGTGCCATTCTCCAGTCCTGTGGTACCACATGTGACTCCAGGGGACTATTGAATAGGCCCACCGGTGGCCCTGCAAGCTCCCCTGCCAGTTCCCTCAGTAACCTTGGGTGTATGCCATCTGGGCCTGGTGATTTGTCCACCTTCAGTGCAGTAAGATCACTTTTACAACCATAAGAGTGTTGTCAGTTATGATATTAAGATATTATTGATCAAGATCGAGATAAATAACAAAAATATGTCGGCTCTTCAGAGGCTCCCACTCCTAAAGATCAGTCCCAAAGAAGAATTCCTTTTAGCCTGTGGAACTTCAAGGAGGACAAACAGAACTGAAGTTGGAATCCAGCACTTGTACAGACAGCCCTGGAATTTTAACTGTGGTTAAACTGGCTCCTCCCACCATTCCAGGCATGAATGTAGCCTCTGTCCATCTCAGCTGCAAGCAATGACGTCCTGTGGAGGAAGCCAGCTCCCTTGGCTCACTTTAGGGGTCACTGCAGCATCAGTGCCCATCACCTTCCCACTCTGACCACTGCGCACTGATGAGTGGCAGCTGCTATGGCCAGGTCTGCCTTCCGACATGGTGAGCCAAGCTTGCTTCCGAATTGGGATCACCTGCATGGCAGCCTGGCGCAATTTATGGCTAAAAAAGACACACTTAGCTGAGGCTCGTTTTCAGGTGCATCCTGGGAGCACAGAGAAGTTAAGTGACTTGCTCATGGTCACAAAGTATGCAAGTAGTGGCTGTGAAACTTAAACCCAATCTTCAGAGTTTGCAGCTCAGTGCTCTCAACCAATGCGCTGTGCTGCCTCCCACGCTTTCCATTTACTGAATCAGCAAAACACCATGGTGAGCCTTGTAATCCTCAGCAACATGAGCAACCTCCCTCCCCCCAGCCCCCGGGTAAGCCTTTGTGCAAGGTGCTACATATGGGAATTTGCCTGGGTTGCTGAGGATGAGGCTTCCTGTGGTGTTTTTCTGATTTCAGTAAGTACAGCTGACGTGGTTTACACCCTCACTTCTGTTGTATTTTTGGTTGTTGTTTCATTCCATTGGTGGCACTGTTAGATTCAGCTATACATTCTCTTTTTATTTGTTTGTGTGGGCCCTGTGCAGGGCCATTTTATGGGCAGTAGGGATGTTATCTGTGATGATCCATTCAGTTACCCTGTATACTTCTTAAATACCACTTATCACCCTCCGCCTGCCCAGCTCGCATCTGTAAACTGTCCCACTCATAAAGATTAGTCCCAAAGAGGAATACCTTTTAGCCTGTGGAACAGCAAGGAAGGGCAAACAGAATTGAAGCTGGAATCCGACACTTGGGCTTCAGCTTCAAAATGTTCAGAGCCAGACCAAATGTATTCACTGTCTCCCAAATCCACACTACATTCGAACACCACACACACATGCGAGCGTGCGCGCGCACACACACACACACACACACACACACACACACACACACAGGCTGTGTTAAAGCTTGCTCTTCCTTTACCTGCAGTCTGCTTCTCTCAGAGGAAAACTCCACCCCTGGCTTGAAATTCTTTAATATTCTTGTTCAACAATCCTGTTATATACACTTCCTGCTCTACCTCCACCCCACCCCTTTACAGAGCACGTAGTTAAGCTTCTGATGCTAATTGTAGACTGAGATGCTTGGTTTTTATTTTGCTTTCATTTTTTATTTGCTGGGGAGGATAGCCCAGCTGAGATTCAGCATCTTATTTACAGTGGGGTCCTGCTTTTACCTACATAGAAACATAGAAATTAAATGGCAGATAAGGACTGATTGGCCCACCCAGTCTGCCCATTTCCCTACCTACTGCATATACTCCAGATCCTAATTGATTGGTACCCTCTCTTTCCTATCACTACGGCTGCCTTCTGTCTATCCACACATTCTTGAATTCTCCTACCATTTTTGCCCCATAACTTTTGCAGGAAGGCTGCTCTATGCATCTACCACCCTTTCCATGAAAACATACTTCCTCACATTGCCCCCCAGTCCCCCCAGCCTCATTTTGTGACCCCTTGTCCTTGCACGTCTTTTTTTCTAAACTATGCTGCCTTCTTGTACTTTGTTTATCCCCTTGAAGTACTTGAAAGTCTCTACCACATCCCCGCCTCTTTCTCCTCCTTTCCTCCAGGGAATACATATTGAGTTCTTTCAGTCTATCTTCACATGGTTTCTGTTGCAGTCCTTGCACCATTTGTGTTGCCCTTCTCTGGACTGTTTGCACTCTATGTCTTTTCAGAGATGTGATCTCCAGAACTGGACACAGTACTCCAGATGAGGTCTCACCAATTGTCTGCACAGTAGTATCACCACCTCCTTTTTAGGGCTACAGTGGGTGGAGCCATGCAGACCTCTTGCTTTAAAAAAAAGGACTCCGGATTCCTTGCAAATGAACAACATGATGGAGTCGCTCCATAGTCGCCTCCGCATCTGTGGAGCACTCTGCTCACACGGCACTATTTTTTATTTCACAAAAAACATTGCTGGCATCCTGATCGTGACACTGGGGGGTTGGGCACCCTCAAGTTTCACTCTTATGTTTTTGGGGAGTGTGTGGGGTGATGGGCATTGAGAGGGAGGGTCAGGTGGAAGGATATCTCTAATTTTAAAGAAAAAATAAATGGCGATCACGGCATACTCCACTATGTGCAAGATTGCCTCCACACTCTACTGCGTATGTGCTAGTAGTCATGCTTGTGCAGTAGAGTTCGACAGCCATCTTGCACATGGCGGAGTGTGCCATTTCCTTTTTCTTTAAAATTAGAGTTATCCTCTCCTCCTGACCCTCCCTCTCAGCACCCCCCCAACAAACACAAGAGTGACACTGGGGTGCCCTGTCCCCCAATGTTGTAAATAGGATGTCCCTCGATGTTTTGCAACCCCCAACCGCATGCACGTTATTTCTTGTGCTTTAAAAAAATATATATATACAGTATTGATATGCCCCTACCCGACCCTCCCTCTCAGCACCCCCCACCCCTAGACTAAAGTGACACTGGGGTGCCCAATCCCCCAGTGTTACAATGAGGACTCCTCCTGCTGTATTTTTTTTACAACCCTGCAAAAAGAAAAACGTCCATCGATGTCTTTTGTGGCCATAACTGCCCATCACCTAACCCTACTACTCAGCACCCATCACCCCGCACCCCTCCAAAAACCTTACTTACCCATCAGGGGTCCAATGCTATAATCCTCTCTGGACCATAGTCACGTCTTCACTCTTCAAAGCCGGACCGCGAACGGAAGAAACAGGTAAGCACTTTAATGAATTTCAGTAGGGGGTTGAACTTAGTAGCCTAACGTGGGCATTTTTGTATATTTTTTGCCCAAATATTCAACATGCCCTCTTTGGGACCTTACCTCATGAACAATTGTGCTATCATTAGGTAGATCTGTCCCAAAGGGTGATTTTGTGGTCCCTGCGTGAAATCACTTTTCGGTCAGGAGTTAAAAGGTTTCTCTGCCCTTGCTCATGAGATGGGGTCATTAGAAGGCGATGATGAAAATTTTATGTAAAAATATAAAAAAACTACAACGTTATGAGCCTACATTGAATTTTGTGACTGCAGGCTCTTAACTTTGGTAATTTTCAATATTTCCCCCCCAAATTCACAACATAGCCATATCTTTACAGCACCTCATGAGTGTGATATCTGTCATTTTTCAAATCCTGGGCAAAATGTTTTTTTACATCCTGAAAGGTGATTTCACAGTTTCTGCGTGAAATCACCTTCGGGCAGGAGCTGAAAATTTTCTCTGTCCTTCTTCATGAGGTGGGGTCATCAGAAGGCTATGTTGAAAATTTGATGTGAAAATATTGAAAACTAATAAAGTTATGAGTCTACGTTGAAGTTTGCGAATGCAGGCCCATAACTTTGGTAATTTTCAGTATTTTTAACCCAAATTTACAAAAAGCCATATCTTTACAGCACCTCATGAATGTGCAGCTGTCATTTTTCAAATCCTGGCCAAAATTTGTTTTACATCCCAAAAGGTGATTTTGAGGTCCCTGCTTGAAATCACATTTTGGACAGGAGTTTAACATTTTCTCTGACCTTATTCATAAGGCATGGTCATAAGAAGGCTATGTTTTAAATTTAGTGTAAAAATATATAAAAAAAAAAGTTATGAGGCTATGCTGAATTTTGCAAATGCCAGCTCATGATTTTGGTAATAGTCAACATTTTTACCCAACTTTTCAACATAGCCATTTCTTTACAGCACCTCATGAATATGACAGCTGTCATTTTTCAACTCCTGTCCAAAATGTGTTTGTACATCCAGAAAGTTGATTCCACAGTCCCTGCACAAAATCATCTTTAGCCCAGGAGTTGCGCATTTTTTCTGCCCTTCTTCATGAGGCAAGGTCATAACAAGACTATGATGAAAATTTTGTGTAAAAATATTAAAAAGCAAATTTTCCACGTTTTTACCCCAAATTCTTCAGCTGCATCCCTTTCGGCTCTGGTCAGAGTTTGTTTCTACAGGTTATACCTCTCTCTATGCACCTCAGCATCCCTCCGGCTCTCCTCACAGCCTTCTCACATTGCTTGGTTAACTTCAGGTCATCTGTTATGATTAACCCCAGGTCCCTTTCGAGCTTGATTGTTGTCAGTACCTCCCCTTCCCCATCATGTATTGCTCCCCTGGATTTCTGTGCCCCAAGTGCATGATTTTGCACTTCTTGCACGGAATCTAAGCTGAACACACTCTTGACCACTCCTCCAGCTTGCCTAGGTCTCTTCTCATCCCCCCCCAGAGTGTCAACCCTATTTTAGATCTTAGCATCATCCGCAAAGAGGCATACTTTCCCTTCCAGTGCCTCTGCAATGTTGCTTATGAAGACATTAAAGAGGACATGTCCCAACACTGATCCCTGTGGCACCCTGCTGGTTATCTCTCTCACCTTGGATTGAACTCTGTTTACCACCACCCTCTGTGTCCTATTCTTCAATCTATTTCTAACCCAGTTTACCACCTTGGGTCCCACTCTTAGACTGCCTAACTTGTTTGCTAGCCTCCTGTGTGGGACGATGTCAAGGGCCTTTCTAAAATCTAGGTAGGTCATGTCTACCACCCCTCCCTGGTCAACTACCCTGATCACCCAGTCAAAGAAATCTATCATGTGTGTTTGACAAGACCATTCTTGTTGTGAATCCATGTTGCCTCGAGTCTTGTGCCCTGCTGGATTCAAGATATACCACAGTTCCTTCCTTTAACATTGATTCCATTATTTTCCCCACCACTGAGGTCAAACTGAACGGCTTGTAATTTCCTGCCTCCTCCTTGCTCCCACTTTTGTGAAGGGGTATCACATTCGCTCTCCTCCAGTCCTTTGAAACCACTCCCTCCTCCAGTGATTTGTTGAATAGGGCTGCCAGTGGTGCTACCAGCACCTGTCTGAGTTCTTTTAATATTCTGGGATGTATCCTGTCCAGCCCCATTGTCTTGTCCACTTTCAGTTTCACGAGTTCTTTTAAGACTCTCTCCTCCATGAATGGACTGGTGTCCACCTCTGTTCCATACCTATGTTTACAGCTGCCAGCACTGGGAGGTTAAAGGACTTTCTGAAGGTCACAGCTTGTGTAAGTGGTTCTGGTGGGATTTGCACCTTTCTCCCATGTCTCCTGGTTTCTATGCCTGATTCTAGCCAGTAGGCCATGCTGTCTTCCACAATGTCAAACTGAAAGTACCTGCTCCCAGAGCCAACTAACACTAGAGTTCTTTCATGGAGTCAAAGTGGAGGGTGCCATGGCTGTAGTTGTTAGACCCAACCCAGTAGTGGGACAAGGGGCCCCACTGTATATGGTACACTAAGTCTGGGTCTAGCCGGCACAGATACCTTCCATAATGAAGGATAAGTAAACTCATTTTTCCTCTTTCTTCATCTCGTCCATCCCCCATCCCCTCCAGCCTGATCTCTGTTACAAAGGCACACCCTCACATACATACACAGTTTGTAATTCCGTATCTGAACACATCTCTCTCTCTCAGTTCTCTCTCTGTTTCACCCTGAGGCCCTCTGCATTGCTTTCACAGTAAATGAGGGATTAATGGAGAGGCTATTAAGGATTAATTGACATCCTCTCTCTGCTGAGTGAAGGAGATTAGTGTGTTTCCCAGGAGCGACTGGGGACGCAAAAATAGCTTGCATACCTGTTCTGCAGGTAGGGACATATTTGTACACTGCACTTCTCTGAATCATAAATGGCAGGCAGGATGTCATAAAGGTGCACCGTATTTATAGAGGCATGGTGGCATGGGGGTTAGAGCACTGGCTTGGAATTAGGAGGGTCAAATTGCCCCAGCCACTGACTCACTGTGTGACCATGGGCAAATCACATGACCTCCTTTGGCTTCAATCCCCCTGAGCTGTAAATGTGGGTAAAAGAAGCCCCCCCAATTCTAAAAGAGATATTGCACCTCAGCTGGTAAATAAATAGGATGGAAAACACATGTCAAGGTCCCTGTCCTAAACGCGACGGGCCTGCAGTCTTCCCAACTGGAGCCTGATTCTGTTGGATCTCTGAAGTTTATCAGGGTTGGGCCTGGTCTGTAGGTGGCCAGGCAGTGCGATAAAGCAGTAGATGGGGCCAGTGGAATGTTGGGGTGCATAGGAAGGGGTATCACCAGCAGAAGGAGGGAGGTGGTGTTGCCGCTATATAGATAGCTGGTGGGACCCCACCTGGAACACTATGTCCAGTTCTGGAGACCACATCTCAGGAAGGACATAGACAGGCTGTCCAGAGGAAGGCAACTAAAATGGTGCAGGGGCTGCTGCTGCATCAGAAACCCTATGAGGAGAGACTGAAAGACCTCAATATGTACACCCTGGAAGAGAGGAGGGGGGGAGGGGACATGATAGAGACCTATAAATACCTCATGGGGCTAAATAAGGTACAGGAGTGGAGTATTTTTCAGAGGAAAAGATGCACAAGAACAATGGGACATGCAGTGAAACTGGAAGGGGTAAATTCAAGAGAGATGCGAGGAAGTACCTCTTCACAGAAAGAGTGGTGGGCAAACAGTGGTGGGATTCAGGAACGCATGGGAGAGGTACAAGGGAATCCTAGTTGGGAAGCAGGGTGGAGCTGAAGATCACGCAGGGTCTGCAGTGATAGTACAGGCAGGGGAGAAATGGTCAGACTGGATGGGCCAAGCAGTCCTTATCTGCCATCAAATTCTATGTTTCTGTGTTTCTATGTAGACAGACAGGAGTTCTGCAGTGAACACCTGATGCTGCTGAAAGTGGTGTTGGTAGCTGTATGGGGTCATTCTCTCATTGGTTATACATAACTAACTATACTGATACCCCAGGATGGGGTTAGGAGGACATTGTGCTGTCATGAGGGACGCCTTTCAGATAAGATGCTAAACTGAGATCCCACCTGCCAATTTTGGTGGTTGATCAGGTGGATGTTAAATATCCCATGGCACTTCTCAAAAAGAGTAGGGGAATTTTTTTTTATTAAAACTAATATCACACAAGAAATATGTACAAATTATACATACAAAAATGATTTACACAAGAGAGCAAACAACACTCATGAACCCTTCATTCAGTACCTTTAGTGCTCCCCACACCTACTTTTTTATTTTCAGAAAACAAAAATAAAATAAACATGTCGTAACACTGCCAGTAACATTTATAACCAAATGCCACCTTTCCAGAGTTCTTTGAGGTTCCCAGTACATATCCTCTGGCCTTCTTTCACATAAATAGATTGTATATCTTTTGAGACAATGGATACTGCCCTCCTGGCCACCAGACATGTGAATGACAAAATATGCATGAGGACTCCTGTTCCCACAATCCAGTAGACAAAGCAGCAGGTAAGAATGGTGAATTAACTTAAGCACAATATATTAAGTGATATAACTAAGTTATAGGTAACTACAGACCAGTCAGCCCTAACTCCATTGTATGCAAATTAATGGAGACCTTACTAAAGGAAACACTACTAGAATTTCTGGAGGTTAATGGTCTCCAGAATGAAAGGTAACATGGGTTTGTCTTAGAGAGAGATCCTTCCAGACCAACCTGATAGATTTTTTTTGATTGGGTTACAGGGACTGTGGACAAGGACAGGTGGTTGATGCCCTGTATCTGGACTTCAGCAAGGCCTTTGACTCTGTGCCACATGAGAGACTGCTCAGTAAGCTGCAGGACCTGGGAGTTGGGAAGAAGCTGGTGGGGTGGGTCAAGAGCCGGTTACAAGACAGAAATCAGAGGATGGTAGTAGGGAGGGAACACTCAAAGCATAGCCAGGAACCAGTGGGGTCCCACACAGCTCAGTGCTTGGTCCAGTGTTGTTTACTATCTTTATTGGTGACATAGCTGATGGGATCAAAATTAAAATCTGCCTATTCATACATAACACTAAGCTCTGTGGGAGATTGGACACAGAGAAGGGGAGACAGGAAATCAGGGAGGACCTGACTAGGCTCGAGAAGTTGTTGTGTATATGGCAGCTGGGGTTCAATGCTGAGAAGTACAAGGTCATGCATCTGGGAGCTAAGAACCAAAGGGGCAGATACTGGTTGGGAGGAATACAAGTGTCCAGTTCTGAGAAGGAGAAGGAGAAGGACCTGGAGTGATCATCACAAGGGTCCTGATGCACGCTGTGCATTACTGTACAGCAGCAGCCAAAGCCAACAGGATGTTGGGATGCATTGCCAGAGGAATCACTGCCAGGAAGGGGGAAGTCATCCTGCCATTGTACATGTTGTTGATGAGAGTGCACTTGGAGTACTGTGTGCAGTTCTGGTGCCCATATCTAAAAAAGGACATCAAATTACTGGAGGAGTGCAACGCAGGGCAACTAGGATGATCCTGGTCCTGCAGGACAAACCCTATGAGGAGAGGCTGAAGGAGCTCAATATGTACTCCCTGGAGGATGGGGAGGGGGGGGGACATGATTGAAACCTTCAAGTACCTTACACGTATAAACAAGGTTAGTATGGATGGTATATTTAATCTCAGGGGGAATGGCTCCACAGCTTAAAATTAGCCGGAGGAAGATTCAAAAGGGAAATGAGAAGGCACTTTTTCACAGAAAGAGTGGTGTCCAAGTGGAACAAACTGCTGGAGGAGATAGTATCATCAAAAACAGTGGACAGCTTTAAAAGGGGTTGGGGCAGAATGAAAGGGAAAGCCATAACAGATGGGAAGAGGTTAGGGGCAATGAGAGAGGGATGGAGGAAGACTCTATATGGTTAAGGAAGAGCGGTAGCTCCAGTAAATGTTATTTTTATTTATTTATTTATTTAGAATATCGGAATTACAAACCTTTTGCTTGAGAGCTGCATAGCTGAGTAGACTAGATAGACTGGAATGGCTTGTTTCTGCTGGCATTTTCATAGGTTCGTATGTACGTGTATTATTATTTTATTATTGTCCAACCTGTATAAATTATGGGCAACATTTTACCAGCTGACCAGCTTTTCAGGGCCTACAGGGTCCATAAATAAATAAGAGCAATCATTTTTTTTACGTTTCAAAATATACACATTTAAAAACAATCAACCCAATCTTTATAAAAGAACTAACTCTGAATATGTATTACTCCTCTAAGGTTTGGCCAAACCACCGCCCTCCTATTTACTTGGTAGGTTTGAGACCTTGTGACTCCTTTTCTCTTTTCTTTACCCCTCCCCATTTGCTTTCTTTCCTTTCTATTTATTTCAGTGGTTGATGGTACATCATCCCTTTTCCTCCTCATAGACTGCTTCTTCCCTTTTATCATTTTTTAACCCCTTTATTCTACACCCACCTGAACTGTATAAACCGTACACATTGTATATACTGTAAATATTATACATATATAGTAATTATTGTAAATATTGTTCACTCATGTATTCTATATGTAACTATATGCATGAGTATGTGTTTCAGTTACTTTATCTCCTACCCCGGACCACTCTGTAAATGAGTTCTCTCAATAGTGTTTCTCCTGGTAAAATAAAGATAGATTGATGTAGGGCATACCTGGACAAAGAGCTTGCATCCCTAATAAATTAGTAATAGTAATAGTATTCTGTCCCAGTTTCATTCTATACAAAGTAAAATACATTTATTTTACTATATTCCCAATTATTTTTGATGCTCAAATAGTAATCATAATTGATTTTTGCTTATGGAATATATAAATGTACCTCATTAATTTAGCTTTGATGTTTTAGCAATGCGTAGATCAACATTATCGTATACAGACAGTACCTCAGGGCTAAAAGAAATTGCTCAGATCCCTATGATTACAGGCTCTATTTTTTACTCAGCTTTATTCAGAGAAATGACTTGATCCAACATACAGTTTAACATAATCCATCTGAGTCTCCAAGTTCAACTCCTACTTCACCACATGTGCAACAACCCTCGTTGCGTTCCTTCCAGCAATGGCCCCACCTGCTCTACAAACTGAAATCCTTAAACCGACTGGCCTGAAGACCTTCTCCTTCAGATACATTGCTCCCACAGAAACCTTAGATGCCCTACTCACCCTGAACTCCGATAAGGGAAAATCACCTGACGGATTGGACACCAAACTCCTCTTCCTATCTGCCCCTGCCATTGCATCTCCCCTCGCCGCTCTGCTAAACCTTTCATTTGCCACTGAATCAATTCCCAAGGAGCGGAAGCATGCCACAGTTATACCACTACTAAAAGGAGGGGACCCCACCACCGTGGCTAATTACTGCCCCATCTCCCTTCTCCCCGCCCTCGCGAAACTTCAGGAACACCTCGTGCTCTCTCAACTCTCTAACTTCCTCACTGAATCCAACTTCGTCATGCCTTTCTAGTCTGGATTTAGGAAAACACACTCTACCACCACCTCCTTAGTAAGACTCACGGATTCCATCCTCTCGGGGATGGACAAATTACATCAGCCATCTTCGACGATCTAGCCAAAGCTTTTGACACAGTATCCCATCCTCTGTTACTATGTTGCCTATCTGATGCTGGGTTATCTGCATCAGCCATTAATTGGTTCAGAGCCCACCTGCAAGATAAAACCCAGTCTGTAAAAAATAGCTGATTCCACCCCACCCCACCCCCACTCCCTATTGTCACTGGTTTTCCCCAGGGCTCAGTTCTTGGCCCCATTTTTTTATTTAGTTGTTTAACCAGGAGTAGCACGGTAAGCTGAAAGCTTTTTTAAAGGAGCGACCTGGGAGCACAGGGAAGTTAAGTGACTTGCTTAGGGTCACACACTATGCAAGTGGAAGCTGTGGGATTCAAACCCAGGTCTGGTCTGCTGGATGTTACCAGATTTGCAGCTCAGAGCCTTAAACCACTGCACTATACTGCCTCCACAATTCTCTTTTCCATCCTGCTAAATGACCTGCTGAGAACTTCCTCTACTACCTCAATACATATGTACGCAGATGACGCTATCCTCTTTACCTCTGGACGGACCCAAGAGGAAGTCGCTTCCACGCTCCAGGCTGACTTCAGCAAAGTACAGCTCTGGTTTAACTCCCACCAACTCTTCCTCAATGCCAAAAAGACAGTCTCCATGACCTTCGGCACTAGGCAGAGACTATCCAGACTTATCTCACCACCAATCTTCCACACCCTAGACGGAACAGTACTAGAGGACATGTCCTCCTTTAGGTACCTAGCAGTCTGGCTTGACTGACATCTTTCCATCTCCACTCATGTGGACACAATCCTGAAAAAACTACGTCCTAAGCTTGGCGCTCTCTATAGAAATTGCAGTTGTCTCCCGCTACCAGTAAGACGCGAAATTGTTCAGAAAATGATACTACCTTCCTTCCTTCAACTACTGCAATATAGTCTACAGCTCTGCTCTTAAGTCCACCCTATCAAGACTGGACCCTGTATTCAATGCTTTCTGCGTTTTGCCCTTGATTCTCTCCCTCGTACCCACCACTTTGAGCTTTTCCATTTGTTGGCCCTACCATCCCTGAGCAATTGGCGTCTACTTGACAGTGTTAAATTTGCTTCTAACTTCTGGCTTGGTTCCCTTCCGCCCTACCTCACCTCCTCCCTATCTTCTCCACCAACCCCCCCTCTCATGCCTTTAGGTCTACTGACTCCCAGATATTGGTAATCCCTCACTGGCGGACCTCTGCAGGCCAATCGGCCTTCTCCTACCATCTCCCTAAGCTTTGGAATGACCTGCCGGCCCAAATCCACCATTCCTCCTCCAGGCATTCCCTATCATCTGCCCTCATTAACTACTATGTGACAAACTGCTTGTGCCCCTGACCTATTCCCCCCTCCCCCTCACCCCTTCCTGCTCCTACCACCCCCCTTATCAGCTCCCCCTTCATCTTATGTGGCCTGACCAGTGGCTTTAACTAAAGACCCCAAATGCTGGCATATCATTTCTACCAACCCACGCACTTGCCCATTACTGCACTTCTGCTCATCTCCCTGTCAGTCGTACTCCCTGAGTCAGTGACTGTCTTCTATGTTTAGTGTAACTTAATCCCGACCTGAACTCTATTCCCTGTTCTCTACACTCTCAAGGCAACAAGTTCTAGCTGTCAGCATTGTGTAATTCTAATTCAATTTAATGTAAGTATTGTAAGCATGTATGAATGTATGTTTGTAAACAATGCATGTAATGACACTCCTAATTCCCGTATGTAAATAATGTATGCAATGTCACCCTTAAATCAGGACTTCAATGTGTAACTCCATGATATGTATCATGTTCTCTCCTCTGTACCACCCCCCCAGGTCGCACTGTGAGATGAGCATCTTGTTGCTCAGTGTGCCCTTCCTGGTGAAACATTTCAATAAATAAATAAATAAAAAGTATAATAAGAGATATCTGTGAATACATCTGATCTAAAAGACAACATTCCAGTTATGTTCTAATCTTACATCAAGTTTGAATAATTAAATGTATAAGAAATTGTGTTTGTCTCTGAACAGGCTTGTGAAATTATAGATTCATACTAACGTCCTTCAGGAGTTCATCCCGAGAAAGTTACTGTTGTTAGAATACCAGGCTTGCCAAATGGGAAATTTGAGAATAGCAAAGCATCTTCTAAGGGTACTGGCATTATATTTAGCCCAATCCTGGGTATACATTCCAGAACCCTTGAATGTTACAAGCTGCTCCTGGTTTAATCCAGAATGGTTTTATAAAAAGGCAGGTCAGAAACAAATGGGATTGAGTTTCTAAGACATCGTTACAAGTGTCCCTGGGGCAATAACACCGTAATAAACATTTGTGTTTATGGGAGTTCTGAACATTCAATCACTCATGACAGCATAGACAAACAATGTCCCATATGCGTACAGGAATCATGGGGTCAGTTAAATGTCTTAGCGATTCCAACATAGACTGTCCTGTCCCACCGGGAAAAGAGATGGGGAACGTTTGATTGAAAAAATTAAATGGAAAAAAATACAAATAATTATACATCAAACAAACATAATATGAGTTATCTCACAAACAAATATCAAAACATGAAAATAAGAAAGTAAAACACATAGGCCCAGATATTCAAACTGTGCCGGGCTGTGGCACAAGCTTGGGCGCAGCTCAGCTTGGCTGCGCAGGGGTGTGGACTAGGCGATATTCAACAGAGCTGCGCCATGGCTCAGCAGTGTTGAATATCGCACCCTGGCCACCTGCAGTGTGCATGGTGCAGTGGCACTGCGCCAGCACAACTGGCCAGAGTGGAGCATGGGGATGCACTAGCGCAAGTTCCATTGCGCCATGCACAGCAACCACGATATTCAAAAGTTAACATGCAAATGGGGCCATAATGTATGCAAGGCACACATGGGGCCATTTGCATGTCATTATGGCCCCATTTGCATGCAGGTGCACCGATCCCCAACGACTTGCGCCTGGTGCCCTGCCAGGCAGCAGCCGTCAGGGACCGATGCCCCCTGCAGCCGGTAATGTGTTTACAGCCCGATTAGGGCATTTGTATAAATAAAAGAATATGTCCAATATCCCTGGTGGTCCAGTGGACCACTATCTGTCCGATTGTGGGCATTTGTAATTAGAAATAGGACTATGTCCTATATCCCTGGTGGTCTAGGGTACCCCACTCCCCACCCGCCTACTGAGCCCCACCGCCCTGCTCCCCCCGGACAGCCGGCGGGTGGCAGCACCCCATCCGCCTGCTGCCCTGCCGCCCACCGACTGACACCGTCAGTAGGGCTGTACGTCCATTGAGCCAATGGGCATGCAGCCCATACCGTACTACACATTATTGAGTAGTACAGTATGGGCTGCACCACCAGTGATATAGGACATAGTCCAATTTTTAATTACAAATGCCCATGATCAGGCAGATAGCGGTCCACTGGACCACCAGGGATATTGGACGAATTCTTTTATTTTTACAGATGCTCATGATCGGGCAGATAGCAGTCCAAATTGACACCTGGTTTGCCAAAGCCACCATTTCGGAACTGTTATGGTCACTCGCAAAGTACACAGATGAAATTCTGTCCACTCCTCCTTAAAGTCCCCATAAATCAAAACCTCATATGACATTTGTTGAAATATAGTATATTTCCAATTCCAGGCCACCTCCTCCAGAAACCAGTAATATATTCACAATGAAAAAATAAATATTCCATAGTTTCAGGGATCACGTGGCAGTCGGGACAAAGACACAAATTCTCAGCTCTACTTCTGTAACTGTGATTGTTCTTTACGTTCAGTTTCTTATGGCAGCACATCCATACAGTTTCCCACATTTTCTGTGGAATTCTTATGTCCAATAATTGATCTATCAAACATTGTTCTTGTATCCTAGGAGGAGAGTTGAAAGTGGGGGTCTAAAGAAAGTTCCTGTCCATTATCATCCTATACAAGTGTTTCCTTGTGTGGCACGTGACATCATCCATGTGCAACTTCCACACTTGAAGTTTTTTAAAGAATTCCAGGAGCTATGAAGAAAAATTGCCCAGGACATTATGAAAGACCCTTAACACACCTGTTTGCCACATCTCTAAAAAGTAATAACATCTTCTTTGCAAAAAGGAGATCCAAGGTTTGTGAATATCTTGTAAGAGAGGAGAAATATTACCATACAGAAAAACACTAAAGAAAGTAAAACATGCAGGATTAAGCATGTTTAGCCCTCCTTGTTTTAAAGGTTTATATGTGATATTGTGTTTAACAGGATTCAACCTGCTGCCCCATAATAGCTGGAGGAAGGTGTTGTATAATTTAGCCTGCATATTCTAAGAAAGAGAGGGACAGTAAAAGTTTTTAACATGAATATAGTTTTTTTCTGTGTCATTGGCCAGCATTTCCATTTTTCCATCTTAGACTCTGCCAACTCCAGTCTCTCTCTTTGCCATTTGCCTCAGGCAGATTTGGGACCCCAAAGGTTACCCCCCTAGGATCTTCACAGGTTCACGACTAATGGAAATTCTTCCTACCTCCAATACTGGGGTACCCTTTGAGTTTCCCACTTACATTCTCACACATTTTCATCAATTTATATGAGAGACAGAAACTATGGAAACATTCTATACCAATGACATAGCCTATATACCAGGCTGCTTATCCTGCACCATGACACATACACACTATCTGCAAAAGTAGAGGTGCAGGGAAATTCATTTCCATTAGGTCCTTTTATCCTGGCGATCAAAGTATCTTGGCCCAATTTCCTTAAAAAAGGATATAGGCAAAACATTTAAAATAGGGTTTAAGGGGCATCCCTCTCTAATTCCTTTTTTACTTCCAATTGGGAGTTTAAGACACCATTAACAATCGGAGATGGATAAAAAGATTCATATAGTAATTCAATCAATTTTACAAAACAGTTTGGAATCCTGTTCGCCCTTAATACAGGAAAAAAAAGCATTTGAGGTACTGGATCAAAAGCTTTCTCCTGATCTAAAGAGAGGAGGAAGCTTTACATAATGTTATTAGAAAACAGGGACATTTCAGTGGTGTCCTAGCCAAATTTCCCCCATTCAGTAAAGTATCACCAACAGCTTAATGTAGATCAATATCAGTCAATACTTCTCCCCCCTCCCGACAAAGCTGAAAACAAGAAAATATTTACTAGTCATCCTATCCCAGTTAACAACAACAAATGGAAGTTTGCAGTGATGCAGGTGTGCATGTCCAGTGATCGCTCATTCTAAGATGGGATGTCCGTCCCAGTGGGGTCCTGGGGCACGAGGCAATTTTTTACTTATGTACATCACACATAAAATTTAAAATGTCATATAATGTACAAAATAAAATAATTTTATTTCTAATTGAAGCAATCACTCTTGTTTACAGCTGTGCCTGAGGGTGGTGGTGGTTGAGGAGAGAAAAAACAATACAATACAACTGGAGCAGTACAACAAAAACTGGTAGTTGAACAAATAAAGTTATATTAATTAGTATAAGCAGTACTTTTGTCATAGAACATTTTGAAGAAAATCCTGGTATAGTGATGCTCAAAATGAAAGAAAATAATGGAAATCAGAGTAAACATCACAAAAATTCTTGGATCTGCAGTGTGTTTAGAAATTTATCTCTATTTTGACATATTTTTATACATAGAGGATTGTGTATGGACAAGTATAAATAACAAGGCTGTGCTTGAATTGAGAGGTTTGCTCGGTAACAGGAGACTTTGAGAGTACACCTTGAGATTCATTCACAGCCTTGTCTGTGTATAGCAAGGCAAACATGTGTGTCTGGCACCTGATAAGGCTGTAGTATACAATAGTACTTGTCTACACAAACAGAAGGTCCCAGGCTGTGAGATACAGTGCTCAGCTCTTTTTTCTGTGCAAATAGCAGCAATAAATACAAGTTAAAACTCACAATGAAGCAGGAAGTCTATTCCAAAATATTCAGCAGACTTCCCACACAACAAAACATTTTGGGCCCCGCTCCCAATAACGTCAGCATGTATTGGTCACCTGATGCATTTCACATGTATGCTTTCTCAAAGGATGACCAGACATAAATCTCCTTCCTCTTAAATACAAAAGTGCTCTTAAAGTGACAGTAACATATTATCACTGAATAGAGTTTAAAAGTGCATTAAATATATCAAAATATATTCAAAGTGGCACAATAAGTAAATGAATCAACTAGTAAGAGTAAACTATCCTCATATTTCCAAATATTCAATTATTGAAACATATTTTTTGCAAAATGATACCATTCATCGAAGAATCCCCCCCCCCACTTTTTTTATATAAAGGTATATAATTCATTTTCAGGGAAGAGGTAGAAAAGATTGCACATAGTTTTTGTGAGTAAGCCAAGAACTGGTTAAATTGCTGGTGCAAATCTACATGAGAAGAAAAAGAAAGAAAAACATATTTTTTTAACCAGAAGAGACGCACTAAGCTGAAAGCTTGTTTACAGGTGCGACCTGGGAGCACAAGGAAGTTAAGTAACTTGATCAGGGCCACACAGTATGCAAGTGGGGGCTGTGGGATTCAAACCGAGGTCTCCAGGTTTGCAGCTCAGAGCCTTAAACCACTGCGCTATACTGCACCCTAGATATTAACAATGCAAATATTTTCTGCAAAAGGTACAACAGTTCATCAATGACTGATTATTGTTTTTTTTAAAGGGTTTAATTTCAATATGTCTGTTTAAGCCCAATCCATCAATGTATTTTAAATAAAAGATCCAGTATTGTTCCCTCCTGAGCAGTAAGTTATTGTAGTCCCCCCATCTGCATGATAGAATTGTTTTTTCCATTCTAGTAAATGTAAACTCATGTTAATTTTTGTCTTTGCTTGCGCATGCACAGGAGACACCTTGCTTCAGTAGGAGGCAGTTAATGAGCATGCCACTATGATAAAAGACCATGACATCACAATCAGCTGTGTTTGTAGGGCGGTCCCTGACTGCAGCAGCCAATTACAGCTGCATTATTTACCGGAGGTACAATACAGAAGCAGTAGCTCCCAAATCTCTATACAATACTTAAAGTAAAAAATGGACACCGCACCAACAGCATCTGGCTATGTAACAGGCAGCCCACAGGTAAAGGAACCGGGGAGGCGAGGTGGGGCTGCCGCCACTCCAGTTTTTTTTTGGCCAAAGTAGACTGCCCTTTTTAACCCCGTCTCACCATAATTATACAGAAGTAATTTGAAAAAGAGCCATGCATGTGTCTTTCAGGCTGAAATAATTCAGGTGTAAAGGGGTTAATTTTCCCATGCTGATTCAAAGAGGAGCAGGGGAGGGGAGAGGAGATGTATACCAGCTGTATGTTGTAAAGATAGCAGGGGAGTCAGGACTGTGACAGTGGGGCTCAGTGCTGAACTGACAGAGCCAGAGATTTAATTACTAAATGGTTTAGCACTCTACTCGTGTGTCTCACGTGCACAAAGTGTGGACAGTTGATCAGCTGGACCAATCAGTACAGATCATTATGGCTTCAGGAATTTTTTTTTAATTCTTACCCAGTGACTTGACAGAGAAGTTATACTCAAAAGATAGCTCTATATGCAGTCAACTGGTGAAAAAGTTAAGAGGCATCTGGATTTCTTTCACTATACCTCTGCAGTCAGAAGCTGAAAATGATCCTCTACAAATAGGGAAAAGTCCTGCAAGGCACTGATCAGTACATGTACTGCCCTAAGGGAATCGCGAAAAATATAAATTTGTTGTAGTATGCAATGTTTTTAAATAATTGTTTCTTAGAAACATAGGCAGAAGAGTTAACCTCTGGTAATACTACATCAGATACAATCACATACTGGCTACATCTTCAGATTTCAGATATCAAAATAAATCACATAAGGGCTTATATCACTTATTATTATTATATTAGGAGGGACCTCCTTGTAAATGAGTTTGTTCAATGGTGTTTTCCTCCGGATAAACTTGAAATTTGAACTTGAAACTTATATTAAGAGTATACGGTGATCCTGTATATGTAGCAACTTGACTTCCCTACCTTACAGTATTGATGCTGTGTAAGGCAGTCATCAAAATATTTTAATAAAATCATTTAACAATAAAATCATTTAACAATCCTCATTTTATGGTCCTCAGTGCCAGATCTGGTGACTGCATACAAGTTTAGGGCTTATGAGCAGACTAGATGGGCTTACATGTAGCGGTCCTTATCTGCCGACAATTTCTATGTATTTATGTATAGTCATTTAACCGCTAGTAGAAAAAAAATGACACATAGCATTTCTCAGTATTGTTAGTTTTATTGGTACTCTCTGATTCAATGCCTATTGTCCTCACTGTGAGTTACTATGCACAGCATGGCTGAAGTATAAAACTGGGTACTAGTATTTGTATCTGGCTGTTTTGTATTTTGTGCACTTTTTGTGTTTGCTTGCATGCATGTGCGCAGGAAACACCTTGATTCCAGTAGCAACATTAATGAGCATGCCACTATGCACAAAGAGATTGACCGCTGCAATCAGGAAGCGCTTCGTCATGATCAGCTGTGTTTGCGGGGCGGTCCCTGATTGCAGCATCCAATTACAGCTACATTGTCTGGTGGTGTCTTATTTCAATTAACATGGTAACGGCTTCTCCGTCAGCTTCTCACAGTCCCCAGGAAGTCAACAGACAGCTGCTGCCATTCACAGTCCCTGGGGACGCCGATGGGGGTGCCCAATCCCCCTGTTGGCATGCCCCCTTCTCGAGTTCTTTTGCTGATGAGGTAGCCCAACTCCCCTGGCATGATGTACCTCTCCCCATTTGTTGTATGCTGAGGGGTGCCCAATCCTCTTGGCTGATGCATTCTCTCCTCCATTGCACTGTATGGCTGACGGGTGCCCAATCCCCGCCAGCTCCACTCACCCCCTCAAAGACACAGACTTCCAGATGGCATGCTGGGAGCCCACTCCAGCATGCCAAAAGTCCAGAGTCCCCCCAAGCACACTGTATGACCAACGGGGTCCCCAATCCCTGTTGGCTCCACTCCCTCCCAAACAAGCAAATTTTCAGGTGGCATGTTGTGAGCCCACCCCAGCATGCCAAAAGTCCGGAGTCGTCTTTAATAAAAAAAAAATTGTAAACAAAGGAAACAGTCCCTTGTTGAGTCCGGTGGCCCCTCCCCCCAACCCACAGCCACCCTCTGTGCACTGCACCTCTCCACACCCCCCTCACCTCATACTTACCTCCGGAGCCTGTCACAACGATCTTCGGTGGACCAGGAACATGTCTTCACTCTTCAAAGCCGATCACGAACTGAAGAAATTTTTTTTTTCAACTTCTGTGGATATCTCAGTCATTTTTTCGACTTTTGTCACCAAATTTTCAACATGGGGTTCTTTGGACCCCTCCTCATGAAGTCAGTCACTTTCATAGCGTTATTCATTCCCGAAAGGTGATTTCGTGATCACTGTATGGAATCACCTTTTGGGACCGATTAATGAAATGACAGTGTCACTGTTCATGAGATGGGCTCTCAAAAAGCCTATGTTGCAAATTTGGTGAAATAATTCCCCAAAATGACTGTGTTACAAGCGTGCATTGTGCAGTTTCCACGCACACTTGCAACTTCTTGAATTTGTAATTTTTTCACTCCAGATTTTCAACATTGGCGTTTTTCACACCTCCTTATGAACAGTACAGCTGCTATTTTTCACATCCTGGCTGAAATGTGTTTTTGCCCATCTGGCGCAGAATAGCATGGTCACTGTGGGAAATCAGTGTTCTGGACAGATTAAGGAAATCACAGTGGCACCACTCATGAGCAAAGGTCCTAAAATGCCTATGTTGAAAATTTGGTCAAAAAATTCCAAAAAAATTACCACGTTACGGGCGTACATTGCGCAGTTTCCACGCACACTTGTAACTTCGCAAAGTTGTAATATTTTCACTCCAGATTTTCAACATTGGCATTTTTTCACACCTCCTTATGAACAGTACAGTTGTCATTTTTCACATCCTGGCCGAAATGTGTTTTCGCACATCCGGCACAGAATAGCGTGGTCACTGTGGGAAATCAGTATTTGGGACAGATTAAGACAAGCATTTGTCAGTGCTGAATGTTGCTTGCTTCTATGTGCTGTTTAGGTATTTGGAAGTCACTGGAGTGCAAATATTGAAAATTTGCGAACTTACGAGCCTGCGTAGGAACAGCGTAGCAGCCGTCGTCTTAAAAGTCATTTTTAGGAATTTTTTCACCAAATTTTCAACATAGCCATTTTAAGACCTCTGCTCAGAACAATCATACTGTGATTTTGTTAATGTGTCCCATACATTGAGTTTCAGAACGACTGGCGCCATTGTGTGCTACATGGGCGGAAACACATTTTGGGCAGGATGTGAAAATGACAGCTGTACTGCTCATATGAGGTGTGGTAAAATGGCAATGTTGAAAATCTGGAGTGAAAATATTGAAAATTTGCGAACTTACTTGAGCTCATGAGGAACTGCCCCAACGACGTCAGTAGCAGTCATTTTAGAATTTTTTCACCAAATTTTCAACATAGCCATTTTAAGACCTCTGCTCATGAACAGTGTCACTGTGATTTTCTTAATTTGTCCCTTACATTGATTTCGCACACCAACTGCGCCATTCTGCGCTACATGGGCGGAAACACATTTTGGGTGAGATGTGAAAAATGACAGCTGTACTACTCATAAGAAGGTGTGGTAAAATGGCAATGTTGAAAATCTGGAGTGAAAATATTGAAATTTCGCGAACTTACGAGCCTGAGTAGGAACTGCGCAATGCACGCTCGTAAAACAGTCATTTTTTGGAATTTTGGCACCAAATTTTCAACATGGGGTTTTTGGGACCCCTTCTCATGAATGATGTCACTGTCATGGTGGTATTCGGGCCCAAAGGGTGATTTCACAGTCACTGCGCGAAATCACCCTTCGGGCCCGAATAACGCCATGACAGTGAATCACTCATGAGAAGGGGTCCCAAAAACCCCATGTTGAAAATTTGATGCAAAAATTCCCAAAAATGCCTGAGCTATGCAACAAAGTTGAAACCCCCCTATCTAGCCCATTATACAGCTTACCGGCATTTCCTCAGTTCGCGGTCGGCTTTGAAGAGTGCAGACGTGTTCCTGGTCCACCGAAGAGCGTCGTGCCGGAGTCCGGAGGTAAGTATGGGGTGGGGAGGTATGGTGAGGCTGGGTGCGCAGTGGGTGGGTGCGGGTTGTCGGGAGACGCGCCGCGGGACCGTTTTTGTTTTTCAGGTAAAAAATAAAAAAAAAGATGTCGTGGGACCATTTGCCATGCTGGGGTGGGCTCCCAGCGTGGCACAAGGACGTTGAGGGGGCGTTCAGCCGACGGGGATTGGGCACCCCGTCGGCCAAGGACTGATTGCCACGCTGGGTGGGCTCCCAGCGTGGCAACCCACAACCGCGGGGAGAGACGAGCTCAGCCGACGGGGATTGCACCGCCGGCTACACAGTAGGTGTGTGGGCACGCACGCCCGCGGTGTGGGGGAGCTACTCTTCTTATCTCTGCTCACTGAAGCATAGCTCCCTTTTCAACTGAGGATTACTGCATTTTGAGCGCTGCACAGACAGCTCAAAATGCATTGGCTTACAGGGGCCGCGCTGCCAGCTCACTGACTGAATTGGAGGAGGAGGTGACACACCTCCGAAATCTCCGATGATGGCACTATGTTTCTTGCACATGCGTGCAAGCAACATAAAAATCACAGTGACATTGTTCATGAGCAGAGGTCTTAAAATGCCTATGATGAAAATTAGGTGAAAAAATTCCAAAAAATGACCACGTTATAGGCATGCATTGTGCATTTTCTATGCACGTTCGTAACTTCGTGAATTTTTCATATTTTCACTCCAGATTTTCAACTTTGCCATTTTTCCACACCTCCTCATGAACAGTACAGCTGTCATTTTTCATATTCTGCCCAAAATGTGTTTCCGCACCTGTGGCACCAAATGGTGTAATTGATGTGCGAAATCACCTTTCAGGATTGAGCAATTTATTTATTTAAATCTCGGATTACAAATACCTTTGAGCTAGGGGCAGCTCATTTACAAAGATTCCATGTCAAAGGAAAGGGTTACAATAAGGTTGGGAGGTGTAGACAACATTCATGGTTTCATCGGAGGTACAGACACATTCATGGTATTATCGGAGCACAGCAAGTCAACTGGTAACTAAGTGGGAGCAGTGCTAGACTGAAGATTACAAACAAGCATAGAAAACCATAAGGTACATTTGAAGCAACATTGCTAATCAGAGATGGGGGGGGATGAGTAAGGAAAAGGTAATGGAGATGAGAGGGCAGAGTCCAGATAGAGAAGGACGAGAAAGTATGGCAGCCAGAGGCCTTGTCGCAGGGTGAGAGGGAGGGGAGGCTAAGGTGGGAGATGGGGTAAAAGAGGGAAAAAGGAGGGCGGATAAAGGGAAAGAAGATAAGGGAGAGTGGGGACCAGAGGGCCTGGACAGTTCCAGGAAGGTGGGGGGGGGTCAGTGGGGTAAGAGCAAGGAGAGGGTGAGGTAAGGGAGGAGGTGGCAGAGGGAAAGGGGAAATTGTTCTGTCAGGAGAGGTGAAACAAAACAGGAAGCCAAGTAAGAGCCTCAGAGAGTGAAAAAAGTGGTATAAGGGGGTCTGCAGAAGTGGGACACTAGGTGTAACAATCACAAGTGCTTTTGGTTAGAAGATGCTGACGAAGCATAAGTTTAAATTGAGACATACTAGAAAGACTGCTCAGTTGGTTGCTTAGATTATTAAACCACAGGGGGGCTCTGTATTGAAAGGATCACTGGTATTGAGCAGTCCGACAGTGGGGTACTAGAAGGAGGTCAGAAACTGAGGTACGTGTGTGTTGGGTCTTAGGGGATTTGTTTAGCAGGCAACCAATGCTCGGGGGTAGTAATCCAAGTAGAGCTTTTTTGGACAGGAGGCAGGTTTGATATTTGATCCTGTTATTTAGTTGGAGCCAGCCAGTAATGAAATGATAATGCCACTGTTCATGAGGTGGGGTCCCAAAAAGCCCATTTTGAAAATTTGGAGTGAAAATACCAGCAAATGTCTGGGGTGTTAAGGTTTCCAACCATAATGCCCACCTTGTAGAGACTGACTGGTGTCAGGGGTGTGACTTGGGTTCATTGACCGTAATGGTCACGGCATTCTAACCCCACCCTATAGTCACTGACAGGCATCAAGGTGTGCCTTGGGGTCTTTGGCCCTAAAGTTCACCTCATTCTCTTATACTACACCCATCTCAGCTTATTTCCTTATGAAATGGGTTGAGCATAAGGGCCGAAGACCCCAAAGCACACTGCAACACCTGTCGGTGTCTGCAGGGTGGGGTGAGGTGGAATGGCATAAGTGTTATGGCTGATGACCCAAAGGCACATCTCCAATGCCTTTTGGTCTCTGCATGGTGGAGGTTGGCGTTAGTTCAATACTGCCATTCCTATTATGCATCTCTCTAACTCCTGCACTAGCAATGCCAATGCCAGCAAGCAAACATTCAGCATTGACAAATGCTTGTTATTCCTGGCTTTATGTTCATGCATAGCCAGCTAGCTGCTATCCAGTCCTCGATTTCTTTAAAGGACTTGCTCAGTTCCAAGATAGCTGACCTATCATCAGGGGGCAGAAGACACATACAGCTGGGTGTCATCAGCATAGCAATGAAACATTAAGCCTTAGCATCTGATAATCGTCCCCAACAACAACACGTACAAGGTAAATAACATGGAGCCAAAATTGCCCCTGAGGCACACCACAGCAGAGCACAGCACTGCTTGATGTAAAGGAGTCAAGTGCCACCTGCTGTGTCCTGTCAGTTATGTAGGACTCAGACCACAACATGGTACCTGAGAGTCCCGCATAATGCCTAAGGTGAGCCAGCAGCACCCCATGATCCACCGCATCAAATGCCGATGAAAGGTCTAGAAGAACGAGAATAGAATGGCATCTACAATCCCTTGCTGAAAGGAGATCATGATGCACCTGGACTAAGTCAGTTTCCATACTATGGCAAGGCTGGAAACTGGACTGGAAGGGCTCATAGATAACATACCTCTCCTGGTGCTATTCTAGCTGCAACACCACCACCTTCTTGATCAATTTCCCAAGAAAAGGAAGGTTTGAGATGGGTCTGTAGTTGGACAGATCATCAGGGTTCAAGAAGGCCTTCTTAAGGAGAAGCTTCACTACTGCCTTTTTTAGGGCAGATGAAAAGTCACCCTATTGAGGGGAACTCTTGATGATCTCTACCACAATTGGACCAAGCGAGTCACAGTACTCTAAAAGAAGTCTGGTCAGCCGAAGGTCCAATGCACAGAAAGTGGCTCACAAGCTAGAGCTCACCCAGGAGATGTTATCCAATGAAACTGGCTCAAACTCAGCCCACAAAGATGGAGAGCCTACAGTTCGCACGGAATGGACACTGTCAGCAGATGACAGGCTGCTCAGGGAGATCCCAGCCTGAATGGAGGACACCTTGTCTAAAACAAATGGTTGAACTCACATTTTTCATGAGAAAAGACTTTACAAGACTGCAGACAGACTGGGTTTTTTAGTCTGCCAACAGTGTTGAAAAGCTTAGCTGGCCGGTTCCTTCTAGAAGCAATCACCCATGACAGGAATGCTGACTTTTTCTGGGTGACTGCCTGCTGATACTTATGATAGTGAGTTCTCAGCACCAGTTTATCCTCTGAGTGGGACTTCTACCAGCAATGCTCTAACATCCTCCCCTTACTTTTCATTCTCCTCAGATCTGCATCATTTCAGGACTACATGAGGTGTGGAGATGTGAAGTCAAGGAGCGTACATGGGTCAGCACCGGGGAGCTGAAAGTCAAAGAGAGGGCTACATTATAACCTTCCATAGCTGCCTCAACTCCCATTGCACATGCTGTCTGCGAGCTTGAGATGTCAAGTACTGCCAGGATGCTCTTGGGCTCCAAATATTTAAAAGATCGGTACCTGACCATCTCCACAAGGGGGGTGTTAAATGGGGAGCCCCACAAAGAAACTGAATGACATGATAATCTGACCAAACCACAGGGTTACTAATGTCAAGACTTATTGAGAAAACCAGATCCCAGGCATGGCCATGCTGGTGGATCCTGGTGACAACTGCCCACATGAAGCCCAGGGGTGACATCACCTGAAGGCACTGCATACCAAAAGGAGATGTTTCATCATCAACCCAGGCATTGAAATCACCCAGAACCAACAGTTTGGGTGACTCCAAAACTAGGCTGGCCACAAAAGTCTCCAGTTCCTGCAGGAATTCATGCTCACAATGGGGAGGATGGTAAATGAGCACAGTCCTGCAACTTGTGCCTGGTCCACCTTTTATGGCCACACATTTGAATGATCTAGTCTGTCCCAAGGGTTATGCCATCAGCTGAAAAGTGGATCTAGAACAGATGGCTGCCCTCCCCTTTGCTCCCGCCTAGGGCAGTGCACCACAGAAAAACCTGAAGGAATAGATGACTCGAGCAAAGGACCCAAGACATCCCCCGCCAGGTCTCCATAATACAAAACAGGTATGCAGAGGAATACACAATGAGGGCCTCAAGTATGGCTATTTTAAACCTGAGACAGGGCTGGAATAAGACCCTGTCCCTATTTGGTATGCAGACAGAGTTAAAAACAATCATCTAGTCTGTTCACTCCTATTCTGACATTGTCTATCTCTTGCCTGTCTGACTGTACAATTAAATTTTCCTTGTGACACCTATGAACTGGCCACTCAGATGGGCCTACAATTTCCCCCTCTTATCTCCCTTCCTTCACTTGCTGTTGCTATTCTTTCTTTCTCCCCTTGTTTCTCTCTGGTTAAAAGAGGTACAGTATATATGAATCTATATGTGGAACTCAGATCCTCTAGTTCGCAAATGCATATAATTATATTGTTGAAATGAATGCAGACAGCTACTTGGGTTTGTTAGAAACCTTTTGACCTTTCACAAGCTCATTAACAGAACTGTGAGCAGGAAATCAGCCTTCTGACAGGATGTTTTAATTGGTTGCAATGCACCTGTTAAGAAGACTAATGCACTCTTCAGGCTGGTCAGAGGAAAGTTAGTGAAAAGAGTCTTGTTGCGTTTTGTGAAAAAACAGGAGATGAAACTTAAAAGAACAGGATGCAGAGATTAAACTTCCAGGCAAAGACATCTCAAAGAAATATCACTGCCCAGTTGGCACAGTGACTGGATTCACAGCCCTGGCTGGTGATTGTACAGAGCACACTGGGTTGAGGGGTTTGGGTTCATACTGTCTCCTGCAGTTGGGGGGTTTGTCCCAGAACAGATAATAAAGAACATGGTGCTTTCGTCCAGAAAGAATAAGTGGCCAGATGTTGTGTGCAGCACCACCCTCTGAGATGTAGTACCTGCCCACCTCCCTACGTGGGATAAGACCACCACCCCCTGGGAACTGCCAACAGTTATCACTTTTACCAATAAACAACTCAGACTGTATGAACTGAGGGCACACACAGGGGTGAAATTCAAACAATTAATAGTATTTTTTTATTTGATAACACAGGCTTGGCAGCTGGGAAAGAATAGAAGGTTAACCGATTGCAAGTCACATTAAGCACGCCACCCCATATCAATACACCCCCAAGAAGCTCAGTAATGTAGGCCAATATCACAATCTCAGACCCCACACAGTTGTGGACGCACCCGCCCAAACAAGTGGTACAAACAGATGACTTAATTTACACTGGGTGTGGTGTACTCTTTAACTGGTACCAGTAGTAGAACTATAGATTCAAGTATAATACACATATCAAACAGACTCTGGTACCTAAGAGTTACACCAGAGTCCTGGTGCAGGCCTGGTTGTTACATTGCCTGAGTTCTTTTAGTAGTGCACTTGACGAAAGTTAGAAAACTTGCAATTCAACCCCAAACAGGACATAATGTGCTACCACACATTTAGTGAACTGGTAATTCCAACAAAAGGCTTAGAAACCCAACAACTGTAATCCAGAAAAAGAGAAGTACCAGATCCAGACGGCAATGCCAGCACTCACGTGACCCCTGGATGCAGCAATTCGGGCAAAGCAGGGAGCAGCACACCAGAGCAAGATAAACAGCAATTGGAGCTTTGGATTCTTTTGAACAGGCAACAACAACTTAGCCCTTCTGGTTCTCACCTTTAAGAATGCAGCTCTTCTGGACTGATTTTAAACCACAGGAGTAGTGTGCAGTGGCTTCACAGTTCCCAAGGAGCCCAGACCCAGGAGCAAACCCCACGGTCCAACTCCTGATGGATCAAAGTACACCCACACTCAGGCACATGCCCATGGCTCCCTGTTCCCAGTTCTACCCCACTGGATAAGGGCTAGCTGGCCCCTTACCTAGCTCCAGAGTAGTCTGGGCAGGATGCCGATCTCTGTTCATACTTGGATCAGTTCAGAACTTTTTGATGTAACAATGGCCCACAGGTTCACACTCTCAGAAATTTCTTCCACACAGGACTCATCTGGAACTGTCTCTGGATTTCTGTTTGAAGTAGGGGTAGACGGACATCTAAAATTTGCCAGGTATTGGATCAGGATATCCAATGGCTACTATCCGACCAAAGCCGGATATTGCTCAGGTTGGATAGTAGTGGACAATGTGCAGTAATAATATAACATAACTGAGATTACATACAGGAGTGTTAACTAATGGCTTGGTTTTACAAGCATGCCTCCCCTCCCTTTAACTGACAGGAAGGTTTTAATGTTGAAATACTGTGTGGATGACTTGTTTTCAATGACCAAATCCTCCTGAAAATCCTGACTTCAAACAAGCACCCTTGTACAAATTATGACAAAACTACATGAATCAAAAATACTGCTACCAGTGTATCCAATCTGAATGGCTTCGGTGGCAATTTTCATTAAATGGAAAACAGTGCAGGTAACCACTTATGGGTTCAGAGAGTGAGGGAGTGGAAACATTATCTCACTGCACTTAATGTGGCCAGCAAACTGTGGGCAGAACTGCATAATCATATCAGTGAGTGTCACTAACGCTTTGCTAGTAGGTAAATACACTCTCAGTGTAAAACAATAAGTACTAGTTTTATTGATCAGTAAGATACAGTACGAAATGACATGACTAAAATGTCAACATTTGCCTGGAACTTGCTATTAAGCCCAACTAATTTAAAGAGGACAGGAAAGGATTTCTAATTGGTAGCTTTTTATAATGTTCCCATTTACAGACATGATATTCATACGCCTAAATGATCCATATGTAACTGTACCTGAATGAAATGTGATGTGAAAACTGTATTTTGTATTGTTTTGTTTTTATGAGCAGCACACTATTACAGTTCTCTTCATGGAACCTGTGATCTGGAGTTTCACCTATGTCATGGTTTGAACAAAGAACTCTAAGCATGGTCCTGATAGGACACTAACTCATGTTTAGCATTCTGTACACAAACCGTGATGTAGTAAAAAACTCCAAATTACTGGTTTCATGAACAGAACTGTAACAGAATGTTGCCCATAAAAAGAAAGCAATTGAAAACAGTTTTTCACATCAGTGGTTATTAAGGTACAGTTAAATAATGACTCATTTGGAGGCCAGTCTTTCATTTATCTTACTAGGTGCATTACTAACTGCTGCCAATTAGCACAGATTTCCTGTCCCCTTTAAAAAAAAAATAGCAATTTACTCTAATTCTCTCCCACGGTGCCACAATGAATAAACTGTTGCTTTTTTAGTCTGAAATTAGAGACACCGACTAAGCACGTAATGTATCACTCACAGTCAAAAACATTAGAAAATGCTACTCTAAAGAACTAAAGTAAAAAAGCACACAAACAGAGGTGAGAAAGAAGTAAGTGCCTCACCTGGGACTTGAACTCAGGCCACCCGGAATACTGTTCCGATTGCACTAATCAGCTGTGCCACTGAGACAACTGGAATCTGGGCTGTCCCCGAGCACATTACTCTTTCTCAAATGCACAACCCTATGGCAACACAAATATTTGCTTGGAAGAATCACACAGGAGTGCAGTGTGCATATTTAAGGAATACATACAAACAGAGGTGAGAAAGAAGTAAGTGCCTCAGCTGGGACTTGAACCCAGGCCACACAGAATACTGTTCCAATTGCGCTAATCAGCTGTGCCACTGAGACAACTGGAACCTGGGCTGTCCACGAGCACATTACTCTTTCTCAAATGCACAACCCAATGGCAACACAAATATTTACTTGTAAGAATTACACAGGTGTGCAGAGTGCATATTTATGGAATACATACAAACAGAGGTGAGAAAGAAGTAAGTGCCTCGGCTGGGACTTGAATCCAGGCCACCTGGAATACCATTCTGATTGCGCTAACCAGTTGCACCACTGAGGCAACTGGAAAATGGTCTGTTTCCAAGCACATTACTCTTTCTCAATTGCACAACCCAATGGCAACACAAATATTTACTTGTAACAATCACACAGAAGTGTGGTGTGCATATTTATGGAACACATACAAACAGAGGTGAGAAAGAAGTAAGTGTCTCAGCTGGGACTTGAACCCAGGAACCTGGGACATCCCCTAGCACATTACTCTTTCTCAAATGTACAACCCAAAGGCACTTACTTATTTCTCATCTCTTGTTTGTATGTGTTCCATAAATATGCACACCACACTCCTGTGTGATTGTTACAAGTAAATATTTATGTTGCCATGGGGTTGTGCATTTGATAAACAGTAATATGCTCAGGGACAGCCCAAGTTGTCTCAGTGGTGCAGCTGGTTAGCGCAATCGGAACAGTATTCCATGTGGTCTGGGTTCAAGTCTAAGCTAAGGTGCTTATTTTTTTCTCACCTCTGTTTGTATGTGTTCCATAAATATGCACACCGCACTCCTGTGTAATTGTTACAAGTAAAGTAAAAAAAAAAGTCATATTAAGCCATTAAGCATCCTGTTTAAAAAGTATATAAGTTTTGTTTCAGAAATATCAGCATGTTTGTGTTTTCAGGAGAGAGACGAGACCAGCGATCAGTTATTATGTCTCAAGCCATGTTGAACACCCGTTCGATAGGGATACTCATTGATGGGGCTTTTAAAAATCGCTTAGCGGTTTCTGCTAATGTTGGAAACCAGCATTCGTCTTCTTGAAGAGAAGAGCATCAGGTGTTGCCTTTTTTGGAACCAGGTTCTCCACCAGATATTTTTCCAGCTCGGTATTGCTGTGGTGATTTTTCTCAAAGACAGATACTAAAAAAGGAAAATGAAAAGTGGTTAATTTAAAATTAAAACGTAGTCTGATCAAAAGATTGATTAAAAAAAAGTACAATCCTGAGGTACAGAATTTGTCTGTGTGAACACCGCCCATGGACTGTCAGCTTCACATTCTTGATCCAATTAACTGTATTCAATGAGTGGCTGCAACCATAAATGTACTTAACAAAAGGTGTAAATTGTCAAATATTGTAAAGCAATGCACCTTAGTATATGATTGTAAACTACTGTCTCTTAACATCTGCAGAAGTTGTACTCTGTAAATGTTGAACTATTTGTAATTAATTCCTGGTTGCCTCACCCCTGGAAAAGGGACTGTTACAGGGCTCAGTGGGCCTACCCGGTTACCAAAATTAAATCAATAAATTCAGCTTCAATTGCAGGTGTCCTGGGTGTGTTTCATGGTTGTCTTGACTAAGAAATGGCTGGGTGTGAGTGATGCAAGCTTCAAGTGTCTGAGACTCTTTTTTTTTTTTTTTGCAGGCGACTCACATACAGCTATTGCTTGTCAAGCCATTTCTATTTGGGATTTTTCCATTTGCATTCTTGCATACTCCAACTTATACTTATTTCACAAGTGGCTTAATAGATGAGATGTACCAAAATGTTTAACAGCTGACCCTCTGCTAATGAAAGTCGGGCTCGGGCACAGACTGCATTCATCCTTGGAGTCAGTTTTTGTCTCAACAGTAAAATGTTTCCAAACAAGACTTTTTTTGTGACATTCTTATCGCTGGTGATTGATTAATGCAGGGTTCTCTGTCTCACCTCTTCTCTAACAGCTTCACAGCTTCTCAGGATACAATTCTGAGTGATATCACATTAATATATTGTAGGAGACATTATCTCTCTGGTAGTTCAGCATCAATAACCAGCCACTAACTGACTCGTTTTAAAGACCAATATCCAAGCAGACCAGATTTGGTCTGATAATGTGATATTCGGCCATATTGTGACATCGGGTCAGATAACTGCCCACCCCTAGTTTGAACCCAGGAGAGGGCTCACAGTATTCTTTGGCTTCTCTAGGCCTTTTGCTTTCTCTCACCAGCAGCAGGTCTGCACACTTCTCACTTCCTCTCAGACTCCTCTTACTTCTCCCAGGCTTAGCCCCTTCATCTCTCCAATTCAGTCTCTTATTGCACAGGCAGTGCTGTCTATCAGTCCCACTGCCCTGTCCTGTCCTCTAATTGGCTCCTTTTAGCCCACCAGTGTATTTGTAATGTCTCTTGCATCATTCTCCCAAAGTCCTTTGCTGTGGCTTGCTGGCCACTGATTGTGTGGTGGTCCAGGTCAAAGGGCTCAAATATGGCACCCCCCTGCTTGAATGGAGCCCTATGCTCCAAAGTCTGTTTTATTTTTACTTATTTCAATACTGCCCAAGATGTGCTATTCCCCAAGGTATGTTGCAGCTCCCTCAAGCTGTTATCTGGTCAGGAAGTTAAGTTCATGCGTAAGGAGGAAGCAAACAGGCAGGTGCTCCTAGCACTGAAACATTCACAGTGGAACCAGATTGTGCATTCAAGCAGCCACCTGCTCGAACGTGTGCACACTGACTATGCGACAGTGCAGTGTTTGGAAAGATGGCTGCTCCAGTCCATTCATAGCTGCAGTCCTGGGGCTGGAGCGAGTGGGACATCAGAAGGCAGGGCTCCGACGGCAGCACAAGAGATGTCCTGGTAAATGCCACTCGAGGAGGAGGTTACATAAAGAGAGCACTGTTTTGTCTAGATAGTTAAAGAGAAAAACTGAGATTTAAATTGAAAAAAGACTCTCAGATGAAGCACTTTGATTTTTTTTGTTTGTATTGCCTTTGTGAAGTGCTATCCTGTACAACTTTATTTTTTATTGGATTTTTATTAATAATAATAAAATGATACTTGCAAACTTTACAACTTCTCCTGTTATGCTTCCTGACCTATGCCTCTATAACACATATCAGCAAAGATCTGTTTTAAAACTTTTTATTTGTACAATTTTATACCATTACAGTACAAAAAAGATTCCCATATCTACTTCCAACATATGTGTACATCATCAAGTTAGAAGAGAGCAGACTAGTCAGACACCTAGCGTTACAAGTTTTGGGTGCAAAAACATTTTAACCCAATATAATGGTGTCTTCCAGCCAACACTAATTTGAAGTTATTCGGGAAAATATTGAATTTGAGTAAACGTAACTATCCCCCAAAAGCTTTTATGGAATGCTCATAATTTTTGGAGAAATACTCTATCATTTCAATCTCCTGATGACTCTTTGAAAACAGTATTAATAATGCACCAGTAAAAGCTCAAAAGTGATATATAGGTACTAATATAAAAGAAAAATGAAAGCATATCAGCAAATATTTAAAAAAAAAAACATTGTTAGGCTGGTCCTATAGCAGGAGGGCATCTGGATACCACAACTCACATGCAAGCCCCAGATTCCCATGGATGCCATGGCTTTGTGCAAGCCCGCAGAATCTCCTGTGTGCTACAGCTTGTGTGCAAGCCCCTAGAATCTCCTAGGTGCCACAGCTCATGTGCAGACCCCCAGAATTCCACACTGGGTACAACTAGAGACAAAGTGTATTGTGGTGGTGAGGCACAAAATTAGGGACCTATCATGTGCAAACACAGCAAACATCACAAACTAGGATGTTTTCCTGGAAAATGCCTGTAACAGAGTAGTCTCTCCCAGACTCAGCCTGGTACCTAATTTAGTCTTCGGTGTTTTGCAGTGCCATGCTGATGTCGAGGAGGCACTGGACAGAGGAACAGTAAGGGAGTTTAGATTGGAGTGACTGCCAAGTGCTTTACTACAGAAAGACATGGAAGGCACCAGTATGGCATGGGTAAGGAGGCACTACTGCTTTCAAATGATCAAGGTATAGATACAAATCACACTGATTCATAAACTGATAGCTGTCTTGGCTGACAGCAACTCATTCTTCTCTCACTCCCCATGCTTTGTTACAGTGTCAGAAGTAAGTCAGTTTTACAAGAAAAAACATACTAACAAGGCATTTGGATTTTGGCATAATGCATTGCTAACAGAGTCTTGGTGAAGAGGGACCACTGTACGTACACCTAGTAATGCAGTTTTCCCTTGCAAAACTTCTACAACTTCACTGTACTGCAGTGCCAGTCACTCCTCCGCCATATAGTGATGTCAGCAGTACACCCCTGGGTCCACAGCAACACCAAGCTTGCTACAGAAGCTCTGGTACACCCTGCAGTTCTTAGCAGCTCAGAATGTAAAAAGTAACTGCAGAGGACAGTAATGAAATACAATTACAGAATCAATGCAAGAAGGGGTAATTTATGCATGAAAGTCAAAAGGACTGGGAAAGGTGCTGACAGCAACTTGATCTTCTCTCAGTCTCCATGCTTTGTTACAGAGGCAGAGAAGTAAGTCAGTTTTACAGAAAAGCATACTATACTGACAAGGCATTTGGATTTTGTTATAATGCATTGCTAACAGGGTGTCTTGGGGAAGGAACACAGTATGTACACTTAGTAATGTAGTTTTCCCTTGCAAAACTGCTGTAACTGTACTGTACTGTACTACATAGTGTGAGTCACTCCTTTGCCATATAGTGATGTCAGTGGGAGCCAGCAGCCTAGCAGCTGAACAGCAAAGGCAAGTGCAGCAGGGATAAAGCAGGGCTCAAAAACAAATGTAAAATATGGAAGGCAGAGTAAATCTTGGCCAAAAATAACAAATGCACACACCCTTTCAGGTCTAGTACTGCATATAATGACTATAAGCTGTAACTTTTTGGACCATCGTGAAAGGTGCTCTTTAAATCTTAACAGACTATCAAAATTCAGGGTCTCAGAACCTAGGCCAAAGCATCAAAGAAATAAGGATGAACACACAAGAAAATCAGTCACCATTATTAACATATAGGAGCAGAGCAAGTGCTATCAATGTATAGACAATAGGGATGAACTCCAAGGTGATCAATCCAATTGAAGTTAATACAGAAACACTGGAGCTTGAAGGTGTAATATCAACTGCAGAACATTAATTGGGGTCTATCAGAGGACTTGCCTTTTGAATATAATGCAGTCTAGCCTGTGATGAAACACTTGTACAATTTCAATGCCGAAGCTATCTGAAGATTCTTATGGGAATTAGCTCTGGCATGGATCAGATTGGAAAGAAGATTGGCTGAAACACAGAAGCAAGAAGAGAGAAGTGTGTTTCCTTGTCTTCTCTTTCTCTTTCTCTTATTTGTCCTTATCTGCAGGTACAGCAAGGATCAAGGATATTCAGAAACATTTTAAAGGGAACAGTCTTTAAATATTAAGATCTGGCCAAACAGGCACTTCAGATCAAATTATGGATATAAAGAGTCACTGTGCAATGCCCAAGGTGGGAGCCAGTTTCCATTGCAGTGTGGAAATGAAGCCACCCTTTGTTAGTGGCTTTCTTCATTAACAGATGTGGGACAGGGTGGGGGAGTTACTATGAATTATTATATACACTATTTCGTATAGTCTATGTATGTAGATACACTTCACTGCTGGTTATAATCAAAGGTTGCTTTGGGTGAACTATGGGTAATATACTTAAACAAGAGAAAAATGACATGGGTATTTGGAATTGCCAGCCAAAAAAACAACCTAGGGAATGGAACTATGTTCCGTGGAAGGGCAATGGATGGGTGAAGGGTAATATTTTACTGAGAGGGGTTAGACAGGGTGATACCAGTACAGGGAGTAATGTGATGCCTTTATATGCCATTGTTAATAATCCGAATTGGGGGGGGGTCTCCTGTCTTATTAAGGGGATTCTTTGAAGTAGACAACATAATATATAATAAAGAACAAAGTAGAGCATGTAATACATTATTAAAGGTAGCTGCTGGGATACAGATTGCTATAAATATAAGAAACAATACGATTATAACCAATTTTACAGAAGATATGAATGGATGAGCACTTACAAATTATGTCTTGGAATGTTAATGGAATAAGGGTATGAGCGAAAAGTAAAAACATTTTTAACTTGATGAATAAGCAGAGGCTAAACTGCCTAAAGGTAAAGAAACACATCTGAATAATGAAGAGTTTGCATATCTATGTAAAAGATGGGGTTCAGGAATTAATGCCCCCTTTAAAAACAATGCTAGGGGGTGAAGTTTATTTTTTAATTCAGATATCTCTGTCATGTGCATTATCATTGATAATGAGGGTAGATATATATATATATATATATATATATATATATATATATATATATTATATTATATTATATTATATTATATTATATTATATTATATTATATGCTTATATCCATTCTTGGCCCAAACTACACTTTAACCAACATCTATAGACCTAATGAGAATTCATCTAACTTCTTCAATAAATTTTTCTTAGATTTGACTACATGTAATGCCCTTGGATTGTGGAGGATGATTTCAATTTAAAACTAAACAATGGCTCAGCTCATTCAAATATTAATCCAGGGAGGGTTACATTGGCTACATATAAGGTTTTAGATTTCATGGACGATTTGAAATTAGTAAACCCTTTGGAGGAAGGCACACCCAGCAGACAAACAATTTTCTTTTGTTTCACCTGTTCACCAAACGTTTTCCAAAATTGACTTTTTTCTTATATCGGATATCATGGTGCATGAAATAAAAGACATCCTATATAAAATATTATAATTTCAGATCATGCACCAGTAATATAAGCAATAGAAATACATAGGGCAATGAAACAAAATATGTTTAAATTTGATGAGCAGTACATAAATAAAATTAAATGGGCCACCTCAGAATTCTTCCAAAAGATTGACAATTAAGATACCCCACCAATTTGGGTGTGGGACACTTTCAAGTCATATATTCATGGTGTTTAATTATCTTTTAATGCTAGATGTAAAAAAGTTGAGAGCAAAAAAAAAAGAATGAATTAGAAAGAACCATATCGCAAAAAAAATATATACATAAAATTAATTCAGATCCAAAAATTCTCCAGGATTTACAAAATCTACGAAATACATATAATAACCTGGCTACTCTGGAGGCCAAATGACAAATACTAGTAACTCAGAGTAAATATTACACTATAGGAGATAAGCTAGATAAAATTTTAGTGTGGCAATTAAAAAAGGAACAAGAGTAAAGAAATATAAGCGGGATTAGGAAAGCTGACGCACTTATTACTAATAACCCCAAGGAAATCAATCAAGAATTTATGCAGTATTATAGTAAGTTATATTTTTCAGAATAAAGTGAAGATCTGAAAGATATTGAATCCTTCTTAGATGATATTACTCTACCCAGAATGAGGCAGGAACACATATTCTCTATGGATAAAGACATCACTAAAGAAGAGATAATGGTGTCTAGTCTAATGATATGAGCAGATTTTATTGAGCAGCTCAATAATAGCAACTCAGTAAAACTACTTGTAGTAAGAGCTAGTGATGCACAATACTAAGGAGTAAATTAGAGTGAGTGTAGCAGTGAGCTAAATTCACTAGAAGAAGATATGAGGAGTAGTTTGGCGAAGCCCTGCCAAGCTGGCTGTTTGGTGTAGTGGCTTAAACCACTGCCTATGGAGTCAGTAGACCCGGGTTGAGATGTAGGAGGAAACTGTTTCTTACTGCATATTTTTATGTTTTTTCTAAGGCTGCTCCTCCTGGAGTTGGTACTTCTTTAGTTGGGGTGTGCAGGGGGCCTCCCACATATAAATTATTTTTATTGCACCTGAGGGGAGAAGTAAGCGACTGTCACTGTTTGCTGTGGTCGGTGTTATCCTGTGCTCCCTTTTGATGTTGGGTACTCTTTGGTTTGCGGTTTATAATTGGCGACAAAAAGAAATCGCCATTATCACATAAAACTGAGATAGCAAATGCAATCAAATCATCATCCACCAGTAAATTTCCAGACCCGGATGGCCTTTCTATAGATTTTTTCAAAACATTTTCAGAGAACATTATTCCTTATATGAAAAATCTATCTGATTTTATATTCACCCACCAAATGTTGAGGCTACCATCTATTTATTCAAGAAAAAAAGGACAAAGATCCCTTAAACCCTGGATCCTATCACTCAACATCACTCATAAAGTCAGAAGATAAAATAGCAGCAAAAATAGAGTTGGTAAGATTCTACCAGAGATAGTGCACCACAATCAAAATTGGTTTATTAAAGAATGATATTTAAGAAATAACATGAGGCGCACTCTCAACCTAGTAGACAAGTTCAAGCTATGTAATTATTCTGGTCTATCCTTAGATGCTGAGAAAGCATTCAATAGAATCGAGTGGAACTATTTAAAAATAGTACTGGAAAGATTCGGATTTGGACCAAATTTTAGATTATGGATGGATATTTTATACTCCGCTCTATATGTAAGAATTAGAACAAACAGACACATCTCAGACACAGTTCATATATTTAGAGGGACAAGGCAAATATGTCCCCCCTCTTCCTCATATTCGCCATCGTACTAGAACTATTAGCCATCGCCATCAGAGAATGCAAGGAGATAGAAGGTCTGAGGGCAAACGGAGTGGAACACAACATCAGCCTATATGTCGATGGTGCATTAATGTATACAGATAATGGGAATCAGACCTTCACGAATGATACCTTCCCACCTCTAAATAGCTTACTAACTACTTTTGGAAATATTTTTGGATATAAAGTCAATTGGGAGCAGTCGGAACTATTGGAGGCAAGAGGACATACTGACCCTTTTTGGAAACTCTTTATCATGTCATATAAAACAAGTAAAACAGCTGAAGTATTTGCGTATATATATCGACCAGGAGAGTACAAAACTATTTAAGATAAACTGTAAACCCTTATTAAAAAAAACTAAAAACTTGAACAAATGCAGTCCTTGCTCTTCTCATTAATAGAACTTACAAATGTCATAAAGATTAATATATTACCTAACTTTTTATTTCTTTTCCAAACTGTACCCATTATTATTGGAAATATTTTTTTCAATCAAATATAGAAAATGGTGAGATAATGTATGGAATGGCAGCAAGCCCAGAATGAAATGAATTAATTTATATGTATTCAAACAACAAGTAGGATTATCATTACCCAACTTTTACTGGTACTACTTGGCAGCCAATATTTCCCCTCTACACCCGTGGTTTTACCAAGAGGAGCAAAAGCCTCCATACCAAATAGAAACAGTCTCCTGTCACCATAGGAGCATCAAACATGTTCTGTATGTGGGCCCATATGGAAATTACATTTCTTCTTTTTGCCAAAGTACCTTAACAGCATGTGCAGTATGGGAACAAATTCTACAACTGATCAAACTACCACAGAAAATATCCATTTTTTCACCCATCTACCTCAATGACTATTTTGGCCCTGCCACAGCTGACCTACATTTTAGAATATGGCACACAAAAGGGCTAGTCAAAACAGGCAACCTATTCAATTCTAATGGATTAATGGATTTTCAAACTCTGAAAAATATGTGTTCACTTCCTCAAATAGACTTCTTCAGGTATTTACAATTCAGAAATTACACTGAACAAAATATGGGCAACTGGGGGCTCTCCCAGTGTTGCGGAGGGTTGAGGCACTGGATGCCACACCTCGAGCCACACTGATGACCTGGATTTGGGAAGGGACTTGGGTTTTTAGGGGTCAGCCGGGAAGGGGGGAAGAAGTTGATTGAGCCACTGGTTGGCAGCTCTCATCCTCGGAAAGGATCTGAGGGGCTCCTCAGGGTTTGGCTGCCCCCTGATGGAGGCTGGGTGGCAGCATCATGTCAGTGGCTCAGTAGGTAGCACACTCACCTCTGAGGCTGGGAGATCAGAGGGCCATGGGTTCAGTTCCCACACCTGGCACTTGGGTTAATATCTCAGTACTGACACTGTAGTGCGGCATGAGAGGGGTGCTGTACTTCTGAGGTGCCATCTTTTGGATGAGACATTAAACCGAGGTCCCATCTTCCTAGATTGGTGGTAGTTCAGGTGGATGTTAAAGATCCCATGGCACTTATCAAAAAGAGTAGGGGAAATTTTTATTCAGAATTCAAAAGCATAACATAAGAAAACACAGTACATAATAGAAAATACACAAGTCCAACAAAATCCCAGATAAAGAACACCTCATAAGTAAAATATAATGAAATCCCCACACATATAACCCATATACACCAAAAGTGCTTCTTTAAATAAGTCAGCGTCCACAACATACAAATCATTCCTAAAGCTATTTACAAACATTCTTGAATAAATCCATTAAGAAAAAAGGAGAAATAAAAAACATAACTTGCTTAAAAAAAATAAAAGCAAAAGAAAATAAACTCAAAAGCAAAACCTTTACCCAACCCATCCTAAATTCCTCCATAATTTAGAACTCATCTCTTGTCCTAAAGTATGGTATTCATAATTATATATTTTATCTAAATCAGCTTGAATCTTAAACAAAAACTTCCTACTGAGAAATTTCCTTATTTTGTAATGAACGTAAGTATCTGACTTGCCATAAGGACCATTTTAAGCATGCTAAAATAACAAAAAAACGTACTCTTGGTCCATTTTCATCCAGGATGACGGTATTTGTCCTAACACCAAAATATCATAAGTCATACCTTTAAAAAGATCTTCTCCCCACCATCCAGCCAGCTGATCCCCAAAACCCTGAACATTCCCACAATCACAGAACAAATGATGCATGGCCTCCATCTGACCTAGGCAATGAGGGTCTTCATAGCCTCTTTCATCAATTTGTTTATGTTTTTGATTGTCCCCCACATTTAACCTCTGATGCCCACATAACCAAACTAAATCCTGCATTTTAAGCAGAATTCTAGGTTCCAAAATGCTTTCTAATAACATATCAACATTTATGGCAGCTGAGACCTGAAACAGTGGTTCTTCCATGTACCATTTATTTAACATAAATTTATAGAAAACCTTTTTCTCTTGACCCAAAAGCCAACCCAACTCAATTTTCCAAGTTCTTATATATCTCAAGGTAGTTTGTAAGTACCCCGGAAGAGTTTTATCAGAGGGATGCCATTTACCCCACCCCAAGCTGTCAGAAAACTAGGTCCCCATAATTTCATAATGAGAGCCCCCGAGCCCTCAGACTCCAATACTACAGGATGTATAGAGCTAAAGAAAAAATTCCCCAAAAAATATAACAAAGGATGAATCATGTTTAAACCTCCCTTTTTCTGGGACCTATATGTGTGTACTCTTTTCACTGGATTTAACTGACTCCCCCATAAAAAGAGAAAAAGAAGAGTCCCATAACTTTTGCATGCGTATCAAATGGAAGAGGATAGACATGAGAAACATACAAAAATATCGGGGCTATATATGTCCTAAGCAGATAAACCCTCTTTTTCTGAGTCATTTTCCATGATAACCAAGATTTAACTTTCAGATCTGCCTGATCATACGCTATGACCCAATTCTTCCTTTCTGATTCCCAGGAACCAAAAACATACCCAATATTTTAATTTCTTCAGTCGTCATAGCAAAAGGAATTCCCTCCAAAATATGAGCTGTACCCAGAACCAAAATCTTACTTTTCCCAATACTAATTTTAATTCTAGTGGTATCTTGAACTGACTCCAATAACCGTAAAATCTGTTCTCCTGATTCCAAATCTGAAATAGTAAAAATACAATCCTCAGCGTAGGCAGTAACTTTCAGAAGTACCACCCCATTTTTACATATAATAGCTTTAATATTGATGGCTTTTCTATAGGTTGAAGTATAGGATCCAAACTAAAAACATACAACAATGGACTTAATGGACAGCCCTGTCTCACACCATTTTTTAAGAATATTGGTATGCCCAAATGCCCATTAACTAAAGGAACAACTTGAGCTTCTGTATACAAAGTCTGTATTAATAATATAAAAATTTCCGGTACTCCATAGTGCTGTAAAACTGCCCAGATATGTTCCTGTCTGACAGAATCAAAATCTGTTTCTTGATCGATAGCTACCAAATACCCATCCAAATTCATTTGTAAACCTTGTTCTATCACTTCTCTAACAAAAACCAGGTTTTGTAAAACGTTTCTACAAGGAATAGTGCAAGTCTGAGAAGGGAATATAACAATTTTTGCAATTTGTGGTAACCAGTTAGTCAAAATTTTGGTTAAAATTTTATAATCCAAATTTAACAAACTTAAAGGTCTCCAATTTCTTATGTCCTGTTCATCTACTTTTTTATAAAGAAAGGACATACCGCCTTCTGTCATGGTAGGAACTAGTCTTATGTCTTCCCATATAGCTGTAAACAACACCTGTAGCCAAGGAGCTAATACTTCACTGTAACACTTATAAAAATCATTTGATATGCCATCCAACCCTGGAGCTGTCTGAGGTGATAGCTTAGAAATAGCCTGCTTAATTTCTAAGATTGAAAAAGGGGATACCAAACTCTGTAGTTCATCTTTACTTAACTGTGGAATGTCCAAATCCTTAAAAAATAAATCCGAACTGTCTACCTTATCCTTTTGAAATGTTGTTCTCAAATGTTCTTGAATTAAAACTAATAAACCATTATTATCTGTTACAACGAATCCACATTTGCTTTTTAATTTTGTCATTATCAGATGTTGTACTCCATGCAAGCCTAATTCATATGGATTCACTTGCTCTTTAGATCCCCTAGTTTGATATTTTTGCTGTTGGGCTGCTCTATTTTCAGAAACCTTCAGATAGGAATACATTCTATCCTTGATATCCTTTAACTGCAACACATAGTTATGTGACTCAACAACTCGCGATAACAGCTGCATATATTTTGCCCTAAGCCCCAAATACTGAATATAACCATTATGAGCTTTTCTACCAGAAATACCCATCAAAAGATTTTTTAAAATCTCTCTTTGTATCCTCCCACCATTCAATAGGACTGTCATACAAAAAAGAGATATCAGCTCTTAACATAAAAAGTTCCTTAATAGAATCCTGTGTATCAATCTCCTGTAATATAGCAACATTCATCCTCCAATATCCTCTCCCTATAGGAACCTGTTGCCAAAAACCTAAGTCCACTGTAACAGCCACATGATCATATGTTTCTAATGGAATAATCCTTATATTCTGACAAAGAACCCTTTTTGACACAAACCAAAAGTCTATTCTGGAGGATAGTTTACCTTTATAAAAAGTATGAGAAGGATTCTGATCTAACAAATCATACACATCATATAGATCATTAGCTTTTAATATTCCTAACAAAGAATTAGAATCACTAAAGATTTTAGAGGTAACCCTACCCCAGTCTCTTTTTGAAAGGCCACAATTGAAATCACCTCCCCAAATTACCAGTTTTGAAGCGTGTAAGTAAGGTTCTAGCCTCCTTAAAAGGGAAGACCTGTCTGCCCTTACCTGTGAGGTACAAATATTGATAATTCAATATGTCTCATTACCTAAAACAACATCCAATATTATTACCCTTCCAGGTAGTATGTCAAAAAGATGCAGTACTTTTACCTGTATGCCCACAAACAAAACCCCTAAACCAGAGCAAGGCACTTCACTTAAGGACCAAAATGAGACCCTCCATCGCCAGTCCCTTTGTGCATCCCTCACCTCTACTAATTAGTGTAACCTAGTATCTTGTAATAGAATAACATTACATTTCCCTTCTTTTATACTAGCAAAGGTGACCCACATTTTCTCTAAGGACTTAATGCTATTCACATTAATTGTGAGAAGAGAAAATTTTCCAGACATCAAAGGCTAGAGGGAGAGAAAAAAGAACTCAAAGCCGGGAACCAAAAGAAAATAAAATTCAAAACATAGTCCTCTTCATCTCTTTTTTTCCACTTTCTAGGTTTATGCTTTTCCATAGACCCTCCTTAAATACTAGCATCCACCTGTGAAGAGGCAATAGATGATACATCCAAATCATGACTCTCCTCTCCTCTTCTCCTTCCTGCTCAAATAATAAGGTATATGAATTCTGTACAGGTAGATTTTCCAAGATCCTAGTCTCAGCAGGAATCTCCACAGGAGGCCTTCCTGCTTTAGATCTTGTAACCCTCTGAAAGGTGTCATCCTGCTGAAATGTTGGGGGGGCATAGAGTTATCTCCTGATTCTACTTCCATTCTCTGCACAGGGCCTATGTTAACTGTATCTAGTTTACAGGAGCCAATTTCTTCATGAACAAGGGGGTTAGTTAGCATAGCAGAATCCTCTGTGATAATGGGTCTACTTTTTCCATAGAATCAGTTAAAGGACCCTTCTGCATAGACTGAGGATAAAGATCCCCTTTGTCCTGGATGATATTTTCTAAAGGAGAAACTGTATGAGAACAAGGTATTCTAGAAGGAGTTACATCCTCTTGAGGATTTGCAAGGAGTAAATCCAGCATACGCTGCTTCTCCTTCTGTGCCGTAGTGACATAAACATCCTCTTCAGCACGTATGGCCAAATCTCTGCTATTGTGAGATGCCCATGAACAGTTTCTAAAAGTGTGACCCTGCTCGTCACATAAATTACACCTTAAAGGATGTTGACACTGTGCTCCAAAGTGCCCTATTTCACCACACAGGCCACATTTCTGTTTGTCACACACATTACTTAAATGTCCAATATCCCCACATTTAAAATAAACTCTGGGTTGCCCCAGATAGAAAATAACCCCTCGATCTCTCCCCCCCAAAAAAAACAGTTTGGCAGATGTTTTGTCAGGCCTTGTTCCAGGTTCAAGGTAACCTGATATTTCCATCCTCCGGTCCATAGTTGCTCATCATCCAAGAAGGGCTCTGGGTAACCTTTCACTGTACAACGCTGCTGTAGCCAATACATGATATCTGCTACGTTTACTCCGTCATTTCTGAACAAGACCATTATTTTTTCTGTCAAGGGTTTAGTCAGGGGGATTGCCAGAAAGGCCTTCCACAGAGGAGAGAGTTTCAGCATCTGATATTGCTTTCAGAAATGCTCTAAATCAGCAGGATGCTTAAAACTTATATCAAATACCGAATCCCCTGGTATGTGTATGAGGTCATACACCTCATAAGCATAATATTTCCTGCTATCCTTCAACAGTGATCTCCCCACAAAATGTCTATCTGGGACGTCCGTGGCATTGCCCCTGTATTTCAATCTTACGGCATTCCACCTCATAGCAGGCTCTGATAATAGCCTGGTGTTAGGGGGAAAGAGTTGATCTCTAATTCTGTCATGCCAGACAGTAGGGGTCAAATCTGTATTTCCAGGGTTAGGCTGCTCATTTGAGACTACCGCCTTATGAATTATAGGAAAAGAAGTAGCCTGACTTTCCTCCTGAACAACTAAAGAGGAATCCGAAATAACTGGAACAGAGGCTTCACCCTCCATTTCTTTTATGGTCATCAACAACTTATTTGCAGAACCATGCCGTAGGACAGAGTCCTGCGACTGAGGTTTTGGCTGAGCTGCTGGTAAACAAGAGCCATCACCCATCTCAGAAGCACAAGGCTGCAAAACAGAGACTGTTTGGGGGGTGACAATACTTTCCCCAGAAAGATTAGCATTCCACCCTTGTCCTGAAACGTCTTTCACCCATCCAGCTGCTATTAAGGCAGAGGAGACCCATTCAACCGAAACGGGGAGATACTGAAACAGAATCACCAGGGTTAGACTGAATTGATTCCGAGGTTTTCACCTCAACAGGTTGAGAATGTGACCTTCAATTTTTCACCACCCCATCTTTCCCAAACTGCTTTTTACCCTTCCCCTTAGTGATTCTGATCGAAAAAGTTATTGGGGATAAAGTAGATAGCTCAGCAGCATTTTTTAAGTCCCCTGAAGATGTTGTACTTATCTGTAAGCCTACATCCACGGCCTGTGTAGAGCTGGTATCACTGAGCAGATGCTCCTCACTGTGCTCTTCAGCTACCTGAAACCCAGCACTTTCATCGATTAATTTTTTTGAATCCACAAGAGAAACATCGGTAGAAACTGAAACAGGTAGTGCATCTACCTTCTCTTGATCGATTACGCAAACACCATCATTTTCCTCACTCGCAACCACTTCCAGGTTCTGAGTATCGCGTAGCTCCTCCTGTCTTCGCAAATCTTGTTGCAAACGAGACCTCGTCAACTCCTACTGCTGCTCTGCCAAGACCAATTGCAGCCGAATATCTGCCAATTTCTCTGATTTACTAAGTTCCTGATCTGAAATCTGAGCTCCGGTTCCTGTTATAGGAACAAATTATGATGCTGAAAACTCTATTTCCTCAGTGACTAGTGTGTCTGAATCCTCCAGCACTGGGTTACCTCCATACTGCAGACAAAAATAGGAAAGGCTGAGGAGCAGGCTCGCTCCTCAGCCGCCCGCACGTCCTTCTCCGATGAAAGCTTGTCCACTCTGACCGCTCACCCACAGCAACGCAGTGCCCTCTAGCCTCCAGAGTAGGGGAAGTTTTATTGAAAAGAAACACAACATCACAGAAGAAAACAAAAACAATCAAATCACAAGGTTATATAAAATACAGAAAATGAAGAAATTAAACAGTATCATCAAAAAATCATAGAGAAATAAAATTTTTCCAAAATGAATCCACTTTAGCTCTAGAAAGTTTGACAAGATCCCTGGTTTTAACAGAAGCTAAGCCATTCTCAATCTGTAAAAACATAGTACTAAATAATACTGTTTGTTGCTGCAATATAAATTGACACCAGGCCTGCCATAGAAAAAATTGCATAAAGGAAAAAAAAACATTCAAAGTACTTTTATGATACAGGTGCCAACTCCCTGTATAATCACCAAGAACTATGGTCTGATATGAAATATGGTTTAAAAAAGGTAAATTCCAATGTAAGGCAGCGTCCTGCCAAAAATGTTTAGTAAAGGGACAAGTGATGAAAAAATGAACCATAGTTTCTTCACAGTTTATACAGGTGGGTCTTAAGCAGAACCGCTCCGTAATGGGTTTATACTTTAAATTACCCCTAACCCCTAACCGTCCTTGCATAGGGAGCCAAACAATATCTCATATATGTGGGGGAATCCTAAAATCTGTTAATTTCCTAAGAGAAAACAACATTTTAGAGGGGACACATTCTGGAAATAAAAGAACACTTTTTTGAACCTCAAAAACAATAAAATTGTAGAAAGATTTTCTGGAGAGAGTGAGAAGATGTGGAAAAGAGATTTTCCACTGTTGAAGTTTTTTAAGTGGAATACCATAAGTTGGTAAAGAGTCAACAGGGGATCTTGGAGGTAAGAACCACTTATCCAGATACCTGGATCATAGAAATTGTGTCCATAACTGCCAAGACATGGAAGCTGGGGACCATAAATAAGAAAAGGAACCAAACAGAAACAGGGAATGGTAAAAAAACTATAGGGTTAACCATAGCTAGACTTCCCTTTTGAATTGGCGAATAAGTAATATCTCTATGTACAGGATTCAAACTGTTGCCCCAAAGCATCTGAAAAAAGAGACTAAATAGGCTAATTTCCAGATGCAGTGGAGGTGAAAAAATATAACTGAGATATAAAAAAATTGGTAACAAAAATTGTTTAATAATCATTACTCTCTTTTTTTCCCCCAAATTTCCAACCTTTACATCGGTGAATCTTGAATTCTCCAATATATAACTGCTTCTCCCAATTGTATGAAACCAAATCTCCAGCTCCAAACCAGATACCTAAAATCTTATGAGGGGAAGAAACAACCGGTATACCTCCTATATCTAAAGGAACTGTAAGAGAAGGGTCCAAAGAGAAAATAAAACTTTTCTCTAAATTAAGCTGGGCTTCTGATAATTTTCCAAATGGTAAAAATCTGCAGTGCATTGACTAGAGAGGGACATCTTGTATTAGTAATGTGACATCATCCATAGATAGGTAACCTTCTCATAAGGTAGTGCAGGAGAAGGGCCAAGCCTACAATAATAGTAGTATCCCATAGAATTTGTCTAATGACTGGTTCTAACACAAAGGAATAAAGTAGCGGACTTAAGGGGCATCCCTGTCTGACCCCAACCATAAGAGGGATATCAGCTCCAAAAAGGTCATTAACCATAGGAACAATAGTAGCACCTTTATATAGGGTAGATATCCAATATACAAAAGGTTTTGGAAACCCATACTTCAAAAGTGTAGAAAATAAATAAGCATGCCGAACCTTATCAAAGGCTTTAGCCTGGTCTAAGGCAACAACATAACCTGAAATTGTATTAGCTCGACTAAATTCAAATAAATCATGTAAAAAGGTATAAGTTATGTTGAATATGCTGATTGGGTATGGCACAAGTCTGAGCCGGATGTATAAGGAAATCCGCTACCAATAATAACCTATTATTCAAAATTTTAGCAAAGATTTTGTAATCACTATTTAGTAAGCTTAATGGTCTCCCATTCGACAATAAAGTTTTATCTCCTGATTTGAATAAAAAATAAAGTAAATAAGTATTAAATCCCAAAAGGGAGGAAAAGGAAGATAATAGAAAATTAAATACTTTGGGGAGAAAATAAATCATGCGTGAGGAAAATTTTTTATAAAAATCATTGGGAACACCATCCAATCCCGGCGATGTACCCTTACTAAATTGGGATATAGCTAGCTCACTTCTTGGGAATAAATAGGCCGTAATATTGAAAATACCTGAGAGGTAGGAACCTGAGGTAATGAGACAGTAAACCCCCCCCACCTCAGGAAAAGGCTGATCAGACCTGTCATTAAAAGAATCACTAACATGTTTCTGGACTATTGCTAACATCTCTATGTCTTTTGAGACTAAAGTGCCATTAGGCAAAGCAAGCTGGGTTATAAGGGTATTATCCAATCTTAGTTTACAGGCTTCAAAAGGGTCCGCAGCTGGTGATTTTCTAGTACCAAAATTAAATTCCAATTCTAAAGATTTAGCTCTGTCATACTGGAAGGTTCTTATCTGTTTTTTTATATTCAAAATTTGAGAGTGAAAATTAGCACTATTACTAGGAGGAAAAGACATTAACTTATATAACTGATTCCTTAAGAGGAGATATGTTAAATAGTTTGAATTGGCCTGAGTTTTACCAAAGGAAAGTACCAGTTTCTTAAGCTCCTTCTTAGTATCTAACCACCATTCTAAGGGGAAGGCATAAGCACATGAGACAGAGTCTCTACTGGCAAAAAAGATTTCAATCTGTAAAAAAAGGGAAGGATTATCCAGAAGAGACATATTCAGTCTCCATCGGTTATATGGTGAGAAAATCTTGGGAGGAAGAGAATGTAAACTAAGGGAGCAAATAAGAATATTATGGTCTGAAAATTCCGAGGGTTGAGATTTACACAAAAAAGGAACCAAATGCGCAGAGACAAAAACATGCCAATACATGTAGCATATATAGATCTATGGTAGGTAGCTCCCTTACCCATAGGGTGTAGGGTATGGTAGGTATCTTTTATACTGGCCCCAGTAAGAATTTGAGATAAAGCAGTAGAGTCACAGTATATTTTTGGGGGGGCAACTCCTGTCAGTGTGGTATCCAAGGAGCAATTAAAATCACCTCCCCAAATAATATGTAGTTTAGAGAATAAAAAAGGCCTAATCTCCTCAAATAATGAAATGCTAGCAGATTTGGTTTGAGGGGCATATATATTAATAATACAAAAAGAAAAATCTCTAAGGGAGCCATCAAGGATTAAGGCTCTACCTGGACTAACATCAGTAAGGCGAGAAATGCGAAATTGAGTGGATTTAAAAAGGATGCCAGTACCATCTGCAGATTCTAAACCAAAAGTCCAGAACGAACATCCCCAATGCCATCTCTTTTTAATCAGTTCCACCTCATTAAGTGAAGTGAGACGAGTCTCTTGAACAAAAATAATGTCCACTGAAAGAGACTCAAAAAAAGATAGTAAAGAAATCTGTTTTTTATATGCTTTTAAACTGTAGACATTAAATGACAGTAGTTTTAAAGTAGCCATAAAGAGAAAAAAAAACACATTTATCATGGCCCTCCTTTTAAACTAATACTAGCCTTCCTTTTTTTTCCTTTCTTTCCCTTTCTATCCTTAAATAATTCTGTGGATCTGCTTTCTTCATCTTCAGTAACCAATTCAGATCTATGAGAGGCATCTGATTCCAAGTCCGAGTTCCCAACACCATCTTGCAGGGGGGAAAATATATTAGTGGTGGGAATAGGACAAGGAATGGGGATTTTTAATGAAGATCTAGTAAACCTTTTCCCTTTAACAGTTTCAAAAATAGGTGGGGGCATAGTGGGTCTGTTAGATACATGAGGAGGAGTAGTATCAGTCACAGTGCCTAATTTAGGAGCGGACACAGGAACATGGTCTAGGTGTTTAGTAGTCCCAGTGTCTTTAACCGATGGGACTGGTTCTGGTACAACTGGGAGTGACGTAGTAGACAAAGATGAGGATTCAGCAGATGAATGAGTTTGTTGTTTGTCTTGGGCCTGAATCTTTCAATGCAAAGAAGTGCAAGATAATGCATATGGGGCACAAAAACCCTGGCACAATATATCAGTTGGGGGGGTGAGGATATAGCATGCACCAAGCAGGAAAGGGATCTTGGGGTTGTCATCTCTGATGACCTCAAGGTAGGGAAACAGTGTGAAAAGGCATCAGGTAAAGCAAATAGGATGCTGGGATGTATAGGCAGGGGCATCACCAGCAGGAAAAGGGAGGTCATAATTCCGCTATACAAGACACTAGTGAGGCCCCACCTGGAGTACAGTGTACAGTTCTGGAGACCATACCTACGTAAGGACATAGACAGGATAGAGAAGGTTCAGAGGAGGCAACAAAGATGGTGCATGGGTTGCATCACAAGTCCTATGAAGACAGGTTGAAGGAACTGAACATGTACTCCTGGAGGAGAGGAGGGAGAGGGGATATGATAGAGACATACAAGTATCTTACAGGGAGGAACAGGGTGCAGGAAAACACTATTTTAAGCGAAAAGATGTTTCAGGACTAGAGGGCATGGGATGAAGTTGGAGGAGGACGATTCAGAGAAACATGAGAAAGAATTTCTTCACAGAACAGGTGGTGGACAAGTGGAACACCCTGCCAGAGGAAGTGGTGGGGGCTGAAACAATCACGGGATTTAAGAATGCATGGGATAGACATAAAGGAATTCTAGAGGTCAGGGGTAAGTGGAAATAGACTTCTAGGAAAACAAACTGAACTTACAAGCTCAAATGGGCAGACTAGGTGGGCCATAGGCCCTTATCTGCCGACACTGTCTATGTATCTATGTATCACTAGCTCGTCATGATCCCACCCTTCGGTCCTATTCCTCTTAGCCCAAGGGCACTGATGAAAAGCATGCCCTTTATCATCACATAAGTTACATTGAAAGATGTTCTCACATAGATCCATCGAGTGCCCATATCCCCCACATAGGGAACATTTTAGCATATCACACGCACTACTAATGTGAGTTCGAGAGCCACATTTATAACATGCTCTGGGTTGTCCACTGTAAAAGCATACTCCTCTATTCTTACCTAGAAAAAAACTGTTGGGTAGATGAATGATGTCTGAATTTATTTGGAATAATTTTACTTTAAATTTCCAGTCTCCCATCCATATACCTTCTAGATCTAGTAAAACTTCAGGGGTCCAAGAATGTCACAGCGGTTTTGCAGCCAGTGATAGATGTCACTTACATTCACTCCCTCATTTCTGAATATGATAGAAACATACCCAATTTGAGGCCTAGTAAGGGGAATGGCTAAAAAGGGAACCCATAGAGGAGTGTTTTTTTAGGATAGAATACTTCTCCCAAGATAGTTTCAAGGTGTGACTAAGTCGAAAACTAACATCAAACGAGTCTTCCCCTGAAACATGTATTAAAGCAAATAAATCAGAAGGTAAAAATGACATAGAGCCTCTAAGTAAAATGTTGGTTACATAATATCTATCAGGATGACAGCCTAGACCCCCTCTATATCGTAATCTGACTGCATTCCTCCTGGGTGCTTGTTCCAGTTTGTTTTTGAACAAGTCAGCTATAGGAATGCATTTAGAAGGCTCAGGGCCTTTGTCATTCTGAATACCTTTGTTTGAGTCAAAAGATCTCTCCGGCTTACCCCCCCCCGAAGAAGCACTGGGGCTAAAAAATGCCTCAGAATCTTCCAACAATAGGTGCGCACCATTATTAGTAGTTTTATCAGAAGAAGCAGTCTGAATACCTGAGCTCAGGGAGTTGGCATGCTTAGCAGGAACTGTAAGTGTGTCCACCCAGTCAGGATCAGGAATCCAAGTACCTTCAGAGTTTCGAAGCCATACGACTTTAGCGAGAGAATCATCTGCCGACCCGTCTCTAAATCCAGCGGGGAGAGTCTCTTGCAAACCAAATTGTTTTCTCATCACTTGCCATGTTGAAGGTTGCTAGAAATCAGTATCCATTGCTGTCGGAGCTGCAGAGTCGTCCAACACAAAAACCGGAAGTGTGGTGCTATGAAACCCTTCCGATAAAGCAACAGCCTCTCCTGACCCAGAGAAATCCACATCTCGTAGTAAACAGGTAGAATCCATTAAAGAAATTGAACTGTCCGATACTGTAGACATCTCCCGAATCGGCAGTTCACTGATCACCTCTTGAGCCTCAGTCAGCGTCTCCAGCTCCGAAACCCCGGTTTCGGGGGCGATAGGAACTTCCTCCGGTAACTCCATTGTAATTACACAAACTGGAGCTGCCACATCAACGACCGACTCCATGCAGTATCAGAACACTTCTGCCAAACAGCAGAACACTCTCAGCCCTCTACTGGCCACAGAGTGCCAGCAGAGTAGGGGAATTTTTTATTGATATCACATCATCACAAATCATAATACATTGTACAAAAAATAAAGAGGAAAGAAAAAACAAACATAAAGAAAGAACAACAGGTATTCACTTCACACACTTGATGCAGTATGTTAAAGACCACACAATAATCACTCCTAACCCCAAAGAAACCTTCCCCCTTCCCCTTATTATCTTTCCCCATACCACTGTGGCAGGGGAATTTTGCTAGTTGCAGCTCTCAAACCTAATTACTTCTGAGTGTGGTAAGTCACATGAAAGAATACAATTTTAATCCCAAATAAACAAGTATTTCATTCATACTCTGGTTAAAAGTGATTGTTCAAAATAATTTTCCAACTACTGAGTAACCAATAAACTATTAGGGCAAAATCAGTAGTACTTTTTAAACACGCCTTGTTTAGAAATAGGTTTTAGTCTACCTCCTTACTTGTATTTGATAAATCCAAACAACCCTTTCCATTTCCTTAAAACATAGCTCTTAGGATTAGCCTGCAGATCTTTCTTAAACACTGCCCCCATAGCTTGTTCTACCAGTGTCTTATAGGTGGTATATGACATCAGTCTCTGTTGGAGTGTCCATTGACAACGAGCCTGCACAAAGGTAAACTTTAAACAGCAAAACAACACCATTAAAGTATCATAATCATACATTATCTTGAGGTTGGGACAATGCCCAAGGACCAAAGACTCATAGGTTAAAACTGTCTAACCACCTTAGATTCCATTCTGTCTTTAAATATCCCCATAGGGCTTTTGCATAGGAACAGGTAAAGGAAATGATCCATTGTCTCTTCAATATTTATACAACCGTTATATGGACAATTCCTTTCTTCTTGGGCCTTGTGTTTTGCATTGCCTCTTACATTCAGTCTCCCGTAAGCTGAAAGCCATAATACCTCCCATATGTGCATTGGAATTCTGTTGTTATTTAATTGTTTTAACACCCCTTCCTTTAGATCTGGTGGGCAATTTTTAAATTCAGGTTGTTCCGGATGGATTTGACTCACCATGTGCGAGTACAATTGTCATCCTGAGAGTCTGAGATATCCGCTTTAGTGATCTCCCATTTGCAAAGCTTTTGAGCGCTGGTTTAATGTAGTCTGGTATTTTGATACTGGTGGGCAATTTTGGGGAAGGTTTCAGTCCAAATTTCCAAATATGCACTACAAGTTTTACAAAACAAATGGTATATCACACCGTTGGTTCCCTAGCCCAATTTTAAGATTGTGAGACAGGAAAAGGCTATGGAAAAAGATTATAGGGTCCACCATACCCAGACCCCCTTGTTGTTTAGACAAGTATGTAAAACACCTTTTTATTGGGTTCAATCTGGATCCCCAAACCATCTGAAAAAAGCATGCATATAACCTGGTTTCTAAGATCACTGGGGGTTGGAAAATCATGGCTGTATACAACAAAGTGGGTATAATGAACCTTTAAATTATGTGTACCCTTTTTATTTTAGACAACCTCCATGACTTCCATCTCTGGACTTTATTTTCAGCCTCCTGAAGAGCCCTTTCCCAATTCTCAAGTGGGAGATTATGTTGTCCAAACATTATTCCCAAGATTTTTAGTGGCTCTGAAGAGAAATAAATATGGTTTACTGTTACAGGTGCCCTCTCTGTATTTCCTAAGTACAACCCTTTACATTTATTTAAATTGAGGGTGGCATTAGATACTCTAGAATATTCCTGCAGTTGTTTTATTACTGTTGGTAATTGCCGAGGTTTGCTATAAACAGGCATATATCGTCCGCATAGGCTTGGATTTTCAGTTCCATTTGGCCTGGGATCCCCCCCAAACCTTCCCATTCTTGAGTATTGCTCAGAACTCTAATCAGAGGATCCAGGGAAAAGTTATAAAGGAGTGGGCTGAGGGGACAGCCCTGTCGAACCCCTGTATTTATGGTGATACCTTTCATTACCAACCTCTAATAATAGGTTGCACATGGACTCTAGAATATAGAAGTTGATTTTATGCACAAATTCCTTTGGAATACCGGAATGTAATAAGGTCTGAAAGAGGAAAGGAAGGTATACTCTATCAAAAGCCTTGCTTTGATCTAAAGTAATGATACAACCGGATGTTTGTGCAGCTCCACACATCTCTATTACATCTCTGATAATCATTAAGGCATGTTGTAGCTTCCTTCAGGGATCCCACAAACTGGGCTGGATGTATTAATAAAGGAGCTATTTGCCTTAGCCTATTGTTAAGAACCTGAGACAACATTTTAAAATCAGCATTCAGGAGAGTTATAGGTCTCCAGTTTGAGATGTCTACCTTCGCTTCCCTTATATAAAAAAATAAAAGACCTGTTGTGAATTGAGGGGGCCACCCCTTGTCAAAAAATACTGAAAACAGTTCTACTAAACACCTTGCCATTATTTTGGAAAATGATCTGTAAAACTCATAAGGCAGTCTGTCAGGTCCGGCTAAGATCCATTTTTAGTTTCATAATTACATCTTCTATTTCCTGTAATTTCAAAGGAGAGGTTAAAATTCCTGATCCTCCCGGCCAAGGTTACCTGGCTTTTCTCCAAATAAGAATTAATCAAATTTGTAGAAGGAGGAGGGGAACTCTCATGTGATGCCAAAAGCCCACAGATTATTTCATGGATCCCCATCTCATCTTCCACTGTGTTTCCTCTATCGTCTACTAATTGAAACATATCTAAAGTATCTTTCTTCTTTTTACAGGCTTCAAAGGGGTCTCCAATTGGGTTTTTTTGTGTTCCAAATTGCAATTCTGTATTTAACGTTTTTGCCCTGTCATATTGAAATTTCTCATTTCATCCTGGATCTGTTCAATGTCAGGGCCATAATCTTGTCTAGACATAGCAGACTGTGGAAACATGTTCTGAAGTTTTGATCTTAGTTTTAAATAGCTAAAAAAATTGTTTTGTGCCCTATGCTTGCCATAGTTTTGGAACCATATTGCTATCTCTTTTTTGTGTCCATCCACCATATCCCCAAATCTTCATAGAGATCACTCACTGAGGTCCTAGCCCAGAGTAATGAAGAAATTTTCTCTTTAACAAAAGGGTCTGTGAGCATTGAAACATTTAATCTCCATCTTTTCTCCTCCTTATTTTCGGGGCTGTTTGAAACTTTATTTGTAAAGAAGGTGGTCTGAAAATTCTATAGGATAGTATGAAAGTTTGGGTCAGGAGATTCCTAGAAACAAAAATATGGTCTATATTTGATGTCAGGTGTCCCCTTTTGTATGTATATTTGGGCCCTTGGGATTGGTAGTGCGCACAATTCTTCAGCTCGTCAATATCAACACATTTTGCAAGGCATTTGAATCAGCAGTATGTTTTCACTCTTTCCCCTCAGTCCCCTTTTGGGTAAGTCATAGATTAAAACCCCCAGGATTACATAAGTGGATGTGTAAGTAAGGTTGAAGTTTGGAAATTAGAGCTACTCTATCTGCTTTTGTTTGTGGGCTGTACACATTTATTAATCTATATGGACCTTATCCCAATATCCATCTAGGATGAACAGCCTCCTGGAATCAAATCCACCATCTTGGTTATTTGGAAGGAAAAGTACTAAATATGATACCTATTCCATCGGCCCTGTCTGGCCTAAAGGACCAATAGGATGGCCTCTATCTCCATTCGGCCTGGAACAGCCTAAGTTGGTCCGATGTGAGCATCCATGTTTCTTGCAAAAACAGATATCCAGTTTTAGATCTATCAATAGGTGAAACAACGACATTCTCCTAAGAGAATGTAAGAGGCTATGACAGTTACATGACCCAGGGATAACTAACCATTTAATTTAAGAGTTCAAGGCCCTTTCTTCCTCCTTTTCTTTTCTTCCCTTTGTACTCAAGCATATCATTCTTCCCTCCTTCAGCTTGTGTGGTGTAAGAGCTACATCCATCTGTTCTGTGTCTGATTCTACATCGGTGGGAGCCAAAACCTCAAAGGATTAGGTTCTGCTAGGCCTGCTTGCTCACTTGTGGGGTGGGGGGGGGGTTTGGTTTTTGTATTCCTAGTTGTCCTTCTTGGAGGTGGGTTTTTTTGGGGGGTGGAAGAGGGATCACCTGCACATCAGTGGATTGCTTATCTGTGTAGCAAACCGGTAATAGGTCCCCCCACTGGATGGGCTTATCAGGATTGGGACAGAGTGGATGATTCTCCTCATCTATGCTTATCTCTTCAGTCTCGACTTCCTCCTTTCTGCCTGGAATAGGGTCAGGAGCCTTATCTGGGGGGTTGTGTTCCACAGGAGGGGCTTCAGCCTCTACCACTTTTTTGGCTGCTTCCTCTTGAGCTTGTTGGATAAGAAGCTCAGGGCTAATGACTATTGCCTTATTTCTTGCAGCCCACGGACACTCCGGAAATGTGTGACCTGTGTCCTCACATAACTCACATCGTGTCAGGTTTTCGCATTGCATACTTAAGTGCACCACCTCCCCACAGTTGTCACAGCGGGGGCGATCACATACACTAGAGAGGTGGGTCCTAGCCCCACACTTGTAGCATGCTCTGCCCTGAATAAAAACACACTCCTCTATCTCTGCCCAGCATGAAGGAGTTTGGTATATGCGCTATATCACTCTCCAGTTGCCTCAATTTAACCATATATTTCCATCCCCCAGTCCAAAACATCTCAGAATCCAGTTGTGCTTCTGGTGCACTCAATACTTCACATTTTTGTTGAAGCCAGTATGTAATACCATCAACATGTACCTTTAGTTCGAAACATCACTGTCACATATTTAATGAGGGGTTTTGTCAAGGATCACCATAAAGGGGACCACAGAGGTGAAAATTTAACTTGATTGAAGCGTTGCCAGAACAAATCCAGGGTGTATGCAGATCTGAAACTAATGTCATAGTTGTCCTCTCCTGAGATGTTTATAAAAGCATAAACATCTTTTGGTGAAAAGTGTAGTGAGTCCTTCAGGAGCTTTCTCCCCACATATTGCCGATCTGGCCTGATTTCCAGACCCCCTTTGTACCGAATCCTAACTGCATTCCTTCTAGGAGCAGCCTCTTTTTTTGATTTAGCAAAGAGTTCTGACAATAGTGGGCGCTGGGCAGGGTGGTCAGTTTGTTTTTCTTCACCTTCAGGTGCCGCTCCTCTTCTGAGATCTGGGGTCCCTGCAAAGGTTGTTTCATTCTTCCTGTCCCGTGTCAGATCCCCCCCGGGGTTCCTGTATGTTTTTCTCTAAAGGCTCTTTGTTCAGTATAATCAGTTCAGTTATATTCTGAAGCTGTCCCATATTTTCATCCCCCATTTCTTGGGCAGAGTCTGGATTTGTACTCCCCTCTTCCCCAGCAGAGATTTGAGGCAAACCCCTGGGACACCATTCTAGGGTGTTTGCAGGCCACGGAGGGTCTGGCAACCACTGGCCTGAAGGCAATTTCTTCCATCCTGCCTCCTGTAGGGCTTTTCCCGGTGACCAACTGCAGAAGGGTTCAAGTCCCTGATTACTGTGTAGGGAAAATGCTTTGCCAATTGTCTCTGTTGTTGTTGTTGGACAGGATTGCATAGATATATTTTGTCCCTTGTGTTCTACAGGCCCTTTATGAGTATTAGGCCCAACTAGATTGCGTTTTGCCAACATAATAGCCTCTCTCCTGTTTTTCCCTTCCTTTGATCCTGGTTTAGCAGATCGTGCTAAGAAAGAAAAAATGGTAGCATCAGTCTGTTCAAAGGGATTATTTTGGAAAATGACTTCCCAGTTTTCTTTTCCTCTGTATTTGGGCCGGTTTGAATCTCTGTGTTGAACCGGGGGACTGTATTACCAGACTTAGGATTGTTTTCCAGTCCTGAAACTACATTAGGCATTTCTTTATCTTGTACAGCAGTGTTTCAACCTTCACTCCTTTGCTCAGTTTTAGAGCTAGTTTCAGTAGGAACTTCTGCCTTAATATCACTGCCCTCTACCTCCCGCAGGTTATTCAAAACATTCACCTCTTGGGGCTCTAGGCACCCGAATCCCTCAGTTTTCCTGCCAGCCCTGTTCACATTTGCATCAGTGGTTGAAATAATAGGGTGAAGATTTACCTGCGGGAGTGTCTGTCGGCTTGCTCCTTCCTCGTCCTTTGATGTTGAAGCATCATATTCAGAGCTGTCAGCTGGGCCATACCCATTGTCAATTTCTTCACTGTGATCCAGTAACTTTAATTCAGCTTGTTTTCTTGCCATAAAAGCTGCATATTTCTCCTTGGCTTTCTCTAATGCCTGCAGAAGTTCTTCTTTACTTTTGCCTTTAATTCCTTCCATTGGAGTTCTCTCACAGTCCTTATTTCCATCAATATTACTCAAGTCCTCGATCAAGAAAAGCATCTCTTCTTGTTTATTTTGAGCTAATTCTTGGTTTATTTCCAGTAAAGTAGCCTCTTGCAATATGAGGTCATGGGAGGAGGCCATCTCCCCTGCCACATCAGCACTTCCTCCTCCTCCTCCTCGGTCCGGCTCCCAACTGGGCTCCTCCATCCCTGCTCACAGGAAGTCAAGCCCCCTGCTGGCAAAAAGAGTAGGGGAATGTCCCTGGTGTCCTGGCCAAATTTTCCTCATTCACTAAAAATACCACCAACAGCTTAATCTGGTTCAAGGTCAGTTGGCATTCTTCTGTACCCCCCTTCCCCGGGTTGTGACTGAAAATAGGCAGAATTTGTCTAGTGCACTTTACTGGTCAACAAAAACTAAAATAAATAAGTAAATGTTCGAAGAGCCCTGGCAATATGCCAGGGGAGGGCAGATGAGGCTGTGGATTGGAGCTGTGGTGCACATGCGCGCCTCCACATGCATGTGCTGCCGCTTCTGGGGCCTCAGAATAATGTGGCACAAAAGCAGGAAAAACCCCAGAGGATACAAGGAGGTGACAGAGGCTCTTGGAGTCAAAAATCCCACATCCAACAGGCTGGACCATCCTTCTGATGAAGTTCTCCCAGGCACTTCAAACCAACCCAGGACTGACCCTCTAACTACAGAAAGGCCACCAGGTAGGTGAGGGGAGTGATCTGGGGGGGTGGAAGGTTCCTTGGGTTTGGGGAGAAGGGTGCTCAGGGAATCCTGGAAGAAAGGTGGTTTCAGGCCATGGAGTAGAGGCTGCAGTTCAGTGGGCACTCCTGAGAGATGCTCTGATCCCCTGGTGATAAACAGAACGTATAAAACAAAAATATGGTCAACCTAATATGTCCTACACAAAATCCCCTTGAGAAAATATTTTCATGTAATACACATTATAAGCTCCTATCCAGAGTCTATGAATTGAATGCAACCAGCCTTACACATACCTTCTCTGAGTTAAAGACTAAATGGCAAAAAAGGCAAAAATAATTACTCCAGTTTAGGACTGGAGAAAAATTACAAACTACACCAGGAGAGGGATATTATCTACCAAACTACAGCAAATACATTTCAGTGTGCTTCACAGAAACTATTACACTCCACACCACCTAAATTTAATGAACTCTGAAATCAGCAATCTATAAACAAGATGTAAAACCGCAGGATATCCCATGATGTGGGCAAGTCAAACTGAACTACTCTGTTTGAGCACCTGACAGAATAGTGTGGTATGAATAATAGCGAGGTTGTGAAATGAGCAAGGGTGGAAAGGAGCGAGGAATATGGGGGTAAGGAAAGAGCGAGGAGATACGAGATATAGTGCAGCCGCTGTGGGATGCAAACCATACTGCCAGCTTAATGTAGTGGTAAGAGTTGGTTCCTCTGAATAGCTGGGTCATGCTGCAGAGCTAGATTCGATTCCCAGGTGCTATTTTTTAATGTAGTGTTGATTTTCATTTTGTAGTGTATAGTTTGCCCCTGTGTTAAGGTTAGTTTCTACTCCTGCTCCCTCACTTTTGTTAAGTCCCCTAGTGGCGCTATTGGGTTTCTGCCTCCCTGACTGTTTATCCCTCCTTGAGTTGCCTCCCCCAGAGAACATCTCCCCTCCTGAGTTTCTCCCATTCCCTGAGTTGGCCCCCTCCCTCTGAGATGGTTATTTTAGATGGGTGTGTGTGTGTGTGGGGCGGAGAGGGGGGACATGATAGAAACTTTCAAGTACCTCAAGGGAATCAACAAAGTCCAAGAGGGAAGCATCTTTCAGAAAAACAGATGTGCAAGAACAAAGGGGCACAATTTGAAGATAATGGGGGGATGGCTCAGGGGCAATGTGAGTAAATATTTTTTCACAGAGAGGGTGGTGGACACATGGAACGGTCTTCCTGAGGAGGTTGTGGGGTCAAAAACAGTGGAGGAATTCAAGAATGCATGGGACAGATATAAGGCAATTCTGGTGGTGGGTAGGAAGAAGTAGGCTGTTGATTAACTAGAATCTTCAGTTTATTCATTAGGGAGGGAAATGGGCAGACTAGGTGGGCCAAGCATTCCTTATCTGCTGTTAAAGTCTACTTTTCTATGTTTCTATGAAGCTGGGCTCTCCAATTCCACCAGCAATTTTAAACAGTTTATGCACTTGGATAGCCCAGCTAAATGGTTGTTGTAGGTTTTGAACCTAGGTCTTGTGGTTTGTTCCCAGAATGTTTTCTGATACAGAAGGGACTGGCATTCCTGTACCCCGGTTGGCCAACCAAGGAACAAGCAGTTGCTTGCCTGCCCCTCCACCCAAATTGAGGAAGGGTGCAGTTGTGCATGATGCTAATCATTGGGAAAGGGGGGGACTATGAAACAGAGGTGAAAATGGGGCAAAGGCGTAATCCAATGACAGGGGGCCCTGTGAGGGATCCACCTGTGCTGCCACCTGATGTGCAAGCCCTAGTAGTGCAACCTGCTATTTCCAAACAGAATTATTTAAACATATTGTACCAGGTTAACAAGCAGAGAGCCCTGGAAGGCTAATTTCCAGTTGTGATTGGGTGAGTTCTATTACCCCCCAATAGATCTCATTGTCTCCCACCCAAACAGGCGGGCTTGCCACAGTTATATCTTTTCTCCTGCCAAGAAGCTAGGCATACAGCTGCATTCACTGCCGACATCAGTGCTGCTCCATGCTTGCTTGCCAGTAGGATACAAATACTCTATTTCTATTTAAAAAGAGTTGGCCAGGAAGGCACATTACGCTATTCAGCTTGTTTTCTGGTGTGTCCTGTTGGGAGGGGACAATGGAATAATAAAAATGCACGAGATAATTCAGCAACTGTAACAATAACAGTAAAACCCCCAGGAGTGCAAACCAGAGCAAGTCAAACAGCTGGCACAGAATAAAAAGAACAGAACATCCCTGAATCAGACAAACCCCATGATGGAGACCATTTCAGCAATTATTGGATGCAGAAGTCAAGCTAGTGTATAACTGCTAGTGTGCTGACACCAGCCAAAGGGGCCACAGAGGAGCAGACACAGGACTTGAGGTATGACTCCCTTTAGTACATCTTCAGTAGCCAATGTGAGGAGGTGGGTTGAAGGAGGTGAGGGTGGGGTGGGTCTGCAAGAAAAAGCTCCTTTCCCAAGTGACCTGCCACACATAGGGATAAGGAAGGATCTCCCTGCTGAGGAAGTGTCTGAGGAGATAAGTTGAAGGTGGTGTGCGGGTCAGCAGAGAGGAGTGGTACTCTGGGAGGCTTACACCTGTACTTATAGGTCAAAAGGGCAGAGAGGAAGTGATGGCATCTCTCAGGGGAAGGCCAGTTGAGGGCAGAGTAGAGGTCGCAGTGGTGAGTTCCAGGTGGGCGGTCCTGGTCTGTCCAGAGATCATCCAGAAGAAGAATTTGCTTGTGTTGGACTATAGTCTACCACACTGACTCAAAGTCTACACTTGCCAGGCTGGACCCCCCTTTTTATGTTCCCTTGCATATAGCATGAAGCGAACATCTTGTTACAATAGCGGCATTTAAGAGGTGTGCCACTGTCAGGTCCAATGCAGCTTAGGCTGCAGTGGGCTCAACAGTGACAGCTCAACTAGGAGAAGACTGATGGTAATGCCGTTCAGTCTGGCTGATGGGTGTAAACTTTGTGTAACACAGAAACACAAAAACATAGACTTTGACGGCAGATAAGGACCACTTGGCCAACCCAGTCTGCCCATTTCCAGCCTACTTCTTCCTACCCCCCCCACCAGAATTGCCTTATGTCTGTCCCATGCATTCTTGAATTTCCCCACTGTTTTTGACCCCACGACCTCCTCAGGAAGGCTGTTAAAAGTATAGCACTGCACCAATCCCAGTGCAATTCCATCCTTTCAAGTACAACGTGCTGCTCAGCAGCTATCTGAGCAGTATAATCATCAGCTTGTGGCAGTCCCGTGTCTCCTCCCCTTACATCACCCTCAAGACCTCCCAACTGTCAGTGGGTCGCAGTATTTGTGAGAAGAATGCAGGCAGCTCAGCAGCTCGTGAAGGTTTTCGTGACCCAACAGTTCGTCTGCCACCACCTACCAGGGTTGTCACCCGCATCAAGTCCCACCTGATCTGTCCCAGCTCCTCTGATCGCTTCCCACGCTGGACCACTGAGACAAACCTAAACATTAATCTTTACCCCCCCACCAGCAGTAGTGCTCCCCACTCCACTACAGACTGGTTGTGGGGATGGGGAAGTAAAATATTATGTGGGGGTCGCTGGCCACTTCAAGCGTAGCACCTTGAGGCACTGATAAGTAAGGAAAGGGGAAAAGGAAAATTGATTAACCAGAAAAGGCACACTAAGCTGGAGCTTGTTTCCAGGTGCAGCCTGGGAGCACAAGGAAGTTTAACGACTTGCTCAGGGTGACACAGTATGCAAGTGGGGGTTGATGGGATTCAAACTCAGGTCTCCAGGTTTGCAACCCAGTGACCTTAACCACTATGCTATACTGAAGAAAGTAGAATGGTTTAAAGTGTTTGTGGGGGCATGGAGAATGAACGCCTGAGGCAGATCACTGGCCACAAGTGTGGCGCTTGAAGTTAATTTCTTCTGCTTCTTTACCCTCAGTGCTCCATCTGTCACCCATCATTGCTCTCTATGCACGAATCTCGCTTTCTTGTCCCTTGGTGCCTGGTATCTCTGGCACTGTTCTTCCTACCTGACTAAATATTGGCTTGCCACTGTTCTCACCTACCTCTTCTCTCTCTCCTTAACACTGCCATCCCCTCCTACTACTCCCTCCGATTATCCACTGCTTATTCCTTCTATTACATTGCTTGCACAAGAAATGTTTTGCTACAGAGAATGGCATTGCTGAGGTGTGTCACTGACTAGCCCAATGCAGATCAAGCTGCGTTGGGCTCATCCTTGACAGACCAATGATCATGCAAGATAGCTATGACAACAGTTCACAGTTTATGGGCGGAACCTTTTTGTAGTTGAAATGAATGAAACTCCAATGAGAGAGCACTTCGTCCATTTAATTTGCATAATGTCGGTCAGTAAACGGCTGACTGACTTTATGACACTCCCCTTCTCACATTCTCCTTTTCTCTGACAGATTCCTTACCACCTTAACATCTCCCTGCCTGTCCAGGCACAGGACTGAGCTCCTCAAACAGTGCCTGTTATTGATTGTGCAGCTTCTTAAAGCCCTCAGAGGACATGGAAAATGGCTGGCCCATCCCACTTCAGTCAGTCTCTCGCTCTAAGTATTTATGGAGAGACAGTGAAAACCTGTGACATCACTGCCCATATAAGGACTGAGCATTCAGGGAGAAGGGCTTCTTCAGTGGTGCCGTCAGAGAGAAATCTGCATACAAACTTCAGCGGCAATGGCTCCTGACTCCTTCTCTGTTGAAAACCCCACTACAAGTCTTAACATACCCCTGATGCAACTGCACATGTAGCAAGAGAGCACATCTTTAACTTTGGGAGGGTTTTACAAAACAACTTGGGACAGCTCCGTCTGCCTTTTCCTTATTCATGTTACAAAGGCAAGTTGGCAACAGGACCTTCATTATCAGGACAAGGGATGAAGAAATTGGAATCTGGACACCGACAGCAGACTGTTCAAAACTGACAGAAAGAACTTTAGTGTAGGTTGGCAACAGGACCGTTGTTATCACTACGAGAGATGATGAAAAAAAAACTTATGTGCGTGGGCATTTTGCCGACCAGGAACCAGCAGAAAGAGTGTCATCCATCACTTGGAACACGAGCAGCTGGACACGCAACAGTGAGCTGCATTGAACAGTTTCTCATGTTGTACTGTGTAATTCATCCCCGCACTGTGACTTCATCCTCACTGTTAATTTCTATCGAACATGTAAAAGTTCTGCAGTAGATTAATCCAGACCGCTCCGACTATGTGTTCCTTTCCCATGTGACAAAGATGAGTCACCTCTGCAGGTAAGTAGGGTACAAACACTACAAAATTATAAAGTTTTACAGTGCTTTACACTTCAGAGAAAACAAGGTTATTGTGGCACTCAGCAATGCAAGTTACCTGGACAATTCCTTACCGCACTGCTGTCTGTATACCTGTGAGACAGAAGTCATTCTGCATTTCTTCTTGGACTGTTGTCATGATATACATTACCTGCAATGTTATTTAGCACAGCAGTATATCTTCATGGCTGAGACAGCAGCTGTTGTTGATCACAGTACGAGAAAGAGCAGTCACTGTTCATATATTGCCCTCATGCTCTACATGTGTTCTCTAGACTGCATTTGCAGTGTGATATGTGTACTGCTCCTACAGTATATTTGCTTCTAAGTTATTGTCATACCTCTTCAGTGCTCCACATTCTGCGTGAAGTCCTGAATTCTGGCATGCCAAGTTAGCCTTTATCACCACACCACATTCTTCCTTTGTTTTCCACACCCACGGCTGCCCAAACACCAAATACATACGCTGACTGCTTCTCCTTTATTCCAAGTTCCACTTTGTTCTAATCCTGACATCAGGGAGAATGTCGACGTGTAACTGTGTGCCATGACAACAAGTACAACCCTGACCAAACAGTGTGTGCTTGCCTAATCTTGAGTACCCCATGCCCCCCTGCCCAAAGCCTGCCCCGCCCCACAAAAAAAAAGGATTAACCACTTGATGACTGGCTCCCCCTCAAATCCACTGCTGGGCTATAAGCACTTAGGTAACCACAGGGGGGGAACTGGAACCATAGCTTTGGTCTCATTTTCTGCCTGACTACCGCAACAGAAAGCAATAGGAGAGAGCCACTGAACATCCACTTGTGTTGTACACAGCATTGAAAGATGCCGTCACCGAGCCGAGTTGGAGGAACGTTGTGCTGCCAACCTGTTTAATTAAACTTAAGGAGGAGCCAGGGTTAGTGTTCAGTTTTCTTCATTTTTCAGCTTTTGTGCAGAAAGTGTGATAGTACTGAGTCTGCCTAGACATTTTGCTGTTTTTTTTTTGGGATGTTCACGGGCTAGCGGGGTTCGGGTTTAGCGCTACCCTACCAATCTTTGACTCTCTGTGCTCTTTAACCAGTCACAGCGGCACAGCCAAACAGAGTGCACAGAATTGAAAAAGTTATCTTGAGTGTAACTTTTTTACCTTTCACTTACAAGAAAGGTAAAAGTTGATCTCAAGGGCACAGGGGTCAGAGAATACATTTTATAGGATCTCTGGCTGGGGGAATTTGGAAGAGAAGGTGTCACCAGTCAAGCCTACTGTTTACTGCTGTTCTGCATGGCTAAACCCCATTAACACTGAGTTGCAGACCAGGTCTTATCTAGCTGTAACATCTGTGTCCTGGTGGACTGATACCACAGCAATGTGTTGTCAATAATTTAAAAAAGTGAGGGAAGACAAGAATTTCCAGCATTGGAACATTGTAGACAACCAAACTACACACAGTTCAGGAAGGACAGGGTGGGGTGGAAGGGTGTGTGTGTGTGTGCTATATGTAGTAAGGGAGGGTATCAGAGCAAGGGAAATGCAAGGAAAAACAAATTGTTTGGCTGCTATTTGGGTGCTTTGGTGGGTTTTTAACCTCCAACCTGCCACATGAGGAGGGCAAGAGGCTCTGATAAGAAGAGCCACACTGAGAGGAAGAAGACGCCTTGGCAGACATGACTGCTGGTCCCCAACAGAGGACGAGCTACAATGAGCAGTGCTCAGCACTAGTCTCAGGCTCAGCCAACTTCATTAAATCACTTCTATTGTCCATTTGGAAGTTGGCTGTGCTGTGCTGTGCTGTGCTGTGTTGTGTTGTGTTGTGCTGACTGGGACCCGGGGTCCCTGGGTGATGGTGGGTCTCCCAAGAAAATCCAGAAGAAAGAACAGCTGGTCTCAGTTAGTGGCAGTGCTCACTCACTCCACACTCAGCAAGCACTGGAAGCAGCAACACAATAGAAGAGCTGCAGCAGCAGCAGTAGCACCACTAAAAGAGTACAGAGAGCACTGCAGTGCACCACTGACTGATCAGAGGAGGGACCACTGACTTCACTCACACACTGCTGCTACTCCCTGGGCTCCTGTATTTTTGTGAGCAAGTGAGCCCCTTGCCTGTTGTCTTGCTTGGTCTAATACTAACCTCCTGTACTCAAGTGCTGTCTCAACCTGCCTGCCCTACACAGCAGAGCACTTAAAGAGCCACAGCTCCTGCTGGCTTGCCCGCAGAATTGCCCAGGAGGAGGCTACCCTGACTTGCCAGCCCAGGCACAAGTGCTGCAGTCGTCTAAGGCTGTGTGTGGGTGTTGATGTGCAATATGGCTGCTGCCACTGCACCGTTCACTTCACTTTCTCTCACTGCCTGCAAAGCACTTTCCCGCTTTGGGATACAGTGTGGATGAAAAGCATGCTGTAAATGCTAATTCTTCTTCTTCACACAAAAGAAAACACAACTGGTTGAAAATAATTTTATTGGTGCACCATCAAATGGCCACACTATTCACGTGATACAAAAAATAAGGTGTTCCACATTTGGGTCATTTGTCACACATTAGGCTCGTTCACATGGCACCTTGCTCCAGCGGCTCATTTTTATCTATTAAAAAAAAAAAGAATTCTAAAACAGTAGAGTGCCATGTTCACATGGCATTGGTTTTGCTGCTGCCATTTCCTTTCTGGTGATTTAATACTACACCGGTCACTATTAGTTTAATTGGAGATTTTGAGTGGTGCAGGTGGTTTGGCTGTTCAGACAGCACAGAAAACCACCTACATCACTCCACAACCCAGGAAATGGGGGAACATGGACGCAACACCACGCAACGGAAAAGTGCCCAAACGGTAGCATTCACATGTGGGCAGGAGTATCGATTTGGCTGTTGTAAGCCACTGACACCGGCTCACAGTTGGCCTTGTGAACGAGCCTATTGCGATGGTCTCTGTTCCACATTGGTAGGTTTACAGGTTGAGAGGTATGGTTACTGTAGCTATAATCATAATTCCCCTACACTATAACAGTGTGCCATTTATTATCACAGTGATCAGCAATGGCTGCTTTCTCAGCCACGAACATATACTGCTCTGCAAAATAACATTCCGGGTAACTTACATCATGACAGCTGTATGACAAAAAATCAACAACGACAGCTGTCTCACAGGCATGCACACATACTGGTGTGGTACGTAATAATTGTCCAGGTAACTTGTTTCATTCTACCAGTATGTCTACACAACACATACAAGGAAGCAATGTCGAAGTTCATCTTCTCAGAAGAAGCCAGAAGGTGAAGGAAGGAAACATATTCAATTCAGTGCTTCAGAGTAACTGGTAACTGGTATTTTTCTTTTAAACTTAGATTGTAGGCTTGTAGTGACACTATACTTTCTTTCTGTGTTGTCTTTACTTATAATTGTTTTTGGGCTGTTGAAAATTTAAAAAATAGTGGTGGTGTAATTCTGTGCTGTCTTTAATTGCTGCAATTTACCCCCACCCCTTCCCCAACTCTTAATTATATGCCCTGATAAATCTGATTGACAGGAGCTAAACACAGGGTATAGTAAGAGGTGGAAGTAGGAGGGCATAAGGGGAAGAAGACCACCCTCAAGCACGACAAGTGTTTTGACTCATTTATTTATTTATTGGTTTCTTTTCCTTAAAAATATATATATCTGAGGATCAGTTACAGGATTTTTAATACTGTAAATAAATAAAAGAGAACTAAGAGAGCTTCAGTAGCAGATAAGTAGTGGAATTGCAGTATAATGTGGGAGTGGTGCAATGTAGTGGCTGTGGGGCAGCCATATTCAGGCAGACCTTCTGGACACTGAGGTGCTGCCCTATCTGCAAGCATCTCTCGGGACTGAGGGATGAGGTAGCCAGACTCAGAGCGGAAGTAAACTGGGTCAGGAGTACCATCACCCTGTCCAGGAACCACCCAGTCCAATGCAGCTGCCTCAAAGGATGCCGAGAACGAGGAGCACTTGGATGACAGTGGGCTCAGGGAGGGTTAGAGCAGTCAGGCAGAGGCACATCCCAGATCCTATTCCTCTCAAGAACTCATATGCCACACTGGCAAATGAGGACAACCAAATAGAGGTACCCAGGGAAGTGGAAGGAAAGGATGGAGGTTAGGCAAGGAGGTGACCTCAGTGGGAAAGCAGTGGACCCCAGAGGAGGAGGAAGCGAATCCTGGTGGGGACTCCATCATAAGAGGGATCCAGCTAGGAACACAGGAGGGGAGGACAGGGAGGTGAGGTGCCTACCAGGTGCCACGACATGGAGGATGGAAGGAAGATACTGGGATCACTGGGAAGGCAAGACAGGAGGGTGAGCTGGATGTCATTATCCACCTAGGTACTAATGACTTGGCAAATGGGGAGCCAAAGGAAGTTCAGGAAGAGTTTAGGAAACTGGGGAGGGGTCTCAAGCAAGTAGCTACTTCTGTCACTTTCTCCAAGTACTACCTGTGAGAGGCAAGGAGAAACATAGGAGTGCATGCACCAGGAACTTTAACTCATGGTTGAAGAACTGGTGCTGTGAGGAAGGGTTTGGATTCTATGGTGACTGGGGACCCATCTGGAGGGATGGAGGTTTGTTCAAGCCTGACGGCCTGCATCCATCCTGGAGGGAATCCAAGCACTCAATGATAAGTTTAAATGCTACATGACAAGCATTTAAACTAGCAAGGGGTTGCAGGCCAGCAAGGATGGTACCTACTTGCTCACCCCCACAGCTAGTAATGGAACCAGTGAACCAGAGGAGGGCTATCTCTGCAAAGCAGTGTTGCAAAAGTTGGAGATTAGTGTCCAAAAGGTGGATAAGCAGAAAAGGGCAAAATTCAGCAGAAGGGCAGACAGCAAGGAGAACCAGGGATAAATGACAACCAAGGAAGGGGCTGGAGTAGAACAGTGAAGCAGTCTAGGAGGTCAAATCATGGAAGCCATGTGTGCAAATGCCAGGAGCCTTAGCAACAAGATGGAAGATCTGGAGGCTGTCATGGTACAGTCAGACCTGGACATTGTGGCCATCACTGAAACCTGGTGTAATGATAACCATGACTGGGAGATGGCCATACCTGGCTACAACATATTCAGAAGAGACAGAGCAGGAGGAAGGGAGGAGGTGGCACTGTATGTGAAAAATGACATAAGGGCCACACAGATCCAGGAGGAACAAAATGGGGAGAGATACTGTGGGTTAAGCTGGAAAGGAAAATGGGGCCAGCCATCCGCACAGGTGTGGTCTATAGACCACCAGCCCAGGAGGAAGAAACAGATAGGAGCTGATGCTAGCCATCCAAAGGATGGCTGACAAGGGTGAGGTAGTACTGGTTGGAGACTTCAATATACCAGATGTGACTGGAGCATCCCAGCAGCAGCATCAACCAGGAGCAGATTTATCCTGGACTCCTTCAGGGTGCCTTCCTAGCAACTGGTCATGGAACCAACTCGGCAGAAGGCAATACTGGACCTTGTGCTCACAAACAGGGACAGTGTGATGGGGTAACAGTGGGGAGCACCTGGGTAACAGTGACCACCAGTCATTGTGGTTTGAAATCACAGAAAGAGCAGAACCAAACCACACAAAACACGTATCCTGGATTTTAGGGGGCAGACTTTGGGAAAATGGGGAGATGCTTGAAAGAGGCATTAAGGGAATGGGACAGGAATCAGGGATTGAGGAACAGTGGGCAGTATTTAAAATGGGGATTATAAGAACAACAGAATTATGCATTAAGCAGGTTAGCAAGAGGAAAGAAAAGGAGACCATTATGGTTTTCCAAAGAGGTAACAGAAAGTGAAAGCCAAAAGACTGCATTCAGGCAATACAAAAGACACAGGCAGAAGGGGATAGGGAGAAGTACCAGGAGAAACAAAGGAGGCAGGGAAGTCAGTAAGGAAGCCAAAGCTGAGACAGAAGAACACATTGCAAAATCAGTGGTTAAAGGGACAAAACCTTTTACAGGTACATAAGTGAAAAAAAGAAGGACAAAGGGAGGGATAGTTAGACTGAAGGGAGGATGGGAGCAGCGTGGAGGATGACAACAGTAAAGCTGACATATTGAACAGGTATTTCTGCTCAGTCTTTACTAAGGAAGAGGGGTAATGGGTCTGAAGGAGTACAAGGGGTGAGAATGGTGCAGAAATGGACACAAGTCCCTTTACAGAAAGGGTCCTGAAGGAACTGGAAGTAATAAGAGTTGACAAAGCAATGGGGCCAGATGGGTGCACCCAGGGTCCTTAAAGAACTAAGAGAGGTGGTGGCTGAACCTCTGGCTATCCTGTTCAGCCAATCACTGGAAACAGGGGAGGTACCCAAAGACTGGAGGACAGCAGATGTAGTCCCCTTATACAAAAGTAGGAACAAAGAGGAAGCAGGGAACTACAGACCAGTCAGCCTCACCTCGGTAGTGGGAAAGATCATGGAAGCACTACTGAAGGAGAGATTGGTGGAACATCTGGTTGTCAATGGACTACAGGACCCAAGGCAGCATGGTTTCACCAGGGGGAGGTCATGTCAGACCAACCTCATTGAATTTTTTGACTGGGTGACTAGGGAGGTGGATCAGGGGAGGGCAGTGGACATGGCCTATCTGGACTTCAGCAAGGCCTTTGACACTGTGCCACATAGAAGACTATTACACAAACTGGGGAATATGGGTGTGGGCAGGACAGTAGTGTGGTGGGTAGGTAATTGGCTGGGTGGCAGGACACAGAGGGTGGTGGTAAATGGCTGTCACTCCACAGAGGGAAGAGTGACCAGTGGGGTACCACAGGGATCAGTGCTGGGACCGGTCCTATTCAACATCTTAATCAGTGACATTGCACAGGATATAGAAGGCAGAATTTCACTGTTCGCTGATGACACAAAGCTCTGTAACAGAGTAGACACAGCAGAGGGTGTAGACAGAATGAGAAGGACCTGCAGAAACTTGAAGAATGGTCAAGGGTTTGGCAGTTGAAATTCAATGCAAAGAAGTGCAAGATAATGCATATGGGGCACAAAAACCCTGGCACAATATATCAGTTGGGGGGTGAGGATATAGCATGCACCAAGCAGGAAAGGGATCTTGGGGTTGTCATCTCTGATGACCTCAAGGTAGGGAAACAGTGTGACAAGGCATCAGGTAAAGCAAATAGGATGCTGGGATGTATAGGCAGGGCATCACCAGCAGGAAAAGGGAGGTCATAATTCCGCTATACAAGACACTAGTGAGGCCCCACCTGGAGTACAGTGTACAGTTCTGGAGACCATACCTACAAGGACATAGACAGGGTAGAGAAGGTTCAGAGGAGGGCAACAAAGATGGTGCATGGGTTGCATCACAAATCCTATGAAGACAGGTTGAAGGAACTGAACATGTACTCCCTGGAGGAGAGGAGGGAGAGAGGATATGATAGAGATACAAGTATCTTACAGGAGGAACAGGGTGCAGGAAAACACTATTTTAAGCGAAAAAGATGTTTCAGGACTAGAGGGCATGGGATGAAGTTGGAGGGAGGACGATTCAGAGGAAACATGAGAAAGAATTTCTTCACAGAACGGGTGGTGGACAAGTGGAACACCCTGCCAGAGGAAGTGGTGGGGGCTGAAACAATCACGGGATTTAAGAATGCATGGGATAGACATAAAGGAATTCTAGAGGTCAGGGGTAAGGGGAAATAGACTTCTGGGAAAACAAACTGAACTTGCAAGCTCAAATGGGCAGACTGGGTGGGCCATAGGCCCTTATCTGCCGACACTGTCTATGTATCTATGTATCTATGTATGTTCGGCATTGACAAATGCTTGTATCCCTTACAGTAAATCTGTAGCAGGCCAGTCTGCTTTCTCTATCCGCCTTTCAACACTGAAATAGCCTCCCTCTGTTCATCCATCTCTACTTCTCCTTGCACTTTTCAAACCACTCTTTTTTTTTTGTAAACTTTCATTTCAGAAAGTTTTAGCCGAGTACAGTTTATGAATTGCAATAGGTACAACAGCTTACAAAATATCTTAAATATATAACTTGGATGAAAGTTCATTATTAACAAATTTGATAATCTCAAAAATGCCACAATTTGTATAGTTCATTAGCAGGTAAGCACTAAGACTGTCCTTAACACTGTTTCCCTCTTGTTTCAGGGCTCTTTTGGTAGTGGGAAACAACAGGTCCCCCCTTAAGGTAGCCTGTTCTGCTCTGGCCCCCAACTTAAGCCCTTCACCCCCCCCCCGGAGGGTGGGTGGGAGCAGACCCAACTATTCAGCAGCATATCACATCTGTCTCCAGGGCATTGATTGGGGTGTCCATAGTTTTGTGACCACTCCACCATCCCCATGACTTAGAATTGTGCCCTTTCTAGCTTATGGCACTCTAACAAGTTGGTCATCCAGAGTACTACAGGGGGGAGGCTGGGGGGAGTCTACCTTGCCTCAGTACTGAGCTATTGCTTTTCTTGCATTAACCAGTGCAAGGTACCACAGTGCTCCTGCGTCTTCTCCTGTTCTGCCTCCCTTTCTTCACAGCAGAAGTTCTTGAGGGGAGTAAGAAAGTTTGGACCCCAACATTGCTTCCATAGTTTTTATGAATCTCATACCAACATGGCTCAATAGGGGGGGCATTCCCATACCATGTGGATATGTAACCCTTTGTTGACCTTACATTTGGGGTGTAGAGGGCTGAGTAAAGGCTTCAGTCAGTTGAGGTTTTGGGGTGATAGGTTTTATAGAGATAATTATTCTGAATTTGCTACAGACAGTCTCAAACCACTCTTACTGACACAGTTCTCGAAAGCATGCACCTGCAGCTAGGCATCATCCTCTTCTCTCCCCATCACAGCAACTCATGCCTTACCCCCCCCAAGCTATTTTACCTGATTTACGCACTCTATGATGCAACGCCCCCTACAAATGGGGGTTCCCAAAAAGTCTTCCTTCAGCTTGCATAAATGCTCACTGCCAGGCTGGTGTCCTGTGTTTTAGCAGTTTAAATGTATTGCCAGAGAGTGCCTCTATAGGCTCTGTGTACTCTCTCTTTAAGAGCTACCTGGATTGCAGTTATAATTAATGTGGGAGGGGCTGAGTGTCTTTATGCTCGAATCCCGCCCGGGCAGCTAGATAATTGCTCCATTCTGCTATCGCTATTTGCACAGAGGGAGCTCTGCTATAAGATGTGCTTATTTGCTGAGCTGGCCCGCTGGCGCAGCGGTAGGGCTTCCACTTGCGATGCCAGTGACCCGGGTTCAGGAACGGACTCGGCAGCTGGAGGGCCGGCTGGGGGGAGGAGGATTGAGCACCCAGCAGCTGCTCTCCTCCTCCGGGAGGGTGGGAGGATGCAAAACCCGCTGCAACACCGCTACCTGGGTGACCACAGGTGGAGGTGCAGTGAGACTGCACGTAACAGGGTGGGAGGACATCTGCCGGGAGCCAGAGCATCAGGCACGTCACGACGTGCTCCACCCCTAGGCTTCCCCAGCATGCGGACTTCCTGAGGGCAGACCAGGAAAAACCAGGAAAAAGACCCTGTCGGACTTCCAGTAGATGGAGCTCCTGGCCACGATCCCCAATGCCCCTACCGGTATCAGCACCAGCATCCCCGACAAAATTCAAGTCACATTGGGGTGTAAAGGGCCCCACCCTGTACCTGCCTGGGGGGTATAGCCATGGCTCTGTGGGGGGGATGGACTGCACTGGTCGCTGGATAGCAGGAGCGGGGACAAATCAGGCAGTTGGAGACTCCCGAAGGAGTGGAAATCCGGCGGTGAGCCTGAATCCGAATTTGGAGAGCAAATTAAGCCACTGAATTGTGACCAGGCTTTAACCTGAAGAAGACCGAAGATTCACTAAATGCGATTGGCCTGTCAGGACTTCCAGCTACCTCTGAACTCACGGATTGTGCAGAGACTCTGTAATTGTGACTGGAGAGCCATTTGCCTGGTACAGTGGAATTTCCTTACATGTGAATGTTCTGTGTGCTTATCGTGGGTCATGATTTGGTTCCCCACTGTGTGTCTGAACTGTGTGTTGCTTGCTGGAGGCTGTATCCAGTTCAACGGACTAAATCTGTATCCATTTCCATTTGCCTGGGCCCTGCTACACTGGCCCAGCCAGAATGCCTGCTACGCAGAGAAAGTCATCGAAGAGAGACTGGCCTGGGGATCAGCCCCCTGCTCAATGCCTTGAACAGGAATGATAACTCGCTGATTCGTGTGGGACCTGCTTTTCCTGGCAATCCAGCTCAACAGCCTGCAGTCTCGATTTTGTCCTGCCTGTGTCCAGTATTGCGTATCGTGAGTAAACATCAGGGTAGCTCCCTGCAACAACAGCTAAATCTAAAAGTGTTGTCATCTGATTGTCTTGTTGCCTTTTCTTTCACGAACTGAGCTCTCCAGCTCCGGATTACAAATAGTGTGCATTGTGCATGTTGCTTTCTTCCATCACAGGGCCCCAACCAGCTGCAACGTTCCTAACTCGCCTACCATTTTCCTACCTGGGTACCCAGAGTGTATGACTGTGTAGAGACTCTGAACTGCATGCATAACTGTCTGATTAATATAGCGTTTAAGCAAATCAACCTGATTACGCCCCTATATTGCTCAAGTCCCCTGAATAAATCAGATTTATCTTTGTTTGCATTTAACCTGACTGTGGTTCCAGTTTGTGCCAAAAGTATTGTACTGTTGCTATTTGCTGTGCTTAACCTTGTTTTACAGGGGATCCCCAGGGACAAGCTAGAGGAACCAGTGCTGGTGGTAAGTGCAAACAGTGTGGGTAATCAGCTGGTGAATAAGGGTCATTGTGAGAGTACAGTAATTATTGTATATTGTTCAGGCCACTAGAAGGGAAAGAGGGGTGTTACAGTGTCCTGGAGGGCTGTGCCAAGGTTAGCTTGACCACTAGCAACCCTGACCTCTGGGTGGAGGCACCCGTTTCATTACCCAGGCCCCTTAACCTGCAAATAGCCAAGCAGGCAGGGGTAGTAGCCCTTGGGTTAGCGCCACCTATGGGTTACTTCTTGGAGGCTCACCACTGGGATTTTGTGCCTTCTAGTGGTCAAAAATTATGAATTATTATTAAAGATTAATGGCTACCCCAGTAGAAATGACTGTACACCGGTTGGTGGGGTGGTGTAATAGGCGGAGATCGACCCCCAAAATGCTCTGCCTATACTGGATATTCCCCTGGGTATCAGTAAGGATATGGTAGAGGGAGCACTCTCCAAAGCTGAATGTTTAAAAAACCCTGTGGTGGTGGGTCGACAGACTGATTTGATCGCCCAAACTTTCATAGCCTTGGTAGAGTGTAGTGACCACATGGACAGCTCTAAAGTGCCACAGACTATTGCCTCAGAAGGGGTCCTAGACGCCTGGAGAGTGATAACAAAAGACAGTAAAGACCCTGGGGAGGATGAGCTCCCACCATTATCTAAAACTTTTGAGGAGAAATTTGCTAAGTTGTTGCTGGAAGAAGGGAAAACCAGAGAGGACTTTAAGAAATTATTCCTGCCACCTGGGGGTGTTCCTTCCCCAACACCCCCTTCCACTCCAGCACCTGTTACTGCTCCATCTTCTGTGCCCGTGCCAATACTGGACCCTATATCTGTACCCACCATTAGTCACAACTCCTACCGAAGGCTGAGAATCTTCTTGGGCACCCCCCGCCCGGGGGAGGATGACTGGGAGACCTGGATCCACTATGTTGCCCCCTTGGTACCTGAGTGGCAGTGTATGGAGGGCTGAGAAGTGGAAATGAATCATAGAAAGTTTGAGGGGCCCACCCTTGAAGCCATTAAATTTTTGACGTTCACAAACCCTGATGCATCTGCTCAGAAGTACCTATCTGTACTTGAAGACAATTTTGGAAGCATTGAGTCAGGGGAGACTTTGATGTGGAAATTCCAAGGTACCAAACAATGGAAGGGGGAAAGTTTGTCTGTGTATGTTATGCACCTAGAAAGAGCTCTGCATAAAGCTTACCGGAAATGTGGAGTAGCTGCCAGTGATTTGAACCATGTGAGATTGGGGCACATACTGCAACATGCCAAGCATTCTAAACTGCAGATCATCCAGTTAAGGCTCCAGGATAGGAGAGGTAACCCATCTGACTACTGTGACTTGATAGAAGAGCTCTGGGAGGTAGAAGGTGAAGAGGGAGATTGTAATTATGGGGTGAGTGCAGCCCAAGTGATCATGGCACCGGAAGACCCTTCCGAAATGGAGACCACCACTACAAGTGTCCCGCCGTGGGCTAAATGTTGAGGGGAGGAGTTGCTGAAGGAAGTCAGAAAAGTACTACTGGGTGCGTTCGCTGAGGTATCCCCTGCTGACAGAGACCCTGTCCCCTGTCAGGACGTGACTGTTATGGGGGTTGGGGTGCACTCTCAAGCATCCTCTACTGAGGGTGACTTCTTGGCTGAGCTCAAGGAATTGATTGCCACCCTAAAGGAACTTTTGAGACATGGTACACTACCAGCAGAAGTCAGATCACAATCTTCCATCGATGCTCCAGCATCCCCTGCTATATTTTTTCCAAGGATGCCCCGACAGCCTGTCATTTATCACAATTGCAGCAAGGATGGCCATATGGAGAGGGAATGCCGGTCTCAGAAGGACTTGGAAAAAGTGGTGAACTGGCTTCAAGGAGAGATTCAGAAAGTGAGTCAGTGGTCAAGGAGTGCACGAAATGACTGCAGTGAAGGCTTCGGCTATCCTAACTCAAACCCTTCTGTGGCTAAATCGACTGTTCAGGCCCCTGCTGTTGCCCCTCCAGACTGGTCCAAAATAGTGGTCCCTTCAATGAAGACTACTGTGGCTGTGAATAGTATTCCTATTCAGGCTGTGCTTGACAGTGGGTCGCAAGTGGCGGTATAGCGCAGTGGTTTAAGGCTCTGAACTGCAAACCTGGAGACCTGGGTTTGAATCCCACAGCTCCCACTTGCATACTGTGTGACCCTGAGCAAGTTATGGGGTGTCACATCTGGATAAGGATAAAAAGGCCAGTAAGGTGGAGGGGACGGATGATGCTATCTCCGCCAAAAGGGTGTGGTTAGCCCTCAAGGCCCTAAAGAAAGACAAATCTCCTGGGCCGGATGGCATTCATCCGAGAGTACTATGGGAATTGGCGGACATACTGGCTGCACCCCTGGTGGAGCTCTTCAACAGGTCACTTGAGACAGGGAGGGTGCCTAGGGATTGGCGAGAGGCACATGTGGTGCCAATCCATAAAGGGGGGTTGAGGGAAGTACCAGGTAACTATAGACCCATCAGTTTGACCTCAGTGGTTGGAAAATTAATGGAGAGTATACTAAAGGAATGATTGGGCGTGTACTTGGAGGAGGTGGGAGGTCTGGATAGTTGGCAACATGGGTTTGTGCCAGGTAGATCATGTCAAACCAATCTTGTGGAGTTCTACGAATGGGTAACATCAGAACTGGACAGGGGAAAGCCTGTGGATGTATTATTCTTGGACTTCAGCAAGGGGTTTGAATCTGTCCCCAACTATTGTCTGGTGGAGAAACTGATGGGGTTAGGAGTAGGCCCTTTGATGGTCAGATGGATTGAAAACTGGCTAGCTGGATGCACCCAGAGAGTAGTGGTCTGTGGGGAGCTCTCGATCCCTAGAGAGGTTGGTAGTGGGGTACCGCAGGGCTCGGTCATGGGTTCGATCCTGTTTAATGCATACATATCGGACATCAGGGAGGGTATAGGGTGTGAAATGAGTCTCTTCATGGATGACTCCAAGATGGGAGCAGTAGTTGAGGGAGAAGAGGGAAGGTTGGCCCTGCAAGGGGACCTGGACACCCTGGAAAGCTGGGCTCACACATGGAAATTAAATTTCAATATCACCAAGTGCAAGGTGTTGCATCTTGGTCGGGGAAACCCTAAACACAGGTACACCCTGGGAGGGGAGGCGCTGGGGCCTCAATAGGGGAAAAAGACCTAGGGGTCATGGTGGATGCATGTATGAATAACTCTGAGCAGTGCAGGAAAGTGGCTAGCAAGGCAAACAGGATGTTGGGATGCATCGTAAGGGGGATCACCTCTAGGAGCAAGGAAGTGATTCTGCCGCTGTACAATGGACTGGTTAGACCACACCTTGAGTACTGTTTACAGTACTGGAGACCACACTTGAAGAGGGACATACAGCTCCTGGAGAGGGTACAGAGGAGGGCAACTAAGATGATACGCGGGCTAGGGGATTTGACGTATGAGGACAGACTTGAGGAGCTCTGCCTGCTTTCATTGGAGGAGAGGAGAGATAGGGGGGACATGATTGAGGTCTTCAAGTACCTCAAGGGAATAAATAGGGTAAACATGGAGGGGATCTTTAGACTAAAGCAGGGAGGTATCACCAGAGGGCATGGTTTGAAGTTGGAAGGTGGAAGGTGAGGGGGAAAGAGGAGGAGGTTTTCACTGAGAGGTGGTGGACCCTTGGAATGCACTGCCTGGTGAGCTGGTTCAGAGATCCACAGTGGAGGGCTTCAAGAGAGGGTTGGACAGACACAGAAAGTGGATGTATCAGATGATGGCCTGTCCCGGGGGGGTTGGGATGGATGATAAGGGTTTCTGGAGCACAAGGGATGGGAGGGCCTTGTCACCCAACTAAGGATCTAAGGTTCGAGCAGACTCAATAGACCGTAAGGCCTAATCTGCTGGAAAATAGTATGTTAGTATGTTAGCAAGTGACCATTGTATTTCAGGACTGGTATGACAAACACTTACCTGATTGCCATTACAATCCCTGGAAGGCCTACATGTGTTGGGGCTGAGCAACAAATCTTATCCCTACCTAGGATATATCCGGCTCTGGTTGTCTTTTCCTGCAACTGTAACTGGTGTAGAGGAGCAAGTAGAGACACTGGCCCTAGTGTGTCCCCCCACCAGACTGTATGATGGGTTCCCTTGTTAACTGGAACAAATGCCCACATGTTTGGGAGACTAGCACAGCTCTGCCATGAGAAACAAGGGCAACTGACTGGACGGGCCCTAAGAATTCTAGCCTTAGTAAAAAGGGCATATGTCTTACAACAGAAACCCAATGAAGAGGACCCAGATGAGCCAGTGGGGATAGTGTGGAAAAAGGAACCTGACTCCTTGGTATTGGCCCCCAACACCCAGTGTACAATCCATGGAGAAGTCTGCCTAAAGAGAAACGTAAAGAACAAAATATTAATGTTGGATGCACCAGGTGATGCAAAGTTGCCAGAAGGATTATTGGTTAAACCCAGCATATTGCCTGCCAGTGCCCATGCCTATGCATGATGATTGATGGTCCAGATTCAAAATGTGTCAAATCGGGAGGTCCGGGTGAACAGAGGGTGCACTCTAGCTACAGTACACTGCACAGACACTGCAGTATTACCCAATAACAAGTACTCTGGCCAAATGGAGAGAGTGACCCCGGACTTATTTGACTTTGGTGATTCCCCACTGCCAACTGAATGGAAGGCTAGGATTAGCAAGAAACTCACCCAGAGAGACCAAGTGTTTTCATTAGAAGAATGGGACATGGGGTGTGTCCAGGGTGCAGAGCATCATATATGCCTGCATGATTACCGGCCATTTCGAGAGAGATCCCGACGCCTCGCCCCAGCGGACATAGATGATGTGAGGAGACACATGCAGGAAATGCTTGCTGCTGGCATGATACAGGAATCAAGGAGCCCATATGCCTCTCCTATTGTGGTTGTGCATGAGAAGAATGGGTCTGTGAGGATGTGTGTTGATTACTGAACCCTGAACCGGCGGACCATCCCAGATCAATAAACCATACCCCGTATACAAGATGCCCTGGATTGCTTAAATGGGAGCAAATGGTTCTCAGTATTGTGTCTTTGCAGCCAATATTACCAGATTCCGATGGCCACGGAGGACTGTGAGAAAACCGCCTGCATCTGTCCTTTGGGGTTCTACGAATTTCTGAGAATGCCACAGGGCATTTCGGGTGCCCCGGTCACCTTTCAGTGACTGATGGAACGTGCGGTGGGAGATATGAACTTGCTGGAATGCCTAGTGTACCTAGATGATGTCATTGTGTTCAGACGCACATTAGAGGAGCATGAGACCCGACTGTTTAAAGTCATAGACCGAATGGAAGACTTCGACCTCAAGCTGTCCACTGACAAGTGCCAGTGTTTTCAAACCTCCGTGAAGTATGTGGGGCACATAGTATTTGCAGAAGGGATAGAGACAAATTCCAGTAAGGTCAAGTCACTGACTACTTGGCCCCAGCCCCATAACTTGAAAGAACTACAACGTTTCCTGGTGTTCTGTGGCTACTACCATAGGTTCATAAATGACTATTCCAAGATGATTCGCCCGCTCCTGAATCTCACCCAGTGTTATTCCCCTACCAACTGTAAATACAGGAAAGGGGCTGTCAAAGAGTCCAAGAAAGTATACTTACAAACAGATGAAGCTTTTGGGCCTTGCTGGACACCCTAATGTGAAGCAGCCTTCCACATAGTCATATACCAGCTCACCCATGCCCCCATCCTCGCCTGTGCTGACCCTACCAAGCTCTATGTGCTGCATACAGATGCTAGTCTGCAGGGCCTAGGAGCTGTGCTGTATTAAGACCATAAGGATGGTTTAAGACTAGTGGCTTTTGCCAGCAGGAGCTTGACCCCGTCAGAACAAAACTATCTTGTGCACAAGCTGGAGTTCCTTGCCCTAAAATGGGCCATTGTTGACCAGTTTCATGAATACCTCTATGGGGCAAAGATATTGGTGAAGACCGACAATAACCCATTAACCTATGAACAGACTTCAGCTAAGTTGGGAGCCACTGGGCATCAGTGGCTCTCTGCTTTATCAACCTATGATTATGTTGTCGAATACAGGCCAGGACTGAACCATATTGATGCTGATACCGTGACACAAAGGCCAGTCTCCAAGAGTGATTGGGTCAGGTTGTCTGAACCTAACATCCGAGCATTGTGCCAAAAGTTTGATAGAGATGAACAGATGTCTACGGACACAGTGGACTATTTAATAGATTGCTTGGTCCCTCCTGATATCTGCACACCAGCTGCCTATTGCCATTTCTCTGCTCTAGATATTAGTGCACTACCTTAATTTGACAATGACAGCATCCAGTGGGCTCAATCCCAAGAGCCTATGATTCAGCCAGCACTTGATGCCCTGCAAGTGGGGAAAGATGTGTCCCAGTTGCGTTCCCCTGACTTGCGAACTGCCCTATTGTTTAAATGAGGCCCCAGGTTGAAGTTACACAATCAGTTGTTATATAGAGAGACATGGGATCACAGTGCTTGAGTAGACAAGCAGCAATTGGTACTGCCCATGGCCTTTAAAGATTTGGTACTGAGGTCCCTCCACAATCACATGGGGCACCTTGGTATTGACAGAACTCTCAACCTGGTACAATCTCGATTCTACTGGCCCAAGATGGGGGCCAATGTTGAGCACCATGTAAAGACCTGCAGTTGATGCCTGCAAAGGAAAGCCCTGCCTCAGAAGGCTGTCCCCCCTTGTCAGTATTACTACCATCCCCCCATGGAACTGGTCTGCATAGACTTTTTGTGTTTAGAACCTGATCAGCAGAATATTGGCAATGTGTTAGTGGTTACGGATCATTTCACACAATATGCACAAGCTTTCCAACTAAAGATCAAATGGCCTCTACCATGGCCAAGGTGCTAGTGGAAAATTTCTTTGTCCACTATGGTGCCCCCCAGTGGATCCACTCTGACCAAGGCAGAGACTTTGAAAGTCTGCTAATCAAAGAAATGCTCTCTCTGTGGGGGGCAGAAGTTAAGAACCACCCCCTATCACCCGCAGGGGGACCCTCAACCAGAATGTTTTAACTGCACCCTTCTAGACATGCTGGGCACCCTCCACCCAAAAGACAAGCGTAAGTGGAGCAAGCAGATTAGCACCTTGGTACACGCGTACAATTGCACCAAAAATGATGCTACTGGGTTCTCTCCCTCATGTTTGGGAGGGAGGCCCACCTGCCAGTGGATGTCTGTTTTGGGGTCTCTCCAGATGGGGTCTGAGCTGAAAACTACATGTAGTATGTACAGAAACTGAAAGCTCTGTTGAACCATGCATATCAACTGGTTCAGCCAATGGGCGCTAAAAGAAATCTCCCCAACAAAGAGGCACGACAAGAAAGTAAAGGCTCAAGAGCTACGGCCCGGAGACCGTGTGTTGTTACGCAATTTGGGACTAGATGGCAAGCACAAAATTGCTGATAGGTGGCACCACCTTCCTAATGTAGTAGTTAGAAAGTTGGATGATCTATGATAAGGTATGCCCAGAGAATAACTCCAAAGCTATCAAAACCATGCACCGTAACCACTTGCTGCCTATCGGCCATGTTATTATTGAAGCTGAGCCAGCAGATATTGCCTCCCCTTGGCTGGTTACTCATGCTACTGCAAGAAAGAGACAGAGTCAACCTACCCCAGTAGTTACGGCGTTAAGGTTTCCCCCACAGCAGACCCAGCATGATAGTGATGGTCAGTCCACCTCTGACGATAGTGAGTGTGACAATGCCTATTACCCCTCCTATGAATTGAGTCAGCTGTTTCAAGGTATCTCTAATTGTGGGGATGAAGCAGGGCCTTCTGGACTGCCTACACTTCAGCTTCATCCTTGGAGCCAATGCTCCCTGAAAGTGAGGTGCAAAGCATCACATCTGAGGTTGTGGACTCTCGGTGTTTTGTGGAACTGTGTGAATTGCCCAAAGAAGGGGCTGATGATCTGAGTCTCCCTGGTGACACAGCAGAACCTGAAGAACAATGTGAGAGTATTGATGGCCCCCCTTCAGTGCCGCAAAGCCTAATTGTGATAGAGCCTCCTCAAAATGAGCAACCTGGGCCTTTGTCAGAAGATAATAATGAACCAAGTGTTGTGGAAACAGAGCCTACAGAGCAAGGAGCTGATGGTGCTCCTGGTTTGGACATTCCCATCCATGCAGAGACACCCCTCACAAGTGACGAAAGCTCCAAAGTTAGTGCTGAAAGTACAGAGATTGTGGCTGCTCCTCCAAGAAAGACTGGCCAAGCTGTCATGCCAGTACTATGCTTTGGTTATGATTCCCCTGGGAGACCAGAGGATTTGCCTCTCAGTGTGGTTCACAAAGGGGTTTCTGTCTCACCAAGATCACTACCCAAATTGAGCTTGATGGCCAATTCCAGGTTACTTGTTTTTCCCTCTCACCATGGTGCACCTGCTCCATCTGCCCCCAAGTTAGCTGATAGGGAAGGGCCCCTCTCTTACATTGTTTATTGTGCAAGAAGTTATTACCTGAAGCAGTATTGTGATGTTACTAATGTGTTAATGATAGGGCTACTTGCAAGATCTCTTCGGCCTTACCACCCTCTTCGCCCACTCCGCTCCGCTGAGAAGGGATTGCTGGAGATTCCTAGGGTTCATCTTCAGTTATTTGGGGCCAGAGCATTTTCTTTTATGGCCCCAACCCTGTGGAATTCTCTACCTTGTCAGATTGGAGAGTATCTGTCCACAGAGTCATTCAAGGCATCTCTGAATAGTTATCTGTTTGAATTAACTTTTGAATACGTTTACTGCTACTTTTATTGTTTTTATGCTGTTATTTATTATGTTTAATGTTATTTTGATATGTACTTGTGCTTTGATATGTAGAAAAACCCATTATAATTTTTTTTATTTGATTTGATAGTGGAATCAGCATTACCTGTATGAAACATGCATAAGTATTGTCAATATGGATGTAGTAATGTGAAGTATATTGAAAGGTATAGTGATGTAACAAGCTAATGATATATATGTCTCATTTGTATTGCATTTTTATATTGTGATGGTATAGACTTGATGAAGAAACCAAGTTTTCTCCAGGCAGGGAAGGGTGTAACCCCCCTACAAATGAGGTTCCCGAAAAGTCTTCCTTAAACTTGCCTAAATGCTCAATGCCAGGCTGGTGTCCTGTGTTCTAGCAGTTTAAATGTATTGCCTGAGGGTGCCAGTATAGCCTCTGTGTACTGGCTCTTTAAGAGCTGCCTGGATTGCAGTTATAATTAATCTGGGAGGGGGTTGAGTGTCTCTATGCTCGAGTCCCACCCGGGCTGCTAGATAATCAATCAATCAATCAATCAATCAAAATCTTTATTTATTCAGGCGAACATCATTGAGCAAAGCTCATTTACAAGATGGACCTGAGTGGTCATACAAATGAGGATACAAGTATTATTACATAGACAAGAATAGAATAAATAGCAATACAATGGCATGAAATGATTATATACAACAATTTACATATATACAAGTAACAATAGAACCATTTAGCCTGTAGGAAAAAAAGAGGACAAAGGTTATAGCAGTCCTAAAATATAAGTTATATGGTCTAAACTAGTTTTTAAGTGAATATAATAGGTGATTCGGAAGAAAGAAATTGAGTTAATATAATGGATAGAAAAAGGGAGGTTTAGTTGGTAATTGCTCTGTTCTGCCATCGCTATTTGTGCAGAGGGAGCTCTGTAATAAGATGTGCTTATTTGTTGATTATCTATTAGTGTGATAATAATATTGCAGTTTGTTCTAACCTGTTTTCTTTGTAGCAAGTACTGTTCTGTCTTCTCCACCATCTTGGCCCTGGACTGTCAGAATGGGCCAATCAGTACATTTGGGACTCTAAAATGGAGCCTGCCTACAGGGGCTTGGTGGGACCAAAACTTGTAGGAATTGTAGTTTTGGGCTTTTGGCACCTAAAATAACCTGGAGGGGGGAGCCCTTGTTGTGACTGACAGACAGATCAGCCATCTGAACCTTTTGGATCTTGGGGAAAGTCCCACACTGCTTGCAGTTTCAGGTAGAGCTGAATTGGGAAGTGAAGAAGTAACAGCTCGAGATAGTTCGAGTAGCAATCCATAGTGGATTTGAACGGGAGAACTGTGGAAAGGCCTGAGTTTGGCCTGCAAGCCTGCCTGCTGTTTCTGAAAGGGAACTTATGCTTTTTTCAGACTGAATCCGAATTTGGAGAGCGAATTAAGCTACTGAATTGTGACCAGGCTTTAACCTGAAGAAGACCAAAGATTTGCTGAATGCGATCAGCCTGGCTGGACTTCCAGCTACTTCTGAACTCCTGGATTGTGCAGAGACTCTGTAATTGCAACTGGAAAGCCACTTGCCTGGTACAGTGGAATTTCCTTACATGTGAATGTGCTGTGTGCTTATAGTGGGTCGTGATTTGGTTCCCCACTGTGTGTGTCTGAACTGTGTTTTGCTTGCTGGAGGCTGTATCCTGCTCCACGGACTGAATCTGTATCCATTTCCGTTTGCCTGGGCCCTGCTACACTGGCCCAGCCAGAATACCTGCTATGCAGAGAAAGTCGTTGATGAGAGACTGGCCTGGGGATCAGCCCCCTGCTCAATGCCTTGAACAGGAATGATGCCTCGCTGATTCGTGTGGGCCCTGCTTCTCCTGGCACTCCAGGTCCACAGTCTGCAGTCTCGATTTTGTTCTGCCTGTGTCCAGTATTGGGTATCATGAGTAAACATCAGGGTAGCTCCCTGCAACAACAGCTAAATCTAAACGTGTTGTCATCTGATTGTCTTGCTGCCTGTTTCTTGCATGACCTGAGCCCTCTGGCTCCAGATTACAAATAGTGTGTGTTGTACATGTTGCTTTCTTCCATCACGGGGCCCCAACCAGCTGCAACATTCCTGGCTAGCTCACCATTTTCCTGCCTGGGTACCCAGAGTGTGTGACTGTGTAGGGACTCTGAACTGCATGCATAACTGTCTGGTTAATAGAGCTTTTAAGCAAATCAACCTGATTACGCCCCTCACTTGTTCAAGTCCCTGGAACAAATCAGATTTAACTTTGTTTGCATTTAACCTGAATGTGGTTCCAGTTTGTGCCAAAAGTATTGTACTGTTGCTATTTACTGTGCTTAACCTTGTTTTACAGGGGGTCCCCCAGGGTCAAACTAGAGGAACCAGCCCTGGTGGTAGGTGCAAACAGTGTGGATAATTGCCTGGTAAATAAGGGTCATTGTGAAAGTAATTATTGTATATTGTTCAGGCCACTACAAGAGAAAGAGGAGGGTTACAGTGTTCTGGAGGGCTGTGCCCAGGTTAGCTTGACCACTAACAACCCTGACCTCTGGGTGGAGGCACCCGTTTCATTACCCAGGCCCCTTAACCTGCAACTAGCCAAGCAGACAGGGGTAGTAGCCCTTGGGATAGTGCCACCTAGGGGTTACAATTATATAACTTAAAACTCAGAGTAATCTGTAATTTGACTTCTTTACAAATGTCTTATCTTGCCATGTTATGTTGGTGGCATGTTCTCTTAACTCTCATCCTGGCTACCCCCATAACCAATGTACTTGTGCACTTTTTAGATTGTCTTTGTCCTTCTCTGGGATTTGTTCATTCCTTGTACTGTGGTTTTATTGTTCATGTAAATACACCTGTTGTTGTCACTTTATTTTTGCTGTTTTAGTCCCTGCTGTATCCCTTCCCCAAGGTCACACCTGGAACAAACTCCAGTTCAGTGTGCCAATCCCAGTCTCGAAATTTCAAGTACAAGAAATACATAGACACATAAATAAACAAGCATTTGCCAATGCCGAATGTTGATTGCTTTGCTACGTTGAGGTCGCTCACGCCCCTTCTCTCGCCTGCTCGTTCTGTTTCTCCTGGTGCTGCAGGCTGCCCTTTTGTACTGGGCTCCTGCCTATGTTAGCACCGTTGTCAGACTACAAACAAATCTGCAGCTGTCCCGACAGAGCTCTGTTGATGTCGCTCACTCCCCCTCTCTCACATGCTCATTCTATTTCTCCTGGCACTGTCGGCTGCCCTTTTGTGCTGATCTGCCTCTGTTGACACCTTTTTCTACCCACAAAGAAGTCCACAGTAGTCCCAGCAGAGCTCAGTTAAGCTCACTCACTCACTCCCCCTCCCTCACCCGCTTGTTCTGTTTCTCCTGGTGCTGCAGGCTGCCCTTTTGTACTGGGCTCCTGCCTGCGTTGGCACCTTTTTCTGCCCACAAAGAAATCCGCAGCAGTCCCAACAGAGCTCAGTTGAGCTTGGTCACTCCCCCTCTCTCACTCGCTCAATCCTAATCTGCCCCAAACACTGATTTCCGAAAGCGACTGCAGTATTCTGCGCCAGAAATGCAAAAACACATTTTGGCTGGGATGTGAAAAATTACAGCTGTACTGTTCATAAGGAGGTGTGAAAAAATGCCAGTGTTGAAAATCTGGTGTGAAAATATTGCTAAGTTGCAAAGTTATAAGAGTACGTGGAAACTGCACATCGCATGCTCGTAACACAGTCATTTTATGGAGTTTCATCATAAAATTTTCAACATAGGCATTTTAGGACCTCTGCTCCTGAACAGTGTCACTGTGATTTTCATAATGCATCCCGAACACTGATTTCCCATAGCACCCGCGCTATTGTGCACCAGAAGTGCAAAACAGATTTTAGTCAGGATATTGAAAAAGCCAGCTGCACTGTTCGCAGGAGGTGTGGAAAATGGCAGTGTTGAAAATCTGGAGGGAAAATATTGCAAAGTTGCGAAGTTACAAGTGTGCATGGAACCTGTACAATGCACGCTCGTAGCACACGCATTTTATGGACTTTCATCACAAAATTTTCAACATAGGCATTTTAGGACCTCTGCTCATGAACAGTGTCACTGTGATTTTCTTACTGTGTTCTGAACACTGATTTCCCACAGCGACCGCGCTATTCTGCACTGGAACTGCGAAAACACATTTTGGCCAGGATGAGAAAAATGACAGATGTACTGTTCATAAGGAGGGCCAGAAAGATGGCAAAGTTGAAAATCTGAAGTGAAAATATTGCAACTTGGCAAAGTTACGAGCGTGCATGGAAACTGCGCAACGCACACTCGTAACACAGTCCTTTTATGGACTTTCATCACCAAATTTCAACAGAGGCATTTTAGGACCTCTACTAATGAACAGTGTCATTGTGATTTTTGGAATGTGTCCCAAACACTGATTTCCCATAGCGATTGCACTATTCTGAAGCCGTAAGTGCGAAAACACATTTTGGTCCGGATATGGAAAATGACAACTGTAGTGTTCATAAGGAGGTGCAGGAAAATGGCAATGTTGAAAATCTGGAGTGAAAATATTGCAAATTTGTGAAGTTCCGAGCGTGGGTAGCAACTGTGCAATGCATGCTCGTAAAACAGTCATTTCTTGGATTTGTTCCACCAAATGTGCAAAATAGACTTTTGAGAGCCCACCTCATGAACACTGGTACTGTTGTTTTGTTAATTAGTCCTGAAAGGTGATTCAGCACAGTGACTGTGAAATCACCTTTCAGAGTTGAATAATGCCACGACAGTGGCTGAGTTCATGAGGAGGGGTCCCAAAAACCCCATGTTGAAAATTTGGAGCCATAATTCCAGAAAATACCTAAGATATGCATTAAAGTTGAAAAAAACCCTATTTATGCCATTATACAGCTTAGCACCATTTCCTCAGTTCAAGGTCGGCTTTGAAGAGTGCAGATGTGTTCCTGGTCCAACGAAGATCACTGCGTTGGGCTCCAGAGGTAAGTATGGGATGAGGGGGGTGTGGGAAAGCGGGGTGCGCAGAGAGTGGGCGCAGGTTGGGGAAGGGCTGCCGGACTCAACGAGGGACCTTTTTTTGCTTTACAGGTAAAAAAAAAAAAATTGCAGGACATTTTTTTTGAACAGGGACATTTATGGACATTTGGCATGCTGGGGTGGGCTCCCAGCGTGCCAACCTACTGTTGTGTGGGGGGGGCAACTGTAGCTGATGGGGTATTGGGCACCCCCCTCAGCATACACCTATGTTTCGTCACAAGGGGGACATGATGTCAATGGGGAGTGGGCTCCCCCATCAGCAAATCAAACTGAAAAGAGGGAGTTTATGCCAACGGGGAGTGGGCTCCTCCATTGGCAACCTGAACGTGCACAGGGGACTGAAGCTGACAGGGATTGGGGCCCCATCGGCAAACAACTACTACTGGGAGGGACACATGCTGCTGAGGGGGATTGGACACCCTCTTGGTACTGGGGGCTCACTACTCTTGTTTGAGAACACAGTGGCAAGCCACCACCATGTTCACAAACAATATCACAGTAGCAAGGTTCCACCCAGCAATGATGGATCTCTTCCTCATTGCAGCAAATGGCTTATGCTGCAATGATGAGGCAGCCCCTGATTGCAGTGGCTGAAATCTTACATGGTTGGGGCATGCAGGCTAAACTAGTGTCAGCAGCAGCGTGCCACCCCATTGGGAAAGGCAGACCAAGCCTCCAAAGGCTGTGGGAGCATTGGCCACAACAGTGCCGTGCCTCCACTACCTGCTTCTGCAGCAAGCTGCTGCAATATGTTTCTTGCACATGCGTGCACTCAATGTAAAAATTAATAAATACATACATAAATAAAGGTTGAGGGCATGTTGGCAGGAAGCATGATATAAGGGGTGCATTCTTGCCGGCAGGGTCTTGCAGGCCACATCATAGGCAATATCATCATGGTCAAAGATAGGGAGGATCATTTTTTGAACAACTGCCCATCTTGCTGCATTAGGAAGGTAGGCGTTGTTCCTGTAAAGGGCGCCAAGCTTAGGGAGAACCTTAGAGGAGATGCCACGATGTCACTGTAGGCCGAGATGTCCAATGACAGGTCTAACCACATCCCTAGGTATTTAAAAGAAGTAGCATGGTTCAGGAGGGCCAACACAGGTCTTACATAGAGGGCAAAAGGACAGCTATACCAGCTGAGGGTTGCTACCGAAGGTCATGGCCATGCTGTTTGACTGGCATTCAGGGTCAGCTGGCTTGACTGAAACCAGGACCAAATGGCCTTCAAGTCAGACTGTAAACTGGCTTCCAATGAGAAACTTCTGTATACAGTATAACACCTTGGAGTGGCTTATGCAATGGCTTCCCATTCAGTTGAGTATAAACAGCAATAGCTGTGAACATAAACACATTAAGGGGCTGACAGCTGCTTACAAATGCACCAGAACATGCCCTCAAAGGAATTAGTGCCTTGGAGCAGTGGTAGAGCCATTAATGGCTGGCCTTGATAAGGTCCCATGACTGCCAAGAAGAAAGACAGAGAGAGAGAGAGACAGATACAGATGAGATCAGCAGACTGATAGCTCATAGCCCCCACCTCGAATACATGCAGAGCAGGAAGCATACAACCAGCTAGAATACAACCATGTCAGAGCTGGGATCCAAGCTCATAAAATGGTTGCCTAGCCAGAATCTAGAATTCAACCCACTTCTACAATCAAAACTATCAGGTCTGTCACAGTTTTAAATAAAAATGAGCCTGGTGATGTAAAATGTCCACAGTATTTTTGTTTCTAAATCTAGAAACAACAACAAACAAAGTCTTGGTTACAGCTCTCAGAGCTAGAGCAGGATTAAGGTCTACTGGCTAGAACACAAGCTTGGGAACCCGCCAGCATCTCTTATTCACTGCGCCCAGAGCAAAGCACTTATCCTCTAAGTGCTTCTCCTAACTGTGAGTAATAGTAGCAAGTAAGTACCTAACTGTAAGTAGTAGTAGTAGTAGTAGGTACCTAACTGTAAGTAGTAGTAGTATGTAAGTACCTAGCTGTAAGTAGTAGTAGGTACCTAATCAGTAGGTACTCTAAGTGTAAGTAGTAGTAGGTAAGTAAGTATCTAATTGTAAGTAGTAGGTAGGACTCAACTATAAGTAGTAGTAGTAAGCTAGTAACTAACTGTAAGAAATAGTGATAAGTACCTAACTGTAAGTAGTAGTAGTGCAATTAACTGTGGGTACAGTAGTGGGTCACCTAACTGTAAGTGTAAGTACCTAATGTAAGGCACAGTGGTGGGCACCTAACTGTAAGCAATAGTAGTGAGCACCTAACTGTAAGTAGTAGTAGAAGTAAGTACCCAACTGTAAGTAATAGTAGTGTACCCAAGTGTAAGTAGTAGTAATGGCAAGCAAGTATCTAACTGTAAGTAGTAGTAGTAAGTACCTAACTGTAAGTAGTAGTAAGTACTAAGTAACAGTAGTGAATCAGTGAACTGCAAGTAGTAAGTACCCAACTGTAAGCACAGTGGTAAGTACCTAACTGTAAGTAGTAGTAGTAGTAGTAAGTACTTAACTGTAAGTAACAGTAGTAGGTACTTAACTGTAAGTAGTAGGAGTAAGTAAGTACCTAACTGTAAGTAATAGTGGTAAGTCCCTAACTACAAGTAGTGATAGTAAGTAAGTAAGTTTTATTTTAGCACCCAATCCCAGAGACCCTGAAAGCTTTACATTGAGGTGTGAAAATTCTACAAAAACAACACAATCATTAATAATTAAGTCAGAGTCAGTTTACAACACATCCGCTAGAAATTAAACTCTAAAACCCCAGTTTAAAATAATAATTTATAAGTTAAAAGCTTGTTGAAACAGATGTTCTTTTAAACCTTTTTTAAAACTCTCTACTGAGGGGGCTTCACCTGAAGATCTTAGAAATGAATTCCATAGGGCGGGCCCAACGACCTCAAAAGCACGGTCGCCGGAGGTCTTAAGCCGCACCCTAGGGACCATGAGGAAGCTCTCCATGGAAGAATGCAATGAGTGCACTGGGCAGGGTAGGTGTCAGGAGGTCTGACAGGTAGTCAGGACCCAGCTCATATAGGGCCTTGTAGGTGAGCAAGCCCACCTTGAAGGCAATCCTCCACCTGACTGGCAGCCAGTGCAGTTCGCGCAGCACAGAGGTTATATGACTGGACCTAGGAAGCCCGTTAACAGCCTGGCTGCAGTGTTCTACACTAGCTGCAGTCAGTGAAGGTTACCCTCACTGACCCTCAAGCAAAGAGTATTACAGTAGTCAAACCTGGATGTTACAAAGGCGTGCACTAGTGAGAGCAGGTCATCAGGCGGGATTAAGGGTTTAATCCGGGTGACATTCCTCACATGGTAGAAACCATTTCGGATGATAGAAGACACCTGAGCCTCAAGTGTCAATCCATCATTGAGGATAGCGCTCAGATTTCGCACCTTATTGACTGCCACCAATAAGGTGGTACCCAGGAACAGCCCTGTTCCTGCTCCAGTGGTGGCCATGTCCTGCCGACGACCCGGCTCAATCACCAGCACCTCCTTTTTGTCCAGGTTGAGCCACAGCCAGTTAGAGGACATCCAATCCTGGATCTCAGATAAACATTTATTTAGCACATTCAGAGCATCCAATGTTCCAGGGGCAAAGGGCATATACTTCTGAGTAGCAGTGAAAACCTAGACCGTAATGCCTAATGATATCACCCAGGGACAGCATATACACTGCTAATAACACAGATGAAAATGAGATATTTCATCTTGGTTAGGCTATCCTGGGTAAATACATTGTGAAAAACACATTTGTTTAGTTTTTGTTGAGCAGGAGAGAAGGGCTAGACAATACTGCCTATTTTAAGCCTTGTCCCGGGGATTTCAGATGCAAACCAACTGAAATAGAACCAGATTAACTTGTTGGTGATTATGTTAAAATTAAGACCGCACTAAAAATTAGATGTTTTATCTCGTCTTGGCTATTTTACTGAAGAAACATTAACAATGGGTAAAAGCAGGACCCCACTGAAAATGAGATCTTGCATCTTAGCTGACCTATCCTAGGTAAATACAGTTCATAAATGGGTCAAAGTAGGACTCCACTGAAAAACTGATATTACTTCTCAGCTGGGCTATCCTAGGTAAATGCATTCTTAACATGGGTAAAAGCAGGACCTGAATGAAAATAAGATATTACATTTCAGCTGAACAGTCCTGGGTAATTACATTGTAAAAATGGGTAAACGGAGGACCCCACTGAAAACAAGATATTACATCTTGGTTGTGCTATCCTGGGTACATACATTGTATTAAATATGTAACAGTAGGCTCTGTTCTCAACCAGTGTGCTCAACCATACTTCAGATTGGATATGATGGTCCTAGTGGCCATTTCTTCCTTCATTTGTTTATTTATTTTACAATGTTTGGCCAGTACAGAATCCCTAAGCCATGGCTTGTTTCCAGGTGCATCCTGGGAGCACAGGGAAGTGAAGTGACTTGCTCAGGGTCACATGGTATGCAAGTGGTGGCTATGGTATTCAAACCCAGTTCTCCAGATTTGCAGCTCAGCGCTCTTAACCACTACACCATACTGCCTCGCATTCCCCTCCAATCATTCTACAGCCTTTACCAGTCCCATGCCTGCCCAACTGTGTTTGAATTCCTTCACTGATTCAGCAGAGACAACTTCCCGTGGCATATGCCACCTATCTGCTACCCATTCTGTGAAAAAATCTTTTCTGGCAACCTTCACATGACCCCCCAACCCCAGCTAGATTCATGAAGTTCCCACTGGTGCCTGTGTTTCCAAACAGTGTGAACAGTACATGTATGTCTCTGACATCCCCCCTTCTTGCCTCCAGGGAGTACAGGTTGAGGTCTACCAAATAAATCTCTGGGTAGAACTTTCCATTTCACTCCTGGATCATTTGCATATCTTCATCTGCACTGCCTCTACCCTGTCCCTATCTTATCTCATGTTTGGGCTCCAGGACTGCGTCCAGTACTCTGAAGTGCAGTCAAACACAGGGGAGGAGCCCGCCCTCCTCCTACTGCTAGTCCCACTTCCTACGCATCCCAGCACTCTATTTACCATCCCCACTGCCCTGTTGCACTGGGACGATGTTTTAAAGTTGTCCCTAATTATCACTCCCTGGTTCCAACAAAGGGGTTTCAACAAAGTGAACTCTCAGAATCTCTTTAGCTTTTGTGCCAACAGGACCACTACGGTCTCTGCCTCAAACAGGTGGGGGTGGGGATGCTTCAAGGGGGAAATGAGGAGACAGTTTATCTCTGAGAGGGTGGTGGCAAAGTGGAACAAGTTTCCAGAGGGAGCTGTCTCCCTAAGGACTGCTGACAATTTCAGGAGAGGCTGGAATGGGGTACAAGGAAAAATTGCAGGAAACAGGGGGAAATGAGGGGAGGGGCATCGATGGGGAGGGAGAAGTGGATAGTGGGGAGGAGAATGGATCCCTCAGTAGGTGCTGGGGGGTCTACAGACTCAATCAGACTAGACAGACCGTAAGGCATTCTTCTGCTGGCTGTACACATATGTTCATATGTTCCTTTCCTCTGTTCACGCAACCTTTACTCCTCTCATTCTGTATTCTGTTCTTAGTGCCAACATGCATTGCCTTACACCTCCTCACATTACATTTTAAATGCCATACACTAGCCCATTCCCATAGTCTCTAGAGAAATTCCACTGCCTCACATTTATTTATTTGTTAGTCTGAAACTTCCATCAAACTGATTTGCTGGATGTACAATATCCAATTTTCTTACAGGTCCCTTGATACTTTGCAGGGCACAGAAAGTAAGGTAAGCAATAACACATGCCAAGGTGTGTGATAATGCTAAATTACTGCATGGCCTAGGTGGGCATCAACCAGAAGCAGAGGTGGGGTGGGGACAGGGGGAGCATTCCTTCCCTCTAGTGCCCCTGGCTGTGTAGTGGCACCCCACAGCCCCCCCCCCACCAAGGCTGGGGTTAATGGCTTTTTGAATACATGGAGGGAAGAGAGTGTTGCTGCTAGTGGGCTAGTTGTCACTGGTGAGGGGGGGCGGCTGGAGAGTGGTTTTATATGGTGCTCCCCATAGTGCCTTGTAATCCAGGACATAAAGGGGAGTGACTTGTCTGGCCAGCATTTTCCCAGTCAATAAAACAGGCATATATATAAAAAAAAAACTCCCCTTTCAGAACAAACCTGGACACAAGATGTCACAGCTTACTGTGCCTGCCCTAGTCAAAAAGTGGCCTGATCAACTGGACAGCTGAATCTCCGATTTGCGCCACAACCATCCCTGATGAGAAGTGAGAGAATGAGAGGGGAGACTTAAGAAACTGAATGATGCTGCCAAATCAGTTCCTGGCACAGTGAGTGAGATCCCCTTGTCCAGGAACCATGAGTAAATTCAAAGCTTTCCCCTGCATTTAGCAACCTATAAATAGTTGGAAAAGCACTTACTGGATTTGGCTCGCCATCCAGGAGTTTACAAACACCTTGGGGGGGGGAGTGTCCTTTTTTTGCAGTTGCATGGCCTTTGGGTTTCTGGTTTTCTTTTTGCAGGTACTGATGTTTATGCCCCCTCATCTCTGGTTGGCCTCCATCTGCTCGGCCACCCAGTCTCATAATCTTGGCATCTCCTAGGACTTATCTTCACCTCCATAGTTCCCCCAGAACTTGATCCCTCTCTGGTGAGGGTGACAGATGCTCTCCCAATCTCTGCTGAAAAATGGATCTGGTGTGTGGAGATGGTGCCTGAGTAGCCATGTGTGGGGCCTGTGAGCTGCCAGTGTCATCTTGCCAGTCAGGGTATTTCCTCTTTCCTTCCTTCCCCTAGGATGTTGGCAGTGAGGGTGTACAAGAGTGCACACACATAAGCATGCGCGGTGCAGCACCAGCCGACATCCTCACTGCCTTACGAGTCACTCCCAACTGCACTGCCACCTGTGGTCATCTAGGTGTCCGTATAGCAGTAGAGCAGGCTGCCCTCGCTCCCTCCTGGGAGGAGGAGAGCGCCCCTGGGACGCGTCATCCTCCTCCCTCCAACTGGCCCCCAATGACCAGACCTTGTTCTTGAGCTCTGGTCACTGGCATCACAAGCAGTAGCGCTACCGGTATGCTGACAGATGGTGGGTTTGTGGTTTTTCTGATTGCAACCCAGCTGCTAAACTTTTATTTTAAGTGCACCACCTACAGTCAACCACGTGTAACACCAAGGGATCTACAATATTACCACGGCTGGTGTGTACCCAGTAATGCAACTGAGAGCTCCCTGCAGTTAAGGCCCTTGTTAGGACTCACCCCTAGAGCTACCTCCAGCCTATTCATAACTGCACAACCTACCATTAGGACATGAAATGTGGACAAGGGTGGGATAGTAGTACCATTTAAGAGGACAACTGAAGCACAGAGATCCCTCTCCTTCCGTGGTCCAAGGTGGGGCAATGAAGTCCCAAAGGATCTGCTCAAAAGTAGTAAGATTAGCCAATTCAAACAAGGCCTATGTGCACACCTGGTCCTTGAGAATGTTTGTAAATGTCTTCTCAAACCATAACCTCTCTCCTGCACTAGCCATGAAGTGTTCCCTGGCCCATGTCCTACCTACCCTTTTGACCACCAGTATTACAACCCTCCTCACTCCCCTTCCCACCCCTGGATTTCCTCCCTGCCTCCACCTATTCCCCTTCTCCTCCTCCTCACCCCCAGTATTGCACATGCTTCTCTCCCCATCTCACCCTGTACTCCTATGCCATGAGATGACAAAGCCTTCTCTGGCAGCTGCACTCTACCATGAGCCGACAAAGCCTTCTCTAGCAGCTCCACTCTACCAAACAAGTCTTCTCCATGTTTATCTTGCTGCACTATGCACTTACCTTGGCAAAGGCTATACCCTTCATTCTACTCCTGTATTATATACAGCACTCTCCTTTTGTACAGATTACTGATCCAGTAATGTGGTGTCCTGGGAGCACAGGACTAAAGACTGACCGTTGCAACCAATGTATTACTTTGGACTAATTGTAATTTGCAATGTATATTAGCATGTAATCTGTGCAACCCTATGTAACCAATGTGTTGTCTGTTTTGTCTTATGTATCTGTATGACTTGGTACCTTTGTAAATGAGTCTCAAACTCAAAGGTATTAATCCCAATCTGAAACAAATAAATAAATAAAGACAAAAGCTGGTACCAGTGGGACCATGGGCACTGCCCTCAGCATGGGTGGGCAGAGGTTGCACACTGTGGTGTGGGGGTGGGCTGTATTTCAAGCGCTGAGCCAGAGAAGGCACTTAACTACAGCCCAGGGAAAAAAATTAATTTGGCTCTGGCTAGGAGAGCACTAAAGAGTGGCCACGTGTGGTTCCAACTGGGTCTATGAGGGCACTAGAAAGGGACAGGCAGATGAAGGGACTGTTTCCAGTCAGCCCCACCTGTGGTCATACAGCAGGGCTGAGGCAGACAGTGTGTGGTCACCCATGCAGCAACAGGACTGTTCCCACCAGTACGATATAGCACCAATGCGATGCTGCAACTGTATATGGGTCATCCATCAGCATATTAGCAAATGCATACATCTGGCCCTTGTATTTGCGTTGTAACATTGTCATTAAAGAGCTAGTGTACTGCCTAAAACTAACAGGCATTTTTAAAGACTGTCAGCTAAATTACCCGTTATATGAGGCACTTGTTCATCTCCCTTTGATTAAAGGGACATTGTCATCTTTTTTAAAAACTCACTAATGTGTTTTAGTTAGCTTTTTTACATTATAATGTGTCAGTGCTAATCCTCATGTTCAGATTCAGGGCTTCAATTTTCAAACCATGAATAAACGTGGTTTGAGAGCTCATTTTCCAAAAAGAGATGCATTGCCATCATATGCAAGGTAAATTCTATCATTGGGTATATTTTGTTCAGGTACTCCAAAATATGCAAAGCTCACACATGACTGAGATTTCCCATGGCTCAGCACCATGGATGCATGGGATCATTGGCTGGCAGCCTTTCAAGGCAGATTGCTTGAGTTACAGAATCACAGAAATTTGATGGCAGAAGAGGACCCTTTTGGCTCATCTAGTCTGACCAATCCCCCCCTTCACAGACCCTCCCCACCTGCCCCCACCTCCCCCACAGATATGAGATATATTCTCCAAAAATAAAATGGCTACTATGGAGTTTTAATGAATGTCCTTTTGCATTTCAGTATTGGATGCATGTTTGAGGGCATTATAATGAAATACACTAAAACAAGTAATGCATACTTTTTAAAAATGAACAGAGTTCCTTTAATTAGAAGACTTTTATCTGCCGTATGTCGATGTGATGTCGGAATAATCCTCCTGTCAGCTGACATATTCATTTCGTTTCTCATTACATCATCAGCATCGTGACCTCACTGACTGTGACATCACAGCTGCTCAGGAAGAGCCACTCGGTAGCTGCCAAGTCAGTCACCTGTGATGTTACAGTCAGTAAGGTCACAGTGCTGATGATGTAGTGGGATGAATAGAATTAGATATGCCAGCTGCCAGGCAGAGTGCTATTGCACATGTCCAGCACAGTACTATGATATAGAAAACATTCTAATGAGTAAAAGGAAAAAGAAAAATACTTTTGAAATTAAAAGCTATTAGATTACTTCTTAAAATGTATAACATTTTCCTGTCTGCTATTTTTGATCCCACTAGCTCTTTAAGGGGAGGGGTTCTTCTCACCCTTGACTAGGCTCAGTTTCTGTGGATGTCTCCAAAGGCTAGTGACACTGGGGGTGACTGTTTTCTTTCCATTTTGTTCAAGTTTCAAGTTCAAGTTTCAAGTTTATTGTCAAGGAATGAAATCCATTGAGCAAGCTTATTTGCAAGGAGGTCCCTTGCACAAGAAATTACATCAAGACAATACATAGAACAAAATACAATAGTAGATATAACAAGGCTGCATAGTTCAATATGATAATAGCAGTTTCTAAATGTATGGTATTTACGATATATACAATGAATGACATCAGTGTCCATGCGTTCAAAAGAGAATACAGGGTAATAGAGGTATACACACATAAAGGTCACAGTGCTGCCACCCTTTACAGCCATGTATTGGGTATTTTAGTGAAAACAGAAAATTTTGGATTGCATTTCTATCCCTGCTGAATAATATTCAAGTGTAAAGTGCCCAATCTGGTAGTAAAGATGATTTGTGTAAAACTTAAATCTTTTTACAAACTCTTTCAAAATAGAAGCCAAACTAAGGAGAGGTTGAAAGCGAGACACACGAAGGAGACATTAGCAATGTCAGGTAGATGAAGGAGGAGACAAGGACTGGGAGAAAGGAGGGGGCAGTGCAAGGACTGGGAGGGGAGAGTCAGTGGGGGTTAGCAGCTTTGATCTACTAGAGTCTAATTCCTCTTATCTCTCAATCGTGGTGTCTCGCAGACATTCAGAACCTCTGCAGCGATTACAAAGCTTTAATCACCTCAATCAGCAGTGATTAGCCTTGTAATAGGATTAGGAACCAAGCAGGATCTTCCTGGTGAGGAGCAGTTTACTATTGACTTTTGGCAGCAGGCACCACTGTAATTCTGCAGCGTAGGGTAGCTAATAAGATTCTTTTGGGGAGTTGGACAGTGTGAAGCCTTGATGTTCCTAATACTTGTCACCTGACTGCAGTTTCAGTGCCACACTTCTTTAGGTTCACTTTCCTGCAAGGGTGTGGTAGTAGGCAGTGTGGCACCACGATTAGAGCAATGAACTAAGTCTATGGTTCGAATCCCATCACTGACACTGGCTAACTATATGTGTGTTTTCATTTGTTAATAGTTTTAGTTATAGTAACATAGTAATTTAAGGTCATAAAGAGCTGTAGGCTCATCACATCTGCCCCCACTTCATAAGCAGAGATGATTACGTGTTATGTGTAAACATGTTCTAATTTAAATGTGTTCCCAACCCATTTCACCACCCAGGATACCCGGAGATTCCCTTGGTAAGCAGAACTTCATTTAGATTTAATGTGGTAGCCTTTACTGACTTCATGTCCACTATCTCAACTGGTATTCTGTTCCATAGGAGAGCCTCCTCCCTACATTACCCCAGCAGCATCTTCTTGACTATCTCAGTAGCTGTTTTGTACTGAGAAGGTGCCCAGAACTGCAGCCAGTACTCCAGGCGGGCCTGACCAGGGCCTTGTAAAGTGGGAGGACTGCTTCCCCTGCCATGCTGATCACCCTCCATATGATGCGCCCTGGCATTCTGACAGCCTTGCTGACAGTGGCTGCACGCTGCTTGTCACGTTTCTGTTCAGACACTCAGGTCTCTTCTCTCTTCCACTGCACCAAGAGGAGCCCCACATACTGAGTAAGCAGTAGAGTGCAGGGCAGCTATAATGGTTCAGGCCTTGGGAGGATAAGACATACGAGAAGAGGCTGCAGGACTGCAACAGGTACTCCCTTGACAAAAGGAGAGAAAGGGGTGACATAATTGCGACATACAAATACCTTCATGGGATAAATAGAATAGACACCAAAGAACTATTCCCCTTAAATTCAAACACAGGACCAAGGGCGTAGCTACTGATACTCCAAGTAAGCCATGGCATACCAAGTTTAGTAGCAGGGGGTAGCAAACAAGCTGGCCAGCATTGCTCTGTCCTCTCTAGTCCATCACATTTAAATTCCTTTGTTTGACTTCGCAGGCTTTTTCTTCTCTCTTTCAGCTTTGTTTTGGGGGGGGGGGTGGCAGGGTGGTCCGCGGACACTGCAGCTGAAGGTCTCAATTAGGTCCGCATGGTCCTCCTGCATAGTAATTGGCTGTGGCATCTGGTAGGGGCGAGGCAAGTCTTGGGTGGTGAGTTTAAATGACCCAGAAAAGTTAGACGCTATACTATTAGTTCAATTGTACTGGGAGTGAGAGAAGCAGTAAAAGAACTGAGGAGCAGCAGACTCAGAGCCAGATAAAAGAATGAAGACTTTATGTGGAGTGGCAAGTGAATCAAATCTGCCTACCTGTAGGGGAGAGAGAAGAAATTTCTGCCGTGGTCTTGAACTTCTGGTGCAGTCAGTGGCACTTACCAGCAGGCAGCAAGCACCACACTAGTAGCACAGACAGACAGCAGGTCTAGTGTGGAATCATCTGATTGGAACCAGAAACCTTGGACTCAAGTAATTGGGGGCAGGCATGAACAACAGTGGGGAGGGGCAGCAGGTGGCAGGTTGGTGTGCAAATCTGAAATGCCTAGCTACACCTCTGCACAGGACTAGAGGGAATTCACTGCTGTTGACGGGGGTTGGGGTGTTTAGAAAGGACTTCCGTATGCACTTCTCTACAGAAAGGGTGATGTGTAAGTGAAATAAGCTACTTGAAGAACAGGTACAGGCCAAATGAATCAACAGCTTCATGCAGGGATGGGACAGGATGATGGGTTTAGTTAGAAAAAGGGGAAACAGTAGGAAGGGGAGAATTGCCACTAAGGCAAGGTAAAACAGGCAGGTGGGGGTGGCACACTGGATGGGCCAAGAACCTTTTTCCTGCCGTCACTGTCTACATATCTATGTAGGTCCTACCCCCAAGGGCTGAGGCAAACAGTGTATGTTACCCATGCCACAATGTCCACTGCTAACTACTGCAGTAAGTAATTATGCAGCAGAATGACTGCCCTGGCCCAGAGCATGTGAGCGCTGACTCCACATTGCCCCCTTTGGCACAATAAGCCAAGACTGCAACGTGAACAGAGGTCTCCCACATGGTACCACAACAAGCATCTACCAACACCATGGAGGTAGGCAAGCTGCCTTTTGCCCTTTTCACACCCATCCCCCCCACCATGCTGAAAATATCTGGCTGGTGCAGCAGCAAGGCGTCTGCTTGCAACGTCGAATTCCTGGGTTCGGGAACAGACCTGGGAGCTGGAGGGCCAGCTGGGCAGAGAGGGATAGAGTGCCGGAGGGGCAGCTCTCCTTTTCTGGGGGGAGTGTCCGGCCTGTTGGGTAACTTTTGATGGAGTCTGGGGAAATCACTCTGAAGACTGGCGCCTGCTTGCGTGAGAGGGGGGAGCAGATACTGGCATCACTGCACACCCTACCTCCCAGGGGATCACAGTCACAGAAAAACTCCAGTCCCCCGGCCATGACGCCCCGCCACCGCTCCTGCTGCCACCAGCGTCCACAAGGTGGGTCCTGCACCCATGGCCCTGCCCTGGGGGATAAGCCAGGGCTCGCTTTCATTAACCATTGGGGGCGCCCACCAGGTGGTCCCACCCAGGGGGGTAAGCCTGGGCATGGTGGGTCGGCACATGGAGCAGGGGCTGAACTCCACTAGGAGCAGGGGGTGCGACCTGACCCAAAAAAGCATAAAAAAAAACAAAAAAAGAAAATATCTGTATTCTCTCAGAGGAGAAACAGCACACTGACCAGCTGAGACTGGTATAGCTTCCAGCCTTGGTGATGCAATAGTTTGTTTCCCAGCACTGTTCTGACTGACCCAAGGATGACCTTGCAAGGTAAGAGCCACACCAAATAATCTGTCTACAGCACATGATAGACAAGGCATGAACCAGAAGCTTTGCTCACACTGCTAGTATCATTGTCTGTTAAAAAGCTTTCCCTGAAAGCACTGTCAAATCGCTCATGGACAAGTAAAATTATTTTCGTAGTATGTCATACAGTTCTTGCAGCAGCAGTCACAGAATGAGCTATGGAATCTAAGCAGTGTTTATTAATTAAATAAATGTATATTTACCCATTTTTATAGTGTATTTACCCAGGCTAGACCAGCTGAGATTCAATATCTCATTTTCCGTGTGGAAATGTTTAACAATGTATTTACTGAGGATAACCCAGCTGAAATGCAATATCTAGTTTTCAGATGGGTCCTGCTTTAACCCATTTTTACAGTGTATTTGCCTAGGATAGCTTAGCTGAGATTGACATAGAAACACAGAAACATAGAAACTGATGGCAGATAAGGACCACTAAGCCCATCCAGTCTGCTCATTTTCTCTACCTCCTGCAAAAGCCGCATACCCTACTTCATCTCCAGCTTTACCGTTTTGTTCTTATCACTAGGGTTCCCCTATGCCTGTTCCATGCATTTTTTAATTCCCCCACTGTGTTTGCCCCAACCACCTCTGCTAGGAGTCTATTCCGTGTGTAGCCCCCCCCACACAATTTGGGGCTTACCTTAAGTGTCTCCCAGGGCTCCAGCAATGCTTGCTGCCAGGCAGGCAGACATCCATTGGAAACAATAAATCCATGGTTATCTGGAGACCGTATTGATCTGCATGAGAGTGCCATGATGTGCCTCTGTGCTGGTCCCTTTAAGTGACACTGCCAGTGTGTTGTGAATGGCCTGGGCTAGGGGTCCGAGTGCTTCAGAGCTTGTGACTGGCCGGGCATCACCCCAATTTGCTCCACTCTGCTGTCACTGTTAGAGCAGAGGGAGCCCTAACTGGTACTGTAAATATTTACTTCTGATTTGTTGTTGTATTTGAATTAGAGTGCTTGTTTTAACCTGTCTTCTTGTAGCTTATGCATCCAAATGGGAGCCACCATGTTTGGTCCGGGACTTCCAGGAATTGGACTAATTGGGACACAGGGGACATCGAGGGGTCCTTAGTTCAGATGTCTTGTGGGAGAAACTGTGAACTCTAAGGTTTGGCACCTAATGGAATCAATGGGAGCACAAGATTGTGATTGACAGCTCCCCCTAACCAACTGGCCAACTGGAATGCAAGAAAAATGGACTAATCTGAAAACTGATTTCAAACTGTGAGCAGTTTGTCCCGAGACTCCGTGAAGCAAGAAGCCCTGTTCAAGCCTGCGGGGTTTTGGCCTAGGAAAGCCCTAGTTTCCTCCAGCATGTATCTGTGGTCCAAAGTTCTGGAATCAGTAGCCAGAGACTGCCTTCTGCAGGTTGAAAGATTTGCTCAGCAGAGTGGCTGTAATTGCGAACCAGCCTGAAGCCAAACCAAGAAGTGGATGAGTGGATGCTGTTTCCCTTTAATGTCCTGAATGTTCGAGGTGGGCCAAGGCCTACTAACCAGGGATGCCTGTTTGCCACTGGGAACCAGTTGCCTTGTTTGGCCAAGCTGTCAGCCAGCTGGAGGCTTTCACTAGCCATAAGAACTGAACTTTGCCAGAAGTGTTTTATCCGATCTTGGGCTCATGCCCAACCCGGCCCAAGCTGTCTGTTCCTGCACCAGTTATAGTTTTCTCAGGGAGAGAGATCAGCTTTGGGATCCAGCCCCTGTGCAGCAAGGTATCATAGGCTGCGGCCACATGGAGGGAAAGGCTGTGAAGTGGAGGTAAGTCGTGTCAGCCTAGCTTCCCCATGCTCTTCAGTGCTCTGCAATAGGCCATCTTCTACCTACTGGTGCTGTGAGTAAACCCAGGGTAGCTCCCTACAGGCTCTTGAATTATTCTGTGGTGCCATCTAATTTCACTCAGTATGTTTTACAGGGTTTCAGTGGCCTAGGTCAACCGTCCGAGGATACAATTAGCCAAGGTCTTTGTGCATGTTTAATCATCTTTTTTTCCCCATCAAGGGCCCCAACAACAGCTGCAACCCCGGGCACCATTCTGGCTAGCCAGCATCACACTCTGGGTGCCCAGCAGCTGCAAGACTGTATTTAAAGAGCAGCTGACACCTTCAGGAGAACTTTAACAAAATATAATATGTAGACAAAGTCTGGCATGTATTTCATATTAGTTCAGTATTTCTCCTCTCTATTATTTATTGCTAAGGTCATTTGTATGAAAACAGGATCTTTGCTCTTGAAGATTTCATCTGTTCTTGTTGCTTTCTCCCTACCTGAGGAAACAATGCACTTCTTGTGACATCATAGTTACTCCCATGGCAATAGATTGTGATGTCACAACAGAGGATTAGGACAAAGTAGGGAGTAAATTGTAGAGGCAGATGAACTCCAAGGGATGAAGATCACGTATTCTTGCAAATTTCCTCAGTAATAAACAATGGGGGTGAGAAATCTATAGAATATATATGGAATGCAAGCTGAATTGTACCTAAATGTTATGTTTTTCAAAGATTTATTTGAGGTGTCAGCAGCTCTTTAAGGGACTAATGAAATTGCATGCAAAATATCCTGGCTAATACCAGCTTAGCAATCATTTATCCAGATTTGCACCCTTTCCTTGTTCACATCCCCTCAATAAATCAAATTTGTTGTTTCACTGTTAAGAAGGCTCAGGAACAAATTATTGTCTGGTTAAACTGCACTGTGACTTGAGTAAAAGCATTTGAAAGTGTATGCTTGTATGTGATATTGCTTTACAGGGGGCACCAGGGTGTTTGTCAGAAGACCAGACCCTGGTGGTAAGTGCAAGGGGCGTGAACATATTATTAATGTTCATTGCTAATTGTGTGTTCCGTGTTGAAAAGGGTTGTAACCATTGCGAAGGTACTTGGTCACTAGGTGGGCTGGTGGGTGGTTATAGCTTCCCAGAGGGATATATCAGGTTGGATAGACACCCCCACATACTTTACGCTGGGTGGAAGCACAAAATCATTGTGTTTACTGAGGGTAGGGGAACCCTGGTAATTGTTAATTTGGAACCTAGGCCCCTCAACCTTGTTTTAGAGGCAGAAGTAGTAGCCTTTAGAATAGCACCACCTAGGGGTTACACATGCATCCACCCTTTCCATGAAGAAATACTTCCTCACGTTACCCCTTAGTCTACCCCTTCCAACCTCATGTCATGCCCCCTTGTTCCTGAACATCTCCTTTTCTAAAAGATGTTACCCTCAGGTACCCTTTTTATGCCCTTTAGATATTTGTAGGCTTCTATCACATCTCCCCTGTCTCTCCTCTCCTCCAGGGTATACATATTGAGGTCTCCCAGTCTTTTCTCATATGACTTTTTGTGCAGGACCTGCACCATCTTTGTTGCCCTTCTTTGAACTGCCTCCACGCTGTTTATATCCTTATGGAGATGCGGCCTCCAGAACTGGACACAGTACTCCAAATGAGGACTCACTAATGATCTGTACAGTGGCATCAACACCTCTTTTCTTCTGCTGGTGATACCTATCCCTATGCACCCTAGCATCCCACTGGCTCTACCCACAGCCTTGTCACATTGTTCGGCCACTTTTAGGTCATCAGATATGATTACCACCAAATCCCTTTCTTGTTTGGTGACCATCAGTATCCCTTTCCCCATCATGTAATCCTCACCTGGGTTCTTGTGCCCCAAATGTATGAATGTGCACTTTTTCACATTGAATCTCATCTACCATACTCTAGACCATTCCTCCAGTCTAGCTAGGTCCCAACTCATTTTTTCCATCCCTCCCAGAGTGTATACCCTGTTGCATATCTGAGTGTCATCTGCAAAGAGGCACATCTTCCCTTCCAGACCCTCTGCAATGTCACTTATGAAGACATTAAACAGGACTAGCCCCAGAACTGATCCCCGTGGCACCACACTGGTCACCCTCCTTTCCTCAGATTGGGCTCTGTTTACCACCACCCTCTGTCTTCTATCACTGAACCAGTTCCTAATCCAGTTTACCACTTTGTGACCCACTCCCAGGCTGCCCAGCTTGTTCCTAAGTCTTCTATGTGGAATGGTATCAAAAGCCTTACTGAAATCCGGGTAGGCCACATCCACCACTCCCCCCAATCCACTTCCCTAGTACCCAGTCAAAGAAATCAATTAAATTTGTTTGACATGACCTTCCCGCTGTGAATCCATGCTGTCTCGGATCCTGTGTTCCACTGGGTTCAAGGTGTTCCACAATCCTGTCTTTAAGTAGTGATTCCATAATTTTCCCCACTGTTGAGGTGACGTTGACTGGTGTATAGTTTCCAGCCTCCTCCCTACTCCCACCTTTGTGAGGAGGGACTACATCTGCCCTCTTCCAGACCTCTGGAAACACTCCCGTATCGATTGATTCATTAAACAGGGCTTCCAGTGGTGCTGCCAACACCTCCCATAGTTCCCTTAATATTCAAGGATGTATCCCATCTGATCCCATTGCCTTGTCCACTTTCAGCTTTGTGAGTTCTTTTAGGATTTTTTCTTCAGTAAATGGACTGGTGTCCACCTCTCTCCTATATTTGCTCATGTTGCCTAACTGTTGTCCCTCACCTTCTCCTTCTTCTGTGAACACAGAACAAAAATATTTGTTCAGTATAGATGTTTTTTCGGGTCCCCTTCCACACACTTCCCTTCTTCCCCTTTAAGCCTTACAATCCCACTCCTAGTTTTTCTCCTTTCACTAATGTACCTATAAATAGTCTTGTCCTCTTTTTTTACCTCCTGTGCTATTTATTCCTCCCTTTGCACTCCTGACTGCTTTCCCTGACTCCCTCTGTTTATTCATGTACACTACCCTGTCCTCCTCCTACTGTGTTTCCTTGTATTTCCTGAAAGCCATCTTTTTCACCATTACCTTCCAGGCCACTTCCTTTGAGAACCACAGTGGCTTTCTCTTGCCCTTGTTTACTTGCCTAATGCATAGGTTTGTCGCCACCACTATGGCTCCTTTCAGTTGGGCACACTGCTCCTCAACTCCCCCCTATTTGTCCCTCGCTGACGGGGTATTATTTAGACATATTTCAATCTCAATTTAATATCTAATTTTCACTGGAGTCCTGCTTTTACCCATTTTTACAGTGTATATACTCTGTCCAGTTGAGATGGACTGTCTCTTTTTCACTGGGGTCCTGCATTTGCCCTTTTTTACAATGTATTTATTCACCCAGAGAAGTTGTAACTGACTTTTAGTTATAACACCAAGTGTGGAGAGTGTTGTCCTAATGCCGAGTGTGGTGCTGGGGGTGAACAGGCTTCTATTATATGGGGTGCCAACTAGGGTGGTGGGATGCAAAGAAATTATCATGTAATTGCCTCAATTTCCTGGGAGTCTGCTCACTAAGATGTCACCAGCACACAGCGGCATGTGAAAGTGTGTGACGGGGGTACTGATGCACCCAAAGCACTCCCAGCTGCATTGCCATCTGTGGAAACCCGCTTAATTGACCCACTGTCTGCCCTCCCTCCCCAGAGGTCACTATTTGCTTTGACACTTGGTCCTTCTCCTACTGCTGTCCTACATTAGAATCCCAGGCTGTGGACATGAACCCAAGTGTTGTGTGTCACAAGCAATGCTCACTGCCTCTTGGCTAATGGGTCATCCTGAGTAAGTTGGAATACATATATCTCCTCAAGTTGTCTAGGTGATCCTGCCCTGATACTGAAATTTATGGATATATTTATACTTTCGTATTGTATTAATGTGACTTTTTAAGTTTACACAATGTCTTTGCCCCTCCTCATGTGGGACAGTATCCTCTCCATGTGGGACAATACCATCTCCATATGTGGAAGTACTCTCTCCATGTGGAATAGTGCTCCCTCCATGTGGGATAGTGCTCCCTCCATGTGGGACAATACCCTCTCCATATGGGACAGTACCCTCTCCATGTGGGACAGTACCCACTCCATCCTTTTCTCTACTACTATCCCCCTTCAACATTTTCCTATGGCATATCACCTGCTCTTCTCTTTGCTTCTACTAGCAGGAGGCATTGAGACCAATCTTGGCCCCCCATGTACTGCCATTGATCACTCAAATCCTATATGGAACTCCTCCTTTGGTTTGAAGTTTGCATACATCAACCTCTGCAGCCTTTTCTCCAAATTCATTGACCTTGAACCCTGGGTTGCCCTATACAGGCCACATGTGCTAGGCATCTCCGAAACATGTCTAAAACCCCATCTCTCTGATGTTGCCTACTATCTCCCAGACCAAGCGCCCACCCCCAAACTACTCTCCATCTATAATTTCAATCACCCAGACATCCCCTCCCTCCTTAATGATGTTCAAGCGATAAACTAGACAACCTTCTACACCCTCTCTGACGTGTCCGAGGTTGAGAGTTTCTTCACAACCGCACTCCTCCAGTTCCAAAAGCAACATTTTCCCCGACTACTCGCTGAGTTAGGGGTGGCTGTACATGCTGGGTTACCAAAGACCTCCTGGACATGATGAGGGAAAGGGATAGACTATGCTTAGCCTATAAAAAAGCCCACTCCCCTGCCCGATGGAATGATTACTGGTGGCTATGAAACCTTTGTAAACAGTCAGCCTTTGCCAAAAAGCATGCCTTCTTTCAAGACAAACAACAGGACAGTCTTGGTGATCCCCATCACTTCTGGGGCAAGGTTGGCTCATTACTCAACCCTCAAACTAATAACCCCATTATTCACCTTAACACTCCCTCCGGATGTCTGGCCAACCCCGATGCTGTGGCAGAGGTCTTCAATAAAAAATTCACAGACCTGTCTGCCCTCCTTAGCAAGCTGCCACCCCTGGTGATCACTGGTCTCGTTAATCGTCACCCACCCATACCCCTCAAACCCCTCCCCTCTTTTTACTTCTGGATCATCATCACCCAGGGACACTGCCAAACTGCTGAAGAGCCTGCCCGGGCAGCGATGATCTTTTCCCTGTTATGCTTAAACATATATCACCTGCCATGTTAAAACCACTCACCCTGGCTGGCCACTAGGGGCGCTAAATAGGATGGTAGCTTAAAGATCAGCTCCACAACACAGAGGGAAATATCCTTTAAAATCCTTTTTCTACCAGCTGGTATTATATCCTCCACGTACTGTAACTTGTAGGGTAATACTCAAGCTACACTAATTTAGCTGCATTGATACAAAAAGCCTTCATTTGCTGTGTGGAAATTGCTATTTTACTGAAGAGCCTCTTGGACGAGGTAGGCCTGAAAATATGGCTGAAGGCCGCTTGCCACAAACCTGGGAGCAACCGTCAGTTGAGGTGATGTTCGGCCAACTTATGACCAAGATGGCACAAGTCACTGTGGCAACTAATCGAAACACCCAAGTGGTTCAAAATTTAGAAGCCAGGATGCTGCATACCCAACAGTGGGTCTTGGCGATGGAGGGGCATGTTCAGGACTTAAGGGCAGAATTAAGAGATCAACAACAGACCATACAGATGCTGTGCAGTAAGATGGATGAATTCAAGAATCTAGGTCGCTGTAATAATCTTCACTTCCTGGCTTCCCTGAGCACGTAGAAGGCAAAGATACCGAGGGATTTCTACAATTAGCCATCGCTGAAATGCTGCAGTTGGACCCATTGATACCGCTCCAGGTGGAACGCGCACACCGTACGTTAGCCCCCATGTCTCAGACCCAGGATAGACCATGACCTATCATAGCCTGATTTATTGATTTTTAGGGACAAAGAGAAGGTCCTAACTAGAGCTCATGAGTTACAGCATGTAGTGTGGAGATCGAATAGGATCCACATCTTTCAGGACTTCTCTAAGGATCTGTCGGACAAACGTCGAGCTTACCCTAAGGCAAGGCATGAAATGCACAGTATTGGACTGTCCTTCTCCTTGCGTTACCCAGCCACAATGTGGGTTATGCATAATGGGGTCCTGAACAGTTCTGAATCTCCTGATGCACTCATGGATTTTTTAAGGTGCAACTGGCCACAAGAATTCACCACCACTACCCCAGGAGCCCCTTCAGCAAAAACTGCTACCGACGTGTTGGATTGCCACTCCTCTCCATTAGTGAGCAGGCCTGCAGTTTGGCAAGACATCTTAGGGAGAAACACTGGGAACTCCCCCCCAAAAGCACACCGAAAGAGGCAATCCTCAAAGAAACACGGCCGCTGGGAGCATCCTTCGGAGAGAGGGCAAGACGACACAGAGGAGGCCACAAGCATGGACACTGTTGCTTCAGATCCGTTACAGGCCTACCACACCGCTAATAGATATGAAGCTTTACGCCCCAGCTCTCTGGATCAACACCCAGGCATTGTAGATACAACTGTGGAAGGCAGGCCTACTCCTATGTTGCAGCCCAGCTACCTGTCCCCATCAGCAACTCCTCACCAGCCGCAGAACGGAGCTACAGATAGCGGAGGGCAGCATCCACCAAAGGCTATGAGAGAGGCCTCCTCTACTAGTGGAGATCTCATCTTCAGTGTGGACCATCCTGAGCGCTCTACATCTCCAGGGCAGTTGATCAGAGAAAACCCACCAGCGTGGTCAGATAAGTAGTCATCCTTCTGTTTTCTTTCTATTCTTGTTCTTTTAATCCCCCAAGGAGTTGTAGGTATGGGGCGAGTTTGGGGTATCTAAATTGATCGTCAGTGGACAATCTGCTTGGCTGACCCATCTGCTACCTTTTCTCCATGTTAGCCATGTAAAGGAACTTTCGAGCCCCTTTTCACCCCAACCTTGACCCCCGACTTGCACTGCCATATGGCAGAGAAGGTGCCTCACTCCTATACTGGGAGGGATTCAACGAGGCCTACCAAAAAGCTCTCAGTGGACATCCTGATCAAAGGCCCAGACACGTCTAGATGGCAAGGACAGCCTTTTTTGTAGCATCTGATTAAACAGCAGAACTTTTGTGTGTTCTACCTCGCTTACTTGTGTGTGTGTGTGTGTGTGGGGGGGGTGAGGTCCGCTGGGAAGCTGTGTCATATAATATGAAAGTATTTGTTGGCATGCGTAAACTGTTGTGCTAAATGGGTAGCCAGGATGCGTTTTACGTGAGGCCCTAAGTGGTGAATGGCACAGGCCTGTGCCCCTCTGGTATTTTTTTTTTATTATTATTTTTCTATTAGCGGAGATCTCCCAGCCCCGCATTGGGTGGCTTACAGTACACTCTTCATAGATGTGGCGAGCCTGACTTTACCAAGATTTTTGTTGTGAACACATTGGCACCCATCAGCAATAACCTAGTCTTGCGAAATAGTGGGCAGTTCCCCACTTTCCTTCCTGCAAACCCCCACCTCATTAGAAGCGTTGTGCAGTCCCACTTTAACTACCCCAGCTTCTGAGCTACACCGCTGGAGCAGCTCTCTCAACCCTCTGGGGTTACAATGAGCCACGTGGTCCAATCTTCTTATTGGGTTGCTCGATTCTCTCCAGGGAGAACCTCCCCCCCCGCACATACCGTAGTGCTAAGGAAGGAGGGAGGGATACCACTTGATAATGCCCTGGGAATAGGGGCTGGCCTACAGCAGGGTTCTGCGGCCGAAGAGATGCCTCTATATCCCCAAATTGCACGGTACACTGTGCACAGTGTATATAGAAACATAGAAACATAGAAGTTGATGGCAGATAAGGACCGCAAGGCCCATCCAGTCTGCCCATTTCTTATTTTACCTTATAAATGTGCCATCGGCCTTTGCTCTGTCAGTGGCCTATCTATTCATACTCATCTGTATTGCTCCCTTATGCCTATCCCATGCCTGTTTGAAGCCCTGCACTGTATTCATAGCCACCACTTCCTGAGGGAGGCCGTTCCATGCATCCACCACCCTTTCTGTGAAAAAGAATTTCCTCACATTCCCCCTTAATTGGCCTCCCTCTAATCTCATGCTGTGTCCTCTTGTCCTGCTATTTTTCCTATATTTAAACATGTTAGACTCTTTCACCTTGTTAATGCCCTTAAGGTGTTTGAATGTCTCGATCATATCACCTCTCTCCCTCCTTTGCTCAAGGGTATACATATTGAGCTCCGTTAATCTGTCCTCATATGTCTTCTGATGCAGTCCCTGCACCATTTTGGTTGCCCTTCTCTGGACTGCCTCAATTTGGTTAATGTCCTTGTGAAGGTGTGGCCTCCAGTACTGCACGCAGTACTCCAGATGGGGCCTAACCAGTGTCTTGTAAAGAGGGATTATTAGCTCCCTCTTATGACTTGTGATACCCCTACTAATACACCCTAACATCCTCCTAGCCTTACCTACTGCTTTAAAGGTCTGCTTGGATGATTTCAGGTCATCGGTGAAGATGATGCCCAAGTCTCTTTCTTCCTTTGTGACTGCCAGCAACTCCCCTCCCAGCCTATAGGTGGCTTCAGGGTTTCTCTTCCCTATGTGTATGATCTTGCACTTCTTTGCATTAAATCCCAGTTGCCACTCTTCTGACCATTTTGCTAGTTTATCCAGATCTCTTCTCATTCTGCCCACCCATCTGGATCTTCTACTCTGTTGCAGATCTTGGTGTCATCTGCAAACAGACAAGCCTTACCCCTAGTCCATCTGCAAGGTCACTAATGAAGATATTGAAGAGGACTGGCCCCAGGACTGATCCCTGAGGTAACCCACTTGTGACTTGCATCTCTTCTGACTGTATATCATTTACCACCACTCTCTGTTTTCTGCCCGTCAGCCAGTTTGCCACCCAGTTGACCAACTTCTGACCCACCCCGAGCCTATCCAGCTTATTTATCAATCTTCTGTGTGGAACAGTGTCAAAAGCTTTGCTGAAGTCAAGGTAGGCGACATCAACTGCTCCCCCTTTGTCCACAGTTTGTTAATGTGTTTATGTATGTTTGTTTCACAAGAGACACACACAGATGTTTCATTATTTGTTAGTATTAGGTCATCTGATAGGGGCAGGGTATATGGGCTTTATCCACTCTCTCCATATCTGGTGGCGCTGTTTAGAAATTTGCCTCTTCTGGTTGGGCTGCCCTCGACCCCTATCTGCTGGTAGTTCTTGATATATCTCTTAATTAAATATTTGCTCCCTATTACTAACAGGTAATATCATTTGTCTGACATGGAACGTCAGAGGGCTTAACACCCCAAACAAGAGGAAGCAAGTTTTGGGCCACCTTAAGAGACTGAGAGCGAGGGTCGCCTTCCTACAGGAGACCAAACTTACTGGGGGGGGATCCTAAGAGACTGAAGAGGGAGTGGGTAGGTCAGGTCATTCATGCCTCGGCCTCCTCTAGAAAGAGAAGGGTGGTGATTCTGCTTCACAAGCAGCTACAATGGAAATTGCAGAGACAAGTGAGAGACCCTGAGGGTAGATGGGTGGTGGTACTCATGGATACTAGGGAGGGCCCTCTGATCTTGAGTATCGTATACACTCCGAATGAGGACTCGCCCTCCTTCTTTCACAAGTTGTCCCAGGTGCTGGGATCCATAGCTCCGGAAGACACCCCCATTTTGTTAGGGGGCAATTTTAATCTTACTTTGGACCCTTTCCTTGATGGATCCCCTTCCAGTACTGAGCCCCACTCCAGGGCTGTAACGGCAGTGGCTCAATTACAACAAGATTTGACCCTTACGGACATCTGGAGAATATTTCACCTCTCCCAGAGGGACTACGCCTTTCATTCCCCAGTACATAGTTCTCTCAGTAGAATAGACTTCTGGCTGACCTCTCCTACTATTACTAGTAACACTGTTAATATCCTTATTCATCCCTTAGTTATCTCGGATCATGCCCCTGTGCATCTTGCCTTCACATGGGGCCACCCTCTCCCTAAGTCTCCGGCGTGGAGGCTGGACCCATTGCTGCTTCGTGACCCAGACTTTCCCCCTTGGCTTCAAAAGGAAGCAACGGAATTTTTTCGGCATAACCTCATAGCAGATACCATTGTGGGTACCACATGGGAGGCATTCAAAGCTACTCTAAGACGGGCGATAATAGGGTATGTGAGCCGGTGCCGAAAGAGGAGGGAACAACATTTGAGGGGGCTTGAATGACAACTCTGAGAAGTGGAGCTTGCTTTTAAGGCCCTTTGTGTCCCTTCCCTTAAGTCAGAGGCAGGTCACAAGGTCACCTCTCTGAAGATGCAAGTGAACAAGCTGGTCTCTAAAAAGGCAGAGATTTTGATCATTAGACTCAAGCATAAATATTGGGAAGGGGAGAAAAGGGGGGGTAAGCTGCTGGCATACTGTCTCAAAAAGCAGCAAGCTGAAAGGCATATAGTGGCTTTAGAGGATGCAGGGGGTAGGACCCAGACCTCGGCGCAAGGTATTAATCAAATAATGATGGATTTTTACTCCTCATTATATAAATCCTCCAGAGCCCCAGACCCCGAGGGGGTCTGCCCATTTCTGGAGTCCCTACATCTCCCCAAAATCTCAGAAGCCCAGGCTAATGCACTAGATGCCCCGATCTCAACCCAGGAGGAGGCACACACCATCCTCTCCCTTAAAAAGGAAAAGGCCCCAGGAGGGGACGGTTTCCCTATTGAAGTGTGGCAGCTGTTGCGTCCCATAATCTCTCTGGTATTGTAACAAGTATTTACTGAGTCATTGCAAACAGGGTCTCTCCCTTCATCCCTTAGGGAGGTGACTATTACTATCCTACCAAAAAAAGGTAAAGACCCTCTTAAAGCGTCCAGCTACCGCCCTATTTCATTATTGAATACTGATAGTAAGGTGCTAGTTAAGATACTAGCTAATAGACTTAATCCTCTCCTTTCCAGTTTGATCCACCCATCCCAAGTAGGCTTTGTTAAGGGCCGCTTTAACGTGGACCATATTAGATCGTTGGTTAATTTAATCCATAAGGCCCAAACATTATCTTCCCCCGCTGCTGCCATTGCAAGATTTCGAAAAGGCCTTTGATTCCCTAGAGAGGTACTATGTCCAACAAGAACATTGCACTATGGGCTTGGGGGCAGGATTTCGGGCCTGGATTGGGGCAATATATTCATCCCCATCTGCACGGATACTCACCAATACGATGCTGTCTCCCCCATTCATACTGGGTAGGGGTACCCATCAGGGCTGCCCACTTTCCCCACTACTTTTTGTATTGGCAGTAGAACCCCTGGCAGCCACTATTAGGCAAAATCCTCTAATTTCAGGGGTTCAGGTGGGAACAAGGGCATACCCTACTCTTATGTATGCAGATGACCTGTTGCTCCCTATAGCCAATATTGTCACCTCCCTCCCTCCCCTACTGTTTACCTTGTCAGATTTCTCTACATTTTCAGGGCTCAAGATTAACCAGGCCATGACGGAGGTCCTACCTTTAAACTCTAAGTGTACCTCTCAAATGATTACTCAGCATGGGCTCCGATGGACCCCGGAGGGGATTACCTACTTGGGCATTACTATCTCTCCTAATCTGCATAAAATTTGGGACCTGAATATGAAACCACTTTTTGCCTCCATTCGTACAGAACTGGACAGATGGAAATCTCTTCGACTGTAACTTGTAGGTAAAATATCTGCAATTAAAATGGTCATAGCACCAAAAATGATGTATCTTCTCTCCCACATTCCTTTGAAAATACCTCGTTATTGGTTTACTAAGTTAGACTCCCTGCTGGGATCCTTTTTGTGGGAGGGTAAGAAACCTAGGTACAGTAGAAATAAGCTCAGAGCTCATTGGTGGGAGGGGGCGGGGCCTTCCGTGGTTAGAGGGGTATAAATGGGCCTTTTAGCTGGCTCAGACGTTAAAATGGTTCCTTTTCCCTGAACACAATGCTCCCCAGTGGCTGGATATGGAGAGAGAAGTATGTCAGCGTACTCACTTGGTACTATTATTATTTAACCATCCCCCTAAGGGCACTCGCTCTCATCCTACTATAGGTCCCTCTCTGGAATATTGGGCCAAGGTGCATAAGAAGTTGGGTGCCTCCCCATCTCCCCTAAGACTTACCCCACTATGGGGCAATAATGAGATTACCATCAATAAACAACCAATTACATGGCCCTCATGGGAACGTGGTGGTATCTCATTGTTTCGAGATATGCTAATTCCTGGTACAGATACCCTTAATTCCTTTGAGGGCCTGCAGCGCTCTTATGAAATCTCTCCCAAAGACTTCTGGCGATTCCTCCAAATAAGAAGCGACATCCTTACGTACAGGCATAAGCAGCACCAAGAGCAACAAATCTCCCAGGTAGAGTCATGGCTGGCCCTAGAAAGAGGACAGTAAAGCCGGGTATATGTGGCCATTTGGAGCACCATCCCGTCTCAAGCAGAGGAATCCAAGCATAAATGGGAGAAAGCACTGCATGGCCCTATTACAAACCTGGAGTGGAAGTCTTGTCTAAAACTAGCTCACAGGGCATATCCTGACACCAGTAGTCAATTAATACAGAACAAGATAATTCACTCCTGGAACAGGACTCCTGTAGTCCTCGCCAAGACAAAGCTGGCTCAGTCTGACCTGTGTTGGAGGTGTCAGAAACTCCCAGGTGACCTGTTCCATATACTTTGGTCCTGCAGGCTTATCCAGCCCCTATGACAGGCTACCTGTGAGATGGGGTCCAAAATACTTAGGAAGCCTGTGCCTCAGTCCCCTGAGTTGCTGTTATTAGGACTCCAGACCCCGGCCCCTCACCTTCGTCTCTCCAAGTTGAAACTACTTCTGACACTCAGAATGCAGGTTAAAAGGCTCCTACTGTGTAAATGGTGGTCCCAGATAATCCCCTCCCTGGGGGAGGTGCTTACCTCCATAGCTCAAGTTGCCAACTGGGCCAGAATATCACATTCTGTGACCAATTCCCTCTTTAAATATACTGCCCTCTGGACTCCCTTCCTTCTGTTTTTGAAACCTAGGCAGGGAATCGGCTGAATAGGCACAACCATGCTACTATAATGGTCTCCTCTCATGGTGCATTTAGGGGCAAGTGCTGGACAGCTTGTTACTGAGTTATAGAGGACTCTGCTGTACGGATGACATGGTATAATATCAGTAAAGGATAGTATCTTCTCTGATAATGAAGACCTGTTTGCTTTGCGTGTGTGATCTCTTGTATTTTGTAGGCATAAAGTAGAGGACAGCGGCCCTGGACCTCTCATAATTTCTGATGCTTTGTCAAATACTGCAGAAACTAGCAGGATGGGGCCAGGTAAGATATGTTTGTATGAGTTAGCCATAATCTAATGCACCAACTGCTAATACTTTCAAAGTTAATCTCCAGCTGGATAGGTGTTGCACATCCAGGCACAGAGTATTATCCTACTGCTTACCTGGCTAGTATATTCAGTTTGTTACTATTTGGCCAGCATGTTCCGTTCTCTGCTTCTACAGACATATGTAACAGTCTGTAGGATCTTTGCAATGTATCCGATTGTTTTAATGTTTGTATCGTCTTAATAAGTAAAAATCAATAAAACTTATTAACCATAAAAAACCCACTCACCTACCCCTTTAACCTGGCATTGACTACCTTCTCAGTGTCCAGCACTTGGAGGCATGCCAGGGTGGTCCCGACTTTTATATCCTTGCTCCCCCACCATAGTAAACTCCTAGAAAGGGTTGTCCACTGACAACTGTCTGACTATATTGACACACACAACCTACTGTTCAGACAGCAACACGGCTTCCATAAACATCACTCCACCACATCTGCCCTCACCTTGTTTACCAATCATATTCCTAGGAGCATGGACCTTGGAAGAGCAATGGGTGCCGTCTTTGTCGACCTGTCTAAAGCTTTCAACCTGGTCGACCACACCCTGTTGCTCTCCTCCCTCTGCACCCTTGGCTGATCTACAGAGACCATGCAGTAGTTCCAAAGTTACCTTTCAGACAGATCTCAGGTCGGTATGTGTAGGACCTTCTGCCTCCCGTGCCCTCCCAGTTGCTATTGGTGTACCCCAGGGCTCCTTCCTGGGCCCACTCTTATTCTCCCTGTTTATAAACTCTCTCCCCTCTGTCTCACTTGTGATGCCCTATTTTATGCAGATGACCTTGTCCTCTTCACTAGTGACAAAACTCTTGAGAATATATCCAGGGTTTTACCCGATAACTACTCTACGACACACACCTGGTTCCATTCACATCACCTAATTGTTAATGCTAAAGAAACAAAATCCATGCTATTTGGATCTAAACTCTTCCTACCTAAGGTCACCAAGGCTGGGTCCACCCTGTCAGTAGACTCACCAGACAACACTGTACTTGAAAATGTACTAACTTTCAAATATCTGGGAGTTATCCTGGACCCGTCCCTCTCCTTTTCTGATCATATCTCCTCTGTTATCTGCCATATTAACCAGAAACTTGGTGCGGCCTATCATATAAAGTCACTCCTGATCAGGGAAGCCTGTTTAGCCATTGCCCAAGGCAACCTGCTACCCTCGATTGACTACTGCTCCCCTATTTACTCACACACATCCTCAGCCTTGTGTGCACGCCTCTGCTCCACGTACAACAACATATGTTGTTTCACTCTCCTGGCACCATATTCCACTCACAACTGCCTCCTCTATCTGACTCTTGGCTGACTCCCATTACACTGCAGATTTGATTATGGGCTTGGCTGCCTACTGGACAGCGCCATCAGGCATGACGAAGCCTCCCCTTCTACTTCTTTTCTCAAGACCAGAACTCCCTTGAGGTGTCTGCGTACATCCTCAGTCCCTCCCCTGGATATCCCAAAAGTCTCCATGGCTATGGGTAGCAGAGTCTTATCTGTAGCTGCTCCCACTCTGTAGAACAGAATTCCCACATCCATCTGCTCTCTGGACTCCCATGCCACTTTCACGACACATCTTAAATCCTGGCTGCTTGATGAGGCCACATGTCATTGCTAGCTTGGATAACCCCATCCCCACCTTTCTGACTTTTTCCTCTTGGGCTGCTTTGGCCTCCCCTGCCCTCTCTCATTTCTTTGGACTCTTTTCTTACATCCCTCACTACCTGTTTCTCAGGCTCTCCCACTTGACTATTGTCTTGTATGTTTTTTGTTTCTTTTTACATTATGCATTAATTTGCACTTATCCTTTGTAAATAATTGTATAACAATTGTTGCTTATCATGATGTACTGATTGATTTTTTTTCCAGGCTTGCATTAATTTTCTTTCCTATGTTACTTTCTTTGTTCACCAATGATGTCTGTATTTCCACTTTGTACACCAATGATGTCTGTCTATACACATAGCTTGTACTCATTGTATTACTTGTCACTACCTCTGTAACTGCCGCCTGTGTGGCCCGGGTCATGCTTGAAAATGGTCCCCTGGATCAGTGCACTTAGCCAGTTGCCGAAGACTTAAATAAATAAACATGGGACAGTACCCTCTCCATGTGGGGCAGTACCCTCTCAATGTGGGACAGTACCCTCTCCACGTGGGACAGGAGTACCCTCTCCAAATGGGACAGTTCCATGTGGGGCAGTACCATCTCCATGTGAGGCAGCACCCCCTTCATGCGGACAGTACAGTTTCCATGTGGGATAACATTCTGTCCATGTGGGACAGGACCATCTCCATGTGGGGAAGTGCCTCCTCCATGTGGGATAATACTCTCTCAATGTGGGACAGCAGTACCCTCTCCATATGCGACAGTACCCTCTTCATGTGGGACAGTACCCTTATTTATTTTTATTTTATTTATTTATTTGAAGGTATCAGAATTACAATCCTTTGAGTCAGAGACTCCTTTTCAAAGGCTTCACGTGAATAAGACAAACAAATTGACATAACATGTATGAAAATACATAGGTGAGATAAAACATCTTAGCAGGGCAAGAAGGCACAGAAAATTATGAGATTGGGTGCACAGTATAATACTTGGGTGAAAAAAGCATATTGAATACTGCATGGTAGTGAAACAAAAATACAGGAAGGTTACACAACATAAAATACATGGGTGAAATAAAACATCTTAGCTGGGCAAGAAGGCGCAGAAAATTATGAGATTGGGTACATAAGGATGTATACATGCACAGGATAATACTTGGGTAAAAAAAGCATATTGAACACTGCATGGTAGCGAAACAAAAATACAGGAAGGTTACATAAGGAAATATACAATTTGCATACAATCATGAGGAAGCTAGGGTGAAAGATGGAGGCTAGAGAAGTGTGGCTAGCAGTGCAGGGGGGACAGAGGAGGGTATGGGATATAAGGGGGATAGGAGGTAGAGGTTAGCAGCACAGTAGTTTCTCCATGTGGGACCATCTGCACCCTCTCCATGTGAGACAGCACCCCTTTCCATGTGAGACAGTACCCTCATCATGTTGGATAGTACCCTCTCCTTCTCGATAAGACTAGGGGTATTTTATTAAAAGAAAGAAAACCATACAAACATTTCAGTCATGACAGATTACATCAATTAAATATTGACAGAAAAATAAAAAAATAATAACACTTATAAACATGAGAAAACTGAGCAATTGAAATACAATATTTACACAAAAAAAGAAAAGAAAAAAGAATAACATTACTTCACTCATGAGGGGAATCAAAATAATTGCAAATTAAGCTCTCATCACACAACATTACCCCAACCTGTGTCATAGCTGTTTCACACTAAGATACCCACGTAACCCCTTTCCTAATGAATTCAACTTATGAACAGAAAAATTACTCCTCTCAGATTTCTAGACCTTGATGGCTTTCCCTATCATACTAATAACTGCCTCTGGTAAGCAATATTCCTGCTGCAGTTGTAACGTACACCTGGCCTGCCACTGATAACATCTGCAAGAGGCAGAACAAAGCTGCCAAATGGAGTTATAAAATTTCTCACACTGACAGGGATACAGGCTTAAAACTACAATCTGATAAATAACCCTGTTTAATAAAGGTTCCGACCATCTGTGACTCTCAGTGTCCAAAAGTACCGACCAAATGGACATCCTAGCAATAAATGTACCTGGGTTTCTAAGTTGTCTAAATGCCCCTCCCCTTGGACAATTTCTATCCTCCATTCTTTTATGTTTCTAGGAGCCATTTACTGCCTTTCTATCAGGAATGCCTGACTCACATCGTATCCCACATTTGTTTAGGAATCTGAGGATTTAGTAACTGTATGGCTGCTAGCAATTCTTTACCACTTGGGCAATCCTTAAATGTAAGTGGATAAGAAAAATGGGAACCCATAATGTGAAAATATAGTTGCTTCCTATTTAATGTCACCAGCTGTTCAGAGGTGAGTTTCCACTACTTAATCATAGTCATGGCATGGTACATTTATTGTGGAATTATGCACATATGATCTTTCATTGTACTCCTCCATACCCCAGAGTAAGATTTATTGCATCATGGAATGATCCAATCTAATATCAGGGGAACCCAGGACTTTCCCATACCTCTCAAGGCAGGAGTGATACTGCATATAAAAAATCACAGACATTTGAAACCCACCCTTCCTTATAATACTTGAGTGTGTGGCTTCTCTCTTTACGGGGTTCAATTGACTGCCCCAGAGGCCCTGGAAAAAATGCTATAAAGTCTTGTCTCTATTTCCAGAGGTGAAGGAAACACCATACTAATGTAGAGAAATCCAGGTAACAACAGTTTTTATTAAAAATACCATTTTTTCTTTGAGAGTGACCTATTTTCCCATATTGCCAATTTATTTTCTGCTGCCTCAGTACAAGTGATCTCATTTTCTACAGCCGTGTTTTTTGGAGCCAGATGTGACACCCAATACTTTCAGTGGACCCTCTGTAAGTTTTATGCCTGCTATGCTATCACTCTCTGTGTATTCTCTTGGCTGACCAATTAATATGCCAGAATGTTTATGAAAATTAACAGTAGGGCCAACCACATTGGAAAACCCCATCAGGGTGTCCTGAACCAAGTTCCCAAGATCTTCTATCCTTAATACCTATACAGAGATTATCCACATAAGTGGTTGTTTCCCCTTCTGGTGCATCCACTGCTAATGTGATGCCCTCGATTTCTCTATTCTGTTGAATAAGATGAATTAGTGGGTCTAAGGTAAATACATATAAAAGAAGGCTCAGTGGGCAACCCTGTCTGACCTTTCTTCTAATCTCCACCTCAGCTGCCATGTTATAATTCAGATTGGGATAGAGTACCACAGCCCTGCAGAGATACTCATCCCATTCCACAGATTGTCGGGAATCAACAAATTGTCATGGAATCCCATACCGTAACATTTTTTGGTAAGGAATTAATGTGGATCCCTGTTGAAGGCCTTCTCCTGATCAGTAGAAAGGAGAAAGCCTTCCACAATACCCTTAGTCCCACATTCCCACAGTTCTCTTAAACTCACCAAATTATCAGTTTTGTTCCTCTGCTTAATGGTACAAGTCTGTGACTCTGCAAGCACTTTCACTCAACATCTGATAGTCTGTAGGACAAGATTTCTGACAATATCTTCTAGTCAGTGTTAAGGAGACTCTATGGTCTCCAATTTTAAATTTCAGCTTTATCCCCCTTTTTAAACAGAAATATTAGTAGTGATGTCCTCATTAATACTGGTGGTCTACCAGTTTCCAAAATTTCACTGAACTCTACCTGTAAAATAGGGGCCAAATATGACATAAATGTATTATACAATTCTGATGTCAGGCAGTCTGTCCCTGGGACTGTAGAATTACCCACATTCTTAATAGCCGTTTCCACCTCCAACACCTGAATAGGGTTGAGCAGCATAGTCTGAAGATGAGAAGGAACTTCTGGGATTTCAAGGCCCTCAAGCATGGCTGGGTCCCAAACAGGCTCCACCTCTACCCCGAAACTCCCAACAGCATGCTCAGTGACTACTTCCAAAACCTCCTTTAATAGTATTAACTAACCTTCCATCCATTGTTCTATATAAACCATGTATGGTTCTATGATAGACCCTATTTTGGCATCCTATAAATTTGTCCATATGCTGGGACTTCCCCTGGGTACCACATTTTAGTTCTTGCTCGAGGGAAGTGGCCCTATTGTATTGATATAGCCTAATTTCTTCCTTAACGATGTCTATTTGTTCAGAAAAATCTGCGCCATCTTCTTGCATCCTAGAAATAAGGTTTTGCAATTTAGCTTGCAACTTTATTGGAAGTATATTTAAGTACTGTTAGTCTAGTGAATTTAAAGAATGAGCTAAAAGCCTTCTTTTTGTCTTCCCGCCATTCCTTCACATTGTCATAAGCAGACAGTACAGTCTGGCAGGCTTTAAAGTGTTCCAACCATTTAGCATGTACCTCTGGTTGATTTAACATAGCACTATGTAACCTCCATTGTTTGCGCTGGGGGGTTGGTCCCAACTGACAATAACATTCATCAGCTTTGTGATCTGACATTTTTGCAGTGATAGTCCTTGCTTAACTTAAAGCTGTGTGTAACCCCTTGTTACCCGGGGTTACTAGAATCCCAGTAAGACCTAGTGGTAGGCAGGGAAGGCAGCTTGTGAACTCCAGTTAAATGGGTTTCACACTGTCTCACTCTGTTCTCAGTCACAGCTGAGACTGAGAGATGACATCACCATAGAACTGTCGCAGCTGCATAAGCCACATTGGAATCTGCAGCACAGAGAGTGAGATAGAACGTTGGGAGTTTTCAAAGTCAGTCTCCTGTTTACTGTCAAGCAGGAAGGGAGTTTTTCTGTTTACCTCCTTGGGAGAAGGAAGTGTCTTTTGTTTACCTTCTGTGTGAGAAGGTCGGTGTCCAGTTTCAAGTGGTGGAGACCGCTGTCCAGGTCTCAGTGGGGGAGTAAAGTATCCCCCTGTGGATTCCAGGGGCAATCCCCTAATTTCTACTATAGGAAGAAAGCTGCCATTTTATAGTTTCTGTTTTTGGTCTGATAAAAGTGAAAGAAGTTGTATTTCGCCTGTGGGGCACCTGCAACGAAAGGGTGAGTGTTTTGCTTTAATTTGAGAGGGCAAACAATATGTTTCTTCAGTTTGGAAAATGTGAAGAAAGCTGGGATGTGAACTACTATTTTGGAGGCCTATTGTACTAGGACAAACAAATGGTGTAGTGTAAAAATCTAAACTCTTTATGGATTCAAGTAATGTTGTAGAGGGGGTGCTACAGGTCATCCACTGTTTAATCTACATTTCGAAGTTTTAGTTTCTGTTTGTCCAGAGAAATGGCCGGCTATGGACTGTGGGAGCTGGAGGTGGGAACACCCCCCATCTTTGGTAACCAGGTCCACCTCTACGGATTTCTACTGTGATTGCTACTTGCCTCATACACCTGGCCAGTGATGAGGCAGGTACCCAGATGTGGGTCTCAAATTGGAAAGTCTCTCTAGGAGTCGCAGACTCTAAGTGGTGTGGGGAGCCACAACTTGGGAAAAGAATTCTCCTTGTTTGATGGGAGTCAGAAGGAAGTAAGAAGAAAATCTCTCTAGGGGTCACAGACTCTAAGTGGTGTGGGGAGCCACAACAAGTAAAATTGGGTTCATCCTTTAAATGGACCATCAATCAAGTGGCTGGCAGGGGAGCTGGGCCAGTCAGGCTGTGTATCCAAAGTGCATGCAAGTCTGGGCTGTGTGCCTGGTGGGTCCAGAGTAGGGTTGTCAGAACTAGTTCGTGAAAGATTCGAACCCTCCTCGAACCCTGGTGTTCGAGTTCTAACTTAGAACTTTGAACACTAAGCAGATAGCAAAAGGTTTGAATCACAGTGAACGTTGTCTGTTTGCACTTATGGTACTCCACGTGCACGGGTCAGGTGGGGTCGAGTAGTTGCTGAGCCAAGGGATCTGTGGGGGTATTTAGGCAGATGTGCCACGAGGAGCGCCATTTGCTGAGGATCAGAGCTGAGGCAGCAGCAGCCTAGCTAAACTGTAGCGTTAGTGGTTAGCGATCGCTACTCTTGTCCAAGTGGCCACTTCCATCATCCATTTTTCTGTGAGACCGAGAACAAGAGAAAGGCTGAAAAAAGCTCAGAATCGGGTGGGAGTGGGACTAGGGGGAGGTTCAGGACAGGTGGAGGGATTAATCAAGAATTGGGAAGGGACTGGGGAATAGGGAGGGATCGAGACCGAGATCAATCAATATCAGGACTGGAGGAGGACTCAGGAGGACTCGGAGAGAGAATACAAAAAATAAGAAGAAGTGAAGAACCTTTGTGAAATGTGATTATTTGAAACTGCAGCACTGCTCAGTCAGTGGTGCACACTGCACACTCAGCAGCTGCCAGCAACAAGCATACAAGGGGGGCACAAAAAGGCAAATAAATCTGAACCCTTCCCAGTGTAGTGTGTGTGTCACAGAGAGAAGCCCAGTGTGTGCCCCTTGACTGCACTGTACCCTACCCAGTGTGTTACAGAGAGAAGTCCAGTGGCCAGTTGTGTGGTGGCATTAACTTCATGACAGAAATGTAGAAATATAATTCTCATTCCCTGGGTTGCGTATGTGACTCCGTCTCCTGTGGTCAGCCCATCACCCTGCTACTGTGTGCCCTTTGACTGCATTGTACCCTACCCAGTGTGTGTGTGTTACAGAGAGAAGCCCAGTGGCTAGTTGTGTGGTGGCATTAACCTTACATGACAGAAATGTAGAAATATAATTCTCATTCCCTGAGTTGTTGGGTATGTATGTGACTCCGTCTCCTGTGGTCAGCCCATCACCCTGCTGCTGTGTGCCCTTTGACTGCACTGTACCCTACCCAGTGTGTGTTACAGAGAGAAGCCCAGTGGCCAGTTGTGTGGTGGCATTAACCTTACATGACAGAAACGTAGAAATATAATTCGCATTCCCTGGGTTGCGTATGTGACTCCGTCTCCTGTGGTCAGCCCATCACCCTGCTACTGTGTGCCCTTTGACTGCACTGTACCCTACCCAGTGTGTGTTACAGAGAGAAGCCTAGTGGCCAGTTGTGTGGTGGCATTAACCTTACATGACAGAAATGTAGAAATATAATTCTCATTCCCTGGTTGCGTATGTGACTCCGTCTCCTGTGGTCAGCCCATCACCCTGCTACTGTGTGCCCTTTGACTGCACTGTACCCTACCCAGTGTGTGTTACAGAGAGAAGCCCAGTGGCCAGTTGTGAGGTGGCATTAACCTTACATGACAGAAACGTAGAAATATAATTCTCATTCCCTGGGTTGGGTATGTGACTCCGTCTCCTGTGGTCAGCCCATCACCCTGCTGCTGTGTGCCCCTTTACTGCACTGTACCCTACCCAGTGTGTGTTACAGAGGGAAGCCCAGTGGCCAGTTGTGTGGTGGCATTAACCTTACATGACAGAAATGTAGAAATATAATTCTCATTCCCTGGGTTGCGTATGTGACTCCGTCTCCTGTGGTCAGCCCATCACCCTGCTACTGTGTGTCCTTTGACTGCACTGTACCCTACCCAGTGTGTGTGTTACAGAGAGAAGCCCAGTGGCCAGTTGTGTGGTGGCATTAACCTTACATGACAGAAACGTAGAAATATAATTCTCATTCCCTGGGTTGTGTATGTGGCTCCATCTCCTGTGGTCAGCCCATCACCCTGCTGCTGTGCACCCCTTGATTGCTATGTGTATGCCTATGCCCAGCAGCCCAATCATTCTGTAAGCCTTGAACCTGGGATCCTTTAGTTGCAAACTGTCATATTCTTCAATTACTTTCAGTCCATGGTATCATGAGCGTCCACACAACCAAAATAAAATTTTGAGTTGTAGCCAGCGATCACAGATCACATTGCTTTTTACACAGGAATTGTTTGGGTGTGGGTGTGTTCACGCGTATACTGGTAGCACTGGTACTTACTGTCTGTTATGGCTGACACCAACATAGATGAAGCATCTAGTGCTGGTGTTGGAGCAGGTGTTGGTGGTAGTGGTAATCCTGGTGCTAACAGAAATAACCAAAATGTTTCACGTGATAAAAATTCAACAAACAGCAAAAGAGCAACAGTGAAGTGTGGTAAAGGGGGACCTTTTAAGAAAATCTGTACAGCTGCTGGGGTCACACGGAGAGGCATCATAAGGCATGCCATTCATGCTGTTAAGATCCCTGTGACTAGCAGCAATAATGCAAGTGACAGTGAGTCTCTCTCTGACTCAGACAGTAGCTCTTTGTCTCAGTCCGACACTGTTGTGTCTTGTGACAAATCATTACTTCCTCAACAAAGTGAAATGAGCAAGTCTGCTGACAATGAATCAGGTAGTGCACTTGCAAATACATCCAGCACTGTTGGCAATGAAAAGGACATATCCATTGAATCCACCACTTCTGTGTTGGCCAGCAATGAAAATCCATCAGAGTCTTCTGTCCACTCTTCTAGCACCAAGAAGCATGTCCCAGGTTCTGTTAGGACAGGTGAAAAGACACAAACAGTCTTTAGCTGTCTTCCTAGCACTCAACAAAATCTGTCACATCTGAGGTGTGGAATTATTTCTCTGTCAGTAAAACTGATCCATGCAGAGCAATTTGTTCCCTTGTAAACAGAGTGTAAGCCGTGGTAAAGTTGTGTCATGCCTTGGCACTACAGCTCTTAAACGCCATCTGAAAAGCATTCGGTTTTGCTTGATCATCCAAAACCCATGTCCTCCATCTTCCAGACCGCATGTGAGAAGGGTCAGGAATCTGAATGGATACTGAATTGTCTGAACTTGATGCGGCAGAACCACTGCCAGCCCTAGGATCACTGTTACCACCAATGCCAGCACCATTAGTACCAGTTGCACATCCAGTGATGGCACTGAATGTATAAGTCTTAGTCCACCATCTCTGCATCCATCTGCCCATCGAAGCACAGCGATAATAAACCAGCAGGGACATGTTGCAAACAGCTAACACTGTCTCAGGCATTTGAAAGGAAGAATACCTTTACTAGAAATCATCCAAAGACCCGTCATCTTAATCACCGAATTGGTGAACTGTTAGCCGGAGCCCTTCTCCCATACTCTTTGGTAGATCATGAGGATTTTAGGGAGCTCATGACATTAGCAGAGCCTCGTTACAATGTTCCTCATCGAAGGTACTTTTCCTATGTTGAAATACCAAACATTTATCAGGCTTTAAAAGCGACAGTGATGCTTGCACTTAAAACTGCAGAGGGTGGGGTTATTCATGTCACAACAGATATGTGGACCAGCACTCAAAACATAGATTACATGTCCCTTACCGCTCATTGGGTCACGCTTTTGTGCTTCTTCAAAACAAAGACACCCCTAAAGATGGCGCTGCTGCATATAAAGAAGTTTGGGAAGTCATACTGCTGCAAACATCTTGCAGGAACTAAATGACCTCCTTGACTTAATGGGTTTATTCTCACGTCTAAAATGTGGCTTCATAGTAAGTGACAATGGAGCCAACATCTTAAAAGCAGTACAGGATGGAGGATTTCTGCATGCTTCTTGCTTTGCACATTGCTTACACTTAATTGTCACGGGATTTCTCAGCAACGAAACACAAGTGGATGGTATAATTGCTGTTTGCAAAAAAATTGTGACTCACTTTTCACATTCAACCAAGGCTATACGGACATTGTCCGAACTGCAAAAAAAACACAAGCTGCCCCAGCAAAAGCTGATTCAAAATGTTTCCACTCGTTGGAACTCAACGCTTTATATGCTGCAGTGCCTCTTGGAGCAAAAGCAAGCTGTACATGAGTACTGCTCCAGTTACATTATTGGAGATGGCATTATGCTGTCTGTGCTGCAGTGGAAATTAATGGAGACAGTGTGCTGTATCCTAGCTCCTTTGAGACAGCTACAAAGGGACATGTCTTCTGAAGGTGCATCTGTGAGTCAGGTTATCCCACTCATACTGCTCATTTCACATCATCTTAGTGTTCTAAATCTACAAAGAAAAAGACAGATCTGAAGCGCAGACAACATGTCGCCTGTATCATGGGAATCTCGTGAAAGAGAATGAGCGAGTGCTTCAAAACCAATGACAAATTAGTTGCAATGACGAAATCAAGACACTACATCCTTGCAACTCTCTTAGATCCCAGGTTCAAGGCTATACATCTTCCAAAAACAGATGATATAGAGCAGTACAAATGTATGTTGCTAGATGAGCTGCAGCACTCACAGGAGTCAAACACAGACATGCACAGTACCCTCAGGTTGTCATCACCACAACATGCAGGTTCATCTTCACAAAGGGATAAAGAAATGGAAAAGTCACCAAACATTAACAGTAGTTGTTCCACAACTGCCACTTCTTCAGCCCTTAGTAGCAAGCTAAATCTGTGGCAAAACCTTTCCAAATTGCTGCCATATCAGCTGCTTCTGCTGATTCCTCTTCTGGGTGTCTCTGTCCAACATGGTAGACAGTTACCTGCAAGAACTGCCTATTCCTATTGATGCATGCCCTTTGAATACTGGAGATCAAAAGTCAATTTGGACAGAGCTGTATGAGAAGCCTGTAAATATTTTGGTTGTCCTGCAACAAGTGTCTCTTCAGAACGCATGTTTAGTACAGCTGGCAATATTGTGACAGACACCAGAAATAGGTTGCTGCCAGAAAATGTACACACGTTAACTTTTATTAAAGTTAATAAGTCAAGATTTTCGTATCCCTACAAGAGTATACAAACTGATCCTGAAGTGATTGATGTGGATGTTGATGACAACTCAGATGGTGGTGGCTGGTAAATACTGTGTGGGACGGAGTCTCTCTGCACCAAAAAGGAAACTTTTACAGACTGTGATGACTTTGGTTGTCGTCTCTCTCCTTTCTCGATCTACTACCTTGGACTATATACCCCAAAAACTTTCACCATTTCATGGCAAACTGCTTTGTAGCTAGGGTCTAAACTAAAGTCAACAAGTTTTATATACAGGGCAATTTTAACATCAGTGGAACAGGCCCAAATTTGGCATAAAAGGACACTGTCACGTCAATCCTTTCTGTATCATATTATTTATAGTTAAAGTGCAAACATATATTTTGGATTTACCTTCTGTGACTTTGTGGTGCATCAGTATGGGCTGGGACAGGAGATGGTCTATTTTCAATTTTAAAGAGGACAAAACAATGAGTTCTAATTGGTAGCTGTTTATTATTTTTCAATTAGAAATGTTAGCCATAAACGAAAAATGGATGCTAGTACATGGGTGAGGGTTGTGGGTTGGTTTTAACATGGGTGTAAGGGTGGCATGGTGCTACTGCACAGATGAGGGTGGTGGAAGAAAAGTGGAATGGGTGATGGGGTGAAAGGTGGTGTTGTTTTAGTTCTTTCATTTACAGATTCGTGATCAGCTGGGCATGGTGAGGAAAAAATGATGACAGACCGAACCTACTGTACACATAATATATATTCTTATTAAATACATTGCAAACTGCTGCCACCTAGCACAATTGTCCTGTCCCCTTTAAAAAAAGAATAAAGGAACCAGAAATAAAAGAAAATCTGCATCAGCAGTTTCACAGAATGTGACGTATCATAAAGTGTTTTTGCTTTACAAGTAGTGATAATTTGATACATAATGGGGTTAACAGACGCTGTCCCTTAAACATCACATGCCAACTGCTGCAGCTACATTAAATGTTCCTTAGTATGTGGTGAGGAAACCACTTTTTTTATTTATGTGACTGAAATACAGATTTTATTGAAGTATCAGCTGCAAAAATGCATCATCTTAGAAAGTTGTATGTATTACTTCAATTTGCCAACAAAAATGTTGGTATATGTATGCATTACCTTAGAAAATTGCATGCATTTTTGCCAGCAACAATGACTGGCATTTTTTTTTATTCAAATGTCTTGACTGACTACGTTATGACATAATATGTTTTGCAACAGTTCCACATGCTGCTGCTGTAGTACTTGGCTTGACTTTGTTATAAAAGCTTTCTTTTAAACATAGCAACTTTTGATTTACTCATTTAAAACAGAAAGCAGCAAATAGCTGAAATTAGGTAATATGATATCAGTTATTTTTTCTCATAATTCATGACGATGAGTATATATAACTGAGTACATAAATGGCTAATGTGCCTCTTTCTTTCACTAAGGAACTATGATGCAGCTGCAGCAGGAAAACTTTTAACATATGGGTGGGTGGGTGGGCCTGTTACGTATTAAGTTGCTGGCTTTAGCAAACAGAAGAAACCATAAATAAACCTAGTTGTATTCCTATCAATGTCACACATGATAATTTCTCTCCCCCTTATATTGAACAGTTTTTCCTTTACATGTAGTTTATTACTATCTTTGTTACTGGCAGCACAATAAAAAAATAGGGTTCGAGTTCTAAAAAGTTCTAAAAAAGATTAGAACCCTAGAACTTTTTCAAAAGTTCTAGACTAGAACTAGAACCCAGAACTTCAGAGGGTTCTGACAACCCTAGTCCAGAGCCAGAAAACAGTAGAAATGGGTTCATTCTTTAAGTGGACCGCCTTGTAGTCTCTAATCTGCATTATCAGTAAACATAGCCCCTTGGGGGTCCATCTATGCTTTGCTGTGTTCAGCTAGTTATGAATAAAAGCCACACTGAAAAATCCCAATCCTGGTTCTGGACATTACAGTTATTGCTTCCTGTGTTCGGATTTACTTGGGTGCCCCTGTGCAGAGTAGCCAAACCTAGGTCCCCTTGTGCCAGGTAACCTCATCCTCCCCGAACCCAGGTCCCCACCAGGTATTGCTGCCAACGCCAACAGCATGCCACCTGTCGTTTTAGTAAAAAGGCAGGGGTGAGGGGTTACATGTGCATAGAAACATAAAATCAATTATGCAGAATGCTTTTTGAAAAAGTAGTTACATGACCAGTGTTAGAAGCTGCAAGACCATCCTTTAAACTGAGACCATCCTTTAAACCTGCCTTTCTTATCATATCCCTTAATATAATGAATTGCTGTAAACAATTTTTTTGTGTGGTCTCCCCTATTTCCCTGAGATAACACACAATTAACCTTTAGACCGCCAACAGAATTAGATCATATAGGAGTTCTGGACTGATATATCAGTCTGTGGCACAGGAAGGGTTAATATCCCCACTTAATACAACCAGTTTATTTGTGCGAAGTCTGGCCATACTGTATCTGCTGAAACAAGACTACTCTTGCTGCCTTCATTTGAGGAGCATAGATGTTTATGAGGTGCAAATGCTGCCTCCCCTTAACTACATACAGTATCTAGCAAAAGGGCTCTGCCTGGTTCGATTTCCATTAATCGTATAACCTTAAATGTGTCAAATCTAAGAAGAATACCCACCCCATCGCACTGGTCAGTGCCTGGCAGACCAGTAGGAGGCTCCATACAGTCAGAACTTTTTTCCAACTGAAATTTTAAATCAGATTTTACTCCAAGTGTCTTGTAAAAACACTACATTGCCAGGTAAGGTCTCCCAAAAGAGATGTAGTTGACACCCTTTTTTATATGTCTTTATGCTATTAACATTTAAACTGATAGGCGATATAGTGGGGCCAATACACATGATTATTAAGTGGGAAGTTTCAAAGCTTCTGCTCATCTCTGGCTTTTTTTTTTTATGTTTTTTGGACCAAGTCATCCCAGTTAGAGGAAGGATCCCTTACAGAAGAGGTTATTGAGGAAGCCTGTGAATCTCCTTCTTCCTCCTCCTCAGTGTCACCCAATTGCCTAGAGGTAGAAAAGACTGTGTATTTATTTGCTACTTTTGTTACCACTGGCTTTGCCACCTAGGTCTTGACTCTCTTATGCAATTCCCTCTTTCTGTAAGATACCAGCTTCATTTCCATATCTTCTGGGAGGGGAGATGCATTTCAGACAGAGCTAGAGATGGCTCATTATGTAGGGAGTCAGAGGCCTCCAGCCCCTGCCCAGCAGAGGCCGCACCTCCTCCCTTTTCTGAAGCTATGGGTGCTGGATTACGTGTAGGATCAGTCTGTGGTTCTGCAGACTGGGACACATCAGGGTTTGGGGGCAGGTTATCAAGAACAACAGATGGCCCTGTCTGAGGTACATCTGCAAATCTTTGGGCTGAGGATTTTGTAAACCCCTGTGCTTGACCTTCTATGAAAAGATCTTCCTGGTTCACACCACCTAGCCTATTGTCCAATGCCCAGGGACACTGGATATAAGACTGCCCCTGTTCCTTGCACAGGTTATATTTGAATGGATTTGGACAACGAAAACTGATGTTGCCATATTCTAGACAGAAATTACAGCACTGTGCATCACAAGCAGTGATTAAGTGGGTCCAGGACCCACACTTGTGACATGCATGGCGTTGTCCAGGGTAAAAAAGCACATGCCTCTGGCTCTATCCCTGCCTAGATAAAAACTCCTTGGCAGATGACATATCCCAGTATTGGTCTGTTCAAGCTTTACCTTCAATGTTCACCTCCCTGTCCAAACCTGCCCTATGTCTATAATGGGTATTGAATGCTACAAAACTTAACACTGTTGCTTCAACCAATAAAGAATATTTGTAACATTCACCCCCTCATTCCTAAACAAAATTGTTATGGTTTTAATAGCAGGTTTGGATAGAGGGAAAACAGTAAAAGACCAGAGCACTGTATCTTTGAACTTGTTTTACTTGAACCAAAACCCTTCTAGTGATTTAAGCAGCTTAAAACTAATATTATAGGTCATTCCCCCAATACGTGAATGACTGCATAAACCTACTGAGTCTTTTAATAGATTTCTGGTCACGTAGACCCCATGTGACAGAAGTTCTAACCCTCCTCCGTATTGAAGCCACACAGCAGTAAAAAGGTAAGGTTGTACCAACTGTAAGAGTTCAATCCTTTCTGTTTTTGTTTGTGCTGCATATATATTAATAAAGCAAATAAGAGTATTATCCATTTTTGTATCCAGAATCAATGCCCTCCCTGGTACCAGGTCAATCAATTTGATAAAGTGCACATTTATGTTGTGAAAAAGGATACCTAAACCAGAACAGGTGTCAGGACCTATCGTCCAATAAGAGGGACCCACACAGCAAGGGTTCCACCAAGCTGCATCGACAACAAAGTTTTGCCTGTAAGACATTGAGTGTCTTTTGTTGTGGGGGGCTTTGCCCCACCATTTCTGTATAACAAATTTCATGTCGGAGTTTGTTCAAAATGGGGGTGAAACTTGGTATAACAGCAAAATACCGAAACGGGGACAATTACAGTGACAACATCGAAATCGGTAGAAATTGTCGCTGTAATGGTCTTCGTTATCCGAATTTTGTTGTTTCACCGGTATACCCATAGCAAGCCTTAACTGCTGGAGATAATTCAGAAACAGTATGTAGTCTAATGTCCTGTATAATTGTTACATGAGAACAAGATGATACAAAATGGGAAAATACAGCGCTCTTCTTTCTGTCACGTTTAATACTATTTACATTGACAGTGCTGAGTGACAGAAAGGATTCCATGCACAGTCATACAGAGAAACACAAATGAACATTATATATTCCTCATGGTGGTTTATTCTTTTTCTTTTTCTGCTTAGAATGGTCTGATTTTTTTTTGTTTTACATGTTTGTGCCCAGAGGCAATAGCAAGTTTCTCAATGGCATCCTGAGGGAGATCCTCAGTGTCAGAGATCAGGTCTGTCTGAGAGGAACCCAGAGAAGAGGTATCAGATTCATTTCCCGAGATGTCAGGGGGTGGGTAGAGGGCATCTTACCGATTAGTGAGAAGGACCTCAATAGTTTTAGATACCTTGGAAGGAGGAGGTTTCCGATCAGACCTACATCTAGTGATCATCCATCTACGTTCAAGTTCAGGAGGGAGGGGCCGGGGGCATACTATGTAGTGTAGTGTAGTGGAAGTGGAGATTGTCTCAGAGAGGGGTTCCACCCCAGCGATATCCTGACTAACTTGAACAGAGGATGTGGGTGATTCCATAGAAGTCTGCTGAGATGGAAGGGAGGGGTCATCCTGACACTGGATCTGAGGAATGGGGAAGAACAGAAAGGAAAGATACTGTTGCTGCCTGCCCTAAAGGGGTAGAAGAAGCCTGCACTATGGGGGCCCTGGGAGTGGAAGGGACCCTAGTGGTCTGAGAACGTTGTGCCAATGCAATTAACAGATGCTGCTCCTCACTATCTGCCTGGTCGGCCTGATTGTGAGCAGCCCAAGGGCAGTTGTTGTTGATATGGCCCTTAGTTTCACATAAGTTACATATCCGTTCATTGGTGCAATGTCCACTTGTATGACCCAGTTTGTTACAGAGTGCACATCTCAGCTTGTCACACAGCCTACTCAGGTGACCTGTAGAATCACTTCGGTAACAGGCCTTCGGTTGGACAGCATAAAAAAGAACTCCCCTGTCCTTGCCCAGAAAGAAGCAGCTAGGAAGGTGAGCCAAAACAGTGTCAGTAGATTTTAATACCACACGTGTACGCCAACCACCAGACCAAATATGTTCTGAGTCTAGAATGGTCTCTGGGGCTCCCAGAACAGAACACCTCTGCTTGGGCCAGTATAATAAGTCCATAGCACTCACACCCTTGTTACAGATGAGTGCAGTTACAGACGAGTGCAGTAATAATTTTGAAAGCTGGTTTCGCTAGAGGCACAGCTTCAAAAAGAGACCATAAGTGTGTCTGTTACAGAGTGTGATACTTGGCCCAAAACCTTTCCAGCTCACTTGTTAGCTTAAAGCTAACATCAAAAGTCATCTCACCTGAGACATGGATTAATGCATATCTCTCTGAGGTGTAAAAGCCCATTGATCCTTCCAATAACGTCTTAGCAAGAAACACAAGGTCTGGAAATAGGTCCATGCCTCCTTTATAATGGAGGCGGACGGCATTATGCTGCTTTGTGGGGTACACAGGTGTCTGGAAAAAAGAAGCATAGGGCTGGAAATAGATGCCATGGGAGACTGGTGGAACCCATCAGAGTTTCGTGCCTCAGGAGCAATGGTGACAGTAGAATCTGTAGGTTGCAGTGTTTCCCTAAGGAGTGAGGGGGCAGCTTGAGATTGTGCAGGCAAGTCCATTGGAGTAATCAAATTACTCATTGCAGTGGAAACAGATATTATTCTGATTTAAATTAAGTACTGGGTTCTGTATTAATTGTAACTCTCAGTTACCAGTAAGTCAGTCGACAATTGTTTCTGTCCAGTATCCATAGTAGCATGTAAAAAATCATCCGTTACAGTGGTCACCGGCTCAATAGCCACATCTGCATCAAAGAACAGTTCATTCTCCAAACCAACAGAGGCATGGGAGGAGACCCGCTCCCCAGCCTCCCAACACATCCATCTCCTCTCCAGCAACATCGGGAGTGGCCATCGCACAGACGGCCAGAAGTTCCCCTATAGGCGAGTAGGGGAATTTTTTATTTAAATGAAAATAGTACAATGACAAAAGAGAACATAAGCAGATCACACAATTACAATAGCATAGTCAGAAAACAAGAAATGGGGAAAAAATAAATAAAACATGTAAACAAAGAAAATAAATCTGCCTTTACAGAAATTGTAGCTTTTAGTATACATCATCACAGAAAAAAAGGCAAACCTTAAGATTTAAACCATAAGAAATTCTTCCATAAATCAGAACAATTTTTTGTCCTTTGCAATATCTCCTTTTCATAGATAAACAATAAATTCTGAGATACTTGTATAACAACTTGATTTGCGTTATACTCTTTTTGTTGTAGCACTAAAGCACATCTCGCTTGCCATAAATAGAACCTGTAAAGGGAAAAAAATAAGTGCAGTGTGCTACTGTTGTATTTATTAAGGTTAGTTGGATATAAACCATAAACAATTGTCTTGTAAGAGAATTGGGATAGATTTCTGTCTCCCCAGGACATGAGAATGTCAGCCCAGAATTGCTGGGTAAAAGGGCAGTGTACATAGAAATGTTCCTGGGTCTCTAATATTCCAGGACAAGTCTCTCTAGGGCACATGCGGTCTTCTAGTTGCTTGTGTTTGTGGGAGTTCCTTACCCCCAACCCATGACAGGAAAGCCATGTAGTGTCCTACACTTTGGGGGGAAGCCATCTGTCTGTTAATTGGCTGTAAATACTATCCAGCCTACCTTCATATAGGCAAGTAGGGGAGTTTATTGAAGAAAAGAAATCAAACAAAAAAAGAAAAGAAGTCAGGAAGAATGCAAAAAAAAAACAATAATACAAATAACAGAGAAAAAAAAAGTCAAGGACATATATTGAGATTAAAAAAAATAAACATAACAGCAAATCCATAACATAGTAAACTAGAGGCCCCTCTTTTGTGTCATACAACAGAATTTAGAGCAGAAATCATGAAGGCAAAACATCCCCCCGATTTAAGTAACAGGTACTTCCAAATCCGTTATCCAAGGCATGTTCCTCCAAACAGCCCGTAGAGTTCTAGAATGTAAGATCCTAGAATCTTCACTATATAGTTATTTCAAATCCCTAGTAATTTTACCAAAGAGTTCTTCATGAGATACAAATTTCTGTTGTAATGAAAATAAACATCTACTATTCCAAATATGCCATTTGATAACCAACAAAAGTCTATGCAAAGTTTCTGTGTGCCAATAATCTACCGCTATATATTTGCCCCACATTAAAACCTCCATAGTAATAAATTGAAACCATGGAGCATTCCAAAAAGTAGCCAAGAGAGGCCACAAAGGTGTAATATAAACACAGGTCAAAAAAAGGTGTTCTGTGATTTCTAACTGCTGAATACAGCCCGGCCTAACACATAAACGTTCAGCCAATTGCTTATGTTTTTGATTTGCCTTAATATTAATCCTATCGTGGCAGCTCAGCCAATGAAAGTCTTGACATTTATGAGGAATCCTGGGAGTGTTCAACAAACTCAAAATTACCACTCTATAAGGGGAGGGACATCGAGGAAAAGTTTCTAATTCAGTAAATTGAGTCTGCATAACCCAACTATATATCCCTTTCCGTTGTTTTGAAATCAAAGGATGACTAGTAAGTTTCCAGCATTTAATGTACATGAAGGTTTCTCTGATATAAGGTGGAATATTTAAAGACCTATGTAAAATCCCTAATTCCCCCTGAACCCATTACCTAAACCATAAACCACAATTTTTTCCAAATACAGGTACCCACGGTTTATCAAAAAATATTAATAAAGGTCGAAAATTAGCATAAAAAAAATAGTGTAAAAAAATAAAATTGGGTTCACCATCCCTAACCCACCCTGGCTAATTGGTAAATATAAAATATTCCTTTTTAGCGGATTTAACCTGCTACCCCATACCGCTTGAAAAAAAAGACTATAAATTATTGTTACTAGTTGGCTAGCGGGAGGAAAAATATAACTAATATAAAGAAATATTGGAATAAGGAAAGTTTTAATCAGGTATACTCATTTCCGTTTACTGAATTTCCACTTATTCCAATATGCCACTAATGCTTTCCCCCGAGTAATACAAGGCTCCCAATTCAGAAAACACATATCTCCTGGACCGTAAATAATTCCCAAAATGGTCAAGTAAGTAGCTGAAAAATTAATCCCAGAAATTACTAAATCCAGTAAAACCACAGAACCAAGCTATATACCAGTACATTTATCTAAATTCAAACTGGTACCTGAATGGGGATTATAAGTTACACAGATATCAAGGGCACACTGAACAGAAGCTGTATCCTGTACTAAAATACAGAGATCATCTGCATAAGCTAAAGCTTTAAATTGTAAAGGAGTGGAAACTACTGTGATAGGTTTTAACAGCACTGAATTATTAAGGAGCTGGAGTAAGGGATCTATACAAAAAGCATATAACAAAGGGATAAGGGGGCACCCCTGACGTACCCTCCTCCACACAGGTAACATGGTTCCCTTCCAGCCCCTGATCAGAGGAGTAACTGTTGCAGTGGTATATAAACATTTAACCCAATTGATAAATTGCAATAGCAAACCATATTTATGTAAAACCACCCATAGGAAAGTATGACTAACAGAGTCAAAGGCTTGTCTTTGATCCAGAGAGAGAGCACTAAACCATCCGCTCTATACCTGAAACTATGGTCAAAGAGCTCCCGTAAAATAATTAAATGATCTAAAATAGTTCTACCAGGTAAAGTACATGCCTGAGCTGGGGATAAAATGTGAGTAGCAACCAATAGGAGATGATTATTAAGAATTTTAGCTAGAATCTTAAAATCTGTGTTAAGTAAAGAAATCAGTCCCAATTATTGATGCACCGTTTATCACCTTTTTGTTTAAAAATGTGAATTAAAATACTTCCTGTCATACGTAGAGAAGGGGAACCAAAAGAAAGGATCGCCGTAAAGGCAGCCACTAATTCCATCCAAATATGTGGACCAATAAATTTATACAATTCACTAGTCAAGCCATCTCCACCAGGTGCTTTGTTAGTCCTTAAGGCCATGACTGCTTTTTCCACTTCTAGTGGCAGAATATCAGTTATCAAAGGTTGTAATAATTGATCAGTGAGCAAAACTGTAGGAACTGAATCAAGATAAAATTCTAAGGTATCAGAACAAATTTATGGAGTAATAAAGGTTTGAGATGTATGATGTGAAACAATATTAAGAATCTGTCTGTACATAAATTACCCTGCGTATCAAACAAACCGTCCATAGTCCGGTTTAGATTCCAAGCTGTATGCCCCTCATATGGGCAAATATAGCCCTTTTTACCCTGGGTGCAATATAATTGTTGGAAGTGCAAGTGTTGTTCCTGCAATAAATGATATTGTACCATTTGTTGCTTAATATTTTGAATTTGCACCAAAAAATCATGTTGCACAGTAGAAGCTAAAGATAAAAGTGTTCGAAGTTGCAACCTATTATTAAGTCCTATAATCCTTATCCCGAATTATCCTTCCATATGATTTTAGAAAAGTAGTCAAATCCCTCACAGTGTCCTCCCACCAAATACTAGGGTCCGTATACATATCAAAAACAGATTTTCTAACTTGGATAAAATATGTCAACTCTTGCTGGACAGTATGTTTAGCCAAAAACAAAGCATTTAGTTTCCAATATCGCTGCCCAATAGGAGGTGCAGAGGAATTATCCAACAATAAAAATAAAATTTTATGATCAGAAAATTCTGCCAGAAGGGTTTGTGCCATTGCAATTTGTAATAAAGGGGAAATGAAAAAATAATCAATTCTTGTGGAAGAGGTAGGGAAAAGGATTACGACTTATTTTGGCTAAACAGATTTACTGTGTGGTGTTGTTTTTATTTTTTACTCACAAGGATTGCTACTGTTTGTTGCTAACATTTCATTGCTTTATTTTTCTCTGATTCAAATTGTTGTTGCTGGTATACCTTCTTCTGCATTATTACAAGGTGTGCCTACAGGTGTGTGCTAACAGATTATTGCTGTAATCTTCTGATTCAAATTGTCTTTTGCAAGGTATATCTTCTGTTACTGCTTTATTTTTCTCTGTAGCAAAGTGTTTCTTACAGGGTATATCTTCTCTGAAATTACTGTATTACAGGTGGAGCTTACATTTTTGTGACTTTTTTATCATTGGGCTAAGCAAAATTACTGTTTGACACTGTGTTTTATTTTATTCTTGTTTTTTTTTTTTTTGTTGAAAAGGTTTGTTGTCTCAGAGGTGTTTCAGTCTCCTTCTCACATTGAAGGAGCTAATTGCTTTCCTCCCACAGCTCTTCCAAAGGATTAGGTGTGTATGTGGGGGTGGAGCTGGCAAACTGTCAGTAATTTCCAACAGAAAGGAGGGTTAAAAAGTCAGGTTAGTTGATATCTTGGAGGTAGAAGACTTGGTTTGCTGGCCAAGGCACCTAGCTTCACCTGAGCTCTTTCCTTCTAAGACTGCTTGAAAGGCAGAGTAGAGAAACTTACCAGAGCAAGGGAAAAGGATTAAGACTTATTTTGGCTAAACAGATTTACTGTGTGGTATTGTTTTTATTTTTTACTCAAAGGGATTGCTACTGTTTGTTGCTAACATTTCATTGCTTTATTTTTCTCTGTAGCAAAGTGTTTCTTACAGCGTATATCTTCTCGGAAATTATTACAGGTGGTGCTTTACAGGTTTTACAGTTTTATCTAACATTAGGATAAGCTTTCAGGGTTACTGCATTTGTTGTTGACTGATTGTTTCTGCTCTTACCTCCTTGTTCTTTCGTCCGTGGTTCTTCTTTTTGGCAGGGGAAGAGCCCACCCACCCACCCCCATCCCCAACCACCCCACACTACACTCCTTTTATAGGGTACCACAGTTGTGACATTTCCTGTGGCAGAGCAGGAAGGGGTGGATCAGTGGGGCCTCCACAAGGTGAATTAATTTACAGGGGCACTAGTAATTTAACTTGTTATAACAAGTTAAACAAAACACAATCAAACCATTACTTGCATTTTTTTCCTTTTTCTTCCTTCCTTCTAATTACTCTGACTAGGTTATAAACCCAGCAACTTATCTGGAATGGATATCATTAACTGCAGGTACTGTGGAACAATTTTCAGAAGGACAGTCTTACAGGATTTAGGACACTGTCCTACATGCTGGGCCTTTGGAGATCTTAGTGCTCAGCTCCAGGCAGCATGGGCAGAGATTGCATGCCTCAAATTTCATATTCAAGAGAAAATACATTATAAGAACCACCCGCCATTTCCCCAGCATCCAACAGAAAAACCTCGACCGCAGAGGGTAGTTGGTCCAGGAGGTTGGCAGGTGGTTAGGAAGGGCAAATCGGTGCCCCATCACTCTGCTCTCCAACATATTACCTCCAAAACCATATAAACACTACAAACAGGTATCTGCCTCTATCTCTGAAATCAAACAAAGAGGCAGAAGACACTGCAGAGCAGGACACTGCAGCACAGGAGCTAGCACAACAAAACTCACCCAAATCAGGAACCAAAACAAAAAGCAAAAAGGAAATCCAAAAAACTTCTGATCATAGGAGACTCCATGATTCGGGGAGTTGATACCCATCTCCAGCCAGGGGTAATGGTCAGATGTCTCCCAGGTACATCAGCATGAAGAGACACTGACCGCATTGCTAAAATTGTTCACAAAGCAGGAGAAAACATTGATGTCCTAGTACATATAGGGACTAATGATCTCGCCAGCCGGTCAGTTGTGGAGACCAAGGAACACCTGACCAGGCTGGGTGACAAACTATCATCTATTTCGTCTGGCATCTCCTTCTCTGAGATCCTGCCAATCTGGGAGAGGGGAGCAGATGGACGGAAGGTCAGAGAAGGGGAGATAGGGGAGCTAAACACATGGCTCAAGGGCTGGTGCCAGGAAAAAGGACACAGATTTGTAGGGAACTGGCAACAGTTCTGGGAGCGAATGTTCTTTAAATTTGATGGACTGCATCTGACTAAGGAGGGAGTCAGTGCATTGGGGCAGAAGTTTGACGTCTTTGCAGAATATTTAAACTAGCAAATGGGGAGAGGGGTGCAGCACCCCTTACGTCGAATGGGAAGAACACCCCTCCCCCCTCAGCTAGTGGTCAAACAGGGATTCAGCATGTTTGCAGTTCATTTGCATCACCAGGTAAGAAAAAAGGTTTGTCTCCCCATACGATGCACAGGGGTAATGCCAAACCTCACCCAACAACTAACACACCAAAATCTGGCCAATGGAAAATCATGTACACAAATGCCCACAGCCTGGGAAATAAGATCCCAGACCTGCAGGCAATAATGTCAGAGGCTAAACTGGACATAGTAGCAATTAGTGAGATGTGGTTTACCAGTAACCACACTTGGGAGACTCTAGTACCTGGCTATGTATTGTTCAGAAGAGACCGAGGTCAAAAGGGGAGGAGGGCCCTGTATGTCAATGAAAATATCAAAGCTACAGAAATTCAGAATACACATAAGGAGCCCAAGAACTGTGGGTCACCCTGGAAACAGGAAATGGGACAGCCATAAGAACTGGGGTTGTCTACAGGCCCCAGACCAGGGGAAGGACATAGACACATTACTGTTAGAAGATATACAAAACATGACAGCTAAAGGGGAGGTTCTGATAATGGGAGACTTCAACATGCCGGATACAGATTGGTCAATACCCAGCAGGAACATCTGCCAGAACTAGACACATAGTGGATTCCCTGCAGGGGGAGGGCCTCAAACAACTGGTACAGCAACCCACAAGAGACAGGGCTATCCTAGATCTAGTACTGACTAACAAGGAAGGGATCACAGATCTCCAGGTAGAAGGTCACCTGAGGGCCAGTGACCATCACATGGTATGGTTCAATTTGGCTACTACATCTAAATCATCCCATTCCAAGGCAAAAATATGGGACTTCAGAGGAGCTGACTTTGATAAGATGGCCAACAGAGTTAAGCTAGCCCTGGCAAAAAGAAACACAGGTGAGGGGGTACAGGCAAAGTGGGCAAGCATTAAGGATGCACACTTGAAGCAACATCCCATTGTGTTAAACAGAAAAGGAAGTGCAAAGAAGAAGGAAACCACTTTGGTTCCTCAAATACAGTAGCAGAAAAGGTCAGAGCCAAAAGGTTGGCCTTCAGGAAATATAAGGAACACAGCAGGATGAAGATAGGGAGGCATACCAAACTGCCCTAAGGGAAGCAGGGAAGGCAGTAAGGCAGGCAAAGTCCCAAACTGAGAAAAACACTAGCACGAACAGTAAAAGAAGGTGGCAAGACTTTCTATAGATACATTAGTGAAAGGAGACAGTCCAGAGGGGTATTGCTAAGCTTAATGGAGAAAAGGGAGCATGTGAGGAGGAGGACCATGTAAAGGCATCTATCCTAAATAGATACTTTTGCTCAGTATTTACTGGAGAGAAGGTAGGGCAGGGCCCACAGCTCAGCATCATGGACACAGGGGGAGGGAGGTGAGCACTACTCCTTCACAAAGAAAGGGTCCTACAAGAGCTTGCTAAGCTCAGGGTGGATAAGGCAATGGGACCTGATGGCATACATCCCAGGGTACTTAAGGAGCTAAAGGTGGAACTAGCAGAACCATTAGCAGAACTGTTTAGCAAGTCTCTGAGCACAGGAGAGGTCCCAGAAGACTGCAGAAAGGCTCATGTGATCCCGCTCCACAAGAGTGGTAGCAGGGAGGAGGCGAGGAACTACAGACCAGTCAGTCTTACCTCAGTAGTGGGCAAGATTATGGAGGCACTCCTTAAGGAAAGGATAGTGCAACACCTGGAATCCATAGGGCACAGGATCCAAGACAGCATGGGTTTACAAAGGAAGGTCCTGTCAAACTAATCTCAGATTTCTTTGACTGGGTAACCAGAGTGGTGGGACCAAGGGGAGCAGTTGATGTCTCCTACCTTGACTTCAGCAAAGCTTTGACACTGTTCCACATAGAAGATTGATAAATAAGCTGGGTAGGCTCGGTGGGTCAGAAGTTGGTCAACTGGGTGGCAAACTGGTTGACAGGCAGAAAACAGAGAGTGGTGGTAAATGGTTTACAGTCAGAAGAGATGCAAGTCACAAGTGGGTACCTCCTGGGATCAGTCCTGGGGCCAGTCCTCTTCAACATCTTCATTAGTGACATTGCAGATGGACTAGAGGGTAAGGCTTGTCTGTTTGCAGATGACACCAAGATCTGCAACAGAGTAGATGATCCAGATGGGGTGGGCAGAATGAGAAGAGATCTGATAAACTAGCAAAATGGTCAGAAGAGTGGCAACTGGGATTTAATGCAAAGAAGTGCAAAATCATGCACATAGGGAAGAGAAACCCTGAAGCCACCTATAGGCTGGGAGGAGTTGCTAGCAGTCACAAAGGAAGAAAGAGACTTGGGCATCATCATCACTGATGACCTGAAATCATCCAAGCAGACCTCTAAAGCAGTAGGTAAGGCTAGGGGGGTGTTAGGGTGTATTAGTAGGGGTATCACAAGTCATAAGAGGGAGCTAATAATCCCTCTTTACAAGACACTGGTTAGGCCCCATCTGGAGTACTGCATGCAGTATTGGAGGCCACACCTTCACAAGGACATTAACCAAATTGAGGCAGTCCAGAGAAGGGCAACCAAAATGGTGCAGGGACTGCATCAGAAGACATATGAGGACAGATTAACAGAGCTCAATATGTATACCCTTGAGCAAAGGAGGGAGAGAGGTGATATGATCGAGGCATTCAAACACCTTAAGGGCATTAACAAGGTGAAAGAGTCTAACATGTTTAAATATAAGAAAAATAGCAGGACAAGAGGACACAGCATGAGATTAGAGGGGGGCCGATTAAGGGGGAATGTGAGGAAATTCTTTTTCACAGAAAGGGTGGTGGATGCATGGAATGGCTTACCACAAGAAGTGGTGGCTATGAATACAGTGCAGGGCTTCAAACAGGCATGGGATAGGCATAAGGGAGCAATACAAATGACTATGAATAGATAGGCCATTGACAGAGCAAAGGCCGATGGCACATTTATAAGGTAGAAAAAGAAATGGGCAGACTGGATGGGCCTTACGGTCCTTATCTGCAGTCAACTTCTATGTTTCTATGTTTCTAAGGTATTCCTAAAAAAAGTAGGATTCGCTTTACCCACTGTTTAAAAGTAGGCATCCCTCAAATGTGCATTCCGAATTATAGTAGATAAGCAGATCATGTCACAAAATACTTTTTTAGTCACAGTATGCCTACCCCGTCCTGTAAATTTAGTCCACAATTAAAGTCACCCCCTAGAACAATATGGTGAGCAGAATACAAATGTAACCCCTAGATGGCGCTATCCCAAGGGCTACTACCCCTGCCTGATTTGCTACTAACAGGTTGAGGGGCCTGGATCCGATGGAGGGTGCCTCCACCCAGAGGTCAGGGTTTGCAATAGTTAATCTAACTTGGTCACAGCCCTCTGGGACACTGCGACCCCCTTTTCTTCCCACTAGTGGCCCACACAATATATCAGAATTACCTTCACAGTATACACTTACCCCCAGGGCTGGTTCGGGCAGTGTGACTCCTGGGACTCCCTGTAAAATAAGATGATACAGTGCAAAAACCACTGTACAATACTTTAACATAGACGAATACCTCAGGCAGTGTAACTTTGCTGAAACAAACAGATCTGATTTATTTAGGGGGATATAACAAGGACGGGGGAAATCAGGTTAATTAGTTTAAACGCATTAATAATCACAGTACTGTGCACATATTTCAGAATCCCAAATGTCCCTAATGTCACTCTTACTGGGTACCCAGGCAATAAGAGGCTAGCCTATTTGGTGCAGCTGTTTGGGGCCCTGAAGATGGAAAATGCATGCACAATACCCAAATTGTAATCCGGAGCCGGTAGGCTCAGTTCGTGGAGAAAGAAAGGAAAAGTAATCAGATGGAACACTTGCAATTAGATGATGGCAGGGAGCTACCCTGATTTGTACTCACAAATTCAATGCTGAAACTGAATGGAAGGCAGATTGTCCTGGATTGCCAGGCAGAGCAGACCATGTGGACAAGGTCCTTGTGACTGGACCCCAAGGCAGTTCAGAGCAAATGGATGTAGTCTGGATTAAGCTGGGGTTTACTTGCAGCTTCATGCATTCAATTCACTGTACAGGGGATTTGAAATGCGAGTCCCCACTAGCACTACACACATTTATATAGAAAAAGAAAGTACAATACCAGGCAGGCTGCTTCTCTATCCCGATCGCAATTACTGCACAGTACCCCGGAGAACACACAGCAGATTCAGTTCCTGACAGACTGAGCGCGATTCAGCAATTTCTCCAGTCTTCTACAGGGTGAGCCCGGTTTCTACTTTTCAAATCTCCTTGATCCTCTTCACAGATCAGATTCAGTCCAAACAAGCACTTGCACAAGCTGCAGACCGAAACTTGGGGCCTTACATGCGTTTCCTGACTAAAACTGCACACCGGAGGAGCACAGGGCTCCTTCCCTCTTCACTGCCAGAGCTAAAACTGAGACTCCAGTAGACAAAACCGGGCACTTCCTTTGAGTTCCTCCCAGTTCTTGGCTGGATTGGCTGTCACTCACAATAGCCTCCCCCTGTTGGTGCAAAAAGGCGCCAAAGTCCAAACTACATTTCCCAGAGTTACTGCCCATACAATCCTCTTGTGGCTGGCTCAGATTACGAGTCCAAGTTCTGATTCGTCCACAGGCACCATTTTAGAGCTACCTTAACCCACACTGATTGGTCCAGTTCAGCAGTTCAAAACTAGAATGGGGAACTAGGCAAACACAATTCTGATTGCAAAGAAAAGCAGGTTAGACAAACTGTATTTTCATTATTACTCTAAATGATTTCTGGCAAACAGTTACATCTTTCAGATAGGTTCCCTTTTGCACTCCTAGTTACTGCAAAAACGGACTCAAGCAGACAAACACACAGTCCCCCCCCCCATATAAACTAATTATGTCTGTAAGCAGACAGCTCTTAAAGAGACAGTACCAGAGGCTCTAAAAACACTCACAGATAAATGGCTTAAACGCCAAACACCATTCAGGCTCGGAGCATTCAATCAAGCTCCTGGAAGTCTTTTGGGAACCCCCATTTGCAGGGGGGTTACACAAATAGGGCTGAATAGCCTGAAACAGCTCAATACGCACCACCTTTGTTTGACTGGCATAAATATTGATAAAACGAAACAGGACAGTAAATAACCTAACATCCAGTATTAAGGCCCGACCTGGAATGAGATCAATTAATTTAACCAGATGCACGTCTGTATTATGAAACAAAATGGCTAACCCTGAGCAGGTTTCTTCCCCCAAAGACCAGAAAGAAGGACCTGAATGCCAAAAATTAATGGCCTGCTTCAGTTCAGAAATGACATGCAACCTAGTATCCTGCAAAAAAATAATACCATCAGAGACAGAGATCTTAAATATGAAAATACAGTTTGTTTTTTCCGAAGACTCTTAATACTATTCACATTAATAGAATAAATAGAGGAGTCATTACAGTTGTACAGGAAAAAGGAAAAAAAAACATGAGCATAATTCTATTCAAGGGGGCCTTTTGGAGGAGGCCCTAGTAGTTCTAAGATGTTTAGTTTTCCCAGTGCGCTTCCCAGGAAGAGGAGGTACCGCGTCGGGGGGGTTCTTCCAATTCAGAACCCTGATCCAGATCGAAGAAATCAGAGTCATTCCCAGAGAGGTCCCCATCAATGGGCAGAGAGGCGAATCTATTTTTAATACAGATGTCAGATGTTTTAGGCATTTTAGCAGCTGGCTGTATCCGGTGCTGCCTACATCTAGTAGTCTTACTTTGAGGTGTTAAGCGTGTTTGGGAAACATCTGCAGAAGGCACAGGGAGAGGTAACCCAACCTCAGAAGCAATAGATTCTGCCATTACAGGTACAGAGACCACCTGCTGAGGGACCACGGGAGCGGTATTAGTACCACAGCACCTAGGGGGAGGCATGTCAGAAGGTTGTGCTGAACCACCAGGAATAGTAGAAGTAGTCACAGGTTGATCTGGAGGCACATCCCGAGGCCTAGAGGCCAAACGCTGGGCCTGGATCCATTGAGCTAGGGCAATAGACACCCGCTGCTCATCCCAGTCTGCTTGTTCACCCAGGTTATGAGCTGCTGAGGGACAGGAATGATAGGTATGACCTTTTTCCTCGCATAAGTTACACACCTGATCATTCCGACATTTGGCAGCACTGTGACCCAATTCATTACAAGTAGTGCATTTGAGCCGGTCACACATACTGCTAAGATGACCCATAGCCCCACAACGATAACAGGCCTTGGGCTGGTCAGCATAAAATAGAACCCCTCTATCTTTCCCCAGGAAGGAACTGTTAGGCAAATGAATCAATCCAGAATCAGACATATTCAGAACAACTTGTACTTTCCACCCCCCATTCCAGATATAGTCTTCATCAAATATGGGCTCAGGATTACCCTGCATTGTACACCTCTGTTTAAGCCAAAACAAAAGATCTGTGATATGCACCCCCTCACTCCTAAATAGTACTGTAATCATGCGGTGCGCAGGTTTAGTCAGAGGCATAACTTCAAAAGGAACCCATAAGGCAGAAGTTTTTAAAAGTAAATATTGAGACCAGATTTGTTGTAAACCACTACCCTGTTTAAAGCTGACATCAAAAACTGGCTCTCCTGAAACATGAATTAAGGCGTAAATTTCAGCTAGAGTAAAAAACATGGAACCCATAAGCAAATTCCTAGCAACATGTTTTCGCTCTGGAAATACATCTAGACCCCCTTTATATAATAGCCTAATGGCATTATGCTGTTTAGCAGGAAAAACAGGAGCTCTGAATAAAGATGCAAAGGTTTTAGTAGGCTTAGATTGTACTTGAGAAAGTTGCTCAGCATGTTCCTCAGAAGGAACAGGCCTACGAGGGCCAGCAGCACCATCTTGTAACAGAGGTAGTACTGGGTTCTGTGTAAGTTCTAAGCCTTCAGGCACCTGTAAAGGTGAAACAATATCCATTACAGATCTCCAATCCTTAGCCTTATCAGTTACAATGGGGGAACAGTCTTGGATATTAGTCATTATCTTGCTAGGAGAAACCGAAATGGGAGAAGAACCTGAAACCCAAGCACCAGTGTTAGATTTCTCCCACCCAGCAGCTTGCAAAGCCGTATCTACAGACCATTGATTTGTTTCTGTCTGGCCATCCCACTGTTGTAGTGTAGGAACCTCAGCATTACACTCAAGAACAGTATCTGAGGTCAAGAGACCTGCTGAAGTTTCTGCTGAGTCCTGAAAAAGATTACCTTTGAAGACAAACAAGGGCCTTGCCCAGCACCCGTAGAGAAGGAGCAAGAAGTCATAGCAGTGTCTTGTTTCAGTAATTGCTGCTCATCTAGAACAGTTGTTGTCAGCTGCAGAGGAATCTGCGGTGTAGACGCCACATCAGCAGATGAGGCAGCGTTGTGCACAGCTTGCAGTGCAGGTTGCTCATTCACAGAGCGTTGATCAGCAGCTGCAATTGCAGCTTTCAGTTCATTTTGTCGGAACTGAAAACAGGCTTCTTCTTCACACAGCTGCTGCTGCAAGGCAGGCAAATCGCAAACAGGCACATCTTGTAGAGCATGAGGAAGAGCAACCTCCTCCTTATCTAGAGGTAAATCACACAAGCCATCTTGTTTGTCAAAACAGACACGCTAGGCACAGAATCCATATCCATACTAGGAGCGACAAAGAAAACTTCAGAATCAAAAACTTCAGACCTACTCTCACTAGCTCGCCCTGCAGCCAGCGGGACATCTATCTCCTTCTCCAGCATAGCCCGAAATGACGAACTCACTAGCCAGCAGTCCCCCTACTGGCAAAAAGTAGGGGGATTTCCCTGGTGTCCTGGCCAAATTTCTCCTGTTCACTAAAAAAATACCACCAACATATATTGGTATATTCCTTCTTTCCTGGTCAATAAAAATAAAATAAATAAGTATGGGATTTTCCCCCATGTCCTGGCCAACATTCCCTTTCCCATAAAACTGGTGCATGCAATTGCCCAGGGCTGTGAGAGGGTGTTGATGTACAAAATATGTTTTACTATATGTTAACAGTGACTTCACTGCCAGCCCCTCATTGCCTGAAAAGCACTTTGGGATACAATGTGAATGAGAAGCACAGTATTAATACAAATTCTTATTCGTGTAGGACAGTACCCTTCCCATGTAAGAGAGTACCCTCCCTGTAAGGACAGTACTCTTTCCATGTAGGATAGCACCCTCTCTGATAGGACAGCACTGTCTCTGTATGGGACAGTACCCTCTCCATGTGGGACAGCACCCTCCCTGCTAGGACAGCACTGTCTCTGTATGGGACAGTACACCTCCTCTCCATGTGGATCAGAACTCCCCTCTTCACTGGGATAGCTCTGTCTCAATGTGGCACAGTACCCTCTCCATGTGGAACTGCACCCTCTCCAGTGGGATAGAGCACAGACAGAGAAAGGTATAGCCCAGGCTATTAAGAAATGCGACAAGACCTTCTTCAGACACATTAGTGAGAGGAAAAAAGACCAGAAATGGGATCGTTAGGCTGAAGAAAGAAGGAGGAGAAAGGGTGGAGGGTGACCTAGAAAAGGCTGAGGTACTGAACAAGTATTTTTGCTCAGTATTCACCAGGGAAGGAGAGGGTGAGGGACCGAGACTCATTAAGAGGGGTATTCAGGGGAGGGACATAGACACCAGCCCATTCATGGTGGAAAAAGTCCTCGAAGAACTCAGGGAAAATAAAAGCAGATGAGGCAATGGGGCCAGATGGATCCACTCCAGAGTACTAAAGGAACTCAGGGAAGTGCTGGCGGAACCACTGGCTGCTATTTTCAATGCTTCACTAGAGACAGGGGAGGTATCTAAGGACTGGAGGAGGGCAGATGTGGTCCCTCTCCACAAGAGTGGAAGCAGAGAGGAGGCAGGCAACTATAGGCCTGTAAGCCTGACTACAGTAGTGGGGAAACTAATGGAGTACTTAAAAAGAGGATTGTAAAGTTTCTGGAGCATAGTGGGGCATAGGATCCAAGGCAGCATGGATTCTCAGTGAGAAGGTCTTGTCAGACAAATTTTATAGATTTCTTTGACTGGGTAACCAGGGTGGTGGATCAGGGAGGGGCAGTGGATGTGGCCTACCTGAATTTCAGCAAGGGCTTCGACACTGTCCCGCATGGGAGATTGCTAAATAAATTGGGGAGCCTGGGAGTGGGTCCTACAGTGGTAAAGTGGATTAGGAACTGGCTAAGGGACAGGACTCAGAGGGTTGGTGGTAAATAGCATAAAATCTGAGGAGAGGGAGGTGACCAGTGGGTTTGCCACAGAGGTCAGTGCTGAGGCCAGTCCTATTCAATGTCTTCATTAGTGACATTGTAGAGCATCTTTAGGGAAAGGTGTGCCTCTTCGCAGATGACACTAAGATCTGCAACAGAGTGGACACACTGGAGGGGGTGGAAAAAATGAGAAAAGACCTAAGCCTTTTAGAGGAGTGGTCGGGTGTCTGGCAGTTGAGTTCCAATGCTAAAAAGTGCAAGATCGTGCACCTGGGTCACAGGAATCCAAGGGAAGAGTACAGAATGGGTGGGGAAATTCTGGCCACCACAAGTCAGTAGAGAGGCTTGAGGGTTATCATATCTGACAACCCGAAGGTGACCAAACAGTGTGAGAAGGTGGTGGGGAGAGCAAACAGAATGTTGGGGTGTACAGGGAGGGGCAAAACAAGCAGGAGGAAAGAGGTGGTGATGCCACTGTACAGATCACTGGTGAGGCCTCAGCTGGAGTACTGTGTCCAGTTCTGGAGACCACATCTCTGGAAGGACATTGACAAAATAGAGGCAGTTCAGAGAAGGGCAACGAAGATGGTACATGGACTGCACCAGAAACCCTATGACGAAAGACTTAAGGACCTTGATATCTATTCACTGGAGGAAAGAGGGGAGTTATGATAGAGACTTTCAAGTACCGTAGGGGAATAAACAGGGTACAGGTGGAAAGCATATTTCAGAGACAACTCTGTACAAGAACAAGGGGGCATGATATGAAGCTGAAGGGTGGAAGGCTCAGGGGTAATATTAGGAAGTACTTTTTCACTGAAAGAGTGGTGGAGCCATGGAACAACCTTCCAGCAGAAGTGGTGGGGGCAAAAACAATACAGGGGTTCAAGAGTGCATGGGATGGTCATAAGGGTACTCTGGAGTTGTGCAGAGCAGGAGACCCACAGATCAAATAGGATCTGGGGCTGCAACAGTGAGTAGGGAAATGGGTAGACTAGGTGGGCTGTATGGTCCTTATTTGCCAATAGATTCTATGTTTCTATATTTCTATAGCCCTGTCTCCATGTACAAAAGTACCCTCTCCACGTGGAACTGTACCCTCTCCAATGGGATACTGCTGTCTGTATGGGAAAATACCATCTCCATATGGAACCGCACCCTCTCCAAAGAGATAGTACTGTCTGTCTGTGGGACAGTATACTCTCCACATGGAACTTCACCCTCTCCAATGGGATAGTACTGGCTTTGTGTAGGACAGAAGCCTTTCCATGTGGGACAGCACCCTCTCCAGTGGGATAGCCCTTTCTCTGTGTGGGACATATCTTCTCCATGTAGAACCACACCCTCTTCAATGGAATAACACTGCCACTGTAACAGAACTGCACTCTGTACAATGGGATACTACTGTCTATGTGTGGGACAGTAACCTCTCCTGTGGACAGTACCCTTTCCAAATGGAACTGAACTGCACCCTCTCCAATGGGATACCACTGTGTCTGTGTGGGACAGTAACCTCTCCATGTGGAACTGCACCCTTTCCAAAGGGATGACACAGTATCTGTTTGGGACAGTATCTACTCCATGTGGTAGAGCACCCTCTCCAAAGGGATGGCACACTATCTGTTTGGGACAGTACCAACTCCACATGGTACAGCACCCTCTCCAATGGGATGGCACAGTATCTGTTTAGGGCAGTACCCACTCCACATGGTACAGCACCCTCTCCAAAGGAATGACACAGTATCTGTTTAGGGGAGTACCCACTCCACATGGTACAGCACCTTCTCCAATGGGATGGCACAGTATCTGTTGGGGGCAGTACCCACTCCACATGGTACAGCACCCTCTCCAATGGGATGGCACAGTATCTGTTTGGGGCAGTACCCACTCCACATGGTACAGCATCCTCTCCAATGGGATGGCACAGTATCTGTTTGGGGCAGTACCCACTCCACATGGTACAGCACCCTCTCCAATGGGATGGCACAGTATCTGTTTGGGGCAATACCCACTCCACATGGTACATCACCCTCTCCAATGGGATGGCATGGTCCTTGTGTGGAACAGTGTCCACTCCATGTTTGACAGCACTGTCTCCATGAGGGACTGCACCCTTTCTATGTGATACAGAGGAGGCCTGCTGTATGATGCACACAATGCTGTGTGGGACAGCCCTGTTACTGTATGTATTTTAAATCCCATCTAATAAGAAACAGCTGAGACGCCTGTGTCTGGCCTCTGACATTCCACCTGAATTCCTGATCTGTTTACTTGGACAACAAAAGATGAGCAGAGTGTGATACTGGTTGTTTGCAGAGATAAAAGCCATAAGAGGCTCCTTATCTCAGCCGATAGTTAGATGATACAGGGGAGGCACCATGGAAGGGTGCTGGGATTAGACCTCAAAGTGATTGGGAAAGATTTATAACCTAAGATGGTACAGACTGAGGGCTGTAAGTGTACCTGTCAGCCATGCTACTACATTAGGAGGGATGTCCTTTATGGTACCACACAGAAGCCCTCTCTGCTGTCTCACATGAGACTTGGAAGTAGATTCATCAGAACTTTTTTTTACTAAATCAACAGCAAATGTTATGGACAATGAATGCTGCACTAACTCACAGACAGGTCTGAATATTAGTCCCCATGACTAGATGATGTGACTAAATGATTTTGTCTCCTTTGACCACATTTTGAGTAAGCAATAAGACATGATGTGATGTACATTAGACAGTTCCAATGCACAGCCAGGGGTATAGCATGGCATGAGGTCACAGCAGGGTACTGCTGTCCCACATGGAGAAGGTACTGTCCCACATAGAGAAGGTACTGTCCCCCATGAAGAAGGCACTGTCCCCCATGAAAAGGGTACTGTCCCACATGGAGATAGTACTGTCCCATGTGGAGAGGATAATGGCTCACATGGTGTACTCTCCCACATGAAGAGGGCACTGCCCCACAAGATGAGGGTACTTTGAGAGGGCAGCCTTCCACCCATGGTTGTGCATTAGAACTGTCTAATTCACATCCCCAGAGTGTCTTGTTGCAATTCTTTTTTTAATATGGCAGAAAAAAAATTGAATCAATTGTTTTGTTTAATTATGTATAAATTAAAAGTAAAACTTATTTTGTTATAAAGTGACCCCTCCACTTGTTCTCAGTTGGTGTGTTTTTTGTTGCATTAGGACATTTGTGCTACTGTGGTGACCATACCTGCAGCTTCTTGTTGTGTAGTCTTGAGCACCCCCCCCAAAAAAAAACAAGCATCACTGAGTCAGCTAAGGCATGTGTGTGTATGAGGGAGATATAGCCTATGTACAACATTTATTTAAAAGTATTAGTTTATTTTTAATTGGACTTATCTTGTCTATGATGTATTGCTGATTATGCAGGAGCTGAAACATGCATGATCGCATCATTAAAACAAAGGACTGGTCATGGTATTGAGAGATGGTGAGAAACACAGTCCTGAAAATAATGTTGCAGCGTTTCTTACAGCGAAGTTTTTTTGTTGAGCCGACTCATTTCAACAAGTGGGAGCACAGTCAGGCAGCTCGGATGAAGAAGAAGAGCAAGTGGGTGAACGGATAAACGAGCGGGTAGACTGCTCAACTGCCGATATGAAGTTGGCCTTGAATCATTTTGGTCACCCTTTGTTGCATTGTCTCCAGCCACTATCTGCAGTAAACATAAACAGTTAGTCAAAAAACCAAAATGCTTTTGCACACAAAGTGCAAACTGGGTCCAACCCCTCACTTGGGCATGGTGCTTTTAGTGCGGACTGCTTCCCTTTAGTCAGCAGTATCTTCTGCCAGCTACAGAAGAGCTTAGTACCTCTTTTAGAAGATCTTTTCATGGCCTTTCAAACAGTGACAGGCAAGGTTCCCGAATGCTCCCTTTTAACTGTACCTAAATAAAGGTTGGGCAGAGGATATCATCCAAAGCAAAGCACTTAATTTGGAATTAGGAACAGCAGATCCCCAATAAGTATCATGCAGCTCCACCCCCCCAATCAGCTGTTCATACAGTACATGCTCAGTTGGTCCCTGTCATTCAGACAGTGGCTGGCCGAGGTGGTCAGAGGAGGGTCTGTGTTAGTCACCATCCAACATCCATATGCTTTTTAGGGTGAGTTGGGTCCAGCGGGAGGGTGGTGGATGCTGAGTGGGTGGGCCGGGGGTAGATTATCATTGTGTAATGGGGATCATGGTGGGAGGACAGTACCACTAAACTACCAGAGATATCCTACATTTTCCAATAGGGACTGGGGCATAATGGGAGTACCACTGGACTAACAGGGATATTTTACATTCTGCGTGAGGATTTGGGCACGGCACATTCAACTTCCAGGTCCAGGAATATTTGACATTCTGCAGTGAGGATTTGGGAATGATGGGGGTACCATTAGACTTCCAGGGATATTTTACATTCTATAGTGAGGATTTGGGCAAGACAGGGGTATCATTAGACTTCCAGGAATATTTTACGTTCTGCAGTGAGGATGTGGGCATGACATGGGTATCATTAGACTTTCAGGGATATTTTACATTCTGCAGTGAGGATTTGGACACAATGGGGTACCATTAGACTTCCAGAGATATTCTGCATTTTACAATGGCAGTTGGAGTGGGAGGGGGTACCACTAGTCTACCAGGGATATTCTACATTCTAAAATGGAAATCCAACAGGGAAGGTGGGGTGTCAGTGCATTACCTGGCACCAGTGCTTGGGGGGGGGGGCGCGTTAAGAGTAGGGTATTGAAAGTGATAAATAGTGCTGCCTCAGTAGCCTTTCAGTGCTTCCAAGATCCTCTAAGTATAACACTGTGCACTGTATGCAAACAATATGCAAGAGGATTCCCTCATTTGCATGGGTACAGTGGTGTATTTACTGTGTGCCTCACTATGGGGCCCTTTGGCTATGGCCCTCTCCTCAGTGTGTCCGGTTAGCACCACACTATTCATGTCAATGCTGCGCTAACTCCCTGAATATGGGGGCCACAGAATGCTATTCCCAACAGTTTACTAGAAATTGGTATATATGTGGAGGAACTTTTTCTCTGAGGTAGCACTCAACTTGTTAACTCAGTAGCCAGCAGAGTTTCACAAGAGCAATCATTCCAAAGGAGCTGGTCTAACTGAGAAGGACATTATAAACTTCTAGCACGGCTTGGGTGAAGATAAAAAAAATTTCATGCTTAATCATGTGCTTTTTCAAGGAAAAAAGACATTACTATTTTGCCTTGAAAAAGCACATGATTAAGCAGGAAACGTTGGCAGCAAAGGGTGCCACTTTTTAACTAGTATGTTTTACAATAAAATTCTTTTATCTTCACCCAAGCTATGCTCGAAGTTTATAATGTTAGCTCAGTTAGCCCGGCTCCTTTGGAATGATATATGTAGAGGAAACCTACCACTGGTGGAAAGGCTTTGGAAACAGGAGGTCATTTTCAGTCATTGTGAGGAACAGACAACGATGAATAGCAATATGGCTACCCAGACATTTTTTGAGCAGTCCCATGATTCTTACTGGATTTTTTTTGCAATCCATAGTAACTTTAGCCACCATTCTACAGAGTCCCTGATACCTGTTCCATATCCTAGGCCTCTCCTGTTCCATGCAGGTACAACATGTAATGACCAAGGTCACAGTCTGGGTACTCATGTGGTACAGCTGTATTTTCTGCCTTTGGAGGAGAGAGGTGGGGTGGATGTGGGGTAGCACCCATCATACTAATTGTGCTCACTCACTCTCGATTATTCCTGCTCAGTTATTCTGAGACTACACATCTCTGCCTTGCAGTTATCAGCTGTCACTATAAGGGAGTTTCATTGCTGAGCAAATAGAGCCAGACTGATTCTAAAGGGATTACTGATAACAGAACACAGCAAGTCTGTAGCCAGATCAGTACACATTGTTCGGAAGCCACTGGGTCAGGGTATAAAACTTGCTCCTGTCCGACTACTGGGCTACTATGAAGTAAGCCCTTTCTGGCCACTGGGAGAGCTACAAGGTGGTCTCTCTCCAGCCACTGGGCTAGTGCAGAGCAAGCCTCCCCCAGCTGGCCAGCCACAAGACAAAATTCCACATATAACTGGGAAGAATCCTGGCATTTATTCACAACAGATTTTTAAAATGGGCACAACATAAGATAAAACCCACCATAAATCAGCTCACTCGAGTTGCCAGTCAATTGGATTCGACTATTCCCTGGTTTAGCAGCATTCAAACACCCTGTGTGAAGTCCTCCTCCTGGTGCAAGTGAGAAATGAAGGACCTGGCGATGATGAAGATGGAAGAGAAAGGGAACTCCGTACAGCTGTTGGCAGGGAAAAACTTGGTAAGAAAAATTCCCACTGTTTCTGATTTTTATTTTGGGGGCGGGGGCATGGAGCACAGTAATAGTTGACTGGATTTATATAAATGTGGGAGGCCTGAAAACCGCATGAGGTTTTCAGGCCTCCATCAAATTGAACTCTATCATGAGCCTTCTTACCTTCAAAATACTGATCAATGCCTATCGGCCTGATAGTTGTACCTGCTCTTAGGCCCAATATTGCTATGCATTGCAAATTGATTGCTGTTTTAATGCTGTCTCGACTTTAACAACCTTGCTATCTTATTATATTATATTTTATTTATGTTTTGCTTTCATTCTGCATAGCTTTGTTTGAGTTGTCAGATGACATACTGCTTGTAAATTTTGTTTTATTCTTTTACCTATAATCGCTGTGATTTTTCGTAGATTGTTCTGTACTGTACTGTCCTAACCAAGACCTCCTTGCAAATGAGCTTTTGGGCAATGGAGCTTTTCCTGGTAAAACAAATAAAATGAAAAATTAAATGCACCCCTGAAATTCAGGGAAACTGATTTACTCCAGAAGTGATCAAAGCTGGCAGTGAGCGAAGGAAAAGGGGAGCCATTCCGGGTACTGCAGGTCTACCGTAGCACCTTCAGTACTTCATGGTAAAGATCACTGAAACCTAAAATATTAAAGCACCAGTCTCTTCGATAAGGGGGAGGGGGAATGGGCTATTTTTTGTTTCTTGCCCCTGAGTGTAGCTATTATTCATTTGTGTTATGCACAATGTGCATGTTGCAGTGTGAGGAGTTCCTGTTATGAATGTATCACAGCATAAAAACCCTAATCATTCTGTGTTCAGTTGGTACAGTCCATTTCACACCAGTACGAGTCTCTTACAGTCTAGAAAGTAAACCATTTTGATTTAAAATTCAAATTTAATTTTTTTTTAAACAAAGGTCTTTAACATATTTTATCCTATGATTAGAGGTACAGTTCTGGCATCTCCTCTGGTTATAAGAGTTGCTTTTCAAGTCCTTTGTGTGCCAGAACTGCTCCGCTTCATTTCCTGAACTTAAAGGACTCAAGAATGCACTCTTACAACCACAAGACACACAGAAACTGTGCATATAAACTCAGAAACATAGAATTTGTCAGAAGAAAAGGACTGCTTGGCCCACCCAGCCTCCCCAGATGATCCCTCCCTAGTCTGTCTCCGTAGATCCTACCTGGTCTCCAGTGATCCTCTCTCCTCTCTGCCTGTTTACTAACATTCCCCTATGTCTATCCCACACATGCTTGATGCCCCCCACTGTTTTCACTTCCATCACTTCTGACCTGGCAAAGCCTCTCATAGGTCAGGACTTTATTGAAACAACACAACATACAGTATACGCAAAGACTATTTGTTCCATCCTTAGCTTTAAGTGAGTTTTTTGCTTCTTTTTTTTTTTTTCAGTAAAAAGTTTAATTTCAAAATCAAATATACAAAACTTTTTAAACTATCTAGGAACTGTAAACATTGGTGTATGTGATTAATTATAACCAGTAATTTCAATATATAGAAACAAAATTAAACACGACAAAGTCCATGAACATAAAACTCTAATGAGAAAGAGTGCCTAACTAGAGCATCTAAATCTACTGTATTAAGGTATATAACAATCCGTGTTAAACTGAAGACCTAATAAATAGCGAAAAGCTTATAAAGAATACTACAAGATACATACAAGGCTTCATTGACCCAAAATGGTTAAGAAGGGATTCCAAACGTTGTCACACCGTTCAAGCCTGTTTAGCAATTTATAACTAATTCTTTCATTATTGGCTATGCTACTCATATAATGAAACCAAGCCTCTATGGATGGATTCATTTCAGTTTTCCAATGGGAAAGAATTAGTCTTTTGGCACCAAGGGAACCACCAAAAGATACATTTTTTGAGTCTTATCTAAGTTGATATTTTCGAGGAAGATACTCAGTATAAATAACTATGGAAGTGGAGGGATATGTTGTTGGAGAGCTGTAGCACACACTCCCAGGATAAAGTCCCAGAAGAGTTTGAGGTTAGAGCAGCTCCAAAGCATGTGGTAATAAATGGAAGCATGTTGCATCTTGCACCCCCCCCTTGCAGGTTCCTTCTGTAAAAATCCCTTTTTTCAAGCCCAAGTGGGGAATAATAATGATAATAGAGAGTGAATAATTTTATATGGAATTAGTCTGCCCTTCCCTTTATCTCTCTGCTAGAAAGTGTAGCATTGTCCCAAGTTAAGTTTAAGCTTCTATAGGGTATAGTGATGTTAGTCACGTTTTTCACTTCTGGGACAACTTTGTAAAATGTAATGTTTACACATCATTCAGCTTATATTTTATAAACTGTCTTTATTTCAGTTCCGTAGGTCCTTTGTTACTAGGCAGATTTGCACAGATACTGTATTCTTGTCTGTGAGATTTCATGTGCTCGCGCTGCTTCATCTTTTTTTTTGTGTGCCTGATCGCTGGATGCTCAGCCCCCTGCTACCCTCAGTTTCCACTCACTCCCGGGACTTACGTTGGTATTGGTCCCCCAGGCATGCCACCCCCCCTCGGCAGGGCTGCCAAACAGGCACACCTTCAGCTGAGTCTATTTTCGGTTTCTGACAGACCCCCTTAATTGCCAGTGTTGCTCCCTGGCTTACCCCCCCCAGGGCGGGGCCATGGCGCCGGGCTGTACCCAACAAAGGATTATACTCAGTCACCAGCTCGGTGTCACAGGTGCAGTGTGACTGGAGGAGCGGGGCAACATCAATGAGGATGGCATTTTTTGCTGCTTTTTCCCTGGGAGGTGCGGCATGCAATGACGTTCTACTCCAAAGCACCGACATCTGGCATGCCTCCCCTACATCTAAGTTCTGGCAGCTGCTCCCTGGCCTCCACCAGGGGTCGATCACATGCTGAACACTGACCCTGTCCTCCTCCGGGGGGAAGAGAGTAGTTCATGGGATGCTCAATCCTCCTCCCTCCCCAGCTGTCCCTCCGACTCCTTGGGTCCGTTCCCAAACCTGGGACATCGGCATCGCAAATGGAAGCCCTACTGCTGTGCCACACTGCTTCATCTTTTGATGAAGTCATAATCCTCCATTTGTGACATCACAGTTTGTTGTCCAGAAAATGATATGATGTCATAAACAGAGGGTTGTGACTTCAGCAAAGGATTAAACAGCAGGCACAGATCAACTGCAGGGGACATGGATCATATTTCCATGAAACTGAAGTAAGTTACAGTGTTGGAAATGAAAACAACTTCCCTAGGTAAACCCGTCACCTTTGGTGTAGGATCGAACACACCTGACTGGAATCTAGAGACACATGTCCTCATTATGTGTGGCATTTATACACTTTATTCAGTTAGTTGTATGCTTTTAGGGGGTGCATTTTGCACAGGAACAGTCATTCTCCCCATTTTGCTCCTGAAATTAAGTCAGGCTTCTAACTTCACTCCTGGAACTGAGTTCCCTGCCTCTGTGCCCCCCACCCATTTCCATCACTAGTAATGAAGAGTTAAGGAATAATAATAATACAAGAAATGTATAATATGCAAGCTGAATTATGTCCAATTAATATTATTTTAAAAGGTCTGCCAAGAGCGCCAAAATCCCTTTAAAGGGTAATAACACAAAGGGCCCCACACTCAAATGTGTAGCTGGTTCTAGCGTGCAATTTATGTGCAAAAACATTTTGATTTACTTACTGTTAACTGTACTATAGTAGACTGTATCAGACTAGTGTTGCTTAGTTCTAGGCTGACATCTTCTGTTACTACAAATCCCTTAATGCAATCCAGCTGGCATCAGAGTAGTAGGCAGCAGGGGGAGAATTAATGGGCTGCAGTGCACGTTAAAGCTTTGATAAGCTCTGATCAGATATTTTCTGGGTCTGCTTTTCTCCAAGGGCAAAGTGCAGCCCTCTGTGACTGTAAGTAGCCCATGGAGGACAGTGGGATCTGCAAACGGATCAGAGCTTACATAAACATTAACACATGCTGCAGGCTATTGAATCTCTCAATGCTGCCTACTGCTGTGATATAATGTGCAGGGGATTCTGGGATTCATAGAACCAGAAGATGTCAGCCTAGAAGTAAACAACATTAGTCTGATACAGTCTGCTATACTACAGTAAACCGTAAATAAACCAAAATGTTTTTGCACACAAAGTGCATACTGGGGCAAGCAGCTTACTTGGGTTTGGGACCTTTGGTGCTGACTGTTCTTTAAGAAAAAAATCTTCTAAATTCAGGATTTTTCAGGAAGTTAAATAAGGTTCCCACTCTATTGTTCTTTTAACATGTAGAAAATAGACTGCTGTTTTACAGATAACAATAATTGCCATTCTTATTGGATGGCAAAATCCTTAATAAATAATAACAAACAGCTGCTGCTATAGTACACATGTTTTTGCTTCCATTCACTCAGATATCAGACAGGCAAGATGGTGAGCAGAGGGGCTGTGCTGGTCACCAACTGTGAACCTGGCAGCGGCTACTTGTCATCATTACGAGGGGTGAGTTGGGTGTTGAGCGGGGGTGAGGGTGCTGGGTGCTGAGTGGGTAGGTTTGGAGGTGGGTTTCCACAGGAAATGAATTATTTCATGTTGGACAGCTCTGTATAGCAATTGTGAAAAGAGGAACCACTAAACTACTAGAGAAGGTATGGCCACATTTTGGAAACATTGGTGCAGCATGGGGAGGGGTTAAGGCTCAGCACAATGCCTCCCTGCATTCCTGTGTGGCAGCATTGTGTGCAGTTGCTAATGGACACCTAATGACAAGCAAATGCCCCTTAGCACTTTGCATGTCATATGTGCTAGTTAGCATGCCAGTCCCTGACTATCATTCCCATGAGGAATAGTAAAGGCACTATTCCATTTGGGTTGCATGATCTCCCATTGTTCCTAATGGTCACTTTCCTGCAGGGGGCTGTGTTATGGCTGCAAATAGTTACTGTGCACATCACTGACACAGCCCCATATTCAGGCAGGTAGTGTGCACCAGTCGGAGCGTGCTGCCTATCTAAATATGACCACCAGCCTGGCCTTGTGCTATCTTAAGTGCAGTGCTAATGGGTGCATGGTGCAAACAGACAGCTTTGACAATGGGGCCACAGGGCTTTTGTTGTGACTGTTTCCTCTCTGTTTCTAATTTGATATTTAAACCACATGATCTGGAGATCAGTGATTCCCAAATGGCTTTGTACTGTGATCTCTTCAATACAGTCCTTGTTCATGAGGCTGGGTCTAGGATGGTTCCCTCCTTTGTAGGCTCCCCAACCCTCTGTATCAGGAATGTCTCTACAAGCAGCTGGTTTTGTGCACTTGCTGCTCGTGGGATCCTCTGGTCCACATCTGAGATGTTGAAGTCACCCATTAGCAGAACCTTCACTTGTTCTGATGCCCTTCTGATCCTGACCCCTATCAGTCACCCCTTTCTGAGATGGTGGTCTATATACTACTCCAGATGTTCCTTCCCCCCATCCATGACTACTTGTACCCACACTGTCTCCATGCACTTGCCCTCTGACCTTGACTGCTGTGGCTTTTATATCCTCTCTTACACCACCACAGCTCAAGATGAAGATTCTGCAGGCTTATCCTTGTCTGCAGGCTCTGAGTGGGTGGCTCCAGAGGTTTTACAACAGACATGGACCCAGACCATGTAAGATACCTAAGTGCTAGAGATAATCTTGCAGGGCTATGTGATAGAGTTCTCTTCTGTGCCCTCCTAAAGGTGCTTCTTCCAGTTCCTGTTTTCCACAGATCCCAGCAGATGTCAAGCAGTAGACCAGACACTGAACTGCCTGCTCAGCATAGGGGCAGTGATTCCATGTCCTCCTATAGGAAAGGAACAGGAGTTCCATTCCATTTTCTTTGTAGTACCCAAGAAGTAGAAGGATTCCATCCTATTCTGGATCCCTCCAGCTGGAACCAGTTTGTGATATCTGTCCAGCTTAAGATGGAGTCTCTGGGGTCAATTATTACAGCAGTTTAGCTGGGTGATTGCTGATGTTGTTAATCCTCTCAAGTGCATTCCTACGAATTCCAGTTTGTCTGTCGCACCAGATATTTCTCAGATGTGCCATTTAAGATCAATACTTTCAGTACAAGGATCGTCCCTTCATTTTGACCTATGCCCTAATGTTGTTTATGAATGTCCTAATAGTCATGGTGACTCTCCTTCAGTGAGAGGGACATCTTGTTTTTTTCTTACCAGAATAATATCCTGATCTGAGGAGACTTGGAACAGTTGACTTGCTGTTCATTCTACAGCAGTTTACAGATCCTAGAGGAACATGCCTAGATAGTGAACTGGGAAGATAGCTTTCTTCATTCTTCCCAATCCCCAAAGCATCTATGCACATGCTTTTGGACATACTTATTTATTTATTTATTAATTTAATTTTGGTAACCGGGTAGGCCCACTGATACCGGTTACTGTCCCTTTTTAAAGGGTGACCCAGAATTAATTACAGTTACTTCGAATTGTAACATTTGCAGAATTACATAGACAGTATTTTACACACCCCATGGAAAGGGAACAATTAACAATGCACAACAATTAGCAACACTTGTTAATACACTTAAAGACATTTGTGAATTCACCAACTCATTGACAGATTTAATTGACTCAAGAGGTACAAAGTTGAGATATCAATGGTACCTTGTTGAGAATTTTTCTCTCACAGATCAGAGCAGACAGCCTCATCAAGCAGATTCAACAGGTCAGAGTGCACAGGATTGTGTCAGCCCAGAGGCACCTCAACATTTTAGATTTAATGATGGCTACCATAAAATTAATCCCCTGGGCCAGATTGCATGAGACCTCTCCAGGACTTTCTCCTGTCTTATTGGTTGCCAGCACTGGAACAACACCAGGTACCAATCTGGCTCCTATGGTCAGTGCACCACTCAGAATGGTGGGAGAGCCCATAAATCCATTTAAAGAACTGCTGATCCTCAAAGAAAACTTTGAAAAACATACAAGTTAGGTACAATTCAGCTTGCATTCCATATATATTCTATAGATTTATCCTGCACATTACTTATTACTGAGGAAATGTGCATAAATACTGTTTATAAAATGGGCTGAGAAATTCCTGCTTCCTGATTGGCTAAGATGTACCTTTGGCCGTGTCCTTATCAGGACATATTGTGCCAACCGGTACCTCTTTAGCCAACCAGGGTGCAGTGCTGGCAAAGATCCATGCCTGCTACAAAGCTTTTTTCTATTCTGGCTGAAGCCATTACTGCCAGCAATGCAGCAACTCCCTGCCCGAGATGGCCTACTCAAAGGCATGCTGCTGTCCTGGAAACCTCTTATACTCTGTGTACACCTCAGAAAAAAATAAGTGCTATGCTACTCTCACCTTGTTGTTCTCTCGACCATTCACAACTCTCCCATTGAGTTGGATACTGCAGCAGCTTCTCTCCATTCCTGCTCTATTTCTCAGTTTCTCCCATCTGCACGTGTCAAAGTGCCGCTGCAGCCTCCCCACATAACGGACCATCACCAGACGTAAAATTCCCCCCCCCACCATGTTTCTAAGAGATGCCGCAACTTCCACAGACTGTCACCAGAAGTAAGCTTCCTCTGCCAAAAAACAACACAGGCTCATTTACACAGATTAGCGGGGATAAGTGCTAATGGAAAGTGCAGCACAAATATGGCAGCTAAAGAGGGACAAGCTCACTCCCTACATTACTGCCATACTCAGTTTAAAAGACAGACTGTCCAGTTCTGAGAGGGAAAAACATGTACAGAATGAAAGAGAGCTAAAGCGCTATCTGGGTGGGGGTGACAGGACAGTACTGCCAACAAGCCAAATACATTGCATACAGGACAGTACAAAGAGGGACTACTTTATTCCTCTAACTAAAAACTATTCTTCCTTCATTTTTTAGATTTTAACGGTTTTTTTCTTTTTTTAATTTTCAGTTTACTTCAGGGCCCATTTTATAAGCACAATAAGACACTCCGAGGTGTGGGTTATGGCCTGATAAGAGCATGCCCCAGGTGCTAAAGACACTCGGCACAAGTGCCCAGTGCCTCATAATGCACCTGGGGCATGCTCTTATCAGGCCATAATCCACACCTCGTCGTGTCTTATTGCTGTCACATACCTCAGAATTCATCTGCCTCTGTAGCTTACTCCGTACTTCATTTCATGATCCTCTGTTGTGACATAACAATCTGTTGTCATGGGAATAACTGTGATGTCACAAGCAGTGCATTATGACTTCAGGTAATGAGAAAGCAACAGGAATAGATGAACTCTTCAGGTGAAAATATCCCATTTTCATGCATTTTACATCAGTAATAAATAATGGGGAGGAGGAATTCAGAACAAACGTGAAATACAAGCCAAACTGTGTCTAAATATGTTTTGTTAAAGTTCTCCTGAAGGTGACAGCTGCTTTTTAAGGGAGTTTCCATTAGCCTTGCCAGAACTGCTCATTCTGACCACTGTTGCCAGCCTGACAGACTTTGGGGGGGGGCCGCGAGTGGTGGTGCTGGCGGACCAGATTTTGGTCCAGGAGTATGGTCACTGAAGGGAGCAAAGTCTTTGAATAAATATTCGCAAGACCAGAGTCGTCTTACTAGCGTTGAGACTGTTCAAGGACAGAGTTCAACACATTACAGTAAAGGCCCAATCCATTAGCATGATAACTGTCCCTTACAGCTGTAGCCATTGCTGTAGCCATCAAGTTGTCTGGATATGTCTAGATATTTTGCAGTGTTTCTAAAGGAACTCTGTCTGGTGTCCATGCAGTGGTACTGCAGGAGGCAGGAAACTTCCCTAGAAAGGTCACAGAAATCTCAGTTTCAGGTACTAGCTGAGCATGTCAGTGGCTGCAGCTGTAGATAAACATGCAAGGTGACACAAGGAGTGAAATGATGCTAACCAAAGTATACCTGCTTCTGCTTTGTATGAAAGCCAGTCTGGAGTCCCTATCATTGAATCATCTGGTGGGACAGCTCACCTCCCTAGCAGACTGGCTCCATCACCAACAGGTTTATATAGGGGAAAGCTCTCTAACCCAAGAAATATTTGAATGTCTTTCTCACAGGGTCTGGTATCTGGAGATAAACCAGTTTGCCACAAATCCCAGCAGACATCAAGCAGTGGACCAGACACTGGAACATGTGCTCAGCATAGGGGCAGTGATTCCATGCCCTCCTATAGAAGAGGATCCAGGATAGGATGGAATCCTTCCAATTTCTTGGGTACTAGAAAGAAAATTTCTTGGGTACTAGAAAGAAAATTTCTTGGGTACTAGAAAGAAAATGGAGTGGAACCACTGTTCAAGGCTCGCTGCTGTTTCTGCTCCCCTGGAGCTGCTGTTTTCCAGTTACTGTACGTTTCAGATGTTCTGTTGACAGTGCTCTACATGAGCTGCTGGTTTCTACTGCTGACCATGCTCTGTGTGAGCTGCCGTTACTGTATTACTAACTACAAACATATGAACATATGAAATTGCCTGCAGTAAACGGCTCACAGGTCTATCAAGTCTGCCCGGTTGTGGAGCTCTCAGTTTAATACCACTGCAGCTGCCCCTTCCACTAATCCCCTCCCTCCTTCCCCTCTCCCGGTCCTCCCCCCCATTGTGTTCTTGTCTGTGTTAACCCCATCCCGATTCTATTTCAGCCGCTCTTAAAGCTATCCACTGTCCTCTGTTCAGTTAACTCCTCCAGCGGTGCATTCCATCCTGCAACCACTCTCTCTGTGAAGTAGTGCCTCCTCATTTCCCCTCCTGAACTTCCCTCTTCTGGCTTCAGACTGTGCTCCCTAGTGACCCTACCCCCCTTTAAACGGAACAATCCTCCCTCTCTGAATTTGTTTATGCCTTTCAAGTACTTTAAAGTCTCTATCATGTCCCCCCCCTTCCCTTCTCTCCTACAGTGAGTACATATTGAGCTCCCTTAATCTTTCCTCATAAGGCAACTAGTCCCATGATCATTTGTGTAGCCCTGTGCTGCACCCCCTCCAGTAATCTCACATCCTTCTTGAGATATGGGCACCAGAACTGTATGCAGTACTCCAAGTGTGGCCTCACCAGTGATCTATACAAGGGCAGGATGACCTCCACCTTTCTAGAGGCGATCCCTCTGGCAATCCACCCCAGCATCCAATTTGCCCTTGTTGCTGCCCTTCTACACTGTGCTGATACCTTCATGTCCCCTGTGACTAGTATTCCCAGATCCCCTTCCTCCTCTGAAGCTGCTACCTGCACTCCCCCCTACCTGCACTGTAATGAATTTGAGATTACTGTTATATGAATCGGCCTCTTGACTTAGATGTGGAACCTTTACAAATGAACACTTGTGCTGAAAGGTGCAATCCAAATGATGAAATACATAAATAACTAACTGAGTAACTAACTAACTATAATGTTCAGGAGGCAAGAATTTACAGTTGATAAATACGTCAAGTAATGAAAGCAATGGACTCCCTATCTTGGCCGTGATTTATCAGATAGTCATATCTGTTCCCTCCGTTTCCTTTGCTCCAGCCAGTTCCCAGAAAGATCTGGCAGTCACACTGTTAGTTCATTTTAGGGGTGCTGGAGTGGCCAAGAAGGCATGGGTTCTCAGACCTGGTCAGTTTAGATGTTCAAGTACACTTCCAGGTCCCTCTGCAGCATTATCTTCTGTTTCAGCGTCTGATCCACCATCACAGTTGAACTCTGCTGCAGCTGGCAGCTTGTCTTCCAGGAGTTAGAAATTTCCAACACTAGGATATTCTAAGAAACTGGGGATCCTCTGACATCACTGAGAAAGCAGTCTGCATCGGTGGCTTATAATTTAGTTTGGCTGCCCTTCTGCCATTGTGGCAAAAAGGAAGTGATTAGACTGCGGAAGGCATCTTTGCTTTCGGGGGGTGACAAGGCACTCGCCCTCAGTACACTGTGAATGCAAGTTTCAGCTTTGGGTGCAGAGCTCAGAGCTTACCAGGGATGTCCCTTAGGCTCACACGCTGACACTAGTCTGTTCTTTAGAGCTAAGAACCAAAATGGTCTTTAGGTCCCTAGTTCTGCCTGGAGACCTCAGTGCAGTCCTTCCTACACTCTGATCCTCTGATTGATCCTTGGTCATAAGCAGGCAAATAGGAGTGTTGTAGACACTCCCATACAAGGAACCACACTTGGCTTTCCACTGAGAAATGGTGGTGTTATGAACAGTGCACTCAGTCCTCTCAGAGGTAACTACAGAGGTTCATGTTAAATAAGACATAATCTGCCCTTCCTTTTGTCCTAAGACCACGATTACGAAATAGAATGTGGTGGCAACATTGAAGCCACAAACTCTGACCAAAGCACATTTGTTCAGGGCTATGGCGGCCTCCTGGACAGAAAGACAGCGGCCCCAGTGGCTGACTTGAACAAGGCAGGAACCTGGTCTTCCTTGCACACTTTGCAGTGCATTAAATATTGCACACTCAGAGCGCCACTGTTACAGTCTTCAGGTGAAAAGTGCTTCAGGCAGCAGTAAAATGATAGTCCAGTCTAGAAACTATTCTCTCTCTGAAATACATTTGGTTAGTACTGCTTATTGGATCCCAGCAGTGACAATGAATGCCCGGTGACAACATGGATGTGAAACGGAAGAAAAATGGTAAGACTCACTGTAATTTCTATTTCTGTTATTTACATCACTGTTACTGAGACCCAAACAAGAGTGTTTTACTCTACAGAGAATATTTTACAACTGAGATTTGGTTTGAGTTTGTTCATTGCATATCAGAAAAGTTGATGTTATTTGTTTTAGGCATACATATTCTTTAGTGCATCTTTCAGGCAGAGTGTCTCTGGAAGGAGTTTAGCATTGAAGCTGTTATTGCAGAGGCTAGGATTAATGAAGTCAGAGACACAGGGCTGGATTTTCAGACGGTCAGGAATACCGCAAGACCCTGATGCACTGAACATTTGCCATAAGGGGCTTGCAGCAATCTCCAGAGGACAATTGGGACTTTCCATCCCTTGCACTGGCACCAGTCCTTAGACCACAACTCTCTGGTCTAGTGTGCGCCACTCCCAGGGTACTAAGATACGGAACTTGGGCCAACTGTCACAACTATGCCCAGGATTGGAAAATCGGGCACAGTTGCAGCATAGGGGTTCATCTTACCAGCAAAACCAAAGTCCTGTGGTGCAGGGCTCAATGCAAGCCCTGTGCCATGATTTGAATCCAGTCCACTATGATCCAGACTTTCAGTTGTCCCAAAGTGCCGCAGGCTTCAGGTGCACCGAAAATATGACGCACCAGGTGGGTGGCAAACTACCAGGAGTCTACATCCCTTGCATCCCTCTGACACCCACTAGACTGTCTCCTTGTGGTCTAGCGTGCATCATTGTTTAGGACCCCAGACTCTGAGCTTTGTGCCTGAGATTTGGCACCAGCTGTTGTAAGCAGGGAATTGTCACAACTGCACCTGAGCTTAGAAAATTGGGCAGGAGTTGCAGCAATAAGGAATGGCACAGCTGTGTCAATGGCAGGGTCAGAGGCAGGGCTTACTGCAAGTCTTGCGTCAACCATTGAAAATCTGGCCTAATGAGCAACAGAGAGCATGGTGCTGCCACATATCTCCACAAGGTAGGGCTGTAATTTTATTATATCTTTCAAGGGATGTGTAGGTAAACCTTGGTATCATTTTGTTGCTGTATGGCTCTGAAAGACGTAGAATTTAAGATTCAAAGCCATCTATCTCAGAATGGGTAGTAGCCAGGGCTATATGATGATGATGTCAAAGTTTGGAGTGTGTTGGTCCCTAGTAGGTGAGTATGTGTTACCTACAGCAGTAGTAAATGAATGCTCACTGACTGTTGGAACTAATAGAAAAAATACATGTTCAGTCTGATAAAATGTCTTATTTTTTTTACTATTTATAACCCTTAATACTTAGAACCCATTGGTGTTCTGGTTCTAAATTATAACTCAAACCTCTGGGTTCTAAAAGGGTTCTAATCATTAGGTTTGACAACCTGGCACTCTTCAATATCCTCTAATCGCTTTGCCAGCAAGTCTGCAATGACACACAACATTGGTTAAAACCAACTCAGGAGTCATAATGAGGATTGTTCCAATCCAAAATCAAGAATTATGGAGAGAAACTAAAAGTAACACCTTTGAACCCAACATTGTTTTTTTTTCTCCTTGTAGATAACAGACAAACTATTGACTCTGGCCAGTCCGAAGCCTAGGAAGGGACAACACTTTGTCATCAAGGGTGCAGCTCCCACAGTTGGTAAGGCTGTCACAAAGGGCAGAAGTGTAGCATAGAGCTTAGTGTGCACCGTTATAAACCTGCAGACCCAGGTTTGAGTCCCACCACCTCCATCATTTACTGTGTGTCCTTGAACAAGTCACTTAACCTTACTGTGCTTAGTCCCTTCTGTATCTCTCCCTCTGTACCTAACTTACATACATACATGTAAAGAAGCCAGCAGAAAAAGGCCATTTGGTCTGTCAAGTCTGCTTGTAGTGCAGGGTCCACAGCTTGAGCTAATGTCCCTGTACTCCCTCCCTACCCATGATCCTTACCTTCCCCCCATGCCTATCCCAGCCTCTCTTAAAGCTGCCCACAGTCTTCAATGAGATGACCTCTTCCGGCAGTGCATTCCAAGTGTCCACCACTCTCTCTGTGAAGAAATGCTTCCTGTCCTCCCTCCTAAACCTCCCACCCTCCAGCTTAAGACTATGCCCCCTCGTGTTATGGTTGCCACTCAGCTTAAAGAGATTCTCCTTATCAACCTTATTTATCCCTTTCAAGTACTTGAAATCCCAATCATGTTCCCTCTCACTTTTTTGTCTTCCAGGAATACATGTTCAGTGCCCTCAACCTCGTCTCGTATGCCTTACCCTGCTGACCCACTGTCATCTTTGTAGCCCTCCTCTGGACCTTCTCCAGCAGGTTAATGTCGTTTTTGAGGTGTGGGCTCCTGTACTGAATTCCATACTCTAGATGTGGCATTACCAGTGACCTGTACAAGAGCAGTATAACCTCTTCTCTTCTACTACTGATCCTCCTAGATATGCATCCTAGCATCTTGTTTGCCATTGCTGCTGCTGTTGCACTGTGTTGAGTGCTTCAGGTCACTAGTGATCATCACTCCCAGGTCCTTCTCCTCCTCTGATGCTGATACGCGGACTCCACTCAGGTAGTACTCTGTCCTGGGACTCTTGGCTCCAATATACATAACTCTGCATTTCTTGGCATTGAAGCCAAGCTGCCAGATTCTGGACTACCTCCCCAGCTTTTCCAGATTACCTGCATTTTACTTAATACTTAACCTTCTTAATGTCACTTAAAGGAATTTACCAAGATTCAATCCCCAAGTGACACAGAGGTTCCTCAGAGAGTGAATTTGGTCCCTCCCCACAAAGACTTCTTAAAAAAACAACTTTTTTAAATGTTTCTGCTCCCAAAACATGGAAGTGGACAATCACTGATTGCACTAGAACTATCCTCCTACTCCGTGCCTGATCTTGTGGACTGCTGTGCAGTGAACCGATGATGGAAAAAACTGTTTATTGCAGCCCCAGTAATCCCACTGGCAGTCTTACAGGCCCTGTAAGTCCTGCACACTATCCTACAACTGCCACTGTCCAGGGATCCATCATCACTAGGGCTGCTAACAGGAGAGAGCAGCCTCAACAGAATCAACAGAGGCACTGAGCCATATTGAAACAGGTGGCTCTGTGTCCTCCCCACCTATGGTGAAATTCTAATTTTCTCCTTGAACTGCAGTGCACTGTGCAGCTCCTTGATGACACAGGGCAGAATTCTTAATAATCATTAAACTCAGTCACATTAACAGACTCCAAGTGGAGCATGTCTCCAGCAGCAAGTAGAGGATTGTTTTTATTATATGGACATCACTTACCTCAGGAGCCCTCTCCACTTCCACGGAGTTTGGAGAATGCACTTTAGCATCTCTGCACACTTGCATACCTAATGGTATTGACCATCTTTCTGCCCCTACTTCTTCATGAAAGTTCCCCCCCCCCAATACTTTCCACAAATTTTCCTTCCTCAGTCTCGTTGCCCATAGCCTCAGCTGCCTTGTTCTGCTCTCAGTTGCACCATGGTGTCTTCCTTCCCTATATACAGTGGAGCAAGCCATGATGCAATGCAGTAGGTTGCATATACTGTGCTTCCTCCTCCCATGTCCCCTATGTACAGTACATGGTGCCTTACCTGTTTCATTGTCATGGACCATTGTTACCTGCTTTGTTTTGCTGTACCTTTGGTTGCTTTTTGTACATCCTACCTGTGCTGTTAATACTTATTAAAATGTATAAAGAGTTGCTGCTGCTGTTTCTCCTATTCACCCTGCCTTTATTACACCTATTAACCCTGGGAGCCCCCAATGCTGAATCAGTTCTTCCACCCACGTTAGAATATGATTTTACCTTCTCAAATCTATTAGTGGTACTTGCCACCTGGTGTGATCCCACTCCTTTACTCCTAAACAAGGCCCGGATCCATCTGGTTGCCTATGCCCTCAAAGATAGCTCCCTGTGAACTCACACCCTATCTCCCTACCTACATCATAAGCTCTGGTACCTCCTCTTACTGGCCATTCTGCTATCTGGGGATGTACAGCCTAACCCAGGGCTCTTGACCCCTAAAACTGCTCCTATTCAAATGCAGAAGGCCTACTTATAACCCACCATAATATCAGGAGCCTTGAGCAAAACTTCGTGGAACTTGAATCCTGGACCGCGCTCTACAAACTGGATATACTGTGCCTTACTGAACCTGGCTGAAGCCATCCATCCCTGACTCTCGGTACTCCCTGCCATCCTATAATCTGTTGAGGAATGATAGACCAGCCCCGAAAGGGGCGGGGGTACAGCCATCTACTTCAAATCACACCTCCAGCTCACATTAATTAGCTCCAACCCCTTAAATTACTGTGAGGCACTTCATGTCCTCCTCACCCTTGGCTCAAAAAAAAATATATATATTGTCTGTGTTTATAATCCCCCTACCCATGGCCTGAAAGGTTTGGAAGAGCTACTTAACCAATCAGCTATTCACTCTGGAAATAATGAAGTTCTTATATTAGGAGACATTAATATAAACTGGCTGAGAAAAATTCAAATGACGCCCCTGACTAAACTACAGAGTTTTAACCTACATCAGCTCATCTCTGTACCTACCCGAACCGTGCCTCATTCAAATACTAGTACCTTGTTGGACTGGATCATGGCAAACCACCCCGAAAACATTGTTGATGCAGGAGTCCTAGCTGATGCTGTAATTATGCAAACTTTGACCCGGAGGTCTTCTTGTCTGATGTCGCCTGCATTGACTGGTCCTCTCTCTATAGCTCACTGGATGTTAAGACTGCTCTAAATATTTTCTTGTCCAAATTCCTAGCATTACAAGAACTCCACTATCAACTTGTGACCAGGCAGGTTAGAAATAGACAGACCCGCTGGTTAAAGTCTGACCTATTATCTTAATTACGGCAGAGGGACAAGACATGGCTTCATTGCAAGAAATCTGGCTCTCCTTCTGACTTTAATGCCTACAGATCTTTGAGAAATGCCTGTGAAAAGAAAATCAGACTAAGCTAAAAGTTCATACTGCAGAGATCTTCTAATTGACTCCCAGGGCGACTCAAAAAAATGTTGGTCCCATATTAAATTCTTCCTTGGATCCAGCCAGTCCACCCCCCCTTCGAATAATATGTCTCTCAATGGTATCCACTGCAACAATCCCCTTACAATTGCTAATTTCTTTAATAGGCAATTTTCTGACCTTACTCTTTACACTGCCTCTTTCACTACACCAGCAGACCCTGTCTCTCCAGCAAATGCCACAAGACCCACTCTCCATTTCAAGTCTATCCAAACAAGTGAGGCTCTTTGACTCCTTAGTAACATCTCAGAGCACGCAGCAGCTGGGTCTGATAATTTGGAACCCAAGCTTCTAAGATTGGCTGCCCCTTACATAGCTGCTCCCCTGGCTAGGATCTTTACCCTCTCTCTGTGTAACTACACTGTCCAGGAGATCTGGAAAACAGCAAGAATTACCCTGGTATTTAAAAAAGGAGATCTGCTTGACCCATCTAATTACAGACCCATTGCCATACTATCTGTTCTCAGTAAAATTCTTGAGAAGCTTGTGGCCACCCAAACTACTGCCTTTCTCCTGCAACATGACCTCCTAACAGATGCTCAACATGGTTTCTGCAAGGGACATAGTACTACAACTGCTCTACTCAAACTTTCATCTGACACCTTAGTGGCTATGGACTCTGGTAAGCTCACTGGGGCAGTTTTTAAAGACATGACCAAAGCTTTCGATCTAGTTGACCATTCCACTCTAGCTGCTACCCTAAACTCTCTAGGTTTCTCTCCAAATGTTGTAAAATGGTTTGACAGCTATTTGACAGATAGGTCACAATACATGAAATTTAACACCACCCTCTCTGACAAGGTCACCATAAACATTGGTGTACCTCGAGGGTCTATCTTAGGTCCTCTGCTTTTCTCCATTTTCATCAGTAGTATTACCACCACCTCCTTAGTACTTCCTCCTTACTTTATGCGGATGACATTGTTCTGTATTCAAGCTCTAATAGCATTGAGGACATAAACTCTAAACTCTTCCTCAATTATCAACTTATCCAATTGTGGTTTACAAATCACAAGCTTGTTCTAAATAAAACAAAGACTCAAGCTATGCTATTTGGCTCCAGTCTCAAACTCAGACACTCCCAAACTCAATTAAATGTCTCCTCCCTTGATGGCACATCTTTTGGGGTGGTAACCTCATTTAAATATCTAGGGGGTCACCCTTGACCCATCCCTGAGTTTTGACCTTCATATTCAATCTACCTGTAAGCAGGTTAACTCCAAGCTTGGTATTGTCTACTGGACTAGTTATGCTCTCACTCCCTCAGCTAGACTTGCCATTGCCAGTGGAATATTACTTTCCTCTCTCACTTACGGGGTTGCTACATATGCGACAGCCAGCAGCTCGTGTCTTCATAAGTGGGATGTTACTTATAATAACATCTGTCATTTTGCCTCCAGCTCCCCAAGACTGAAACATCACTGCCTTCTCTACTCAGATCTTGGTTGGCTCCTGCCTAAAGAACTAAGGTCCTTTACGCTTGGATCCATCACTGATAACATTATCAGATCTCATACACCCAAACCTCTAGCCTATCTTCTTCCCTACCAGAAAACCAATTATGCGTTATGCTCTGCAGAAAATGCTCCTGTCCTTATCCCGAGACATTGTACAAAAAAAGGTAGTAGAGCCTATGCCTGTCATGCACCCCAATTCTGGAATTGATTCCCTCTAACGCTTCATCAATCTGCTGCCCATATCTCCTTTAAGAGAGAACTTAGACACTGTCTCATCTCATCCCACATATGCTCCTGTTTTAAACCACCTTAGTCCCTACTCTATAAACCCACCCTCCTCTCAGTTGTCACCATGGGTGCAGGGGTCTACCCCACCTGGCGCACTTCCTCTCTGTTTACCTCCTATCTCTTACTTTCTCATCCTCTATTTTTCCCCTTCCCTCTCCAGCATAAGCTTAGTTACTCCCCCCTCTTCACACCCTATATCTCTCATTGTCTATACCATTGACACTGCTGCCTCCCACTCCTCTTGCCTCTCTCTCTCTAGCTCCACCTCATCCACTTCTGCCAAACTGGTATCACTCCTTAGCACTTTATACTACTATTTAAAAGTGTCTGTATGCTTTAAATTGCCTGATTTATTTGCCTTATGTAACCTTAATACTGTATTTTGTTGATTGTTTGGTTTCTTGCTTCCTAAAACTCCTTTGTCAAAATTTCCATTGTTATGCTCAAATATCTACATGTAACTTGTGTTTTGTATTCATGATTGTTCTCATGAAGTTTGTCTCTGTATTCTCTGGGGTTGTGCCTGAAAATAATCTTTCTAGCTAGTGTACTTACCTGGTAAACAAAAACTAAATAAATATGAGTACAATTTGTCTTTGCCAAGCCATTGAAATTGATCACTGGATTTGCTATGAAAGTATTTCCGAACCCTCTATTCCAGATCAACAAAAGCAAAAATAATCCTACTTTAACCCCTTCCCCATCATTACCCCTAGAAATGAGCTTCCACTCCATGTGCATTTCCCCCATGTCAGTGATGCTGCACTTCTGCTAGAGCTCCTTGGAATGTGTGTATGTGTGTGTCGGTGGGGGAGGGGGGGGGGTCTGCTGGTGGGCTTTGTGTGGAATGGCAATTCTGTTTCTGAAATGCTTTTCAGAATTTATTTTTTTTTAATTCCCTGAAATTCTGAAAAGCATTTCTGTATAATCCATGGAATATTTTTGCACCATTTGCAGAAAATAAATCCACTGTGTATGTAAACCACTGAATATTATTCTACAGTTTATTTCAACTGTGGATTTTAACAAAAAACTTTCCACTTTTGGAATGTCAGAATTCGGCTTCTGACAGAATCCTGCAGAATCAGACAGAAGTTCTGACATTCCACGGAATTCTGTTGGAAGTGGAATTTTAAAATTGGGCACAGCTCTACCTTTCTCTGCTAGGTGACCTTGCAGCCCCATCCACTGTCATTCTCTCTCTCACGTACCCAGTCTCAGTGGGACACAGAGGGCAGTTCTACAGAGAGGGTACTTCCTCAGAGAAGGCTTTTACTCAGAGAGGGCTTTTCCTCAGAGAGGGCATTTCTTCAGAGAGGGTACTTCCTCAGAAGGCTTTTACTCAGAGGGCATTTCTTCAGAGGCATTTCTTCAGAGAGGTACTTCCTCAGAGAAGTCTTTTACTTAGAGAGGGCATTTCTTCAGAGAGGGCATTTCTTCAGAGAGGGTACTTCCTCATAGAGGGCTTTTCCTCAGAGAGGGCTTTTCCTCAGATAGGGCATTTCTTCTGTGGTGGCCTCCATTGGAAGTGTCAACAGCCTTTGTCCTACCTCAGATCCATGAACTATGAGGATCAGTGGGCAGCTGGGAGCATGCATGCATGCATGGTCTTGCTTCTACTAATTTCCACAGCTGGGTGGACTGGTGCAGTGAGAGGATTACATAACTTGCCCCAAGTCACACAGTAAGCATTTGGCTCCAGTGGGGTTTGAACCTGCGGTCTCTTGGTGCCCAAATGGTTCTCCAACCGTTAGAGCACACTGCCTCTTAACAATATGAATGGATTCCCTCACCCCATTCAAATCTTCTGTCACAATACATGTTTGCTCTCTAATGCGTACTGCCATCCTTGCTCCCCTGCCTTTTTTGTTACTGATACTATTATTGGGTACTGTAGACTCCCCTTCCCCATCCCCACTGGAAAAGAGCAGTTACCAGCTCAGTATGTCTTGGATGGGGAAACGTTTTATATTAATAAATATCTATGACATTTTCTAATCCTGTATGTGTTATCACAGTTCACAATCTCTTGTGTGTTAGCTCATTTTATTTACAGTATCTTTATGGATTCTGACAGTCAAGGCATCGCTATACTGTCCAATAGTGTTGCATTGCACATTCTTTGGGTGAGAAGATGGCTCTGGCGGAAGAGGCAGCCATGCCTTGGCATCAAGATTAGTATTTTGTAAACCATCCAATTTATGAAATATTGATATATGCCAAGAAGTAAAAAGTTTTCAAAAAATTTACAAGTTAAGTTGCCATTATTAAGAAAGTAGAACAGCATCCGTTTTCACATTTTGTGCCTGAAGGCCTCTTGTCTCAAGAGTCCCTCCCTCTCACGTAAATCCCAAAGCTGATTGGCTGACTCAGTGATCATGGCTGTACCTTTGTCACAAAAGTTATGGAAGTCATGGATTCCATGAGTTTTCCCATTGTTATAAAAACTCCAGGATTTTTGGCATTCTCCTTGACCATCACAAGATTTTTTTCATTTTCCATAAAAACAGTATAGTTTTTAACATCTTCCATGAAGACATCATAGTTTTTGGCATTTGCAAAAGGCAGACCCATAATTCCATTCCTCACCACTGCAATGTGCTTGGTCCCTGATTGGCCTCAGTGTGTAAGATTCTGGGGTTTGCACATGAGCCCCAGTCTCTGTGAAGTACTGCCTCCTACCACTGGAACCACCCAAAAAGGAGTTTTTTGGAAACATTTAAATCTTTATTGAAGTAATATATAAAAATGTGTCCAAATAGAAGTAACATGTTTAACACTCAATGGATCCATGCCTTTTGTGACTTTCACTACAGTTTCTGTAGCAATGAATAAAAGTGGTGCACAGAAATAGGTCAGCCTAGAGGTGCTGGCTGTAACAAATGCACAGCACCCAAGCCGTGAAGAAATAAAACAGCGGCACACAACCGATAACAGAAACATTTAACTGCTGACCACCATGGCAAACACCCCATGTGCATTCATCTCTAACAGGCTTCATCAGGAAGCAGTGCATAGTGCTCACAGGCATCTGTAAATACCAGTATTCATAGAGCAAATCAAATCAAAATCAAATTTTATTTATAATGTGCTTTTCTGAAAATCAAAGCGCATATACAGTACAATATAAAACCAAATATACAGTCTAAAAAAAGATATACAAGATAAAAAGGCAGCAATAATAAAACTAAATATTGTCCCCAAAAGCTAAATCAAATAAATACGTTTTTAATGAGGACTTAAAGGTCTTGGCGGACAGGCACTCTCTAATCCGATGAGGTAGAGAGTCCCACAGGGTTGGAGCTATAAAAGAAAAAGCCTTAGCACCTGATATTTGAAGACAGACCCTGGGAACCTCTAGCAATCCCTCGTTGGTGGAGTGAAGTGGGCAGGGAGGGGAGTAAGACCAAAGGAGGCCTTGCAAGTAACCTGGTCCCTGTCCGTGTAGGGTCTTACATGTCAGCAATGCGACCTTGAGGGTGATCCTCCATCGCACTGGCAGCCAGTGCAATTCGCATAGCACAGGCGTGATATGGTTAGTTCATGACAACCCTGTCAACAACCTGGCTGCAGCATTCTGCACCAGCTGCAGGTGACAGAGATCCACCCCCGGTAACCCTAGGTATAGAGCATTATAGTAATCAAGACGAGAGGACACAAAGGCGTGAACCAACATAGGAAAGTCCTCAGGCAGAACACAGTGTTTTATCCGGGCAATGTTCCTCAGATGATAAAATGAGGACTTGACAACTGCTGACACCTACGTTTTTAGTGTCAGTTCATTATCAAGCACAATGCCCAGATTCTGCACCCGTTCAGAAGGTCTCAACCGGTTGTCCAGGAGTCAGCTTCTCTACCTGCTGACCTGGGTTCACTACCAACACCTCAGTCTTATCCAGATTTAGTATCAACTATTTAGCACTCATCCAGTCCTGAATCTCAGCGAGGCAGTTGTTAAAGACCGAGACTGCACTGTTCTGTTCTGGTACAAAGGACATGTAGAGCTGAGTATCATCTGCATAGCAGTGAAAACTCAGCCCATACAGCCTTATAATGTCTCCTAATGGCAACACATACACCATGAACAACATGGAGGACAGCATGGAGCCCTGCAGCACCCCAAAGAGCAGGGCAAAGGGGCTGAGGAAAAAAAACCCTGACACCACCCTCTGGGACCTGCCTGTATGGAAAGAATGAAACCATCTGAATATCGTCCCAGACAGTCCACAAAACAGCTACAGGCATTCCAGCAATACCCCATGATCCATGGTGTCAAATGCTGCTGAGAGATCAAGGAGGACCAAGAGCAAATGATTCCTCCAATCCCGACGCTATCAGGAGATCATTAAGTACTCGAACCAATGCTGTCTCCGTACTATGCCTCTTCCTGAAACTGGACTGGAGAAGATCATAGACTTCGTGGGTGGTAAGAAAGTTCTCGAGCTGTAACGCGACTGCCTTCTCAATAACCTTGCCCAAAAAGGGCAGGTTAGAGACAGGTCTGTAGTTTGCAAGACAGTCTGGGTCACAGGAAGGTTTCTTTAAAAGGGATGTCACCACGGCCTCCTTCAGGAGGTCTAGAAACACCTCTTGGTCCAGTGAACACCAGACTATCTCAGCAAGGATCAGTCCGATGACATCCATATACCCCACCAGGAAGTGAGTTGGACCAGGATCTAAACTAGAGTAGGTCAGTCACAGATCTCGAACAGTCTTCATGATGTCCATGATCGCTGGCTGGTCGAAATCTGTCCAGATAGACTGGGTGCCTGCATCCTCGCATCAACCACTGCCATACTCATTTGAACGAGTCAAGCAGATCTCTGACCTGATGGAGGACACCTTATCTGCAAAGAATTAAGCAAACTCCTCACACTTAGTTCGTAAAAAAGCTCTCTGTCCTTGAAGGCAGGCTGGATTGCACAGCTTGTCCACAGTCTGAAAGAGATGGGCCAGTCCATTTCTTGCTGCAGCAATCTCCCCAGACAGATATTCACAAGTGCATCAGTAAATATATTTTTCTGTCACCCATTGTGAATGTCTGTGCTTTTTTCTTTACCACTATGGTTTCTGTGATGTCTGCCTTTTTGAACATGACAGTATCATAATTTTTCTCCACCAGTTTCCATGACAAAGGTTAGCTCAGTGGCATGGTCAGCTGAGGTATCCCACCCCACAGTGGTAGCTCGGTTTGGGAACAGACCAGGGTCACTTAGGGGCTGACCAGGAAAAGGAGGATTGAGTGACCATGGACAGCACTCCTCCTCCTCCTCCTTTGGGGAAGGTAGACCGTGCATATCATCTCTTTACTGCCACCTAGTGGAGGCTAGGTGATGCAGCAGCAGTCTCCTACCTAGTTGGCTGGAAGCAGGTGTAGAGGCATGCTGCATCTTAGAAACATAGAAACACAGCAACATAGAATTTGACGGCAGATAAGGACCATTTGGCCCACCCAGTCTGCCCATTTCCCTACCTAATGGATAAGCTGCAGATCCTAGTTAACCAGCAGCCTACTTCTTCCTACCCCCAACCCCTAGAATTGCCTTATGACTGTCCCATCCATGCTTGAATTCCACCACTGTTTTTGACTCCACAACCTCCTCCGGAGGCCGTTCCATGCCATCCACAACCTTCTCTGTGAAAAAATACTTCCTTAAATTACCTCTGAGCCACCCCCATCTTCAAAATGTCCCCTTGTTCTTGCACACCTCTCTTTTTTGAAATATGCTACCCTCTTGGACTCTGTTGATTCCCTTGAGGTACTTGAAAGTTTCTATCATGTCCCCTCTCCCTCCTTTCCTCGAGGCTATACATATTAAGCTCCTTAAGTCTCTCTTCATATGTCTTCCAGTGCAGACCCTGCACCATTTTAGTTGCCTTTCTCTGGACTGCTTCCATCCTGTCTATGTCTTTGTGGAGACTGGGTCTCCAGAACTGCACGCAGTACTCAGATGGGGTCTCACCAGCTGTCTGTACAGAGGGATAATAACTTCCTGTTTTCTACTGGTGATGCCTCTCCCTGTGCATCCCAGTATCCCCCAGCCCTCCTTGCTGCCCTCACATTGCTTGCCCACCTTTAGGTCATCTGATATGACTACCCCAGGTCCCTTTCCATTTTGTTGTTGTTAGTATCTCAGCCCCCATTGTGTACTCTTCCCTGGGTTTTGTTTCCGAGGTGCATTACCTTGCACTTAAACATTGAATCTAAGCTGCCATACATTTGACCATTCCTCTAACCTTGCCAAGTCCCTTCTCATCCTTTCCACCCCACCTTGTGCATCAACTCTGTTGCAGATCTTTGTGTCATCTGCAAAGAGACATACTTTTCCTTCCAGTCCCTATGCAGTGTCGCTTATAAAGACATTGAAGAGGACCGGTCCTAATACTGAACCCTGCAGTACCCCACTAGTAACCCCCCTTCCTTCAGAGTGGACTCCATTTACTATTTCTCTCTGTGTCCTATTCTCCAGCCAATTCTTTACCCAGGCTGTCATCTTGGGACCCACTCCCAGGCTGGTTAACTTGTATATTAATCTTTTGTGTGGGACTGTGTCAAATGCCTTGGTAAAGTCTAGGTAGGCCATGTCCACAACCCCTCCTGATCTACTACTTTGGTCACCCAGTCAAAAATCTATCAGATTTGTCTGGCATGACCTTCCGCTGTGAATCCATGCTGCCTTGGGTCCTGTGCCCCACTGGCCTCTAGATACTTGACAATTCTTTCCTTCAAGTGATTGCATCATTTCCCTACTCACTGAGTAAAACTAACAGGTCTGTAGTTTCCTGCTTCTGCCTTGCTCCCACTTTTGTGAAGGGGAATCACATCTGCCCTCCTCCAGTCCTCGGGTACCACCCCATCCTCCCATGATTTGTTAAAGAGGGTAGTGAGTGGTGTCACTAGTTCTACCCTTAGTTCTTTTAGAATTCTGGGATGAATCCCATCAGGCCCCATTGCTTTGTCCACCTTCAGTTTTAAGAGCTCTTTCAGAACCCTTTCTTCTGTAAATGGGCTGATATCAACTTCTGTATCCAGAGTGTTTCTACTGTTTGTTTTTGTATCTGCACATTTTCACACATCTCAGTCAGGGTTGGGGAGAAAATGGGGAAAAACACCATCACTGCCATGACAACAGTGACCTCACAGGTCCGTGCCACACACCGGGGCACTCACTCATTCACTCACAGAGATAAAAAAGAAGATAGGGTAACTTCTGGGTATGGTAGGAAATGGGATTGTGGATAGCCGGCAGAAGGGGGTAGGTGGGGTAGGAACAGGAGATAAAAAAAAGGAAGAAAAAAAATTGTCCATAAGAAAAGTATGACCCTACTGATGGTTTCTAATCTCAAATGTATTATTATTGTTTAACCTCTACAAAACATTTTGGGATACAGCTCGTATGAAAGACCTTACATGAAATGAAGCTGTACTGCGTGTCTGAGTGGCAGCTCTTCTGCCTTTTGCTTCCAAGTGTTACCTCTGATGAACTGGGCTTGTTTTGCTGCAGGTTCGCTCTGGTACCTTGTTGCTGCTTGGACAGCTCACCTGTACCTGGGATATATGTGTGTCATGGAGCTGCACTCATTGAGAGGACCACACGAGCATGCTGTATCTATAGGTATGTACAACACACTCCTTTAATTGCCTGTCCTATGGTTATCCATTGCCCCCAATCTGGTCATGTGAGTGCACCAGTCTTTCTGCCAGTCAGCTGCTTCTAAAATTCCAAATATTCCATATTACACAAAGGGTGGTGAAGAAAGTAATATTATAAATATCAGGATACTGCGGCTGCAAAAAGTGTGTTATGACTGGCTAAGTAGTGGTTCCTATTGCACAGATAGAGACTAAATAAATGTTCAGTGCTGAGTCTTCAATATTTTCCATGCCGTCTCCCCCAGTTTCCAGACCCATCATGTCACACCACACAGTTTTGGCTATGCAGTGCACAGCTGAAATGATGCCAGCTTGTGTGTCCCACTCCAGCCCCTTCCTCTAAGGAGCGATTCTGTCCACTATGTGATGTGCCCACCACCCTCTACCAGAGAGGTTAGTCTCTTTCCACTCTTTAAAACCAAAAATGACATTCTTTTCAATGTTAGTTTCAACTGGAACAGGGCCTTTAATAGTCTGAAACTCATAAAAATATCATTATGATGAGGTATTAGACTTACCTGAAGGTGTCCACAGTCCAGTGATATCCCTGTCTAAGTCTACCCTTTGTAAAATGAAGGCAGCAGCCATTTCAAGAAGCCTAACCCGGGGTAGACAAGCCCCACCAGCTGGGAAGTTAAGAGTTCTCCAGTGATTTTCTTTTGTTTTTATACTTTCACTTTTATTTCAGTTTCAGTAAATACAATACCACATGACACAGATCATTGCAAGGTTTCCGTAGTGGAGATCAGTGCAGCATGCTAACACAGCACAATAGCCAAAAGGTGTATTTTTTAGAATTTTTTTTTTTTTAATTTTTACCATCCATTTAACTTCAGATTATTAGCACTCCGCAAACAGATCCAGCAGTGCTGTCATTCTATGTGGCATTAAAGGGACTCTGCCAACCCCATTATGCCTAGAAGTGTCTCTAGTTTAAAACAAGTTCTGGTCAGAGCCAATATGTCTGTGGAGAGCTTTTGGGATGCTTTTACCCATTATTTCTAATGAATTTGCACAATGCAGATCTGTGGAGAGGCAGTTTCAATGCGGCTTTCCTTTTATACATTTTTACAATTTGTTTTCCTAGAATATGCCTGCTGATTGCTATATATTTAGCCTGGATAGTTCACAGAAAACATGGTATCTTATTTTCAGTGGGGCTTTACATCTACACAATATTATGCTGCATTGCATAAAATCTGAACACACTGAAAACAATATTTTGCATTTGGACTAGGCTACCCTGAATAAATACATTATAAAAATGGTAAAATCATGACCCCACCAAAAACAAGATATTGCATCTAATCTGGGACATCCTGAGTAAGTACAATGCAAAAATGTGTAAAATGAAGATCCTTATGACAATGAGATGTAGCATCTCCCCCGGCGCTATCCATGATACAAAATATAGGATAAGGAATATTTAAAGGAAATCTACTGTAAACTGAACTTCACTGTGTTCACTGACATATACAGTTTCTTTATTGTTGTATAACATATTAGATTGCAGTATTTATTTTGAATGGTGTGGCCATGAGGATGGTGTGTACAGTGTGTGTGTGTCTGTGTTTGTGTGTGTATGTTTGCTGTAGCTCAATATATTTTTTCCCTGAAAAGCATAGTAAAAAATGCCTGCTGAGTGCTACATATTTAGCCTGGATAGTTCACAGAAGATCTGGCATATGTCTGAGACAGTGCTTATCAGATAGTGTCTTAAGACATTAAAAAAACAGTGTAAATCTTTTTAGATTTGTCGCTGGGAAAGGGTGACATTTGTGAGGTATGAATCATTCTTGAAAGATGATACTGTCCAACTGAAGCTAGTAGCAAGAAAATGTTTAAATGCTAAGCACTTAAATGTGCAAGTTATTGCATTTCAAAAGGGGGTAAACACATATTCAGTTTAATAGGCAACCAATATTTAACAAGCTGTTTCAGTTTCCTAATGACCATCTGATAAGCAGCTTGGAGTTCTGTCTCCAACATTCTAAACAGAAAGAAGGCAGTATTTTATTTCAACTGGCATAGTGATTTGTAAGTGTGGAAGGATGCATTGAAAACTCTCAAAATGTATTCCACAGTATTCCATTTTTCCAGCTACAGACAGCAAGATGGCTGTTGGCTTTACCCACAGCCATAAAAAGGCACATGTTTTGATTGATCATATTCTGTGGAGACTGTTAATGTAGCTGATAGTTTGATTCTGATTATTTTTTTTTTTGCTAAAAGTGAAAAACAGACTGCCCACCATACTGGTATTACCACACAGAAACAGGTTTGTTTATAGTCCTTGATCAACTTCTACTGTATCTTTCCTCGACCTGCCCCCCCCAACACAGTCTAGCCACTTATGTTGCAAAGGTAGGAGAGGTGACTATTGCATCATAGGTGGCTGCAGTATTTGGGGGTGTTCATAATATTTGGAAGTGTGCAATAAGACTACATCAAGGATTTGAAACAAAAAAAGGTTGGGTACAGTTACACCATTTGAATGCATTTCAGTTCTACTAAGAAACGAAACAGATATAACAACCAGAAACATCAATGAATTCTAGAGAAAGTAAGCAATTATGAACTCTGGATTTTCAATTAGAAATAATAAGATGCAAAAAGGGTTGAGTGTCCCTTTAAAGATCAAATTACTCCGGTCCTAGATGCTCCACTTACTTCCATTCTTGTGTAGTGGGGTCACTGTGGATGTCGATATACTACAGTATCACTGCCTTAAGGGTTCAAATAAAATTGTACGGCCCGGGTCGATAACTGCTGTGGAAATTTATTTCCCAAATATGTTATATTTTGATGATACATTGCACAGTGTGTCTACCCAGGGAAATATTAAGTGGGCCATGTAATATGCTCAGACTACCCCTGGAAAATGGCACCAACACACTGTTGTCCCCACTGTCACAGCAGACCCAACCCCCACCATGAAATCAAAAGTTTGGCAAAAAATCAGCGCTTTAGTAAATGACAAATAATATGTTCACACAAATGATATGTTCACAAGTTAGGAATTTCAAACAAATAAAAAGGGAGTTTATTGCGGGATCAGGAATGAGGTCCTAGGGAAAGGAAAAGGGTTAAGGCATTCAAATAATAATAAATAACAGCGGGACCTAAGGCTATCTAGTAGCTTTTCTGTGGTCCTGGCTCAGCCCTCACCTAACCAACATGGTACACATCTTTTTTTTTTTTCTTCCAGACCTCCAATCCTCCATTTGGCGGTCAGATCCAGCCCTGGTGGGACCTCTCCGGTAGATGTCAGAAGGCAGTGGAGACAGAGGCAGCACAGGTCATCATGCCGGAGGGCTGGCATTTTTTGATGCTTGCTGGATCCTGGGAGCGGGGACATGCAATGATGTCCAGCATCCACCCGCCCCCCCAAGGTGACATAGCCAGCTGCTAATGGTAACCCCAGCTTCTGCCAGGGGTCCGGAAAGTGCCGGACACTCTTCCACCCCCTCCGGAGAAGGAGAGAAGTCCACAGGATGCTCGATCCTTCTCCCCCCCCCCAGCCATCCCTCTGACTCCTGGGTCTGTTCCCGAACCCAGGTCATCGGCGTTGCAAGCAGAAATCCAACCGCTGTGCCAGTGGGCTGGCCCCCACAGTGCTCATCTTAACTGGATTGTTGGGTTGTTACCCCAGTCCCTGCTGGTACCCATTTAGTAATACCCCTGGCCTTAGTGTGCTCCTGAGGAACTCTAGGTACACAGGTATTATACTGGTGTAGGCCTGCTAGTAGTTGTACATGGTTGGCTGCATTGGCACATTTAACAACAATTATAGTTTTAAACTGAAATATTAATCTCAATCAGCTGGCCTAGCCCATTAACTGTAGAATCCCCCCAAAGTATGGCCCTATCTACTTTCAGGTGGTGGGTTGCAGGACTCATAGGTCCTAGTTTTGTACTCATTGTCACTGTCAGGCTGGTAGGCCTTGAATTCAGACTCCAGCTACAGTCCAGACTCTATGTACCTGCTCCTACCAACAGTCCTCTGTCGCACACTCTCTGATGGTTCCCTCAGCTCTCCTCAGCTGATCGCTCTTGCTGGTACTTCACTCACATCAGCTGGCTTGCTTTGGTGGTCTCTAAGGGTGTTCAGATTACTACCGGGCTCCTGTCAGCTCACCTCTAGAAAGCCCCAAGGCAGCTCCCTTTGCAAAATTCAGCTAGAACTGCCATCAAAATTCAGCAGGCAAATCAGTAAGCTTGTAATGTGCCAAAGAAGTATGTGGTCACCTTCCCCCCATTGTTGGTGATAACCCCACTCTTGAGTATCACAGTATGCACCGTGGTACCCACAATGCTTTGTGTCAGTACTGCAGTGGTGCCTGGGTACTTAGTCAAGAAAGCACGATGTTGGAGCCCAGTCTGGATGCTCCAAACACCATGCTTAGAACTGTATTTAGAAACACTTTAAAAATGTTTCACTAGTACAGTAACCCCTTGTTGTAGCGAACCCCGCTATTGTAAATGCTCAGCTATAACAAATCGGGTCCATGGCTCGAACATTTACAGTCATTTTCTGCTTGCTATTTACACTTGCCTTTTAAAAAAAAAAAACAGCTGGCTTTAATAGCATTCACCAGGTTCACTAGTGCTTCCTTGCAGTTTAATCTAACATCATAGTACTGTACTCCCTAATTTGCCCCCAATTACTGTATTTCCAATTATCCCCTAATGAGCACCACTTCATAAGCTGCTGCTACCAACCAATCCACATCCTAACATCAAACATGAAACATTCAGAGTACTCTGTTGTGACCAAACTGTTGGTGCTGGGCTGATTCAAAAACAAGAGAGTCTGGCTAAATTGTCGCAAGAAGCTGGCTACTCCAAATCCACACTCTGCACTTAGAGGAAGCAGGCGTAGGCACTTCAGGAGTTTGCCAGTGAATACAATGAGATGGATGGTCTCCAGAGCAAAGAAATGCGGTGGCCAGATGAGGATGAGGTGGACAAGGCAACCCAGCTGTGGTTCACACAGCAGAGAATCAATGGGGTGCCTGTCTATGGGCCCATAGTTCAACAAAAGGCTGAGCATTTTTAAGCAGATACATGGCCCAGAATCAAATTGGAGGGTGAGGAGGAGAGTGTGCCTGTTCCAAGCTATCACGAGGCAATAGCTGGATTAAAAGCAGGGTTGTGTTGGCTGCAGTCACAAAACGCAAACACCATGACACTGTTCCCACTAGCCGCTCACCACGTTGCCACTGGCGATAAGTTTTCCTATGTGGCTAAAGATTTGCTCCTAACCAACGCCACGGAGGCAAAAAAAAAAGTTGCTGCAGACATTTTTCTCTGCCATACAGGGACGGACTACAGAAGGCACGGGAAATATAGGCTGAGGAAACAAGCTGATTTATTTTTATTTTTTCTATGTATTTTTTTAATACTGACGAGCTGCGCTGTGTTAGGCAACCACCGCTAACCCCCCTCCTCCTTCCATGCAAAACGCGGCAAACACCAATCACAAATGTGGACGTCAGTCAGTGCCTTTCAGTTGGCAGCGTTGGAAGTTTGGAACAGGTGGGAGATGAAACAAATACAAAGTGCGTGGCTCTTACATTCTTAACGAACGGATGGGATCAGCAAAGATGACTGAAGTTGGGGAACCAAACCGCAACAATTTTTAAAAAGGTTGGTGCCATTTTTTGTTTGTTAGGGCTTGATTGCAAACAATAGAGGTAGTGCAAACTGGAGTCAGAGAGAGTTTGGATGTAATCACATCTCTATCTGACATTGATGTATACAGTGCTACGTTGGGAAGGGGAAAGGAGTTCTGAACCACAATGAAGACAGCCTAAAGAAAAAACCTTAAAGCAAGAAAAATGATGCCCTGTGTTTATAGCCTGCAATGTTTCAGCCTGTTTTTTTTTGCATCGGGACATCCAGAGAACCAGTCATCTTTACTATGACAACTAAGTAGTTTAATCTGTTTGAAAATGAGCAGAGACAGTTTGTGAGGGTTATTTGGTAAAACATTATCTTAAAAATGGGAAAGCCACAGAGAGTGAAATCCGAGGTAGTTTGTGGGGCTATTAGCCCATGTGAAGAGGAGCCAAAGGGGACAGAATGAAATCTGGAGGCAGCAGGATTAAAAAAAAAAAAAGAAAAAACAGACAGCAGTTTGTTTTCTGAGGGCTAACAAAACCTCAAGGTGAAAACAAGCAGAGGGTGCATTGTAGGTATTTAGGAGAGAGCAGCTGTGGGAGAAAATGGGCGGAGTGCAGGTTACAAATAAAACTCAGAGTCAGATTCATTTTCTGTCACATATTTTATTAGTCTTTTTGCTTTAACTACTCTAAGCACAAGTGGTTTACATACATTTATTAAAAATACATACAGAAATGTATATAGTTTGCCTGGGGGGGGGGAGATGTAATTTCACTGAAATAAAACCTGTACCAATTTTTTGAATACTTCAATGTGTGGCTCAGCACTTCCTACGGTGGCTAAAATCTGGGGGGTCTTTTTAGCCACGGTGGCTAATGATTTTGAAATCCTAGGGAGAACATAGCATGAAAGTTTTGCAACTTCGGAATTTAATTTCTTATGCCCGGGACCTTGTAATAAGATGCAGCACCATGCAGTGCAAAATAACTGTCTTCTTTCAGGCTTCTGCTGCTGGCAGTGAACCATGAATACTACACTGGGCTTGTGTATTGACTGACGCACTGCACTGCTGAGTGTGAACATAACATTTTTTCTTTCTTGTTCTTGTTTTATTCTTTTTTTTTAACTGCCAATTAATTATGAATAAAGCTGTGAGTAATATTTAGTTGTTATTAAGCTGTTATTTAGTGGTTACTTTATGTTACTTTGTGCACTACAGCTAGCGGAGGGGTAAACTGTATGGAAGTCTATAGATTACATAGATTACATTGACCCTCACTATCACGAATGTCCTACTAAAATGAAAACGCTGGTTATGGCTCCCAAAACATTCGTTATAACAAGGGGTCACTGTATGTACAGGGCCTTGCATTGTCAAAATAGGTAGTTTGGTAAAAGTTCATTTTTAAATTGAGAAAGGTCTCAAGGAAACGTCATCTTATTTACAGAGATCATCCTGCATTGAATTGTATCATACTGTTCCATTTACATTTTAAAAACATTTTCAGCACAAACATTCTACAGATAAGTACAAAATAAAATCAAAATAAATCTTAGAATCATTTACAAATGTTATCTAAGCAAAGGAGACCTATTGACAAATTGTCAATTCTCCATTCAATAAGGTTAGGTTTATTGATATAATAACTACAGACATTGATAGCAGAATACCAACTCTTGATCTAGTAACCAAGCCTTGTGAAATTATTTTATAGTGTTTCCATTCCAAGTTTTGGAGGATAGACAGTTCCATGATTTCAGGCCATCATAGTTTAGAGTCATCTCTCCATATCTCACTTCTTTGATTCCTGTTTCTTGTAGCACTATTATACTGTGCTGTTTCTGTGTATTCCTGTTAACTTGTTCCTGTGTTTTATCTTGTAAGTTATCTGTTTGTACCAAGCTATTGTAACCACCCAGGTCATGCATGAAAATAGGCATTTAATTGTCTAATGTGCTTACCTAGTTAATAAAAACTAAATAAATAAATACATTTAGTTTTTACTATTCTAATGGCATATCACCTGTTTTTAACATCACACATTTGGTAGGCAGAATTTGTATTTTTTTTTAAGAAATGCAGGGCTTCTTAATTTATTAATTTAAATCAGCATTGTATGTTAGTCGGTAAACATTTTCATCATATAGTTTTTTTCAGCAGAAATGTGTTTCTGACATCCTTAAATTCTTAGAGTATTTTTAATGTCCTCAGCTATTTAAAAAAAAAACAGTTTTTATAACTATTTTTGTAATTAAATACATATGTCATTACAGCCAGCTGCCCCTCACAATATTTAGAAATCCCTTCTGTTACGGGTATGGTTTGTCTGCAAATGCAAGGTTCATACTGCGGATGTATTATGATGGTTCTAGCACATTTTTCTGTTGGTCAGTGACAATGCACCACACCGTGATGTGTAATTTTTTTCATGGTGGGCACTGCAAGGGAGCAAGAAATTTTAAAAGCTTCAAAATCTCGAGTCTCAGTTCAGGAATGAAAGAAAATAAAACCCCAAAATTGGTACTGTATATCAATGTCTTTGCCAGAAAAAATATTATTAATAAAAAAGAAAATAAACACAATAGCTAACAAATACTGCTGCTGTGAACACATTATTTCTTTCTTTTATGTCCAATGGTAAACATAACTGTTCATATCCAATGGTAAACATAACTGTTCCTACATAGACAATGTCTACTAACTGCTGTATTGTTGAATTTGTGACATTTTACAGCTGCATTAATCTACTAGCCTCTTCTTGGCCCAGGAAGTGGCTAAAAATAGGACAGACATCCTAGCCCACCTTTCCTGATGAACAAAAATAAATTAATGCATTTACAATATTTTTCTTATTTCAGTGTCACAGACATTACTAGCGCTTTCCTCTGTTGCCATGGTAACATTCAGTGTCACTTCCTTCTGGAAACTGAGTTGCACGGCAGACTCTCGGTACTCAGTGGCAACTGGCAGGATGCTTGGAAGAGGAACAAAAGCAGTGTCGATGCCGGAGTACCCTCTGCAGGGGTTATCTGCCTTATCCATACTTTTGAATTTGATGTTTCTTAAGATGGCTGCCTCAGAAGTGGAAACAATGTTCTACAGCCTCAACAATGGTAAGCTGGACTTCTGCACCCATTGTATCCTTAATATCCTTAGTTACTAGAGTATTAAGGATGTTCAGACATGTTAGTCAATAAAAAAAGCATGGAGCAAAACACTGCTGAATCCCGTTACATTGACAGTCTGACTCATGCTGATTAGTTTAGCCTTATGCAAGATCTCCAGAAGTCAAGTAAATAATAACACTAATAAAAATACTACCAATAATGTCCGTTTATTGTAAAATAAACAGGAATTAACATTGACTGCTTGAGCTATGCAGTAGCAGATCTTGGATTTTACAATTGGGGTGGAGGGGTTGGGAGTTGGAGTGGGACTTGGTAGGCAAATTGTTTTGAACAACTTTTAAATCTTTTCTATAAGTCAATCCTCATGTCCTTCAGACAGCAGAAAAACACGATTGTTCTGTTTGTTATAATCAATGGAAAATCATCAGAGGCCAGTAGCAGTGGGTGGTTACTATCAGTCAGCTAGTAATGTAATTGGTAGATATACATTTGGCCTGAAATGGTTGTCCTGATTGGCCCAGCTTTTAAATTTGACTGCTGCCTGCATGCTTGCAAAAGTGACTGGACTCACAGAACTGTAGCTGGGCATGTAGACAGAGATCATAAGCCTGATGTGCTGCAGCTGTCAGGGGAGGGTCACAGAAGACAAGTGCAGGAAAGTCAAGACAGACAGTCAGCACAACAAAAAAGAATACACCTGCTCAGAGATGAGTACTGCAGTGTGTTTGCACCTGCTCAGAGAATGAGTACTGCAGTCTGCCTGTACCTCCATGTAAAATGGTTTTTGAAGATTAATATTAAAAAAAAAATCACAAAAGTAATACTATGACAAGATGGTACCATACCAACATCCATGCAGACAAGGGCATGGACAGCCTCTGAATGTTACCTCAGTGCTTCGGTCTCACAAGTCCATCCTCAGTGGGCAACATTTCCCTGTCAGTCAACCCCTTTTGTATCATGAAATTTAAAAGGGCAGTATCACATCAAGGACACTTACATAATTTTTGTCACCGAAGATAAATTTTAATATAAGACGTCACTTCAAAAGGTGGTAGCTCACTTTAAAGGTATCACAAATTGTCATATTATAATAATTGGTACAACCATATACTCGGAAATGTTTTCACTTCTTTCTCTAAAGTGCTCAAGTGCTAAAACATGTATTTTTAATTAAAAAATAAGCTTTTGGGAAGGTACTGAGAATCTAATTCATTCGTTCATTCATTTAAACAAAGGCCTATGGACAAAATTGCCTGTTTTTATAGGCAACTGTACATAAATGCATAAAACAATACATAAATGGACAAATATTATGAAGACAGTTTATTTAAAACAAATGAAGTGTTACAAATTAGTGTTGCTCGGATATGCTTTTGTGGATCCGACTATCCTTCATGAGATAATGCTGGTATCCAACCTAGGATTCAACCAATGGATCCAAGGTTGGATCCACTGGGTGGATCCATCGGATCTAACCTTGGATAGTTGGATCCGATGGGCGGATCCATCAGATCCAGGTAGGATCTACGGATACCTCAGCTACTTACAGTGGATCCTAGGCGGTCAGATCCTTGGTAAGATGTCTATGCCATCTGAGGCTATCCAATGTCCGATCAAAATGATGGTATCTGACCTGGTAGGATACTAACTGAGCAACACTAGTACAAATTTTGTAGGTAAGCTCTCAGTGCTAATGTAAACTGGTTATAACTCATCACAATAGTCAATTCTTTGGGTAGAGAATGCTAAAAGCATCCTATTTTATAAAAAAATAATTCCAAGCCAATTTTATTTTACATTGTGGTTATTTCACAATGTTAAACTAACATATTCTGAAATATAAACTGTGGATTCATATTTTAAATTCCCATATTAAACTCTATATCAAATATTAATGCAGATCACTTCCATAAGTAAGTACTATCAATTACTGTCACTATATATAAGATACATGAGCAGAAATAGGCAGTTATTGTAGCTGAAACTGAAGTGTCTGACAATGCATATAATCAGGAGTCTTTAGATGCATATCTATGCATGATGTAGGGTGACACTCACTTTCCTCTAGTTACACCTTGAAAGCATTATGGCAGAAAATAAATTATACAGAAATAATAGCCCTGGGTTTTTATTTATTTTTTTCTTTCAGGAACAGTGACACCAGCCGCACAAAACTCTTCCAAGACCAACCAGACTTATCAACAGACTGCTTTTCCTGCTTTCCCAGAAACTTCTGGTTTCAACGTTATCCTCTCCTATTTGAACTACCTCACACCTATGATCCTGTACTCAATGAGTGAGGCTGACCCACTGTGGAGAAGACAAAAAACTCTAGGGTTCATCTATTCCATTTTTTTGGTCCTGACAGTAGTTAAAAATATGTCTTCCTACTTTATGTTTCATGTTCTGTATTGGACAGCCACGATATTCCCACACAGCCTTTCTTTTCTACGGCGATCCATCTACATCCTATGTCTCTACTTGGCTTCCCTTCTCTTCCTCTTCCTTCTCTGCCTCTGTCTCAAAGTGCACTTATACACAAAGTCAAATGTACGTAACTCCAATATCTTCCTGGTCAACCTCACAAAAGAGCCAAAGAGTAGGCCATGCCTCTTCCTTGGGGTTGTCTTGCTGCTGACTGTCCTCCTCACAATCTCCAATCTCCCACTGCTGATAGAGGTGCACTCCCTCTACTCCAGGACATCTGATGCACTCCTCCTGTTCCTTTGGACTAATGACCTGGGAATTTGCTTCCTTCTCCTCCTCCTTTGCTTAGCACTTTTTATAGCTTCCTGTCTGACTCAAAAATGCAGCACCAAGAAGCCAAATGTGCGACGGGGGAGAACCAACACAGGGTTTTATCTTGCCAGCTCCTTCATCTACAAGCCCAGCAAGCAAGAGCCGACACCTACATCATCAAGTCAGGTTGTGTAACTTTGCCAGCAGTGAAAATGCAGGCTGTCGTGACACTTGGTTTCAGCTGATCTGTGCAGTATGTCTTCACTAAGGGTCAATCAGTACTGATGTCCTTGTCACTTCCAGAAAACACAGAGTGTGAAGAGACACTACAAACACACTCACTTCCTTCCTTGCAGGATCTGTTGACTGCTTTGTATTGCCAGGGTGTGTAGGTGTGGCATAGACAGATGGTCTTCCTATAAATCCTTGATCCTTTTTAGTTATTTATTTTGGTGGCAACACTGGCACCTGAGATGCCATTAGGTGGGGGTTAACTTATAGCTAGGCTTGGCAGTATTAGATTTAAATCGGTAAATGTAGATAAATGTCGATTTCACTGCACACACACAAATAGATGAAAAAATATTTCCATCGATAATCTAAATTTACAGATAGAAAAAGTAAGTTATGTTGCTATTTTGACATGTGAAGATAACAATTTGTGCTTTTATCAGTTTGTAAATCCTCAGCATTTGTTGTCATCAACTGCAACAGTGAAAATTAAATCGATACAAATCGAAATAAATGCTTAAAAACCCATAATTTCGTGCAACTGGTAAAGTTTAAATCGATAAAACTCGAGAAAAAGGTTTAAAAATAAAAATTGATATTTTCCATCGAAATTATAAAAAAATAAAAATCGAAAACTGCCAACCCTACTTATAGCCCAGAGTAGCTCCCATTTCTTCAGGTTAAGGTCAGGAGATCAACACCCAGTAAATCAGGCATGGCCCACTTAGCAGCTAATGTGATCCATGTACTGTTGACCACATACAGACTGGTCCAGCAGCTCCATGCTGTCCACATGTCTCACTAGAGGTGTCACCCAGCACTTGATGTTCTAAAATATACAATGCATTTCCCCAGGATAGCCCAGCTGAGATTTCCATTATGAGGAAGGGGGTCAGTACTGACAGTGATTTTACAGCCGAGAGAGGCTGAAGCATGGGGGGGGGGAGTCAAGAGACTTGCTCAGGTACACCATGTAAATCAGTGGCTGTGGTGGGAATTGAACCTGCATGTGTTTTACATGTCACTGCTCCAATCACTAGACCCTATTCGTTTGTTGCCCATGAATGAGAGGGGAAAGAATGAGCTGTTCTGTTATAAAAGAGGATTTGCATGTGCTGTTGGGTAATTGTTTGTCTAGAGGTGGTCTTCAGGCTGCTAGGTTTGTGGCTGTGTGTGTATATATATGTGTGTGTGTGTGTGTGTGTGTGTGTGTGTGGTGACATTTATTTTTTCCTGATGGGAATAGCTGGCTTGTCAGGGATAAACAATACAAAGCAGATTGCTTACCTTTTTTTTTGTTATGACTTGGGCTCAAAACATCAGGACCAAGGTTCTGTAATTGCAAGCTGACAAATCTTTTTTTTTCTTTTTTTCCATGGTGCTTTTTATCCTTCCCGACAGTTACCCACATCAGCATTACTCCCCCAAGCAAGCCCACAACACTATCACCTCATTATATGCTCCACTTCCTCCATGACATCCCCCAGTTGCAGTGCTGGAAGGAAGAACCCCATTGCCATGGAGCACAGTTGGGCAGGAGTGATGACAGGTGGTGAAGTGTCTGAAGGTGCTGGTGTCATTACTTTGGGGACAGCCATTCCCTGCAAGGGTTTTCTCCCTTTTCCCACTCCAGGGCAGTGTGCACACTGCACTTTTGGCCTCACATACACACATACACACATGCAGTATGCCCCTACCCCCCCCCCCAAAGGGTGAGCAAGCAAGATCGGGACGTGTCAGACAGGAGTCAAATATTAGAAGAGCAGAGAGTGGGAGGGGTGTATGGAGAGAACAGATTGGTGAGATAAGTTGGAGCTATCCCTTAAGGATCTCGAAAACAAGGAAGTTAACCTGAATCTGGAAGGGGTCAGAGAGTCAGTACAGGTCATGGAGCATGGGGGTAATGTGGACATGTTTCTTGACATGGGTAAGGAGGCTGGCAGTGGCCTTCTGGACATGCGAAAAAATGATGTTTAGGCAGTCCATAGAGCAGGAAGTTAGAAGACCTATCCCACATATGCGGGTGTGCTCTAAACTTCATAAATTCTGGGGTCAAATTCCAAATGTTTGCTCAGAAGTGACCAGAGAAAATATTCCACTCACTCCCTTCGTATTCATTTTGGTTATCTTTCCAAATAATGTTAACACAGATAAAGAACAAAAACTATAGATTCTACCTGCTCTCCTAGGAGCCAAACAATTGATCCTAACAAAATGGAAAACCAATTTTGTCCCCTCTAAAGAGGAATGGTCACAGTACATGGGCACAACGACCAACAATGACAGAATCAACTATATGCTTATGGATAAAACAGACATCTCTGACAAAATACGGGGGCCTTTTTTGCCATTAAAGTAAAAGGGCAAACATATTACTATTTTATTACTTCTATGATTACCCACAGTATTTATTTATATAGAAGCACAAACTAAGGTTTCTTGTCCTTTCTTTTAACAGGAATGTATTTCAGAGGTACATAAAACTTGTACTTTTATAAGTAACAGTTCTGATTAATATTGAATAGGTATAACGTTGTCTTGGTAAAGTTTCTTTTTTCTGCTGAATATTTCTGTACCCATTGTGTTGATTAAAATTCTGCATTAAGAATTTAATAAACTTTTACTGCAAGAAAAACAAGCATTTGTCAATGCAGAATGTTCTCTTGCAGGTATTTGCACTGGTGTTTGGCATTTATGTTGCTCCCCTCCAGTTGTATCCATGTCCCTTTAGCATCCATATCCCAACATAGTACCTCTCTGCAACTCCTCTTGCATTGGATCAATCTTTCACCCTCATGCTTCTTAAGTGTCTGTCTTAGGAACCCTTACACCCTGGGTGTGCTCAAGGGTATGAGGCTGCATGGTAACTGCGCAACCTGTGCTCGTAATAGTCATTCAGTGGAATTATTTCACCAAATTTTTAACATATGCATTTTGTCACCTCTGGTCATGAACACTGTCACTATGATTTTCTTACTGTGTACCGAACATTGATTTCCCACAGCAATCATGCTATTCTGTGCTGGAAGTGTGAAAACACATTTCAGCCATGATGTGTAAAATGACCGCTGTACTGTTCATAAGGAGGTGTGGGAAAATGCAAATGTTGAACATCTGGAATGAAAATATGACAAATTTGCGAAGTTACTAGTGCGCGTGGAAACTGCGCAAGGCACGCTCGTAAAACAGTCATGTTTTGGAATATTGCACTGAATTTTCAACATAGGCATTTTAGGATGTCTGCTCATGAACAGTGTCACTGTGGTTTTCTTACTCTGTACTGAACATGATTTCCCACAGCGGTCACACTATTGTACGTCGGAAGTGCGAAAACACATTTTGGCCAGGATGTGAAAAATGACAGCTGTACTGGTCATAAGGAGATCTGGGAAAATGGCAATGTTGAAAATCTGGAGTGGAAATATTAGAAATTCATGAAGTTATGAGTGTGTGTGTAGAAACTGCACAACGTACGCTTGAAACAGTCATTTTATGGACTTTTGCCACCAAATTTTCAACATAGGCATTTTAGGACCTGCTCATGAACAGTGTCACTGTGATTGTCTTACTCTGTAGTGATTTCCAACAGCGACCAAGCTATTTTGTGCCGGAAGTGCGAAAACACATTTTGGGCAGTGTGTGAAAAATGACAGCTGCACTGTTCATAAGGAGGCGTGGAAATTTGCCTATGTTGAAAATCTGGAGTGAACATATTACAGATTTGTGAACTTACGAGTGTGCATGGAAACTGCACAATGCATGCTTGTGAAACAGTGATTTTTTTTTTGGAATTTTTCACCAAATTTGCAACATAGACTTTTTTGACAGCCCACCTCATGAACACCAACACTGTCGTTTAATTAATTGGTCCCAAAATGTGATTCCGTGCAGTGACTGCGAAATCACCTTTCGGAACCGAATAATGCCATGACAGTGACTGAATTCATGAGGAGGGGTCACAATAACCCCATGTTGAAATTTTGGTGCCAAAATTCCCCAAAATGGCCGAGATATGCTCCAAAGTTGAAAAAACCCTATTTATGTCATGATACAGCTTACTGGCATTTTTTCAGTTCGTAGTCGGCTTTGAAGAGTGCAGACGTGTTCCCGGTCCACCGAAGATCATCGCGCCGGGCTCTGGAAGTAAGTATGGGATGAGGGGGGTGTGGGGAGGTGGGTGCACAGAGGGTAGGCATGGGTTGGTGGAGGGGGCCAGGACTCACCGAGGGACCGTTTTCTTGTTTTACAGGATAAAAAAAAAGAAAATGGAGGCTTTTGGTATGCTGGGGTGGGCTCCCAGCATGCCACCTAGCTGAGAGTGTGTGTGTGGGGAGGTGGGAGCACAGAGGGTGGGTGCGGGTTGGTGGGCGGGGGCAAAAAAAATGAATGGTGATGGCACGCTGGGGTGGGCTCCCAGCGTGCCCTCTCTGTTTGCTGGGGGACTGGAGCCGGCAGGGACTGAGCACCCCCACCTGCCATACAGTGTGTGTGTGTGTGTGTGTGTGTTTGTGTGTGTGGGTGGGGAAGCATGAGCACACTGGGGTGGGCTCCTAGTGTGCCAACTGGTTGTTTGTTTTTGGGGTGGGAGGCTGCAGCCGACAGGGGATTGGGCACCCCCGTCGGTCACACAGCGTGCTGAGGGGCACATGAGCAGAGGGGGATTGGGTATCCCCCTCAGCACACAAGATTGGGGCCGGGGAGAACAGGGAGGGGGAGGACATTAGCAGAGGGAGGAAGCGGGAGGGCTTTGAAACCGAGCTGTGCATGACAGCAGTTCGGCTGACGAGTATGCTAATTGTATACATGCTGCCACCGCTGATTGCAGCGGACCTTTTGTTAGAAGTGAAGACCAACACAGCTGAACTGCTGTCAAACACAGCTTGGCATGTATTCGTCCCCTAGGGTCATGGCTGCTACACTGAGCACTGTATTGGGGAGGAGGGTCACACACCTCCAAAAGGCACACTGTTGCAAGACGTTCCTTGCGCATGTGTGCAAGTGAATGTAAAAAGGAGTTGCTACAGAAGAGCATTCCAGGGAGTGAAGACATGGATGATTTTGGGAAGATGGAAAAAAAAAGGTTTGCAGAAGTGGGAGATGTGGGAGGAGAAGGACAGTACACATATGGATAGAACATAGTTGTGGACTAAGGAAGCACAAGGTGAAGTATGAGTCAAGAAAAGAGCTAGAAGTAGGGGAGTTTCATTTGAAGGCAGCTCTTTCCCAAGAGGCGCCCTTCAGTCTTGGATACAGTTAGTGGAAGGAAATTTGTACTGAGTCATGCATTGACCGCAGAAAGACAGGAGGCATGGGTGGAGAGGGAGGAATTGCTAGATGAGCCAGAAGAGATGTATAGCTAAGTGCTGTCATGACAATAATATTGGGATGATTGAATGTACTTAGGGACCATTCTGTCTGTTCCTCCTGCCAAACTGCAGTAACTATACCGGATTTGTGCACGGACATAAAACAGACAAAATGTTACCATTGCTCATGCCGTCTAACTGAAATTGACATTTTCACTGTGGGGTCTGTCTAGACCTGTGTTACGCCTACTCATGCTGTGTAATCATCAGTATCACTCTTTCCCCATGGATCTGTCAAGTCGTGTTTTTACCCATGCTGTGTAACTGTCAGTGTCATTCACCCTCAGGGATCCGTCTAGTCGTGTATTACCCCTACTCATGCTGTGCAACCCTCAGTGCTATTCTACCTCAGGAATCTGTCTAGTCCTGTGTTACCCCTTACTCATGCTGTGTAACCCTCAGTGCCATTCTACCTCAGAGATCTGTCGAGTCATATGTTAACCCTACTCATTTTTTGTAACCAAGTATCAGACTAGCCATGTGTTACCCCCAACTCATGCTGTGAAGTCCTCAATGCTATTCTACCTTAGAAATCTGTCTAGTCTTGTGTTATCCCCCACTCATGCTGTGTAACCATCAATTCCATTCTCCCAGAGGAAAGTGTGTTTTGTCCTGTTACCCCCTACTCATATTGTGTAATCAATAACACTCTCCCAGGGATCCATCTAATCTTGTGTTTTTACTCATGCTGTGTAACCCTCAGTGTCATTCTCCCTCAGGGGATCCGTCTAGTCCGATGTTACCCCTACTCATGCTCTGTGACACTCAATGCCATTCTCCCTCAGGAATCTGTCTAATCTTGTGTTACCCCCTATTTATGGTGTGTAACCCTCAATGCCAGTCACCCTCAGGAATCTATCTAGTGCTTTGTTAACCTACTCATGCTATGTAACGCTCAATGCCATTCTCCCTTAGGAATCTGTCCAGGCCTATGTTACCCCTACTTATGCTGTGTAACCCTCAATGCTATTCTTCCTCTGGAATCTGTCTAGTCCTGTATTACCCCTGCTCATACTGTGTAACTCTCAATGCCATTTTCCCTCAGGAATCTGTTTAGTCCTGTGTTACTGCTACTTATTCTGTGTAACTTTCAATGCCATTCTCCCTCAGAAATGTGTCTTGTCCTGTATTACCTTTACACATTCTGTGTAACCCTCAATGTCATTCTCCCTCGGGAATGTGTTTAGTCCTGTGTTACTCCAGTCATGCTATGTAACCCTCAATGCCATTCTCCCTCAAGAATCCTAGTCCTGTGTTACCCCTACTCATGCTGTGTAACCCTCAAAGTCATTGTCCCTCAGGAATGTGTCTTGTCCTGTATTACCCCTACTCATGCTGTGTAAACCTAATTGCCAGCATCCCTCAGGGATCTGTCTAGTCCAGTATTACCCCTACTCATGCTGTGTAAACCTTGTTGCCAGCATCCCTCAGGGATCTGTCTAGTCCAGTATTACCCCTACTCATGCTGTGTAACCCTTAATGCCATTTTCTCTCAGGAATCTGTCTAGTCCTGTGTTACCCTAATCATGCTGTGTAACCCTCAGTGCCATTTCCCCTCAGGAATTGGTCTAGTCTTGTGTTACCCCATACTCATGCTATGTAACCCTCAATGCCATTCTCCGTCAGGAATGTGCTTTGTCCTGTGTTACCCCTGCTCATCTTGTGTAATCATCACAATCACACTCCCCCCAGGGATCTTTCTAATCTTGCATTTTTACTCATGCTGTGAAACCCTCAGTGTCATCCTCCCTCAGAGATCCATCTAGTCCTGTGTTACCCCTACTCATGCTGTGAAGTCCTCAATGTCATTCTCCTTCAGGAATCTGTCTAGTCTTGTGTTACCCCTATTGATGCTGTGTAACCCTTAATGCCAGTCACCCTCAGGAATCTGTCTAGTATTTTGGTACCCTACTCATGCTATGTAACTCTCAATGCCATTCTCCCTCAGGAATCTATTTAGGCCTATGTTACCCCTACTTATCCTGTGAAACCTTCAATGCTATTCTCCCTCGGGAATTTGTCTGGTCCTGTATGACCCCTACTTATGCTGTGTAACTCTCAATGCCATTCTTCCTCAGAAATCGATTTAGTCACGTGTTACCCTTACTCATGCTGTGTAACCCTCAGTGCCGGTCTCTCTCTCAGGGATCCATTTAGTTCTGGGTTACTCTAATCATGCTGTGTAACCCTCAATGATAGTCTCCCTCAGGAATCTGTCAAGTCCTGTGTTACTTCTACCCATGCTGTGTAACCCCAAATGCCATTCCCCCTCAGGAATTTGTCTAGTCCTGTGCTACCCTAATCATGCTGGGTAACCATCAATGCCATTTTCCCTCAAGAATCTGTCTAGTCCTATGTTGCCCCTACTCATGCTGTGTAACCCTTAATGCCCTTCTCCTTCAGGAATCTATCTAGTCCTTTGTTACCCTACTCATACTGTGTAACCCTAAATGCCATTCTCCCTCAGGAATCTGTCTAGGCCTATGTTACCCCTACTTATGCTGTGTAATCCTCAGTGCTATTATCCCTCAGCAATTTGTCTAGTCCTGTATTAACCCTGCTTATACTGTGTAAGCCTCAATGCCATATTCTCTCAGTAATCTGTTTAGTCCTGTTTTACCACTACTTATGCTGTGTAACTCTCAGTGACATTCTCCCTCAGGAATCTGTCTAGTTTTGTGTTACACCCTACTCATACTGTGTAACCCCCAATGCCATTCTCCCTCAGGACTCTGTCTAGTCTTGTGTTACCCCTGTTGATGCTGTGTAACCCTCAATGCCAGTCACCCTCAGGAATCTATCTAGTCTTGTGTTACCCTACTCATGCTATGTAACTCTCAATGCCGTTCTCCCTCAGGAATCTGTCTAGGCCTATGTTACCCCTACTTATGCCGTGTAACCCTTAATGCTATTCTCCCTCTAGAATCTGTCTAGTCCTGTATTACCCCTACTCATACTGTGCAACCCTCAATGCCATTTTCCCTCAGTAATCTGTTTAGTCCCATGTTACCTCTGCTTATGCTGTGTAACTCTCAATGTCATTCTCCCTCAGGAATGTGTCTTGTCCTGTATTACCCCTACTCATGCTGTGTAGCCCCCAATGCCATTCTCCCTCAGGAATCTATCTAATCTTGTGTTATCCACTACTCATGCTGTGTAACCCCCAGTGTCATTCCCCCTCAGGAATCTGTCAAGTCCTGTGTCACCACTACTCATCCTGTGTAACCCTCAATACCATTCCCCCTCAGAAATCTGTCTAGTCCGGTGTTACCCCTACTCATGCTGTGTAACCCCCAATGCCATTTCCCTTTAGGAATCTGTCTAGTCCTGTATTCCCCCTATTCATGCTGTGTAACCCTTAATGCCATTCTCCTTCAGGACTCTATCTAGTCCTTTGTTACTCTGCTCATACTGTGTAACCCTCAATGCTATTCTCCCTCAGGAATGTGTCTTGTCCTGCATTACCCCTACTCATGCTGTGTAACCCCCAATGCCATTCTTCCTCAGGAATCTGTATAGTCTTGTGTTATCCACTAATCATGCTGTGTAACCCCACGTGCCATTCCCCCTCAGGAATCTGTCAAGTCCTGTGTCACCACTACTCATCCTGTGTAACCCTCAATACCATTCCCCTTCAGGAATCTGTCTAGTCCTGTGTTACCCCTACTCATGCTGTGTAACCCCCACTGCCATTCCCCCTCAGGAATCTGTGAAGTCCTGTGTTACCCTAATCATGCTGGGTATCCATCAATGCCATTCTCCCTCAGCAATCTGTCTAGTCCTGTGTTACCCTACTCATGTTGTGTAACCCTAAATGCCATTCTCCCTCAGGAATCTGTCTTGTCCTGTGTTACCCTACTCATGTTGTGTAACCCTAAATGCCATTCTCCCTCAGGAATCTGTCTTGTCCTGTGTTACCCCTACTTATGCTGTGTAACCCTCGGTGCCATTCTCCCTCAGGAATCTGTCTAGTCCTGTGTTGCCCTACTCATGTTGTGTAACCCTAAATGCCATTCTCCCTCAGGAATCTGTCTTGTCCTGTGTTACCCCTACTTATGCTGTGTAACCCTTGGTGCCATTCTCCCTCAGGAATCTGTCTAGTCCTGTGCTACCCTAATCATCCTGTATAACCCTCAATACCATTCTCCCTCAGGAATCTGTCTATCCTGTGTTACCATTACTTGTCCTTTGTAACCTTCAATACCATTCCCTCTCAGGAATCTGTGAAATCCTGTGTTACCACTATTCATCCTGTGTAACCCTCAATACCATTCCCCCTCAGGAATCTGTGTAGTCCTGTGTTACCACTACTCATCCTGTGTAACCCTCAATACCATTCTCCCTCAGGAATCTGTGTAGTCCTGTGTTACAACTACTCATCCTGTGTAACCCTCAATACCATTCTCCCTCAGGAATCTGTCAAGTCCTGTGTTACCCCTACTCGTGCTGTGTAACCCCAAATTACATTCTCCCTTAGGAATCTGTCTATTTCTGGGTTACTCTAATCATGCTGTGTAACCCTCAATGATAGTCTCCCTCAGGAATCTGTCAAGTCCTGTATTACCTCTACTCATGCTGTGTAACCCCAAATGCCATTCCCCCGCAGGAATTTGTCTAGTCCTGTGCTACCCTAATCATCCTGTATAACCCTCAATACCATTCTTCCTCAGGAATCTGTGGAGTCCTGTGTTACCCCTACTTATCCTGTATAACCCTCAATACCATTCCCCCTCAGGAATCTGTCAAATCCTGTGTTACCATTACTCATCCTGTGTAACCCTCAGTACCATTTCCCCTTAGGAATCTGTGAAGTCCTGTGTTACCCTAATCATGCTGGGTAACCCTCAATGCCCTTCTCCCTCAGGAATCTGTGTAGTCCTGTGTTACCCCCTACTCATACTGTGTAACCCTCAATGGCATTCCCCCTCAGGAATCTTTCTTGTCCTGTGTTACCCCCTATTCATGATGTGTAACCCTCAAAGCCATTCCCCTTCAGGAATTTGGTTTGTCCTGTGTTATCCCCTACTCATGCTGTGTAACCCTCAATGCCATTCCCCCTCAGGAATCTGTTTAGTCCTGTGTTACCCCCTACTCATGTTGTATAACCCTCAATGCCATTCCCCCTCAAGAATCTACCTTGTCCTGTGTTACCCCCTACTCATGCTGTGTAACCCTCAATGCCATTCCCCCTCAGGAATCTGCCTTGTCCTGTGTTACCCCCTACTCATGTTGTGTAACCCTCAATGCCATTGCCCCTCAGGAATCTGTCTTGTCCTGTTTTACCCCCTACTCATGCTGTGTAACACTCAGTGCCATTCCCCCTCAGGAATTAGTCTAGTCCTGTGTTACCCTAATCATGCTGGGTAACACTCAATGCCATGCTCCCTCAGGAATCTATATAGTCCTGGTATGAAAGTCTGAACAATGCTAGCTTGTACCCTTTCTCTGGGTAGTTTATTCCATATGTTAACCGCCCTGTGTGGAGGAATGGATTCTAACGTCCCCCTTATTCTGTCCCCCCCACACAGTTCGAGTGCATGCCATTCTGCTTGTGCTGCATTCTACAGCTCAAACATCTGTGTATACGCCCCCTGTCTTGCCCTTTTAGTTATAGGTTAACTGATCATTTTCCCTCTCAGTTTTTTCTTGCCCCAGCTGAATGATTTGAGAATGTCCAAATTCTCCTTATGACTCCTGCCTCCTAAACATCAGCACAGAAATGATAGCTGAGATTACAGTGTGAGATGAGGTGTCCTAGGGGAAGAAGGCAGATTGCGAAGAGAAGTAGACCAAGTAAAGAGCTTGTGTGTATACCATAGGTGTGAGGAGGAGAAACCACCATCTGAGACAAACAAGGAACAATTAGAAAGGTAGGAGAAGGAACAATGGAAGAGGGGGCTCAAAACACAGATGGCAGAGCAGGGTGTAATGGCCAACAGTATCAAAAGCATCACTGGGATTAAGGAGACAGAGAGAGAGAGAGAGAGAGAGGGAGAAGAGAGCTACAAAAAGATTAAGAGAAAGGAAAAAAAGGGTGAGAAAGAGAGTGACAGAGAGACAGAGAGAGTAAGAGAAAGAAAAAGAGGGTGAGTGAGAGAGAGAGGTGGAGAGAGAGAAAGAGAGACCCCTTATCTAATGGTAGAAGAATGCCATTGATGACTCTGAGGACAGCTGTCTCAGTTCTGTTCCAGGGTAAAACCCAGGCAGGAAGAGGTCCAGGAAAAAAAGTTATACAACACCATTCCAGGGATTAAAGCACATCAGAAAAGTATAGCCCACAATGTATAGTATATACACAAGAACAAACCAGAAAGAACAAAATAAATTCACATACTGCTGAGCATCCAGCCTGAACAGAGATGTTACTGAAAGGGCAACAGGACCGGACAGTGGCAACTTATATTTTTAAATGTGAATATTGTGTGGACATGGAAATGTGTCAGGTAGGGGGACTGTCTGATGGAATTAAAGTAGAGGGACTGTTGCAATGCTTGAGCATTTAAACAGGAGTTGAAAATGACAACCACTGTCTAGGTAAAGTAAGAAGCACCCCCCAGTCAGAGGATAATAACTGTGACTTGTATCAGAAATCAGACTCTTCAAATGTCAACAATTTTGTTTGTTAATTAGGAGCTTAGCACTGGGAGAAGCTTTATGACTGATTCTGATCCATCATTCTGACTGCTGTCCCTTCAGGATGTAATACACTGTATCAGCTACCTTGTTTTGTTACATTAATAAAAACAACACAAATATGATCCATTCTGTTTGTCGTTATTTATTAAATGACCCATTTTTCCATTAAATATGTTTTTGCTTCACGGACACTGGGAAAGCAGTTACACTTGAAGTGTCCATTTCAATTTAACTAATCATGAACTGCATGAAACAGGGTAATTACACTGTAGTTACATGTTTGTTGCGTGCAACCACATTGCAGTTGCAATGCAATTACAGTGTAGTACACAATGACTAAAGTGTAGTTAAGTGACACTTAAAATAAAGTGTAACCAGGAAAGCTACTTGGTACAAGCACAGGGGGACATACACAGTCCATAGTATGAGATGGAGGCCAGGATATAACAATATAGCTGCAGAACACTTGTAATCCAGCAAACTGGCTCAGGATAGCTCCATCAAGGATGAGATGAGCAAATACATAAACCATAATCCACAACTGGGTATGCAGTGTGACAAATCTTGCCACACACTCCAGGTGGGTTGTGAAGCACAAGGCATAGTCGAATGCTTTAAGCCACCTGGGAAGTGAAGAAAGTTCTGACTTACTGCACACCCTGGAGTGGGTTACTGTTATATAATGGCTCATTCAGGAAGGAAAATATCTGTAAAGGGACATTTTACATTCCACTGAGACGTGCTTGAAGTCAAAATCTTGAACATGACCTGCCTCTTCTGGGGAGGTATCATATGATACTGGGAACTGGACAATGGTGTCAGAAGTGGCTTGTGACCTGGATGCTACATCGGGGATTCAGCACCCTGGTGTTGGAGTTGAAGGCAAGTGTTGCAGAGCAGTATTACAGATGTAGTCTTTTCAAGGCTCTGGCTGCAAGTTACACCCAGGCAGCATCAGTGCTGGGCTTAGAGGGGGCAGACACCAAACAGCGGAAGGCCACACTGGACCAAGCTGTGGCTGTTGTGTAACATCTCTGCTGTTTCCAGGAGGCAGAGGAACAAATCGCTCAACAGTGCCACATAAGTGGTACAAAAAGCACAGGAAATGTTGCTAGTGGGAACCAGAAGCTGCACAAGAAAAACTCACATCCACTTTGCAGTTTCCAGCCAAGTACTTCACAGCATAAAGCAGAAGGTAGGTGGAGGAGGGGCAGAAATTGGTGATCCTGAAGCTGTGATAGGTGGAAGAGGGAAAAGCCCCCCAAAGCACTCTCACACTCAGAGCGATTGCAAAATGTTCACTATGACTTTGGCAAGCAAACATAACAAATGTGAGATAGTATGGAAAACAGGAAGCTACAGACAATGAATACTGAATGTGAAATACAAGCAGGAAAAAAAAAAACAACAAAAACATTGTGGTTAATATATTTTCACAATGCTGGTGAGAGTCAAGCCAGACAGATAAATGATTTATTTCAGTCACTGAAGCATTCTAAATGAAACTGAATGTTAGGTGGGTCATCAGCATTTATTTCCACTTTGGGGTTGGTCGCAGAGAAGCTCTCAACCAATTGGAGAGCAGCTTGCACATTACAATGTCTTTCCAGTTGTGGATTATGGCACACTCAAAACACAACAGTGAAATTAACAGAAACAGTTAAATGTTCATTAAAAGAACCAGTCTGAAAGTGCTACAATTTTAAATACATGGTATATGTAAGCCCAGTGTCCCCCCGGGTTACTAGACTGTTTACTACTAGGGGGACATATTCAGAGCCAGCTGGTTGCGTGCGCACAATGATACATTGCACAATAGAGATGCGTCAGCCGGCCCTGTGGGTATATTCAAACAGTATGTGTGATTGAAACTGATTGTGCATACTGTCTGAATATCTAACCCTGGAAGCCCAGAGCAGGCGACTGCCCTGTCCTGTGCAGTGCAACCAGGGCCAGTGCTGAATACTGCCATTGGGAATGTGTGGTGCAAACCTGGATGTGCCATGACCCCATGTGTGATATTCAGCCAGTACATGCTAATGAGCTCATTGGGCATGCATGGTGCAAACGGGCCCCATGCATGCTAATTATGAGCTCAATAGCATGGCTGTGTCTAGTGGAATGTGCTGGGGTAGATGTTCCCAGCCCTCATCTTGGGACAAGCATTACGGGTGCCCTGCACACCCTGGTGGTCCCATGGTACCTCCTCCCAGCCCCAATCCATGAGATTGTATCCTATCCTGCCCCCAGTAATTCAACAGTTTAGTGTACCCCCCTCCCTGCCCTGATTCCGCTATAGTACCTACTGTCCCTCCCCATTCCCCAGCCTGTCAATGGTGTAGTGGCCCCTACCAATGTCCTGGCCCACGGGTCATACCCATACACCGACCCCCTGCAGCAGCGCCCCACCAGCCCCGACAGTGCACAGGATGCCTTGGTGAACCCGTAGTCTGGTCAATGGGTTAGAGAGGTGCCATTTGCCACTGAACTATCCAAGAGAGCAGATGTGTGTGTGTCTGTCTCATGAACTGTTGATCTATTGATCTTCAATCTCGATTGATTTATATATCTCTCTCTGTCTTAATTGTGTGTGCTGCTTGCTTATAAAAAACCAAGCATTTTTGGGGCTAAAATTGAAAAAGTAAAAGGAGGGGACAGGAGGGAGGTGGGGGAAGGGAGAGAAGAAGATTGTGGCCTTGTGTGGCTGGCTATGGCTAGGGAGTGGGACATCTCTGCAAAGGGCCATACCTCTCTCACTCTTCTCTTTCTACAGTACTACTAAGTATTAGTACACACTAAAGGCTGAAAAGAAAGAAGTTAAAAAAAAGCAGAAAAGAAAAAAAAATACATGATTAAATGAAATTGTATGTGCTACTACTACTATATTTCTACAGTACTACTAAAACTACAGTAAAGAATCCCAAAAGCTAAAAAGAAAAAGAAAAAAAGCTGAAAAGAAAAAAAAATAGATTAAATGAAGTTGTACTACTACTACTACTATCATACCTCTCAACTGTACCACATTACGAGGAACGTTCCTCATTTTACTTCATAAAAGCTCCCTGTTCCACATTGTGAGGACTTGTCCCACATTCAGTATTAACATTTTAAAGCACAAATCTATAGTAAATGATGCAAGGATTGTATTATTCAAGTAATAACAGACTTTCTGAACATAAATGCAAACATTTTAACAGTGTTCTGAGCTTCCTAGGTAAAGATTTGATTAAGTGTTCCACATTTTGAGAGGCAATGTTCCACATTTGGGGGACAAAAGGTTGAGAGGTAGGACTACTATAGTCTACTAGTATCTTATCTACAGTACTAAAGTAAATCAAAGTACATCCCAAAAGCTGAAAAGAAAGAAAATAAAAAAAGCTGAAAATAAAAAAAAATACAACAAATGAAGTAAATAAAGTTGTACTACTACTGCTCTCTTATCTGTACTAAAGTAAATTAAAGTAAATCTCAAAACCTGAAAAGAAAGAAGAAAAAAAAAGCTGAAAAGAAAGAAAAACATAACGTAGTAGTGACACTAGGTGGTGTGTGGCTGTGAGAGCAAGTCTGCCCTGCCCCTGAGAGGGCAGAGGAATCTGGGTATAGCTGATATCTGTAATGAAACTACATTAAGAAAAAAACATTTTTGTTGGTACAAAGATAAAAAATAATCTAGTAGCTACTGTGGTGGAAGGGGGTGTGTGTGCCTGTGAGGGTGAACCTGTACTGAGTGGGCACTGGAACTTGGGAACAACTGAGAGGACTACGTACGCACATCTGTGGTATTGCAATTTGCAACAGTCGAGAAATATTTCCTTGTGTGTAATAAAAAAAACCTAGGTACTGTGATGGAAGGAGGAGTGTGGCTGTGAGGGTGAACCTGTACTGAGTGGGTAGAGGAACTTGGGAACAACTGAGAAGACTAAATAAGAAGAAAATATCTACAGGAAAAAATATTTTTCTGTGCGATTGGCATTTAAAAAAATAAACCTAGCTATTGTGATGGAAGAGGGACACTGGCTATGAGACAGAGCCTGTACTTGTGGGGTGAGGAACTTGGGAACAACTGAGAGGACTAAATAGAAAGAAAACACATACTGGAAAAAGCATTTTTGTGTGCAATAAAAAAAACGGAACATGTGCACCAGACAGGGCGAGAAGAAGGCCAAAATGGGGAAAGTTATGGGAAAACGTATGGCACAAACAACACCGCACAGTCTGACTAGTAAAAAGATCAGTTGCTGGGACTTCATCCAGTAGCAGTAGTGGTTCTTCCACAATACTTTCCAAACAGATAGAAAAGGCCAAAACTACCTTAATTAAAACTAAAGCATTACTAAAGTAACCAAAACTATTAATCAGCGGCTTGGGATACTGTACCGGAACAGACAGCTCCTCACCCAACCAGCACTGAAGCTAGCCATTCAATCCTCAATCATCTCAATTATTGACTATGGCTTAATTGTCTATGGGTCTGCCTCTACTAGCGCACTTAAACGTATTACAACCTCCCTTAACAAGGCCTGTCGGCTGCTTACTGGCGCTCATCGACGTACTCACACCTGCGAGCTCTATGCTGAAACTGGGTGGTTACAACTCTCAAACCGCCTAAAGTACCTCACCTACCTTATGGCTAAAAAATCCATCATGGGCCTCACTCCACCTTGCATTCAAGACCTGATATGCCAGAACACAAGTGTTCGACCCACCAGAAGATCAGAAAATCAGCCTCTTCAGGTTCCCCCGTTGCCGGACTTCCCAGGGTCAAAGATCATTTGTCTATCGTGCCCCCTACTGGCTTAATGCCCTTAGCACCTCTATTACCTCCTCTACCTCTTTAGGTGCATTTAAATCTAGCCTATTCTCTCACCATGCCACCTCCAACTCCTGTGACTGCCTCGATTAAATCCTAACTATTTCACTTCTCCACCCTGCCCACTTACCTGACAAAGGCCTGGTAGAGGATCCTTTTCTCTAACTATGGTCTGTTCCTCCCTCCTTTCTCTCACATGCTCTATCTATCACACTTCCCTAACCTATCTTTTCCCCTCCTCATTTGTTTGCTTATTGAAGAAAAGTGTTCATTTGGTAATTATCTGTCCCTGCACAAATGTTTTGATACTTGACTCTTCATGTCTCTTTCATTCCACAATGTACTTTATTGTGTCACTCATTGTAACCTTATTGCTTGTACCTAATTTGACGCGGAACCTTTGTAAAACAGCCTTGGCTCAAAGGTATTAAGTCCTAGAATACAATAAATAAATAGAGGAGTAGTCAGCACCACAAGGAGTGGCAAGCCAAGATATGGTACCTATGTGTACTGTAGTACTACTAACATACTAAAATACCAGCAGAATAGGCTTAACAGTCTTTCGTGTCTGCTCGTTTAGTCAGTCCCCACCCTGGGAGCTGACCTTGCTGCCCCGCTCACCCTCTCTGGCTTCCCCCTTCCCAGTCCCGGATATTCTCGCTGCACTGGACTTTGCTTCCAGAACCCTTCTCCTGTACCTGTTCCATCCCCTCTTGAACCCCTCCACCGTCTCTCCCTCCACCAGCCCTCTGGGCAGTGCTTTCCATGGATCCACCACCCTCTCAGTGAAGTAGCATCTCCTCCTTTCTCCCCTGAATCTCCCCCCCTCCAGCTTCCACCCATGCCCTCTAGTTGCCCCACCTCCTTCCTTCAGAGCACCCTGTCTGCTCCTCCCCTATCTACCCCCTTCATGTACCTGAAGACCTCTATCATGTCCCCCTGGTCCATTCTCTCTTCTAACGTTTACATATTTAGCTCTTCGAGCCTCTCCCCATATGTCCTGTTCCCCAAGCCCCAGATCATCTTGGTTGCCCTCTTCTGGACCCTCTCCAGAAGTTCAATGCCCCTCTTTAAGTGTGGCCTCCAAAATTACATGCAGTACTCTAGGTGCGACCTCACCAAGCAGTTATACAGAGGGAGTATCACTTCCCTCCTTCTGGAGGTGATACCCCTAGCGATGCATCCCAGCATCCTGTTGGCCTTGGCCGCTGCCCTCCTACGGGTCTCCGAGTTGTTCATCTTGACATCCACCACCACCCCCCAGGTCTCTCTCAGCCATCGAGACTTGTAGCATCCCCCCCCCCCGGGTGTACACTTGGCCCGGGTTTCTGGCTCCCAGGTGGAGTACCTTGCATTTCCCTATATTGATTCCCAGCTTCAACTTTCTAGACCACCTTTCCAGAGCCTCCAGATCCCCCTGTAGGGCCACCCACCCCTCCTCCCCATCCACCACCGCCCCCAGTTTTGAGTCATACCAGTACATATTTAAATGGAACACAGGAGAAGAAATCTAGCTCTGATGAGAATAATGATTATGAAATAGAAGATTTAGACAAGGAGGGAGAAAAGCAGAAGCAAATGGAAAGCCAGAATGAGGTAGAGGTGGCAGTTGCAGCGACTCAGGATGAATGTGATGATTTGGACTTGGATGAGATGGCCAGTTTGGGCATGGACAGTGTGGTGCAGGAGAAACAAGATGAGGGGGCAGCACATTCAGATTTAGGTTCTGTTACTGACCTGGAGAAGCTGTTGGATGATGATGATGGTGAAACAGAAAAAGACCTTGATGAGCAGCTTCCCAGTGTTGAGAAAGAACAACACAGCAGAAGTGACAAAGGAGGACAGTATAGTGTGCCTGGTAATAAAACAAAAAAGGTGACATCTTATGTGTGGTCTTACTTTTCTCCGACTGCCAATAATGAGTTACGAGCAGTTTTCTCTATATACATAGATACATGGACAGTGTCGGCAGATAAGGGCCTACAGCCCACCCAGTCTGCCCATTTGAGCTTGTAAGTTCAGTTTACGTTTTCCTAGAAGTCTGTTGCCCCTTAACCCTTAACCCTATATGTAAAAAGACCATCAGCAGAGGGAGCAAAAAAGGTGATTTGGGTACCTCAGCATTAAAAAGACATTTAGAGAGCTATCACCCATTATGTCTCAGGTGTGATTTTTTTGGTCAGAGAGAAGGAAGACAGCATGCAGGCAGAGTTAAGTCAGACTACATCTGCACCTGTTATATCAAGTGACAGCAGCAGTGGCCCTGCTGCTTCAGTTGTACTGTCAACTCTTTCTCAGTCTTCTTCTAGAATAAGTACTACAAACAGTCCCCTTTTTTCCTAATCATCATCCCGCACTCATACTGTAGGCCATCTGAATACTTCAACTGCTAGAAGACAGCTCACTATTTCAGAAACAACTGAACATAAAGCTAAGTACCAGTGTACTCATCCTGAGACAGTTGCTATAACAAAACTAATTTCGGAGATGACAGCACTGGACTTACAGCCTTACAGAATTGTGGAGCACGTAGGATTCAAAAGGCTTTTGAATCACCTGTCACCACGATACAGTATTCTATCCAGGAAATATTTCTTGACTGTTGCAATACCGCAGATGTATGATTTAGTAAGTGCTAAACTGAAAAATGCTTTAACAGATGCAGTTGCTGGGGTTGTCCATCTGACTACTGACATATGGACAAGCTGCCAGCCAGGACCATTTATGTCACTGACTGCGCATTGGGTATCGTTTACACCCTGTAGTGACACTGACATTTCCCCTCTAAAACTTGCTTCCTTTCACATTCAGTATATCCCACAGGATCACACAGCTTCCAACATCCTGGATGAGCTCAATAGAGAGATACAGTACTAGCTTACATCACAAAGGCTTTCTGTAAGTTTTATTGTGGCTGACAATGGTTCAAACATAAAGAAACCATTATCTGATGGGGGCTTTTTCCGCATTCAGTGTTTTGCACACTGCCTAAATTTGATTGTGTGTGCATTTATGGAAGAGGACAGAGGTATAAAGGCTCTCACATGTGTGGCAAAAAGAATATGCACACATTTCAGCCACTCCTGCAAAGCATGCCAATGTCTTCAGGCAATACAAGAAGAACACGGACTGCCTCCTAATGCACTCATCCAGGATGTTGCAACAAGGTGGAACTCTACCTTTTACATGTTCAAACGATTGCTGGACCAAAAAATGGCTGTAAGACAGTATACACTAAACAACAGCATAGGGGATGCTGATGTCTACATTAATCCTCAGCAGTGGGCTGTTTTAGAACTTCTCTGGTTTGGGGGGCTCCCCTCCTATCTCTCATCCTCTCTGTCTACTCCACCTCTCCCCACCCACTCTCTCAGATCAAATGACGCCTGCACCTTGACTGTCCCTCGCCGCTCCACCCTCATCAGTCAGACTGGTTTCGCCCATTGTTTCCCTAAAACCTGGAATTCCCTCCCCCCCTGAAATACGACACTCCTCCAATTACTCCCTTAGCTCTGCCCTACACAATTACCTTTCCCTCAGCTGTTCCTGTTTTAACCCACCTTAATACCTGTCCCCAGTTTCTGCCTTCCTACCATGAACCCCCCTGACAGGGTTCTCAACATCCTGAAGGGGGAATTCAGGAAAGGCTACCCCTTCTCATATTCAGTTCTTGCCTCTCTCCCCCTCTCTTCTCAACCTGCCCTTCTGGGTCACCAGTGTGCACACCCTAACCCCATCCTTTTTACTCCAACAGCACTTGTGTACTATCTCGAGCCTGCTCCTGGTACACTTATGCACTATAAATAGTTATATAGCATTATTACTGTTTTGTACGTTCATATGTTCTTTTGAATGATTTTGGACATGCATTGTAATTTACCCAATGTTCCACTACTGTTTAGTGTACAATACCTTGTGTTCCAACTGTTGCACAATCTTACAGTGTTGCATTGTTTGAATTACCCACAAACTATTGTAACTGATCATCCTTCACAACCCTATGTAACCCCTCCCCCAGGTTGCACTGTGAGATGAGCAACATGTTGTTCAGTGTGCCCTCCTGGTGAAACATTTCAATAAATAAAATAAATAAAATTACTAGGGAGGTGAGTTCCAATACTGTCACACTCAGCCAAATAATTCCACTGATCAAGATTCTTTAATTTCAGCTGAATGCAATCAGGGATGAGTTGGAAGGTGCAAGAAGCCAGTTTCAGATGGGGGAGTCTAGTGCAACTGAAAGGGACTTGCCAGCTAGAATTAAAAAAAGGCATAATACATAGAATGATTAAAAAAGTCAGAGACGATGAGAAACTCGGTGAAATTCTCACGGCAGAACATTACATTATTGCAACAGTACTAGACCCATGGTACAAGATGAAACACCTCTTACAGTATGATCCAAAATTGCCTCAGATCCTGGGCACCATTGGATTCCAGGTGTGCCACTATCCTTTCTTTCAGCAGTGTCTCCATGATCTTCCCCACCACTGATGGGAGGCTGACTGGACTGTAGTTCCCCGCTTCCTCCCTACTGCCACTTTTGTGCAGTGCGTCTACAAGTGCCCTCCTCCAGTCCTCTGGAACCACACCTGTGTTGAGTGACTCTGTGAACAGGGCAGCCAGAGGCGCTGCTACTTCTCTTCTCAGCTCCCTTAATATCCTTGGGTGTACGTGGTCTGTCCCCATGGCTTTATAAATAGCAAATAAATAAATAAATTTATCCACCTTCAGCTTTGTGAGTTCCTCCAGAGCTCTCTACACTGTGAATGGACTGGTGTCCCACCTTTGCCTCTGCTCCCTAGCTGTGACCCTCTCCCTCCTTAGTGAATACTGAACAGAAGTATTTGTTCAGTATTTCTGCTTTGTCTAGATCCCCATCCTTACACTCTCCCTCCTCCCTTTTAAGCCTCGCAACCCCCCCTCCCCCGGGTTTTCTTCTTTCACTGATGTACCTATAGAATGCCTTGTCCCCTTTTTTCACAGTCTGTGCTAAACCCTCCTCTGTCTGTGTCTTGGCTCTACTAACAGCTTTCACTGATTCCCTTAGACATTCAAGGTACGGCTCCCTGTCCTCCTCCCTTTGGTTCCCCTTATACTTCCTGAAACTTGCTCTTTTAGTCCTTACTTTGTCTGCTACCTCTTTAGAGAACCATAGTGGTTTCCTTCTTCTTTTCCCTTTGGACACTATTCTAACACACAGGTTAGTTACCTCCACTATGGCTCCTTTTAGTTTCACCCACTCTTCCTCCACTCCCTCCATTACCTCTCGCTTCTCTAGGGCTGCTCTTAAACATCTACCCATTTCACTGAAATTCTACCCTCCTGAAATCTAATACTTTTGCCCTTATGCGGCTTAATTGAGTCCCTATCTCCATGCCAAACCACACCATGTGGTGGTCGCTGGATCCCAGCTGCCCTTCCACCTGGACTCCTTCAACTCTATTTCCATTGGTTCATAGCAGGTCCAGAATCGATTTGTCTCTGGTTGGCTCATGCACCAGCTGTCTGAGTCCAGCCCCCGGCAGGGATTCCAGGATGGCCGTACTTCTGGCTGAAGCAGCTGCCTGGGTGGTCCAATTTTTATCCGGCATATTGAAATCCCACATCAGCAGGATTTCACCTTTATCTGTCATGTCATGAATTTACTCCATTAGTACCTTGTCCACTTCCTTCCTCTGTGCTGGAGGTCTGCAGATCACCCCAGTACATATTGCTGTGCCATTCCCTGGTTCAAGGATGACCCACATTGCCTCGGCCTCCCCCTGTTTTCCCTGTACTTCTGTAACCTTTATGCCTACTCTGATGTACAGGGTTAACCCCCCCCTTATACCTTCTCTAGCCCTTCTGAACAGTGTATAGCCCGGTACATTGACATCCCAGCTGTGATTAGCAGAGTACCATGTCTTGCTGCTATGTCAAGGTCTGTATCCATCATCAAGGCTTCCAGGTCTGTAACCTTATTTCCCAGACTGTGGGCATTTGTGAGCATGATCTTCCATGTTTTACACCTTGTCCTCCCTCTGTTCTTGTTCTCTCTTCCTTCTCTGTTTCCCCCACCCTAGTTTACTTGTTTATGTGCTCCTGCCTCTCCTTTATCCTCCCTTATACATGCTTCACCTGCCTGCTCCTCACTGCCCTCTTCAGTCGTTCCTGTGGTCAACTTGTGTTTTTGCATGCTACCATGGGGGAGTGTTCCTAAGCCACTTGTCCCTCCTGACTCTCCCCCTTGGCCAGTTTAAATGCTCTCTGCTGAAGCATTCCAACTTCTCACCAAGGAGTGAGATCCCCTTCCCGGACAGATGCAGACCATCTTCCTGATATAAGCTCACATCTGCCCAGGTGAGGACCAGTCTTCTATGAGACCAAATCCTTCCCTTCCACACCAATCCTTCAACCAGGTGTTGAAGGCTTGGATGTGGAGTGCCCTAGCCTCTCCTGTGCCTTGGACAGGTAGCACCTCCGAGAACGAGACAGAATGTGCTCCCCGTTTCAGGTCCCCCCCCCAGATTCTTAAAATCCTCCTAACTCCACCCTTCTCCCTGCCAAGTCATAGGTCCCCAGATGGACAATGACATCCAACTCCTCCTTCCAGGCTATCACCCTAGTGATCCTATGGATTCACTTCCCATCCCTCCATGCAGCGCTTCCTGGGATGCACTTGACCTCCCTCTCCCCCCTGCTAGGTGTCCCTAACTTTACACCCCGGACAATAGAGTCCCCCACTAGGAGAAGCTTCCCATTCCTCTGGGGTCCCCTGCCCCCCCTTCCCTGGGGCTCCAGCTTGGAGGTCCTGACCATCCTCCCTAGTCCCAGCTGCAGGTGCCTGTGTGGGGCATTCCCATTCTTCCAAAACAGTGTAGGAGTTATTCAGCTAGACTGGTTGGGGAATGTGCTTCTGACTCCCCCCCTTACCCTCCCTGAGCCTACTGTGATCCAGTCACACTTCTTCCTGGGCATCCTATGAGGTTCATGTTGTGGACCTGGTGGTCTCTGGGTAGAGGTGGATGTCGCCTGTAACCTGGCCAACTCATGCCGTATAATGACAGTCAATGGGGGATTTCAACTTATGTTGATATCTCAGCCATTTTTAAGAATTTTGCCCCCAGATTTTCAACATGGGGATCTTGGGACCCCACCTTGTGAACACTGTCACTGTCATTTCGTTACTTGGTCCCGGAAGTTGATTTTGTGGTTGCTGCGCGGAATCACCATTCGGGACAGATTAACGAAATGCTAGTGCCACTGTTCAGCAGGAGGTGGGGTCCCAAAAAGCCAACATTACAAATTTGGTGAAAAAAATCCAGAAAATTACTGTGTTTCGAGTGTGCGTTGCGCAGTTTCTAGGCATGCTCGTAACTTCAACAATTTTTAATATTTTCACACGAGATTTTCAACACGCCATTATTTCACACCTCCTTATGAACAGTATAGCTGTCATTTTTCACATTCTGCCTGAAATATGTTTTCGCACCTGTGTCACAGAATGGCGCGGTCGCTGTGTGAAATCAACTTATAGGCTTGAGTAACAAAATGATAGTGCCACTGTTCATGAGGTGGGGTCCCAAAAAGCTCATGCTGAAAATCTGGAGCGAAAATACCAACAAATGCCTGGGGCGTTAGGGTTTCCAACCATAATGCCACCCCCCCCACCCTGTAGAGACTGACAGGCATCGGTGGTGTGACTTGGGGTCATTGGACATACTGCTCATACCATTCCACCCTCACCCCCACCCTGCAGCCAGTGACAGGCATTGAGGTGTGCCTTGGGGTCTTGGGCCCTAACGTTCACCCCATTCTCCTATACTGCAGTCATCTCAGCTTATTTCCTTATGGAATGGGGTGAGTGTAAGGGTAAAAGGCCCCAAGGCACACTGCAATACCTGTCAGTGTCTGTAGGGTCGGGTGAGGTGGAATGGCATGAGTGTTACGGCCAATGACCCAAAGGCACACCCCCAATGCCTGTCAGTCTCTGCAGGGTGGAGGGGGGTTTGGCGTTAGGGTTGGAAACCCTAATGCCTCAGTAAGGAAGTAAATCAGGGACAGGCGGTGGACATCACCTAGCTTGATTTCAGGAAAGCCTTTGACACTGACCAACATAGAAGGCTGATTAACAAGATGGGTAGTCTGGCCACAGGGCACAAGCCGATAAACTGGGTTAGAAACTGGCTGATGGACAGGAGGCAAAGGGTGGTGGTAATGGGATCCAATCTGGGGAGAGGGTGATGACCAGTGAGGTACCTCAGGGATCAGTCCTGGGACCAGTCCTGTTCAATATCTTCATTGCAGACATTACGGAAGGGCTAGAAGGAAAGGACAGGGTGGAGGCGGTCCACAGAAAGGCAACAAAGATGGTACATGGCTTGCAGCACAGAACATATTAGGAGAGATTAAAGGACCTCAATATGTACTCATTGGAGGAAAGGAGGGAGTGGGGGAACATGATACCATGTTCAAGTACCTCAAGAGCATAAACAAGGTGCAGGGACGGACATCTTCCAGTGCATCAAATGTTCGGCATTGACAAATGCTTGTTTTTAGATTTAAATAATCAGTATTTTTTTTTTTATTGTCTGTTTACACTGGGGACCAGGGCATCTCTCAGGAGTGCCTATGCAGCCTACCGCCTCTACTCTCAGCTTGAAACCACCTTAGGCCACCCGAGAGACACACATTGCTGAGCTCACCCTCCCGGACCCATGGATCCATTCAGCCCCCGAATCACTCCCCAGGGGAAGGCCCACCTCACCTACCTGGCGGCCTGTCTGACATTAGAGGAACGGTCCTGGTCCAGTCGAGGGGCTCAGGAGAGCCGGGGGCAAGGCTGGTACAACTTTGGGATGTGGGTCATAGCTCCTGAGGCCTCTGTCACTCCCTAAGTTCACCAGGGTTTTTCCTGGTAAGTTCCCCCCAAAACATGGCATGCAATGATTCCCATGTGGCTCCCTCCCAGCCTTGGCCACTGGAATCAGCTGTTGTTCCACTCCCTGCAGTGTCCCTGCATACTGCGCTTCCTCCTGTCTCCACCAGAGGCCGCAACAGTGCAGAGAACGCCCCCTAACCCACCTCGGGAGAGGAGAGCAGTCCTCCGGATGATCGATCTGATCCCTCCCCTGTGGATCCCTGACGGTCCAGGCTCATTCCTGAACCAGGGTCACCAGCGTGGCAAGTGGTGTGGCATCCAGCGCCTCAACCCTCAGCGCCACCAGGCAGGCTTGAAATAATCAGTATGATTACGCCTCTTTCATCATCATTATCATTACTCTATCCCTACCTGCCTTAAGGTTCAAATCTTCTAAACTGCCCTTTCTATCATTAACTTTATTTACAACATATATTTTATCAGTATTTAACAGATGTTTCTAAGTATTGATTTATGTTATTTTTTGTGTACTGTCTTTAACGACAGTTCATGATTAGACATATCTGAGGACTCCCTAACCAAGACGAGACATACCCATGGACATCTTTACCATGACTTGACATGCCTGAGGCCCCACAACCATGACTAGATATGCCTGAGGATTCCCTGGCCATGACTAGACATGCCCAAGGGCTTCCTGACCATGACTAGACATGCCCGAGGGCCTCCAGCCATGTCCAGATATGTCCGTTGACTCCCTGACTGACCAAGACTAGATATGCCCGAGGACCCCAATCATGCCCATGTGTGCCCATTGACTCCCTGACTGATCATGACAAGACATGCCTGAGAATACCATGAAATGACATGTCCAAGGAGCCCCTGACCATGACCAGATATGCCCAAGGAACTCCTGACCAAGACTAAACATACCTGAGGACCCCCTGGCCATGACTAGACATTCCTAATAATGATTTGGGCTTGACTAGACATACCCAAATATCCCTAATCATGACAGGATATGCTTGAGGACTCTCTAATCATGATTAGACATGCCAAAGGGCCCCATGACCATGACTGGACATCCCAGAGGACTCCCTGACCTTGACTAGACATGCCCACCAATGTCTCAGCCATAACTAGACATGCCCAAGGACTCCTAGTCATGACAAGAAATGCCTGAGAACTCCCTAATCATGACTAGATATGCCCAAGAACACCCTGACCATGATTAGACATCCCTGAGGACTCCCTCACCTTGACTAGACATGCCCTAGGACCTCCTGACCATGACTAGACATGCCCACCAACATCTTGACCATAACTAGACATGCCCAAGGATCCCTAGTCATGACATCAAATGCCCAGGGACTCCTTAATCATGACTAGACATGCCCAAGGATCCCCTGACCATGACTAGACATGCCCACCAACGTCTTGACCATAAGTAGACATAGCCAAGGACCCTAGTCATGACAAGAAATGCCCAAGGACTCCATAATTATAGCTAGACATGCCCTAGAACCTCCTAACCATGACTAGACATGCCCACCAACGTCTCAGCCATACATAAACATGCCCAAGGACCCCCAGTCATGTCAAGAAATGCCTGAGGACTCCTTAATAATGCTTAAGCATGCCCTAGATCCTCCTGACCACGGCTAGACATGCCCACCATCTCGACAATAACTACACATGCCCAAGGACCCCTAGGCATGACAAGAAATGCCTGAGGACTCCCTAATAATGACTAAACATGCCCTAGGACCTCTTGACCATGACTAGATATGCCCACCAATGTCTTGACCATAACTAGTCATGTCCAAAGATCCCTAGTCATGACAAGTAATGCCCGAGGACTCCCTGATCATGACTAGACATGCCCAAGAACCCCCTGACCATGATTAGACTTCCCTGAGGACTCCCCAATCTTGACTAAACATGCCCTAGGACCTCCTGACCATGACTATACATGGCCACCGATGTCTTGACCATAACTAGACATGCCCAAGGACCCCTAGTCATGATATGAAATGCCCAACGACTCCCTAATCATGACTAGACATGCCCAAGAATCCCCTGATCATGATTAGGCATCCCTGAGGACTCTCTGACCTTGATTAGACATACCTGAGGATGTCCTGACCAAGACTAGACATGCCCAAGGGCCCCCTGATCATGGCTGGACATGCCCAAAGATCCTCTGACTATAACTAGACATGCCTGAGGATCCCTTGACCATGACTAGATGTGCCTGAGGGCTTCCTGACTATGAGTAGACATGCCCAAGGACCTCCTAATCATGACTAGACATGCCCAAGTACCCCCGACCATGAACAGACATGACAAAGGACCCCTTGATCATGATTAGTCATTCAAGTAGACCCCCTGACCATGACTAAACATGACCAAGGACCCCTTTACCATCACTAGGCATGCCTGAGGACCCCTGACCATGACTAGATATGCCCAACCACCTGCCCCCTGACCATGACTAGGCATGCCTGAGGACCCCTGACCATGACTAGACATGCCCGACCACCTGCCCCCGACCATGACTAGGCATGCCTGAGGACCCCTGACCATGACTAGACATGCCCGACCACCTGCCCCCTGACCATGACTAAACATGCCTGAAGACCCCTGACCATGACTAGACATGCCCGACCACCTCCCCCTGACCATGACTAAACATGCCCGAGGATCCCCTATGTCCAAGCAAATTTTTATTTTTAGCAGTATTTGACTTTATTAGGTTTGATATAGGAAGAAAAGTGTCACAAACAGACACAATTTAAACATAATAAAATTATATTAAACATGAAGGTCGTGCTTGGTTTTTGTGCCTTATCTGCTGAGGATCCTAGATGTATGACTTAAGGACTCCCAGACTCCACAGACCACAGGCTAAGAAGGTTGAGGGGTAGCTGTAGGTACAGATCACTGTTTTCCCCTTGAAGAAATAACATGGACTCCTTTGAGATTTCTGTTTCGCAGAAAAGAAGATGGAGACGTGCTTATGTCAGCACTTTTGTTCTGGAGCAAAAGCATATAATTTGCCTTTTTAAAGAAGATTTTGATATTTTTCTTAAGTATAGCCAGCGGTTTAAGATCCTGTGTGTTAAAACGTATACAGTTTTCAAAACTTGTGAAAGAGGACTCAATGATGCTGCAAACTCCTGTTCCTCACCCGATAATTATGTGTTAATTGATCATTATAGCTGTTAAAATGAGTCAAGATTTGGTAATTAAGCTCTGTTCTCCCTTGAAGGAGTGCAAATTACGCAGAGGCCATGACTGGCACTGACACATGCTCTCAGGCATAATGCCGTTTGCAGACTCTGGCTAATGACAAGCCCGGAGGGTCAGTGAGTGAACACTGCCAGCTCCCCTTCCCCCAGTATATAGAAACATAGACAATGATGGCAGAAAAAGACTAGAGGTCCATCCAGTCTGCCCAAGTTCCCTATAATCCCTGAAACCTACTGTTCCTCCAGGGTATTAGCCCTCCCCATCCTCTCTCTAGTCTCCTCCTAAGGAGAGCCACAAATGCTTGGTGACACTGCATTATTATAACCTGTTCACTCACACCACTGCAGTGGTCTCAGTGAAGCAACCCCCCCCCCCCCCAACACACACACACGGGTGTGACTCTATTTCTACAGCACATCTACCTCTTCTTTTTTGTTTTTCACTCCTGTACTTTTCTCTCTCTCTCTTTTCTATTTTTCTCTAGCCTTCCCCTTCCTTGCACTGTCTTGCCTAGATACTCACCTTGTTTCCTTTCCTGTCCCCCTTCCCCACTCCCTATAGTTATTCTTTAGCTTCCCTATACCCCATCCCTCCACTAACCTTCCCATCCTCATGAGTCACTCACTATTTCTTATATCATCCCCACCCTTTCCCTTCCTCCTGGTCTAAGGCTTCCATCACATTTCCCTCCTACCTGATTATTCATCTGAGCGTGACTCCTGGTTCCGTTTACAAGCAGCACTGCTCCTGGGTCAGTGTACTTTGAGAGTCCTCTCCTCCAAGGACATCTCCTCTAGTGTTCATATATTATTCAGGAATTCTGAAGCTTTTTAATTCCTTTTTTTAAAGCTGTGTTTTACATTGACTCTTGGTATTTTATACTTTCCTTCTTGTGTTTCAAACCTGTGCTTCCTGTACTGATACTTGTTCGGTGCCCAGAGCCTCCTGGATTGGGCACCTTATAAATAAAATTGCCTTGCCTATTCCAACTCACAGTACATTGACATGTATCACCATTCAGGTGAAATCTGAGGGAAAAGCAAAGCTTCAATATTTATACTCTGATGTGTGGAGAATCAAGATTCTAAAGCAGTTTGCCTTGTTTGTAGTCCTGTGACTTAACCCTAGGCTACGCCAGCTGCTGCTTTGCTTGGTTGAGGAGACAAGACACGTTAGACACAAGCATTAACCCTTGATAAGCGCTCACAGAAAACAGACCTCGGTGGAGAGCCCAGGCTGCCATAACCCCACTATCCCTGCCATGCCTCTCATCATGCCCTTAACCGCCCCCTCCCCCACACACATGGCTATATTCCTTACACCTTACCTCCTGCTCTACGCTTTTTATAAGCCGCTGCTTCATGCCCTCCCCTTCCCATCCTCCTCCTCCTCTGCTTTCTTCACTTTTCTCTGCCACATTTCCCATCCTCCCTCATCCTGTTTCCTTCCCACAATCTCCATGTGCTTTTATTAAGACTTCCCCTTCCCTAATTCCTCCATTTTCTCTCTGACGAAGTGCTGTCTTGAACCATCAGTTTTCTTTTAATATTATTGCCAGTCTCCCTACAATAGGATTTCCACCTATCCAGGAGCTCAGACCAGCACATTTCATGGCAAAACTGTATTTTCCTCAAGACACGTCCCACAGGATCTGGCTTTTTAGCTTCAAACTCAGTGCACTCCGTAATTTCTGTTTTCTAACAGTATTTTATCTCATGACTGCCGACATGGCCTTATTCAGGACTGACCCTGCCCCCAGCCCCATCGCCCAGCTTCTAGGACCACAGAGGAATTGTGCGCTCTCGGATATATGGAGTGGGTGCTTGCTAAATCAAAAGCCGAGCAAAAAATGTACAAACAGCAGTACTCTAAATAGTATAAGTAAAAAAGTAACTTACTCAACAACAAAAATAATTTGCCATCTAGTCAAGTTCAGTGTTGTGGCTTGTGTGGATTAATAAACGGACTATACTGTTTGGAGTGCCACTGCTTATATATTTTTTCCATGACCCGGCTTCCCTGTTGGGCTTACCTGCAGCTGTTGCCCAGTGTTCTCTACCAGAGGATGTTGGCAGAGCCCAGTCGCCCGTGTGGGTTCTGCGAGGGAACGGTCCACTATTCTGCCAAGATCAGGGGTTCCCCTCCTTGATTTCCACCCTGAGCTCGTGTCAAGTGTAGTGACACAATATCCACACTCCGCCTCCATGAATGGAGCTCCCATCATCCAATGAGCATGGCATCTTCCCTAATGTCCACTGCACTGCCACCTAGAACCTCTAGGTGGCAGCCACCAAATGAGATGTCCTGTTCCCCTGCCCCGAGGTAGAAGAGCTGTCCTTGGGATGCTCAATCCTCCCTCCTCGGTCGACCCTGAGGAGCAACCCATGTCCGTTTCTGAATCTGGGTCACCAGCATGGAAGGGGGTGAAGCACCCCATGCCTCAGCCCTCTATGCCACTGTGCCAGCTGTGTACTCTGTAATTTGAATTTTATGCCACCATGATTCTGTACACATATCTTGCCATATGTGGTTCCATGTCATAACAGTGATTGCAAAACAGTGATTGCTATTATGGCGAATGTATATCGCAGAAAAGCAAATCGGCGATATACACTTTAAGGCAACCTGGCATCTGGATATGAAAAAAGTGTTTTTGCGGGGGGCTGCACCCTTCTACAACCCCTCACAGGAGGCTTTGCCTCCACACACCCCTGAATTAGGATTCTCAGCTCCAGGGTGCATGTCGGGGAGTGGGCACAATCCAGATGTCAGGGAAAAAATTAAGTGCCGCAGCTCACAGTTGCGGCAAAATGTAACCCGCTCCTGAACCTAGTACCTGCTCTGCCAAAGCTAGCCTCCCACACCACCATGCCACATGGCTAGCTTGGCAGCAGCAGGTACTTCAGTCCCTGACAACCCCTTCCCTGTCCCTCCCCTTCCCCTCGCTATTCCCCCCTTCCGTACGTCCTTCCCCATAGTCGCTATCCCATACCGTCGCTATTCTGCAGGGTAGCCCAGAATAATAGCACCCAAAATGAGTCACTATTTTTGTAGTCATTCATTTTGGGTCACTGTTATTACGTGATACCCCATACATTGGGAGTACAGTTCCTACTATCATCCTGGCTATCCCCATAACCGATGTACTGCGCATCCTCAGGATCACGAGAACAGCTGCAAGGGATTCCGAGCTGGACGTAATTGTCCACCTAGGGACAAATGACTTGGCTCATCATGAGATTAGAGCAGTGCAGGAGGACATTGCAGAGTTGAGGAGGGACCTAAGACGAGTAGCACACACAGTATCCTTCTCAGAGGTGCTGCCTGTCAAAAGCATGCGGGAGGTGAGGCAATTGGCACCATGCAGTTTAATGAATGGTTGAAAAAATGCTGGAGCACAGGGTTTGCTTCATTGGGACTGGGGTTCCACCTGGAAGGACACCAGCCTATACTGGCAGGATGGTCTGCATCTGTCCAGGAAGGGAACAAGTCTTTTGAGCAATCGGTTTAAATGCTTCATTGGCAAGCTTTTAAACTAGTCAAAGGGGGAGGCACTGACAAGCAACAGGAAAATCCCAGCCTCTCCCTACAAAACAGGGTACTAAATGAGAAAAAGACTGAGGTAGAACGGTCAGTGGGGGATGCTGCAACAGAAGGTAAAGCCATCAAAAAATGGAGAGCAATGAGTACTAATGCCCGTAGTCTGGGTAACAAGCATCCTGAATTAGTGGCCTTGATGGAGGAGGAACATCTGGATATCGGCAGTCACAGAAACATGGTACACACAAAACCATGACTGGGACATAAACATACCAGGATACACTGTCTACAGGAGGGACAGGGAGGGTAAAGAGGAGGAGGAGGAGTAGTTCTTTACATAAGGGAAGGAATAAAAGCAACAGAACAAAAGGGTAAACAGGGAGGAGAAGAAGCACTGTGGGTAAATTTGGAGACAGGCAATGGCACCACAATACGCACAGGGGTTGTATACAGACCCCCTTCTCAGGGGGAGGAAATGGACAGGGAAATGATAGAAAGTATACTTAGAATGGCAGAAAAAGGGGAGATATTGCTGATGGGTGATCTGAATATGCCAGATGTTAACTGGAGTGCAGTTGCAGCTGCCACTTCGAAGAGTGCAGTTATTCTAGATGCCCTACAGGGGGCATGCCTTAGACAACTAGTACTGGAGCCCACTCGAGAGGGAGCAATATTAGACTTGATTCTCTTAAATGGAAATGGAGAGAGGATTACAGATGTAGAAGTGGGTAGCCATCTGGGAACTAGCGACCATCGAACAGTATGGTTCACAATAAACACAGCAATAGAGTCAAGCCATACAAAGACAAAAGTACTGGACTTTAGGAGGGCTGACTTTGCCAAAATGGGTGAGTGCCTAAGGAATGCACTAGCAAATGGGTAGGAAGGAGGGGTGGAAGAACAATGGGGAATAATAAAAACTGCCATCACAGAGGTAACGAGCCTTTGTGTGAAGCAAATAAACAAAACAAGACGATGTAAGAAACCACTATGGTTCTCAAAGGAAGTACGTGAAGGTTCAAGAGAAAAGAAAGCATTCAGGAAGTACAAGGAATATGAAGGATCAGGACAGAGAACTGTATCAGTTAAAGCAAAAGGAGGCTGGGAAGGCAGTCAGAACAGCAAAGGCCCAAACCGTGGAAAAGATAGCCAACTCAGTTAAGAAGGGGGATAAAACCTTTATAGGTACATCAGGGAGCGAAGGAAGACCGAGGGAGGGATAGTGAGGCTTAATAAAGGGAGGAGGTGGGCAGATGGAGACTGTGAAAGGCAGAGATACTAAACAAATATTTTTGCTCAGTATTTACAAATGAAGAGGGAGGTACATAAAACAAACAGTAGTAACATGCTGGATACAGAAGTTGATACCGCCCATTTACAGAAGAAAGGGTTCTGAAAGAACTCTAAAACTGAAGGTGGACAAAGCAATGGGACCTGATGGGATTCATCCCAGAATTCTAAAAGAACTAAGGGTAGAACTAGTGACACCACTGACTACCCTTTTTAACAAATCATGGGAGGATGGGGTGGTACCCGAGGACTGGAGGAGGGCAGATGTGATTCCCCTTCACAAAAGTGGGAGCAAGGCAGAAGCAGGAAACTATAGACCTGTTAGTTTAACCTCAGTGATAGGGAAAATGATGGAATCACTTCTAAAGGAAATAATTGTCGAGTATCTAGAGGTCAGAGGGGCACAGGACCCTAGGCAGCATGGATTCACAGCGGGAAGGTCATGCCAGACGAATGTGATAGATTTCTTTGACTGGGTGACCAAAGTAATAGATCAGGGAGGGGCTGTGGACATGGCCTACCTAGACTTTACCAAGGCATTTGACACAGTCCCACACAAAAGATTAATATACAAGTTAGCCAGCCTGGGAGTGGGTCCCAAGATGACAGCCTGGGTAAAGAATTGGATGGAGAATAGGACACAGAGAGTAATAGTAAATGGAGTCCACTCAGAAGAAAGGAGGGGTTACTAGTGGGGTACACTTGAGAGTTCAGTATTAGGACGGTCCTCTTCAATGTCTTTAAAAGCGACATTGTAGAAGGACTGGAAGGAAAAAGTATGTCTCTTTGCAGATGACACTAAGATCTGCAACAGAGTTGATGCACAGGGTGGGGTGGAAAGGATGAGAAGGGACTGGCAAGGTTAGAGGAATGGTCAAATGTATGGCAGCTAGATTCAATGCTAAGAAGTGCAAGGTAATGCACCTGGGAAACAAAACCCAGGGAAGAGTACACAATGGGGGTGAGATACTAACAACAACAAAAATGGAGAGGGACCTGGGGTAGTCATATCAGATGACCTAAAGATGGGCAAGCAATGTGAGAGGGCAGCAAGGAGGGCTGAGGGGATACTGGGATGCATAGGGAGAGGCATCACCAGTAGAAAACAGGAAGTTATTATCCCTCTGTACAGACAGCTGGTGAGACCCCATCTGGAGTACTGTGTGCAGTTCTGGAGACCCAGTCTCTGAAAAGACATAGACAGGATGGAAGCTGTCCAGAGGAGGGCAACTAAAATGGTGCAGGGTCTGCACCAGAAGACATATGAAGAGAGACTTAAGGAGCTTAATATGTATAGCCTCGAGGAAAGGAGGGAGAGGGGGGACATGATAGAAACTTTCAAGTACCTCAAGGGAATCAACAAAGTCCAAGAGGGTAGCATCTTTCAAAAAAAGAGGTGTGCAAGAACAAGAGGCACAATTTGAAGATAGAGGGGGCGGCCTAGAGGTAATTAAGGAAGTATTTTTCACAGAGAGGGTTGTGGATGCATGGAACGGCCTTCCGAAGGAGGTTGTGGAGTCAAAATCAGTGGTGGAATTCAAGCATGCATGGGATAGTCATAAGGCAGTTCTGGGGGGTGGGGATAGGAAGAAGTAGGCTGCTGGTTAACTAGGATCTGCAGCTTATCCAGTAGGTAGGGAAATGGGCAGACTGGGTGGGCTAAGCGGTCCTTATCTGCCGTCAAATTCTATGTTTCTATGTTTCTATGTTACTGTACTTGAACACTTTTTACACTGGTTTTTCCTTTCCTTGTAATTCTTGAGTTGTACTGAGATTTATTTGTTCATGTACCTGCACCCATTGTCTCTTTATTATTGCTGTTTCACTGCTGCTCTGCCCCCCATCCCCAAGATCACACATGAAAGCAAGCCCTAGCTCAACTTCCGGTAATGTCAGCAATGGGTGAGCAGTATGTCGGCTGAGTTCCTCTCCCATGGTTGTTCGTAATTGACTCGCATCAGCTTACCAAAATCAGAAAAACACTTTCTGCTTACAGCAACGAGTTGTCAATAGTGTATGGGAGGCAAAAAAAATAATACTCAGGTTGTGCTGCCACAGAATCCGCCTTTAGACCAGCACAGCCTGGATTCACCCTTCACCTCACCATCCACCAGTTCTGCATCCTCCCCGGCCACCGAAGCTAAACCTCAGCAACCTCACATCACAAACGTCCAGTTGTGGGAAGAATTACGGGTGTTCATGATTGGGTTTCAAGACTCCTTTGCAGATACTATGAACTGGCATGCATTCCATGAAGACGGAACAACAGGAAATGCAGGAGGCCAGGTCGGAGCTATCAGACCTCTCCAAACAACTCAGCAGACTCGACCTCCATTTGCACCACTGCCAGGTGCAACTAAAACATAAATGCGGCCTGAAAGAGAGGTTTCGCTAAAACAATCTGCAGTTCTATGGCCTTCCAGAGAGGTTGCAGGGCCAACAGAATTCCACTTGCATAGAGCAGCTACTTAGAGAAACAGCTGAGTTAATCTCTCTGAGGACTTTGCATTCCATATTGAAAGAATACATCGGGCCCTTGGCCCTAAGCCTCAGCCAATGAACAGACCTCGTTCTACAATTATGAGATTTTCGGACTACCACACCAAAGAACACATATTGACCAAGGCCTGGCAATTAATAGCTCGCTTGGCAGTATATGCAACTTTATTTTGACCAAGCCTATGCTCTGATGGCCCAGTCCAAGAGAATGGAATATGGGTCCTGCCCGAAAGCCTTATGGCGCTCCCAGCTAAAGTTCCAGATTCCTTTCCCAGCTCACCTCCAGGTGCAGTACCCAAAGGGACCAAAACTAGGGATGGGAGGGTCACGTGGGACCTAATTCTGACTCTGATTTATTTTAAAAAGGTTCTGATTTACTCTGATTAATTTTAGAACTGTTTTTAGCCTATCTGAGTTTGAGAAATGCATTAGAATTTTTTTTAGATTCCTTTGTCAATGCAATAATAAAATTCTACTTTTTAAAACACTTTTGTGTCTGTATTTTTATGTTGTTTCCTTCCCTGAGTCTCTCGTGCATTTTGGGGGAGAGACAGGTAGCATGAACTGGAGATGTAATGAGGCCCAGACCATCCCTCCACCCTTTTGAGATGTTATTTTCAGCAACACTGCTGGTAGTGGGCACATAGTCCATATTTTCTGTATCCATTTTTTGTTTCATTTTGTTGTGCACCCTTAGAATTTCTTTATCTTTGTGCCAGTATAGCCTAACCAGCCAAGAGCAGAGCAGGGAAAGCTGGAGACAGACACATGAAATATTCCCCAACCCTGTCTTATTTTCTGGTCTTATTTTAACACGGAATGTGGGACAAAACATTTGAGAGGCAGTATAGCACAGTGGTTAAGGCACTGAGCTACAAACCTGGTTTGAATCCCATCAGCCACCACTTGCATACTTTGTGACCCGGCGCAAGTCATTTACCTTCCTTGTGCTCCCACATCACACCTGGAAACAAGCTTTGGCTTGGAGTGCCTTTCCTAGTTAAACAATTTCCCCTTTCCCTTTCCCTATAACATGACCCTCCCAAAATCAGTGAGGTGAGAACACAGAATGTGAGATGTAACCCCCCCCCCCCCAAATCTGTAAGGCACTATGATCTAATACTTCAGGTACAGAGATGAGGAACACAGAATGTGAGATGTGAACTCCTCCTCCTCATAAAATTAATGAGACACTAAGGCCGGCTGGTTCAGGTCCAGAGCTGGAAAACACAGTCAGAAACGTGATCCTCCACCCCACCCCCAAAAACAATGAAGCACTATGACGTAGTACTTCAGGCTCAGAACTGGAGAACATGGAGTATGAGACGTGATCTTCCCCCCAAAATTAGTAAGGCTGTGTGGACTAGTAGCTCAGGTGCAGAGCTGAAGAACACAGAGGACCCGATTCTCAAAAAGTCTGCACTAGCCGTGCCAAAGACAGTGTGCACTGATTGCCAGTGTGCCAGGGACCCTACACCTGATTCTCTATCGGGTAGGGTCCCAGCATCAAAGTCCCGTGGCTTGCAGCAGACCTGGCCCAGCACCACACAAATGGCACAACAGAAGGCTTTGCCGAAAGCCATGGGTCGGCCCGTGGCAATTGCACCATGGACAGGTGCCTTGAACCTAGCACCCCCCCAGCCCTGATCCCCATGTAAATAAGAATGAATAAATCACCCTGTGAGTCTGGGGCCCCGCTGACCCCAACAGCCCCGATCCCAATGTACATAAAATGAATAAAACGCCCCGTAGGTCTAAGGCACCTCCCCCGACTCCAACATCCCCAATCCCTGATCCCCACGTACATAAAGTGAATAAAACGCCCTGTAGGTCTAGGGCACCCCTGCTCCAACAGCCTTGATCCCCTTGTAACATATAATTAAATCATCCTTGTAGTCTAGCAGCCCTCCCAGCCCTGATTCCCCCTGAAAATATGCCAAATATTCCCTGGTAGTCTAGTGGTCCCCCCCAGCCCAGTTGGCAATGCCCCAGCACCCGGCTCCCCCCCATCCCTGAGCCAGTGACCAGCACAGCCCTCTTTGCACCTCCGCTGACTGGCCGCTGACTGAGCTATCAATGGATGTGTACTAAACACAGTACAAGCTCACTGATAGCTCCACTGATAGTTCAGTTCACAGTACGTGCTCATTGATAGCTCAGTCGGTGGCCAGCCATGGAGGTGTGAGAGGTTGTGCTGGCTGCCAACTCAGGGATGGGGGAGGGGATGGTGGTGGAGGCATTGCCAACTGGGGTGGGGGATGGGGGACCACTAGACTACCAGGGAATATTTGGCATATTTTCAGGGGAATCGGGGCTGGGGGGGTACTGATAGACTACCAGGGCAATTTAATTATATTTTACATGGGGATCGGGGATACGGGCTGTTGGGGGATGGGGGTGCCCTAGATCTACACAGCATTTTATTCCTTTTATGTACATGGGGATCAGGACCCTGGCACATTAGTGCAATCCCCAGAGGACAACTAAGTATACTTAGACCAGCCCCTGGCTGGTTTAATGATACTTAGATATTTGTCCTCTTGTTTTTTTTTGGATTGCTGATTTAGGGGATGTGGCATCCTGCATCTGCCGCAAGCCCCTAGCACCATGCCGCAGCCCATCTTGGGGGGCAAGGCTGGCGCACGCCCTCTTCAGTGCAAGCAGGCTGCTTTTGAGAATAGCTTGGGGCACATTTTTTGATGCAAGATGCCACTTGCGTTTTTTATCTTTGATGCAGGCACCTTGCGTCATTGTAATTGCTTTGAGAATTGGGCCGAGTCTGAGACTTGTTTCTCCCCCCTAAAAAAATCTGTGAAGCACTCTGGCCTAATACTTCAGATGCAGAGCTGGGAACACAGAATGTGAGACTTGGTTCCCCCCCCCTCAAAAAAAAGGAAGGCACTAACTATGGCCTAGTAGTTCAGGTGCAGAGCTGGGGAACACAGAATGTGTGATGTGACTCCCCCCTCCAAATCAATAAGGTAGTATGCCACCAACTCATTCTCCTTGCTCCCCTTCTCCCCAATCAGTAAAAATAATTATTTTTCCAAAATATTTTTTTTAAATGTTCTTCTCCAACAAAGTTGCTTTTATTTTGTTCAGTACTTGCTGGCTGATCATGTCAGCTTCACGGCACTGACTGAAGTGTAAAAATGCAAATGAGCTGCCAGTAGACCAGGCGTCCCTCTTCTTTCTCTAAAAAAAATGTTAAAACAAAAAGGAAAAAGTACACCCTTCTTAATCCAATACCTCTTTCCTTCTTTCTTATTGTATTTTCAAACAGAAGCACTTTTTTTTTATCTGGCAAGTCAAGTTTGAGACAAGAGACACGTTGCTGCTGGCTGATCACATCTCACTTATGGAACTATAAACCCCCAAATGAGTTGCCTGCAGGATTACAGTAGTGATCACGGGGTAAGGTGAGACACTATTGGCTAGCTTAGATGCCAGTCTCCTTACCTTTCACATAATTGGCTTCCCTATGTCCCAGATTGGTGACCTCGAGGTGTTCAATGTTGGTCACGAGGTAGTGTGCACACATGCATGCGCTGCCTTACCTGCAGCGGCGGTCTGCTGGGACTGATGGTAAGTTTCTTTTTTTAATTCACTTTTTTTTATTGTATTAGGGATCTTTCTCTGCTTTTGCTTGACTCATTGTTTAAGAAATTCCCTCCTGTCCTGAGTCCTCTTGACTCCCCTTCTTGAAATCCCTTCCCAAAGTCAGTTACATCCATTCATTCTGCCCCCTGCCTGATACACGCGCCGTGCACCCAAAGTAAACAAGGGAAATGATGCCGCATTATGGCTCACAGCTCGAACTTTGCCAACTCGACAACTCAGGTCGAGCCATGAAAAGCTCTTTATACTTGAGTTGAGTTGGCCTGTTCTGGAAAGATCTGGATGTGCAACAGAGCCGGTTTGCCCATCCCTAATAAAAACTTTATCACGCAGCAGAGGAGGCAAAAGCGGATTGCAGAGATGTGAGGTTTTGATCCCCCAACCTCCTAGAGGCTCAGCATGGCAGAAAAGGCAGACTTGGCAGTGATTCAACAGATCATGGAGTGGACCGCCCTCACCTTCAGACAACAGTAAAAGAACTATCTCGGGACACTTAGGCTCACATCAAAGAACTATTCTCTCTATTTCAGCAGAAAATCTGATTTTTAGTTGGAACAATTGAACAGTAGCCTGACTAGAATGTAGCTCCTTCCACATTATCTCCCTCCAGCAAGAAACTTAGAACTTGTCAGCAGAAAAGGACCGCTTGACCCACCCAGTCTGCCCTGATGGTCCCTACCTAGTCTGTCTTTGCAGACCCTAAATGATCTTCGGTGACCATCCCTCCTCCTTGCCCTTTTCCTAATATTCTCCCATGTCTGTCCCACATATGTGTGAAGCTCCCTACTGTTTTCTCCTTCACAACTTCCACTGGCAGCCTATTCCAGGTGTCCACCACTCTTTCAGTGAAGTAATACTTCCTCACATTCCTCCTAAACTCCCCCTCTTCCAGCTTCATTGCATACCCTCTCAGTTCTGGTGCTCTTCCTCATGTGAAAGAGTCTTCACTCCTGCACCCTCTTCACCAGTGTGAGGTGCTTGTAGGTCTGTATCATGTCACCTCTAGTTCTCCTGTCTTCCAGGGTATACATGTTGAAAGCCCTCTGTCTCTCGTAGAGCTTTTGGTGCAACCCCTGCATCATTTTAGTTGCCCTTCTCTAGGCTGCCTCCATCCTCTCTATTTTCTTTGAGAGGTGCAGCCTACAGAACTGGACACAATACTCCAGGTGGGGTCCCACCAAAGAGTGATATAGTGGCAACACCACCTCCCTCCCTCCATCCTACTAATGGACACTGCACACCCTTTGACGGCCGTCTGTTGTGTGCCCCATCAGTAGGGCAGCAAACCCGCAAGTCATCACCCCCTCCCCAAGGTCCGCCTCCCTCCAGAGTTAGAATTCTAAGTAAGGGGGGGGTACAACCCTCCACAAGGTGCACCCCCCACATGAAACCCGATCGATGACTTATGGGTTTGGCTCCCTAATGACGAGGCACACAACAGCCAGCACGTTCCAAGGATGGAACCCTTAATGGAGACACCTCTCCCTATGCATCCCAGCATCCCACTGACCCTACCCACTGCTTTGTCTCACTGTCCTGCTACTTTGAGGTCATCAGATATGATAACCCCAAGGTCCCTTTCCTGCTTAATGACTGACAGTACACCTCCTCCTATACTCGGCTCCTGGGTTCCTATTCCCATGGTGCATGATTTTACACATTTTGGCATTGAACCCCAACTGCCATTAACTTGACCCTCCTCAAGTTTGCTAAAATCACTTCACATTCTTTCCATCCACTTTCTTATTGTCCACCCTATTATGGATTTTGGTGTCATCTGCAAAAAGGCACACTTTCCCTTCCAGTTCATCTGCAGTATCACTAATGAAGACATTGAAGAGGACCAGTCCCAGTGCCGAGCCCTGTGGCACCCCATTGGTTACTCTCTCATCATTACAGTGATAGCCATCAACCACCACTCTCTATTTCCTGTTAACCAGTTTCTAACCCAATTCACCACTTTGGGTCCCACCCTTAGGCTGCTCAATTTCTTAATCAGTCTCTTGTGTAGCAGTGTTGAAGGCCTTACTAAAATCCAGATTGGCCATGTCCACTGCCCTCCCCTGGTCTATTTCCATGGTCACCCAAGATTTGCTTGACAAGACCCCCCCGGTGAATCCATGCTGCCTTTGGTGTTGCAGCCAGCTGGATTCAAGATACTCTACCAGCCTTTCCTTTAACAAGGTTTCCATTAATTTCCCCACTACTCAGGTGAGGCTCACCAGCCTATATTTACTAGCTTCTTCCCTGCTGCTGCTCTTATGTAGAGGGACCACGCATGCTCTCCTCCAGTCATTCAGAACCATACTGATTCCAGTGAGCTGTTGAATAAGGCCATTAGTGCAGCAGCCAGCACCTCCCTGAGTTCTTTCAGTACCCTTAGATGTATCCCACCTGGTCCCATAGCATTGTTCACTTTCAGAGCTACAAGTCTCGTCAGGACTCTTTCCTCTGAAAATGGACTTGAGCCCACCTCCCCTCCCCCCTTGTTCCTGCTGATCACTGGCAGGGGTACCTGTTCAGGATGTCTGCTTTTTCATGGTCCTCTTCTGCGCAGAGTGCCTCTGCCATCGTCCTTATCCTCACTATCCCTCCCCTTGCTTTCCTCTTCTCACTTATGTATGAAGAAAGTGTTATTCCCATTTGCTATCCCTTTGGCTATCATTCCCTCTGTCTGTGCCTTTGCTCCCCTCACTGCCTTACCTGCTTCCTTCTGTTTTACCTGCTAGGTGCACCTCCCTGTCTTCCTCCCTCTGCATTTCTTTATACTTCCTGAATGCCACCCTTTTTTTCTTCATCACTGTGGCCACTTGAACTTTCCTACAGTACCATAGTGGTCTCTTTTTCCTTTTGCTTTCATTCACTTCCTTCACACAGATGACGGTTGCCTTAATTATGCCCTACCTTATTTTTCCCCATTGTTCCTGACTCACTGGCATTCACCCCTACTAGGCAGTTTCTGAGGCTGTCTCTCATTTCCTTAAAATCCACCCTCCTAAAGTCCCGGACCCTCGTCCTCCTGCGGTTTGCCTCTGCTCCCATCTTAATGTTAAACCACACCGTACAGTGATCACTGGTACCTACTGTGATGTCGGCAATGTTCTCCAAGCTGGTAAGCACCAGGTCCAGCACTGCCCCCTCCCTAGTGGTTCAGTGACTAGCTGCCTGAGAAATGCCCCTTATAGGGAGTCAAGGATGGCCCTGCTCCTTGCTGTAGCTGCAGCTGAAAGGCTCCAATCCACATCTGGTAGGTTAAAGCATCAACTAGCAGCAACTCACCCTTATTTGCCATCCTGGTGATATCCTCCCCAAGTGCTTTATCCAACTCCTCTCCATGTTCTGGATATCTGTATACCAACCCTGTACAGATAGTGGCCCCAGTGCCATTCTCCAGGGTGACCCACAGCACCTCCAGTCCTTCCTTCTCCTTTGGGTGCCCTTGCACTTCCAAAGCCTTGATTTCCTCCCTCACATATAGTGCAACCCCTCCTTCCTTCCCTGTCTGTCCTGAACAGAGAGTAGCTTGGTATGGCCACATCCCAGTCATGATTGTCAGTGCACCATGACTCTGTTATGGCCACCAAATCCAGGCTAGCCTCATCAATGATGGCCTCCAGGTCTGGAATTTTATTTCCCAGACTCCTTGGTGTACATGGCTCTCCATACCTTTCTCCCCCACTGCCTGCCTCCCTGCTTTCTCCCCACCTGCCTGTGGTGTTCACTGAAGCTCCCCCTGTCCCCCCTCTTGCCTTGTTACCCTCTTCTTTACCTGTCTCCTTTACTACTCTCTTCTTGCTTTCCTGATTTATACCCCCCTTGTCTTCTGCCTTTCCCCACTCCTGTCTTTCTGCACCCTTGCCCTAGGGGAGCTTCCTCCCCTCAAACTCTCCCTCCTTGTTGCTTCATTGTCTGGGGGAAAGCAATATTTGCTTCTATAGTATTACAGCCCCCAGCTATTTTAAATTCTCATCCAGGTAGCATTTCAACCTCCCACTAAGGACTGTGGTCCCTCTCCTGGAAGGGTACAGGCTGTCTCCCAAATAGAGGCCCATTTCCTCACAGGCTGATCCCCAGTCCCTAATGTAGCCAAAGCCCTCCTCCATGCACCATGCCTTCATCCAATTGTTAAAAGCCATGGTAAGGACTGCCCTTTCCTCTACTCAGCCATACAAAGCAAACACCTCAGCAAACACCACTGCGCATGCTACCTGCTTCAGGCCCCTCCCCAGCTCCCTGACATTACCCTGCAGTGCTCCTACCTTATCCCTTGTCAGGTCACTTGTCGACAGATGGACAATGACATCTAGCTCCCTTCCATCTCCTGCCACCTCAGTGATCCTCTGAATCTCTTCTCCATTCTTCCAAGCTGAAGCACCAGAGAAGCACTTCACCTCCCTCTCCCTTCCTCTCCCTGCTCCCAAATCTGTCCCCCTATTGATAGAGTCCCCCAGAAGCAGCCACCTCCACCTTGGCTGGAGTCCTCTTTCACCCTTCTTGTGGCCTCCCTTTTTGAGGATCCCACTTCCTTCCTTCACACTGCTGTGGGTGCCTCCTCCCAGCTGCTCTGTTCCGCTACCACAGCAAAGGAATTGTGCAGTGGTACAGGCAGAGGAGTGTGTTTCCTTCCTGCCACCTCCTGCCTCCTGGAGCCTATCAAGGTCTAACCACTCTGTCTCTGCCTAGGCATGCCTTGAGGGAGCAGTGGAAGATGTGGTGGTCCCTGGGTGGGACAGAAGGTTCTCTGAACCCTTGCCAGTTTGACCCAGAGTCCAGCAACCTCTGTCCTCAACCCAAATAGGTGAGTGTAAATGGGGCAGCACATCAGTTTCCAGAATGTGTCCTGAAAGACTGCGCCTCCACACCCACCGCACTGCTCCACTGCCATGTGCTTTCCTCTCTTAACCTTTTTGTCTGGTGTCCATTTTGTCTCTTGAACCTTTTCTGTGCCCTCCTCCTTCTTTTCTATGTTTCTTGACTTCCTACCTCTTACTTAACCTGTTTAAAAAGAATTTGTTACCCTACCCTATATAGGGTGTCCGTGTCTCTTACTTTTCCTTTCACCCCTTCTAGCAGTTGCTACCTTCCTGATCTCTATTACTTCCTACCCCCTAGTTGTTACCCCACTAGCTGTGCCTACCTAACCTTAACCTGTCTATTCGTACATAGTACTGTGTTATCTCCTACCTTGGTCAGTTGTTCCTCCTGCAGAGTTTCCTGCGAACTATTTGCAGATGCCATAAGATGGATGTTCCACTCCTGTGTTGTTCCTCTCACACACTGGGACATGAGCGTGATGAGACATGCTGGGCAAAGGAGTCTTTTCTAGCACTCTTGTTAGAAGCACTAAGCCTCAGGCAGCTTCACCCCAAATCACACACCTGATTCACAGGGTTTCTTAATCTACACAACTCCAAGATTAATTTCTTGAGCTAGGTCCCCAACACTACCTGGTACAAATTTAAAAACAAGTTTCAAAGCTCCCCAAGCACATGTCTACAAATCTCTTTCCTACTCACTTACACTGCTACTTACTGTTGGAGTTGGAGTTGAAGTTCAAGACTTTGAATTACAGTGGGCATGGTAGGGATCTCCCTTCTCCTCTTTTGGCTGACGGGGTGCTGTTACTGGGTGGATTTAGTTACAGTACACCTTACTACTACAGTTTCCCTGAAGCTGTGGGGAGGGGATGCCTGGCCGCTGGTCTTGGCATTGCGGCATGGCTGCTAATGGCAGGTAAGGGCCTTTGCTCCTTGAGGGGACCTATGAACAGCTACATGAAGTACTGGAAACTAGTAGATTTGACCAACTAGAAGCTTTTCAGGGTGATCGCCCCATCAAGCCGTAGCCAACCCAATTTTTTACAGTGTACTGTTTGCAGTTCATTGTTATTGCAGGGGCTACCTTGGTAGGGCCCCACTTGGTGAGGCAGCTGTTAGGGATGCTTTTTCACTATTTACCTCTCTGACTGCAGAGCGAGGAAAAGCAACAGTTGATCCTGGGTGGCATTTGTCTGAATGCTCCAGATAGTGGGGTTGAATTATTTAGTAAGGCTCGGGGCAGTACCTGGGAGCCCTCTATTGTCTCATGTATACTGCTCTTTCTGCATAACATGTAACATATAACCTTAAACTATACCTTGTCATGTAATCTATGTTGTTTGCACTTAATGTTTACCTGACTCTGAATCCTTTGAAAATAGGCACCTGCCCAAAGGGTTTTATGTGAAATGAAAAACAAAACTACTAGGCACAGCCTGGGTCTTGCCTCAACCTTCCCATGCAAGCTCAGATTGGGAACATTGCTCACAGGGTTCTCCTGGGGGTGGAGGGGCAACAGGTCCCTTGACCTAAAAGTGACTTAAGCTTCCCAGAATGTAGACTGCTGCACTGGGCAGGGGTCCTCTGCTCAGTATCCTTTTTTTTTTTAATGTCTGCCTAGCAAGGTGCGCTGGTGTATTGGGGGGCGGGGGGATGACAGGCCTCTGTTTTTAAACAGAAGACTGTAACAAAGAATCCATACTTTTGTCACCTTACAGCTGGAGTAAAGCTGTCCTGAACTACATAGGCCTCCCAGTTTTTTGTTTATACATTTTGAAGACCCTGTGGTCAGCCTGGGGGGGGGGCATTGATATTTAATTTAGCACACTTGTTTTACCCACTTGTGACCACTATCATTCATACAGGTTTCCTATCATGAGAGCCTGAGCTTCACTGCTTGGTTTTCTCTCTAGCAGCACCTTTCCATTTAGGTTCTGCCAAGGGGCGGATTAGTAACAGGCCCTCTACCTTGGAAGATGAACTATTCCGTAGCCCGGTTGGCTTTCTGTTTCATGCCTGTTATATGGTTGTTTTTGTCACTGGGATGGTTCCCTATATTCTGTAGTATATATTACTCTGTTCTCTTTCTTTGTATTGTGTGTACTTTCCAGACAGGCCAGTAGCAGTGGTGGGGTCATGTATACAAGGCAGATTCCTGCCTCAAGATGGGCAACGAGGTTTTCACAGCTGTCACTGGTTCCTTACTTTAATATGGCCTCCACCACAAAATCTCTGTCCTATAATATTAATGGGAGACACTACCCCACAAAATGGTTCAAAGTTTCTCAAACTGCTATGACGTGAGAAATTGGAACTTATTGTTCTGTAGGAAATTCACCTTCCCCTGGCAAAACATATGAAATTTGAAAAATACAGTTTTATAGTATTAGGATCCTTCTTACATAACTTTGGGAAATGCAGGGGGCTCCTGACACTGGAGAAAAGGAGTTTTCTCATCTGTATTGATGAAAGCATCCAGGATTGGGATGGCTGCTTTGTTATTTTGATGGGGACCCTATATGGGAACCCTATTACCTTAGCTAATGTATAGTCCCCCCAGGGCCTGGTAAACATTTATCCCAGTCATTTTGTAATAAGCTTCTGCCTAGTCTGCAGGGGCAGCTGATCATGGACAGCGATTTAAATATAATCATATACCCAGAGACAGATGCTTCTATCCTATGTCCCTTGCGGCAGACTCCACTCCAAAAATGTCTTAAAATTAATCTGGGACACCAGGTTATTATCTATGTTTGGAGACATTTCCACCCAAATCAGCTGGAGTTTACTCACTTCTCTGCCCGCTTTAATTGCTTTGCTAGATTCAATTATCTATTCACCACAGCTGAGCCTATAGATACATATCACTCACTACGGAATGGGACCATACAGTTTTCAGATCACTCTTCAGTTTTCAATGACCTTCATTTGGGTTGACCTCACCAGACTTCCCACTGGAGATTTAATTTTACTTTTTTGTGGGATGAGACATTTCTAAAAGACGTAAACCTGGGTCCCTCAAATTCTCAATGATATTGATGTCCCAGACATGGAACCCTTAAGAAGGGGGGGGAAGCGGTTGCATATGATACCATCAGCATAAAGTGAGGGAGTCTAACCTTTTTCAGCTCCAGGAAACCCTAAAGGCTATACAGATTTTCCATATGCAGGGTGACTCATCTATTGTACCTCAAATACATTCACTCAAAAGATGTATATAAGGAATCCTGGATCTCATGGTGGAAGAGGCATTGTTTTATTTGCAGAATAAATATTACAAACGAGGTGCATGTGGAGTTCGCACTCTAGCTCACCATCTGCAGGCCAGGAGAGTGCAGACATGTCTCACCCAGCTGAAGAATCCAACCACCCATAACTTAATCCACCACTTGCAGGGTATCTAGCAAGTTATGTAAAGTTACTGCCAGCAGTTGTATACTGCTGTAATAATTTGCTATGTACACCTGTTACTGTATTTTTAATTTAATTCTTTCTGCATGGGTATTAGAATTTATCAGCTGACGGGACAAAGTTGATATTCCTAGGAAAAGTAAAGATTTTTATCAGGGAGAGACCAACTGTCTCTGAGGGAAATTGCTGTCTCTGTTGTCCTGTATTATAACAGGACCCCTGGTCAACTAATGGGAGAGCTTTAAAGGAAAGAAGTGTGTTTTCACGTCAGGAAGCTACTCCTAGCTAATGACCCATGCAACCAACCTTGCTGGGGCAGACAGTGCGCAGAACAATGAGAAAGTTTCTTAATCCACAAAAAATCAAGATTCCAGTTTGGTCCAATTTTCCAGATGGAGATTTTCTAGGCCACAAAAGAAGTGTTGACTCTATGATATCAGAGTGAAATACTGGATGACATGTCATTTGGGGCTGGCAGCTGGAGGGTTCTGAGGACTTGCCAAACCCTGAAAGAGTTAGTTAGGTTTGGAACTCCGAATAGTTAACATCCAAGGTTCAAGCCTGCCCTAATTCACCAAAGGTCCTGTCTGGTAAGCTCTTCCTGCTTTGGGAAACTTAGGAAGTGCAGCAAGATGTTTCTGTGTGTTTTCTTTCTGTTATGTGCGAAACATTTTCTTTTTATCACTAGAAGTACTGCTCCCTATTGTCTCAGTATAGTATCCTGTATTATATGTGTAAATATCTTGAAGTATTAAAATATTATTTTTTATATGCTTAATGTTTCTGTGACTGAGTCCTTTGAGGCACAGTTAACTGGCTTATAACTGACAAAAACAACCGAGTTTCCACCTCTGAAGAGAAGGCTACAGTTACCATATTTTGTTTCTGAAGTGAGGTGTTCTCTGCTCTGACAGAGAGGGGTGGGTTACTTGCCCTTTCGGTGAAGCCTTGTACTGTGTGAGCAGTGGCTCTGATGGGATCCAGACCTAGAGATACCCAAACAGAGTGTCTATGCTGAGTGGTGGCAGCTACTAAAGTACCCTTGCAGGAATCTGAAGGGTGTGAGAATGCTTGTAACAGTGCACAGGCTGAGTCTGGGAGAGACCAGTCTGCCACATCTGTAGAGGCACCTCTGCAGTCAGAGAGAGTTGTCGATTTCCTGTGTTACCTGTCCCTTCCTACTTTGTCTCCTCAGCAGGCTGCTTCTCTACTTCACTCTGTTGACATGGGGGCAATCAAGAGAGTGCTCTGGAACTCTAAGACAGGGAAATGCTCAGGCCCGGATAGGTACCCAGTGGAATTATTTAAGAAAGTCTGTGAACTTCTCCTTTCAACACTTCTCTGGGCCTAAACGTTTTCCCAACAGGGTGGCATCCCCCTCCCTTCTGGAAATATGATACAATCTCAGCATTGCTGACCCTGGGAAGAACCCAAGCCTACTCCGAGTGCACTGGCACATTTCAATTCTAAATTAGGATTAAAAGGTCTTTACATCAATTTGGGTAGCCCAGTTAGGTGCACATCTCCTGTCATTGCTGGATGGGGACCAAGCGTGTTTTTGTCCAGCGTCAATAAGTACATGACAGTGTATGTCATATGCTACTGTTGTTAGATGATACAGTCTCTCGGTCAACGCCACTAGTCTTTTCTAGCCTCGACACACAGCAGGCTTTTGAAAGGGTGTCTGGGTGTCTTGGCCCATTCTAATGGAACACCCTGCTACACTCTGGTTTCCCGGAAGAGGTCCATCTTGAAGGGGTTATATCACTCACCCTAGGCCTTCATCCAGGTCAATGCTTCCTTAACAGACTCCATTACCTTGGGATGGGTCACCTGACAGGGCTGTCCCCTCTCCCCTCTATTGTTTTTCCTTTATATAGAACCTTTAGTTGCAGCCACCAGGGGGATGGGTAACAGTTTAAGCAGGGGTGTGCAAATTGCATTGCCCAAAGCCCGAGGCTGACCTAATTACAGAGTCGGGCCGACCCTTTGATCTCCCCTGCCACAGCCCTTGGACAAGTGTTTTTTGTGTATGTTTTTTTTTCCTCGTCATTCTGCGCATGCGTGCCATTTCCTCCCCCCTGGCTTTAGATCCTTTCCTCTCCATTCTCTGCTCAGAATCACAACCTCCCCGTTGCCAGCCTGCAGTCCATTTTTTCTGTTTTCTGATTCTGATTCATTTATACAGGCTGGTGACAGTGGTGGTGCGTGCTAATTGGCTACAATGGCTGGAGGATGGGAGGAGGAAGAAAAGGAGAATACTGTGTATGAGGTGGGAAGACCAGTAGTGCAGTGTGCCAATAGAGAGTAGCTTTCCCTAGCTACGATGCAAGTGCCGAGGCTCCTTCCAACACCAATCTGATGACGATCGCCGTCAGTACATATTGTTAAATAAAACAGTTTGTTTCCCCAGCACAGCTGATCGACTGCTATACCCTGGATCTCCAGGACAGGCCGAGGTCAGAAAAGGGACAAGAAAGATCCTGAGGCCCGCCGTTCGTGTTTGCTGCACAGTGACTGGCAGAAGTGGCAGGTGGGTACACTACAGCTACTACTAGTCTATTCTGAAGTTAGTTGTTTAAAAAGTCAAGACAGAGTTGGTGCTGCAGATGGTGCCAGTGAGCAGGGCTGGGCAATATACGGGATTGTAGGCGGTGCAGCACAGCAGGCAAGGATTAGTCTAGACTCTAGTGTGTGAGATTTTGTTTAATTTTATTGATGGCTGAGCCAGAACCAGAGCATACCCAAGTGATCCGCATTCTGACATGAATCTGTGTTCTTAGACAGAGTAGACTTAACCTGCAGATTCACCCACAGATCCGCCCATGCACCACAACCCACCAGATACAGCACGGCAGATGCCAAGAGAGTCCTCCACGTCGCCGTCTGCACGTGGAAGAAGGTGGATAGTCTAGGCTATACTTAATACTTGCTTTCTGTTTTCTGGTGACTCAGGGATCGGGTCAACCTCATTGTAAGTAAAGACAGTATCGCCTAGCTTGGGGAGGCACTGTTGTTTAAAAAAAAAATTGTTGGTCTTAGTCTGCCATCTGCATCTGCTGTGCAGTGCTTGCTAGAGGTCAGGGCCTGACAGAGCTAAACCCTTGGCCTTGGCTTAAATGGCGCATCATTGCACTGATTTTATTATTTTGTGTAGGCTTCCCCTCCAATTCTGCTGCCTGCTGGCTGCTGCACTGTTGACTCAGTTCTTCTTGTGTATTGAGCTGCCTGACCACACGCCACGCACGCACAACCTCTCACCCTGTCCTGTCCCTCCTCCCTGTCCCAGGGGTCAGGTCCAGGACCAGGCTGTTGTGTTGGAGCCATGATGAACAAATATGAACACAGACACAGTGTGTGGATCGATTGTTGTGTGCTTGCCTTGCTTGTGGTGATCTCTCTGATCTGTTATCTGTCATGAATGGTGTGGTCCATTTATTAAGAATAATTTTGAGACGGTGACTGACACAGCAGGTGGTCAGTGGTCATGGTGCGGGTGAACTTGTGGGGTGACCTGGAGGCAGGAGAGGGCGGAGGCAGAGGGAGGGAGGGATGGGAAGCCAGAGAGAGGATATTGTTGCCTATTGCCTGCTGCTGCCACCTGCCTGGCCCCCTGGATCTGGGGGATGGTAAAAGTTAAGTGTGTAAAAGTACAGTAGTCGTAGAGGTGGTGCTGGGGCCGGGGGATGGGGCGCAATGTCAGGAGTTGTAACCTCACTGTGAATTGTGATGTGTGATAAAGAAAACAGGAGTTGTCCTCTCCTGTTTGTCTCTGTCTCCTTACTTGCAGCTGCCATGTTGTTTAAGTTAAGACAAGCCAGGGCTGAAGAGGGTGTTGATGGTTGAGGGTGTGTCATGTGTGTAAGGTGTGTGAGAGTAAGATTTCAGAACTTGTGGATGATGATTTTTTTTTCCAGTCAATGGATGGGTCCAGTTGTCTTGTGGCTAGGGCGGCAGCATGTAGCCTAATCAGATAGGACCAGGCGGGGGTGGGTGGGGTGGAGTCGGTGGTGCCACTGGTGCGGTGCTTAGTGGCCAGTGGGGGTGGGGGGGTGACTAGCTGGAATGAAGATTTAAGCTGTAGTAGTATGCACGATTATGCTTATCAATCTGACTTTGTTTAGACTTGTCTCAAGTTAACTCTCTAATGCATCTTTTCTATTTTTTTTCTGTTTACAGGTGTGAAGTGAAGTGGGCTGGCTCGTCTGATGTCTTGGCTCATGAATGCAAGCAGTTGTGCTGTGTAGCCAGGCGGCACACATTGTTTAGTGTAGTGACATCACTCATCAGAGCGACGAACAGGATATTATGAGGACATAGGCTAGACAGGTGAGTGAGGCTAGTATTACTAGCTATAAACTATAACCTAGTATAATTATAATTTATGTGCACAAGGGAGGCCCAAGCCAAGCACACATATGTTACGGTTATGTACATCCCACTAGTGTGAATTTATATTGACTGCTAGCTTGCTCTGTCGGACTGGTCACATCAGCTCAAGCTCAGGGAGTGGGTGTGTGGTCTCACACTGCCTGGGCTGGGCTTCAGTCAGGGTGGCGGCTCACCTCAGGCTGTGCCGGAGGCAGGGGTGCATACTAAGTATAATAGCATGCTTACACCGACTAGTAGCAACTAGTAGCAACTAGCCTGTGCATGGATGAGGGTCATCACAAAAGACACAAAGGATGGATGGTTGGACGAGTGATGGTGGCAATGCTAGGGAGGGGTGGTGGTGGACTGGTGGTGGCCCAGGTGCCTAGCATGTAGGGTTGGACGTCAGGGAGAGAACAGACAGGAAAAGTGAAGCCAAGAACTGTTTATATTTTTTTATTAGTATTCATTTTCTTTTGATTTAACTTAAGTGGCAAGCCGTTAGGAATATTCTTAATCTTCAGCAGGTATTAAGAGTTAAAAGTATATTGTTGGATTGTTTGTTTTCCTTTCTTGCAGTTGTCATGATGAGATTAATAAAATAGTTTGTCCACCAACTACTACCACAGTAGTTAAAATGCTGGTTGGTTCAGTCTAGTTTAATAATGCGTTGTTCCAGTCATTCTGAGTGTGCTTGATAGATGGAAATGGAATACAGGAAGGACATGTGTGCTGCTGTGGTGGGTCGGGTGGTGATTTAGTCGGATGATCAACTGGCTGGAATCATGAATCATTCATGAAAATATTGATTAACAGTGATTTATGTAACTAAGAAGGCTGTCAGAATCATACAGCGGCAGCCAATGAATCAATCAGATTGCAGCATTTATTTTCTGAGGCCATTTATTTTTATAATTCAATATATATATATATTTTTTTTACTTTTGCAGGGACCTGCTGAAACTGTTTGATACGTACAAGAAATTGTGGTGCAGTGTTGTTTCTGTTCTTCGCCTGCTCAGCTGTATAATAGCACAAAGTCACAGACGGCCAGTAGCCAGGTACATTGTTGTGACATCTAATTTTGTTTTGCATATATCAGCACAGTAGGTAGGTGGTAGCACTGTCTAAATAGCACTGCACAGACTCACACAGTCAGCCTACTGTCTTGACTTACTTGGTTGTGTACTGTAAAGTGTGATAGATATAGTAGTAGAAAAAATCACAGGTTGATAGCCCAAACCTAGCCTTGTGTGCATCACTTTGACACTTTCACACACTGACACATTGAATTGTGTTGGCCACTACCCACTGACATGTACTAGGCTTGTTGGTTTCCATGGGGGGCATGTGATTTGAAGTGGACTTTGGGAAGAAAATAACAGTACGGAACAGTAGCTGGCTTAACTCTGACTGCATGCATGTGGATGTGTTTTTTGCAATGGTACTGCGTAAAGCTATTTGCAGGTGATCTGTCTCTTCTTCATCATGACAACAGTACAGGCAGGTGTATATTAGCATGGATAATGTATTGTTGTAATCAATGATCTCAAAATGGTGCTATATGTTCCCTCACTTACAGCCCATCAGACTGCAGCATTTCTGAGGACATTTTTATAATTCTGTTGTTTTACTTTTACAGGAGAGGAGAAGTCACAGTGACTCAAGTTCTGTCGTCTGAAGAAAAAAACAAAGATGTTGATGCAGACGCAGTGGCAGAGTAAACTGGCTGGCACCCTGAAGACGTCTCCATATTACTACTCATGTGGCAAGTACAGTAAGGTAGGATTCGTGGCACTGCGGCTGACAGCAGTGACAGCCCATCCCTTTCTGCCTTTTTTGTTATGAAGACAGTGCAGTTTTGACAGGGGGTGGGGGCCTCCTTCGGCCTGTCTTGGGGGAGGGGGAGTGTATATTGTTCAGTGTTTTAAAATTATCAACTTGTTAGGTTACTTTGCTGAAGTGCCTAGCCTGGCACTAGTAGGTGCCCGGTGCTGTGTCACGCGTGTGCTGTGGATGCACCTCGCCCTCATGTACCCTTCACCCACTCCCACACCTCTCGCCACCACTACCACCTACAAGTGACCCAATCTGACTTTAATTATGCAGGTCCTCTCTCATCTCATCTGTGTTTCCTAACAAATGGAACAATGACATGATGATTACACAAGCTGATAGTGGTGCCCAGGCCCCAGGGTCACATCAGCAAAACAAATAAAAAAAAAAAATAAGGAAGTGTGTCTGTGTGTGGCATTGTGGCAATGAACTATTCTGCACCACTAGTCTCTAAGTCTAAGCTCTATTATGATTATGCTATATGGACCACAATCCTACTACAGTATGTCGATGTCCAGGCTGTGATCAGCAGAGGGGTTGGGGATTCGGGAATGGGAATATTGGGATGCTTGTAACTGTAACTCTTCCCTCTTGTTAGGAAACACAGATGAGAGAGGACCTGTGTAATTAAAGTCAGATTTGGTCACTCGTAGGTGGTAGTGGTGGTGAGGGGTGTAGGTGTGGGTGAAGGGTACATAAGGGCGAGGCGCATCCACACCACATGCAGCACCGGCACCTACTAGTGCCAGGCTAGGCAAGTAACTAATAATACACATATATAATTACAAATAATTGGTAATAATATTGTGAGATATTAAAATAAATTGATTCACTCCACAAGTCCACGCACAGAGTAGAACAACTCGTGTTGTTTTATTTTTTTACAGATGATGTCATCAGACTCAGTCATGTGAATGACATTGAAACCAAAATGGCAACACAGTCGGACATCTTCACCACATATAGTGGAGTGAGAGTACAGACCAAAGAAACACAGAGCCAAGAAAGACAGCAGTAATGGAATCAGTCACCACCAAGAGAATCAACGAAATACATGAACTTTATTGAAATATATGCATATATATATATCCATGTACTTAGTTTCATCAGATGAACTGTGGTGGTGGTGGCGCTAACACATATTTGCACTGTAATCTAATTAGTCTGGGTTTTATGCAGTTTGCAATCATAGACCTATTACACTGTCAATTTGAAGTGATTGTCTTACATGCTGTTATTGTTAAATTCTTACTGGTTTACACTGCAAATTGTCTTAATTTCTTCTGAGCCTGTTATTCATTGTGATGCCAATAGATGTGCAGCACTGTAGCACTGCTTGTTCCATTACCATTACAGTAAGATTTAAAACAGGGCCCCTGGCACTCAGTGAATGAATCTGACTTACTTGTCTTCTTCATGTGACTCTTTCAAGGTTTTTTTGACCCTGGCCTGGGCCTGGGCCTGGTGGCAGCCCGTCCCACATTGATTTGTCTAGCGAGCCTTGTGGTCTGCTGGTCTGGACTACTGGTTGGACACAGTGACAGGACCACTTCTGTGTGACTGTCCTGTGACTGTCACAGAGCACAGACATGCAGCCATGCCACAACTTGTTGCAAACGGGATTCTTAACAAAACAGTTGAGCTGTCAGCAACTCTTTATTCATACAGTTTTTTTGTATTGATTCTCTGACTACTGTATCTCTATTTAGTATACTGGCCATCTACAGTTCAGTACATAACAATATATAACAAGGGATTAGGGAAGGGAGCATCTGTTGTATTTTAATACTTAATTCTAATTCTAAAGATAGCATGCCACGTATTGGCAGTGCCTATTACTCATTTATTCAACCTGTCCCTAACACAAGGTACCCTCCCTCAAAGATGGAAGATCGCACATGTTATCCCGCTATTTAAATCTGGAGGCCCTTGCGACCTTAACAACTATAGGCCAATTTCTCTCCTACTCACACTCTCGAAGCTACTGGAAAAAATAGTAAATGGCCAACTAAGATCCTTCATTGACAAAGAAAAATTACCAAACCCCATTCAGTCCAGATTCAGAGCTAACCACAGTACAGTCTCGGCATTAGCTAAAGTAACCAATGACTGGCAACTGGAGTTGGAGCATAAAAAGTCAGTATGTGCTGTGTTTCTTGACCTCAGCAAAGCATTCGACACAGTTGACCATGACCTGCTCCTCGACTCGCTAAAAACACTAGGATTGGATGCTACTTCTCTAAACTGGTTCTCTGAATACCTGACAGACAGATACCAGCAGGTGAAAGCAGATGGTGAACTATCTGCCCTAAAACTCTTACAAAGAGGTGTCCCTCAGGGATCCATATTAGGTCCCCTCCTCTTCGCAGTGTATATCAACAACATTGATGAGGGACTCAAGGATGCAAGTATTCACTTATTCGCGGATCACACAGTGCTGTACCTGAGTCGTCCCACACCAAAAGAAGCTTGTACTGACCTACAAAAAGATTTCAACCTCCTGCAACTCCAACTAATCAATAAAAAACTGCTATCAAATGCTAAGAAAACTAATGCCATGTTATTTTCCCCCGCAAACTACACAAGCTCTACTGACTCCCTCCTCCCAATAACCACAATGCTGGGAGAGTGCTTAGAGTACGTTCAAAAATTCAGATATCTTGGGGTCTGGATCGACTGTAAACTCTCCTTCACTGACCACCTGGAAGACTTGTTGAAAAAATTAAGGCAAAGACTTGGCCTTTTTTACAGGATAAGAAGACTTCTTACAGCAGACGCAAAGAAATGACTAGTCCAAGCCACGTTCCTGTCCTTAATTGACTATGCAGACTTCATATACAATAGCTGTGCAGCTTCCTATCTTGGAAAGTTGGATACGCTCTACCACAGAGCTATACGCTTCATCACTGACCTCCCCTTCTCTACCCATCATTGTGCACTATATGCCGCCACAGACTGGACTTCACTTCACTACAGGTACAACTTTAATGCAGCACTCTGGACACTTAGAGCCCTCAGTGGCAAACTCCATCATTACACCGTCAACTGTCTGTCTCCAATTGTGCCCAGGAATTATTCCCTTAGAAGCTGCTAACAACTCCTGCTAAATATACCCAGGGCACTCACACGAGTTGGGAGAGCCGCCTTTGGATTTGCACTCCCATCAATATGGAATAAAACCCAAAAAATACTTAAGCTGAAAACCCCAGTAAGTACCCTTTTGTTCAAAAGGCTTTACCGTGATGGCATTATGGAAATTTGCAACTGCTTTACTAGACACTAACTAACCTCACTCCCTCAAACGGCGACCCACAAACGGCGGCCCCTCAGCTGAAATGTGTGCCTCTGCCTCTAGCATGCCCACCAACAGATCCACAGGATTTCTTGCCGAACTCCCATATCTTATCCTTTGACACTCTGAACAGCTTCAGCCTGATTCTAGGACATGCTACCACACTTGGGGATAATTATCGTCTTTCACTCCCAAAAATATTCGGTCCCTCATCCATCCAACACCTCCCTCTGCCCCAACCTCCAGGACCCTCCCAGTTATGCCCTTGCTACTATATTCCTCCTCTTGCACTTAGTACAATGGCAGCTTTTCCTCCTCCATATGTTGTTGCGTTTTGGTGCAAAAATCACTTTGTCACCTTTTGTACAGTCCTCCGCCCTCCCAATCCCTCAATCTGCTCTAACAATTGGGTCTTCTTCACTTGCGCCTCTATTCCCAAGCTCTCCCTGCATTACACACTTGATATCTTCTATCTGGTATGCCTACCCTTTCCCTAACATTTCCTACTACAAAATGCACAGTTTTTGGGCTTGGATCCAGCACAAGTTCATTATCCACAACTCCTTTTAGTTCTATGTTCAATGTATATTACCTGTAAATGTACATTTTTACTATAATAACAGCTATTTTTACTGTTTGTACTATTCTAACTTGTCTTTCTGTATTATTACTGTAGGACCCCAGGTCCACCTTGTAAATGAGCTTGCTCAATGGTGCCTGCCTGGATAAATAAAGATATTGATTGATTGATTGATTGATTGAAATGTGAATGCTTATGTCCCGAACACTGGACATTGTTTATTCTAATGTAAGTAACAGGCGGACCGATGCAGGGATAACTGTGCAGTGGCAGTAACAGTAGCAGCAGCAGCAACTACATTGTCGGTGGCATGGACATCTACTATACTACTCTGACTGGAAGATTCTTTATTGGCTGGCTGCCTTTCTTTCAGTAGTTAGCAGATTTGTCATTTCTGTGCACTGTTGTATATTGTATTATGACTGTGCTCTGGTATCGAGTCTCGAGTCGACAGTGCTTTTCATTGAATCTGTAAAAAATACTTGATTTGACTTGTCTTAAATTCTTCTCAGACAGTAGTGCTCAGTCATTTCATTTCTGTCTTGTTCTCACCTCACTCACACTCTCTCAGTCTTGTTAACAGGCAATGGGGTGTGTTTTTATTTGAAATCCCCTTAAGGTCCTTAACGATTAATGAACTTACATAGGACACGCAAGTAGTTGCCATACCAGGCTTGTTTACTGATAACAACATAAGTTGAGTGGCCAGCTATATTGAACATGTCACTTACTAAATTTGGATTCACAGTAAAAAAAAATACTAGTGTACCCGCACCTGCATCTGAGGCTCCGCATGGATGTGAGTGTGGTCCTGCTCCTCCATCGCTGTCAACTCCTACATCGTTGACAGCTTCATCACAATCAGAAAGTATTAAAAAGAAGAACTCTAATAAGGGCAGCAGTACAAGCACTGATGTATTCAATAACAAAGATGAGCGATATGACAAATTAAAAAGGAAACGTGTATATTTACACAACTGGGAGACCACTTGGCTTTGGCTTCTTAAGTCTGAGGAAGATGGCTTAATGTACTGCAAGTACTGTCTTAAATTTCCTAATCTTGCAAAGCGTGGTGGACTTTCCAGTTCCTTTTTTGAAGGATGCAGTGTCTACAGAGTTGAGTCCATGAAAAGTCATGCAACCAGTAGAGCACATCTTGAATGTTCTAGTTACTACAGACATAGAGCAGCAACTGAATGCCTACAGTCAGTCAGCGACTCTGTATCCCCATCCCCTGCATCATCAAGTGCAACCCCATCTGTCTCATCATCTGAGTCACTAATTGTTAAAGCATTTACTCAAATATCAGAAGCACAGAGAGAAAAACAAAAAATTATTTTTAATGTAGCTTACAAAACAGCTAAATTTGGAAAACTGTTTTCAGACTATGAACTGGATTGCCAGTTACTACAGAAAATAGGTCTTGATACAGGTATCAACTACATTAATCGTAAGAAAGGAAGAGAGTTCACTGAAGCAATTGCTAAGGCAATTAAGTCCGACTTGGCAAAAATGATTAAAGAAACACGTTTCATTTCAATTCTTGCTGACGGAAGTACTGACATAGCAACAATAGAGCAGGAAAATGTACTAATCTGTTGTGTAGTAAATGGTAAACCAACTACTGCACTTATTGACTTGGTCAATCTTGAACCTGCACATGCACAGGGCATTCTCACTGCAATTAAAAAGGCACTGTCATGTATTGGTCTTGAATTAGCCAACCTGAGGCCTGGATCACTGTCTGTGCAATCTTCATCCAGTGAACGTAGCAACAGCAACAGTCAAGTCGAAGTCGGGGAGGATGGTCAAGACCAAGTCATATAAGAATACTGGGAACATGAAGCAACAGTGGAATGCAATCAGGCTACACATGCTGCTGAGCAAACATGCGATGTCAGACACTTTCTGCCACCACCACCACCACCAAATCATGTTACAGTGTCAGCACCATCTATGAATTTAGCAGCAACAGTACCATATCTGGTTAACTGCAACTTTGATGGTGCATCAGTTATGCAGGGTCGTGAAGGTGGAGTAACTGGTTTACTGACCAAAGATTTTCCTTGGCTAATCTCAACGCATTGCATTGCTCTCAAATTGGAGCTTAGTATCTTAGACACATTGAAAGAAAATGTGGTTATTAAAGATTTAGAAGCTGCTATAAAAGGTGTATTCAGATTTTATCAAAATTCTCCCAAACGTAAAAGAGAAGTGTCAGCAATTGCTGAGGTTCTCAATTCCTCTCTTGCCCATATTCCAGATGTCAAAGATGTGCGCTGGGTTTCTAGCAAGTCTAGAGCTCTTAATGCATTAAGACAAAACCTTTCTGTTGTCACAATGCATTTAGAACAAGCTGCTGCATCAGGGGATGCAGCCATGTCACAACCTGCAAAGAACATCCTTTCCAAAATCACAAACCCACACATCCTCAAAACAATGTATATTATGATGAATTTATTTGAAATAATCAGTAAGTTGTCACAGTTTTTTCAGTCTGAGGAGCTGCTGATCATCGAAGTTGCTCCAGAGCTGGAGAGTGTAATGCTGCAGCTAACAGCACTAAACCATGAGCCTGGTGAATACCTGACAGAATTTATGAAGGGTTACAAACCAGATCTCAAAGTGTTTAGAACAATAAGAGGTCCTGAGAATAAACTGAAAGGACCATGTTCTCAGTTAAAAGACCACCCAGATAAAACGTTAAGAATTCTTGTACAGTCTTTCATAAAGTACATTAATGTACGATTTGCTAAGTTCTTCCAGGAACCACTTAAAAATTTCACTACTGTGTTTGACTACAAGCTTTGGCCACCTCAAAGCGACAGAGTAGCTCTTGCAGAGCATGGCATAGAAGACTTAAAGATTATTTTAAATTACTTCCAGGCTCTTTTCTTAGAAGAAGAAATTAAACACATTAAATCTGAATTTTGCTCATTGAAAAGCTATCTAAGCTCATTCCGTCACCTTAACTATGTAGATGCTTATAGCAACTTAATTCAAGTTTCTTCCCCCCGTCTAATCAATATCATCAAACTGGTGGAATTGATGATATGCATAAGCTGCAGTACAGCTAAATGTGAATGAGTCTTCTCAATAATGAAGTTGGTGAAAACCAGAATGAGAGCAGTACTTCTTCAACAGTCACTTCAGTTACAGACGTTTGTGATGGTTCAGGGACCAGAGTTCAAAGACTTTGATCCAACAAAGGCAATTGAGTTGTGGTTATCCACTTTGCTTGGTTATAGACATTTGCATGGTCATCGTACACCAGTGGTGCCAGCCCATCATGCTTCGGCTTCATCTGAAAATACTTCAGAATCCTCCTCAGACATCATGGATTTGGAACAACATTTTGAAGACATGTCTGATACTCCAGAACCAATCACTTTAAGTGACGATGATGATGATAATGACAATTATCATCATGTGATGCAGTACACTGAAGAATAACTGCTACATTATCCTCTAGGCATCTGTGTTTGTGCTGCAGTTCAGTGTGCACAGATATTCCATGTATAAATTGTCAATCAGCCTGCCTGATCAAAATTATTGATCAGTCAGATCATGATTGATTTCAGTAAACTTTGAAAAACTATGTGTGCCAGCCAGCACACAGCCACGGCCCACATCCTGTCTCTGTACTGTCATTACAGACTATCAGGCACACACACCAACCAGGGATGCTGAAGTCTTCTAGTAAGTCAAAGTCATCAAGATCAACACCAACACAGTAGAAGACCATTTCATTACTGACTCTGACCGAATATGCTGATTGTGACTTGACTGGCAAATTCCAATATGAACTGTGTTGATGTGCTCCACAAAGCAAAGTAGTGAGGTGATGCAGTCAACAACACACAAACTGTCTTTGTTTTGAAGAGGCTGGAGCACATTCACCACTGTGCGTGACTTTTCTATGCTCAATTTGTCATATCTGGTCAATGTTTTTTATTGGAACGTGTCTGGTGTAATCAGCAGCTGAATAGTCTAGACCTATATGGCTATACTGATTTCTATTATAAATTTAGTGCAGATTATGTTAATCCATAATGATGATGTGATGGCTTGACTGGAGTCTGTAGCATCACGTGCTGTGACAGCTTATTGGATAATAAGATGTCGGGTAGATAAAACCACTCCATTGACTTGAACTTGTCGTCTGGCATCTGCACTTATGCATTACACTTTTACACTGGAAGAAATCTCTTTGTTTGCACTTTACAAACCTAGTACTATTGGTTCACCATGATTAGAAATATGGTGGTAGGTACTTTTAATATTGATTAGCGGGGGGAGAGACAAGGTGGTACTTCTGGGATTGTGGTGGTGTGTTGGCTGGAAAGCATTTCTGTCTGAGCACTCTGACTGGCTCTGAAGTGAATTGCTCAATAAATAGTGGAAGCATAGTCTAGATATTCTCCAGTTAATGGGAGTGGCCTAATTCCATTAGATAGGCTATTAGCATAAAACCCTGCCCCACTGGCACTATTTGAGTTGTGTCTTCTATAGCCTGGTTCTGTTCTGCAAATTGCTCAAGATTATAAAACAAATCTTTTTTTTACTTTATTTTTTACTCTGAGAAAGATGTGTAAATCTGTGTACATTGTACGGAATAATACCAGAAAATACACTGATTCAACCACCTGTACTAGCAGCAAAACATCTCCACCATTGATTTGTTGTGACTAATTCTTCTGTTCTATGACTACTTGGGAAGGTTTTCAACATGATGGAGGGAAATACATGACTGCTGTCTGTGGTGCTCTCAGGTGGTGGTGGTCGACTTTTGTGCTGGGCTGCCCTGCATTGCTGTTTAAGCTGGGCCACTTATGTGCAAACCAACAGAAACTCTTTGTGACAGCGTCACTGACAGTCATCACAGCTGTAGCACTCCTCACCCAGACATTTCAATCTAACAGACCTGTATTGTACAACTGTGCTGTGCTTAAGCCTTAAAGACATTGAACAAGGACAACTTGCCTTTGAAACTGGTTGTCTGAAATTAATTGAAAGTTTCATATTTAGTAAGCAATCACTTCATATCTCAAGTATTTTTTCTTCCATGTTTGCTAATTTGAAGATCTGCAACCACCTGACAATAATGGGGTATCATGGGAGGACTAGAAGAACTATTCTTTTATTTGGTGGGATGCTGAGGCAACAAAAACTTACTGCAATTCCAAATTTCCATCCAAACCATCTGTATATCACCACCCCTAATGTCAGATGGTCGAAACATCTTCTAATTAGATTTACAAAAACATTGGGAAAAAAATTCTTCAGATACATGGAGTAAGTGACAGTTGACTATATGTGAAATTAAATTTGCTACTAATTGCAGGCAGTCAGTACACTACCTCGACTTTACTGCTCAGTGCTCAATATCCAAATAAGATGCAAAAATCAAGCAGTGTCACATGACACAATTACATGACATGTTGCTGCACTGCAGTAAATCTCTATATGTAACATAGACATATCCCGTCCCCATCTGTATATTTTCAATTCAACCCACCTTCCTAACTGACTATGTGTGCTGCCAGGAATTATTCGAATGCAGTCTACTAGCTCACTTGCCCAAAATCTTCATATGTCACCTCTCCTCTTTAGTCTTTGTTTTGACTTGTAAATAATTGATAGAGATTGGCATATATTCAAAAAAGAGTGATGCCACCATGGGATGGACTGGGCATCAATGTCACTAACAAAAAAAGAACTCAAGGGTCAGTTCAATTCATATGACGACTTTTGAATTTACTTGTCTTAAGCACTTCCCGGCAGTACATACTGGTCCTGGTCTCCTGAACCATGAGGACAAATGAAGATACAGTACTTCATAAAACATGATTGTATTTGTGCATATAGTAGTCTTGTGAGTTTCACAATGATAAGACTTATCTTGAATGATGTTTTATTATATGATTTTCTAATAGCAGTTTGGCACAACATTTAACGTTTGAATCTCCCAGTACTTCTATATCCTTTTACTATAAAGGAACTTGGGAAGTGTGTCAGACAGGGCTTGTTTTAACACTCTAACAATACAAATGCATTGTCACAGGCTCAGCCTGAGCCATGGCCGGCATGGTGGCTTGTTTGTTTTTACATAAATATTAAAAAAGCTATATAGCTTTTTGTACTAATTGTCAACAAAAAATAGAAAACAACAGTTTTTGCTACTAGATATAACGTTCAACAGTTGCTTTGTTGTAATATTTACTAGTCTTGACTCTTTCTGGGCATTCACAATTCAGGATAATCCAGAACCAAATGGTTTGATACAGTTTATTGTACAGAAAGATGTAACAAAACAAAAAATATGCTTCATATAAGTCAAGGCACAGGCAGACATTGATGTACATTGACTCTTTGCTGCTGCTGCTGCTGCTGCCGCTGCCACTGCCAAACCTAGACAGGCATCATGATAATAACTCAACAACTGAACTGTAATTTGGCAAAAAAAAAAGCTGTTTAAATAATGTCATGACTGTATTGATCTATCTAAAATAATCTGTTCTATAATCTGCATCTGCACTGCACTTCGACATCTTCATACATTTTTTCATCGAACATTGATTGAAGAATGATGCTGTCATTCATTGTCATTGTTGACTGCCTGTGCTAATATCAAGGCTGATCTCTCATTCTCATCTGTCACTGTCTGAACTGAAAACAAAAAAAATGAATGCTCAACTAAAAAACATCTGCATCTCTCAATTCTGTAATGTTTAAACTAAGTACTGACAATCTGTATTTCAGACCAACTAAATAACATGCAAGGTTATAATGATTTTGTGTTTATATTACACACAACACACTACAGATAAAGATAACTTATACTAGTCTGGAAGACTCAGTCTGCACTACATAACATTACATAACAAAACTAGCTTTCCTTTCCAGCTTATACTTTGCTAAGCAGCTTATTCCTGAATACTTCAAGCAGCTAGCCCAAGCCCAGCACATTTCCTTCAGCACTTTCTACGTGAGTCACTGTATACTGTGATGTAGATTACATACATACAAGCAAGGTAAGAACAAAATTCACCTTTTTTGGGTCATTAGTGGTTGTAACATTGTTTTTTACAGCACAGCATCTTCCGCAGTAGGGCAAGTACAATATATTGTGGGCAAGTAAATTTTACAACGTCACTTGCCCTTGGTCAAGTGTTTAAAAATTTGATTTGCACACCCCTGGTTTAAGGGATCCCAGTTGGGGTGAGGGAATATTAAATAGCTTGCTCACATTTTTGTCACCCAAGATTTCTCTAAAGTATGGAAATTCTGGCAACCTTTGAAACCTTGGCAGGTTTCAGACTGAACACAGCAAAAACAGGAGTTCTCTCATTTAATTTTACACTATCTCAGTCATTGAAAGTTACAGTCTCCTTAAGCTGGACTAGATGAGTACCAAAATACTTGGTAATACAATTGACAAAGAATTGAAACCTCCTGGAATTACTAAATTATGAGCCTGTCACTGCTAGTTTTCAAGAGGACCTTCACAAGTATTCTTTTGGGTTCTTCAATCAGATAGAGGTAACCTGGCAAAAATATCCTTCCAAGACTACTTTATATTTTGCACACTTTGCCCATTATGTCTTAAGCTGTATTTTCAGTCTTGGTATAAGTCCATCTCTCATTTTATTTGGGTGGGGTGGGAGTAATGCTCCAGAATAATGTATTCTGTAGTGTAGCTGCCTAGGGACTGGAGAGGGGTAACCTCCCAAATCTCTCTTACTATGTATTAGTTGCTCATCTTTGAATTATATGCTTCTGGACTGAAGACCCATACCACTCACTGGAAGACCATAATGTTTCACCTGAATGATCCCTATCCCATAGAGACATACATATATGCCTCCCCTGCAGAATACCTACCTTTTTTCCTGTTTTCAAGGTTATACAGCAGTCATCCTGGAGATATGGCATTGGGTGCTCCATATGCAGGGCCTCGCATCCTTTCAGGTTTGGAATAGAGCCTTACCTCATGACCAAGACTGCTCCTGAATAAGTCTGACACTTCATTATGATGATGGCATACACAGTATATGGATTGACCCCTATTCATCAATAACTGGATTCTCATGGAGTTCTCCCATTTGCAGTATTGCAGCAAAAGTATTCTTTTCCAGTCATGGATCATTCCCGTTATTTGCAGCTCTGCTCATATAGTAAAGGCACGTTGCCATTCAAATCCAAACTTTATGACAAACTGAGGCTCTTACATAGCATTATTTGTGGAGCACACCATGGGAAGGGCTGGCAACACCTCACTGAGAATTTATATTGAGGTCTCCTGGACGTAGATGGGGAATCTATAGTTCTTATTCTGCAAAACTGGAGCGGATAATTATAAACTGGGCATACTCTGGATATTTGTTTGAAACTGCATTACCAGCACTTAAGGTAACATCTGTCACATACCTTCATAAATTTTCCTGGAAGTGCAGGACCTGTTATTTTTTGGACACCTGCAGTTCAGACAAAAGGTATGGGTGCTGATAAAGGTAAATGTTGAAGGAATTGTGGGGCCACTTTAGCTGATCAGACACATGTCTTGGGGCTCTCCTCTGTTATGCCCTTACTGGCAGTCAGTACGACAAAATATAGAAGACGTATAAGGCACCCCAAATTTGGTCCCCATCTTTTGTGTTACCCTCTGTTCCCTCCCCTGACCACAAAATGAGATGCAAGGCTTTTACATTGTTGCAGATTTTAATTACAGCAATCAAGAAGGTAATCACAAGGTTATAGTTAACTTGTACAGTTCCCATAAGGGGAGATGTGGCAAACATTGATCTATGATATTTACAAGATAGAAAACCTGACTTTCAAACTTAATGATGTGCATCAGGTATTTGATGAACTCTGGTGCTGCTGGGTGCTCCGCTTCATGGAACTGGACTCTTCATTTGTGCCTGAAAGAGCTAGAACAGTCAAAAATAGCATACAGGAAAATGTTACAAATTCCAAAAAGTAATCAGTTATAACTTTATTTGTGGAACCAAAAATCGCAGACAGGAAAATATTACAAACTTTAAGAAGTAGTCAATTGTAACTTTTGATTTCTGAAGTATTTTTATTTTTCCTTTTGCCCATTGTAAATGTTTCTATGTGATAGCATTGTAGATACTGCTAACAGTGTGTAGTCTGCTCTGAAGTCAGCAGCGCAAGGATCTTAAGACCATTGTGGGTATCTTGTGGGTATCTTGAGAGGAGGACAGATGGAGCACCTGAGGGATGGACACACCGGAGGGTGGGGGGGATCCAATGAGGGCAGTTGGGGTCAGTGCAGGGGGGTGGTACGGGGGAAGTGGGAGGCAAGGAGGGCCAACACAGGTAGGATTGTGGGATGCAATGGATGTGGGGCGGTGGTTTGGAGGAACATATTGTGGAAGCCAGGAGGGTGTCCATTGTAGCAGGTTGCGGAGGCTGGAGAAGGAAGTGCTGTGGCTAGGTAGAGAGATGCAGAGGATGAGGGAGGGGGCCTTGAGGCAGGAGGGGCTCATACGAAGAATAACATGAGGACACCACATGGAAGGAACAAAGACTCAAGGGAAGGGGTGGGGAAGGAGTGCAGGAGTAGAACAAACAAGGGGCCTAGCACAAGTGGGCAGGCTAGGGTTGGGGGAAGGGACTTCAAAAGGATGGAGGAAATTTTGGTTGGGCACCTGATGGGATTTCAGACATGCATGAGTGCTAGCCAAAAGTGGGATATCATTGAAAAAGGGTTAGCAGAGGCAATTGAGACATGTACCAAGGCATGGAGCAAAAAGGATAGGGCAAAGAAGCCAATCTGGCTGACTCAGGAGGTCATGGATGGGGTAAGGGACAAGAGAAAGGCATTCCAGAGGCTTATGAAATCAGGAGGGCAAGGTAACAAAGGCAAGTACACAAAGAAGGCCAGGGAGGTTACCAGGCTAGTCAGAGTGGCCAAGACTTCCAGAGAACTGAGACTGGCCCAGGGAATCAAGGATGAGGAAAAGGACTTTTTCCTCTACATTGGCAAGAGAAGAAGAAACACCGACCAGATTGTGAGGATTAAGAAGGATGGGGGGGTGGAGAAGGAGGAGGACCAGGCAGAGGCTCTGAATAAGTACTTCTGCTCTGTGTTCACAAAGGAAAAGGGGGAAGATACCTCATGGGAAGGGTGGAGTGGGTAGAGGGGTGGGTGGGGGTGACTGATTTCGGGATTACAGAGGACAGGATGCTGGAAGGGCTAAGAACGCTGAGGATGGGCAAGGCACTGGGACCAGACAGCACTCACCCTAGGGTACTCATGGAGCCAGCGGAGATCCTGGTGGAACCACTGACAGACCTGTTAAATACATTACTGGACACAGGATGTGTGCCACAGGACTGGAGGATAGCCCATGTGGTGTCCATTCATAAAAGTGGCCTAAAGGATGATCCGGGCAACTACAGACCAGTGAGCCTCACTTCAATCATGGGGAAGCTCATGGAGTCCATCCTAAAAGAGAGGCTGGTGACCTTTTTGGAAGACAATGGTCTCCAAGACTGTCATAAACATAGTTTTGTCTCAGGAAGATCCTGTCAAACAAACCTAGTCATGTACTATGACAGGGTTACTAGGGAACTGGATGGGGACCATGCAGTGGACGTTCTGTACTAATAACAGGGAGTATGAATCACTCAGCTCAGTACAGGAGGGCGGCTGCAAAGGCAAACAAGATGCTGAGGTGCATAGAGAGGGGGATCTCCTCCAGTCCCAGGGAGGTGATCCTTCCTCTGTACAGGTCACTGGTCAAACAGCACCTGGAATACTGCAATGAAATACTGCATGCAATACTGGCGTCCATTCCTGAAGAAGGACATCAGATTGCTGGAGGGGGTGCAGCATAGGGCAACAAAGATGATCCATGGACTGGGGGGAAAATCCAATGAGGAGAGGCTGGGAGAGCTGAACATGTATTCACTAGAGGAGAGGCGGGATGGGGAAGGTATGATTGAAACCTTTAACTACTTAAAGGGAATAAACAAGACTAAGACAAAAGGGATTATTCAGATCAGAAGGGGGAGGGACACAAGAGGGCACTGACTGAGACTGGAGAGGGGGGAGATTCAGAAGGGAAATCCGGAGACACTTTTTCACAGAAAGGGTGGTAGACAAGTGGAATACTCTGTCTGAGGAAGTGGTATCATGTACAACAGTGGGGGGATTTAAGAGGGGTTGGCACAGATTAGGGGGTTGTTAAGAGGAGGGGAAGGGAGTGAGGGATGGGGCAACTGCAACTTGGGAGGCTAGCTGCACATTCAAGCAGACTCGATAGACCACAAGGCCTGTTAGTGCTGGCATTTTGTATGTTCTTATGCTGGACATGTGAAGCAGCACTCTTCCTGGCAGCCGATATATCTAGTTTTACTCCTCTCACTACATCATCAGCACTGTGACAGACCTGGCAGCTACTGAGTGGCTCTTCCTGAGTAGCAGTGATGTCACAGTCAGTGAGGTCATAATACTGATGATATAGTGGGGAATGGAACTAGATATTTCAGCTGTCTAGCAGAGTGCTGTTCTACAGACCAGACCTACCTACTTAAATCTTCTAAGTACCCAAATGAAAAGAAAAAGTACCTCCGATATAAAAGGCTATAGTTGACTGCTGTTAAAAACATAATAATTTTAGACAGTACTCTGGCTCTTTAAGGAACACTGGCTGTTCTGGCTCTTCCTCTCCACCACTGTTCTATATGCTGTTCCATCTTTTGCTCTCCACCCACTGTTCTACACTGTTCTGGAAGACATCAAAACACACAGGCTTTAACAATGTGTTAGATATCTGAAATGCAAAATAAAATATTTTGCAAACAGTGATATGCAAACAAATACAAATACAGATGCAAATACAAATATCAAAAATCAGCCCCTTGCACAGCCCTATTAAAAGTATTCATTGTGATAGCAGTAACAATAATATTTTTTTGATGTTGCTGTTACCAATGTCACAAGCTAAGGCATCTTTTTTATCTTGTGATTTTTACCCCACTACTGTTAGTTAAGGTTGAGTAGGCTGTTTAGTGTTAAACTCCTAGCTTTGCACTTTAATAGCCTTTCCACTGTTCAACAGATTTGTATGAAATGTTGCACATTCGGTCTTATGGATAAGGTTTTTTGACTTAACACATTTCATTCCAGTAGGACGTGCAGATTCTGAGATCTGGGTTATGAAAAAAGTGAAAAATAAGGTTTTTTTTTTTGCTGTTTTTTGTCATCACCAAATGCCCTGATGGTTTGGAATTATGCTCTGCAATTCCCAGGGTAAAAAGGGCTTGGGTCACATTGGTGCCCTTCACTGATTTGGTGAAAAAAATATTAATCCATTCCAGAGTTATAAGGATTTGAAATGTTGGTTCTGAGCATGTTCATGTTCAGTACGGTCTTTTGGATAGCAGTTTCATACAAAAAAAAATTCAGTTTTGTATGGGGGAATCTTTTTGTGAAGAAAAAATATTTTTTTGTATGACTGCCATCATGTTTCCATAAAAAAAATTGGAGGGCATAAAAATGACATCCTGTAGAGATGCAGCAACACATGTATCTTGCTAATCCGGACCCTCTTTTATGGATTCTGCAGTTATTGTTTGGAAAAATCACCCTGAAATGTGTTTTTAACACATTTTAAAATCTTTTTTCGTGAGCCAAATTTCTTTTATTGTATAATCATATGAAAAAAGATTCCTTCATATGAAAAAATATCCCATTATACAAAAAAAGAATTTGGACTTAGTTTTTTTTCAGAATCTTTCGTATGAAGGAATCTTTTTTCATATGAATGACGCAACCTCACAAAAAAAAAATCCCTTCATATGAAAAAAGAAAAGAAACAGAAAAGTTCAAACTATGCTCGAGAGGGAGGGGGGTCACAACAAAAGGGACAGCAAACCCACAATATTCTAGAACAGACCAAGTTGCGCTCCAAAGCTTCAGTGTCATAAGAACCACAAAACAATTCTAGGTTTACTCTCAGCTATTTGAGAGAGGCCTGTATCAGCTGAAAGTATTGACCAATGTTTATTCAAAATGCTTTCAATCTCTTTGGCATTGTTAGAATAAGTAGTCACAAAATTAAATTTGACAGCATCACTTTTTTCTCTTTCATTTTTAGTCAAAAGCCTGTCTCTTGACACAGCATCTGCAAAGTCCTTTCCTATTTGTATGTTTCTATTACTGTATCCCTGCTCAGATAGTCTGTCACCTAGGTCAGCAGTAAATACGTCTTGATGAGCTAATTGAAGCTGTGTCCATAATGAAGAGCTTAAAAGCCGAAATTATTATTTCAGAGATCCTACCAGTACCAAGAGCATCTACTGCAAGATTGAAAAAAATAAAATGTTTCAATAACTGGCTTCACAGGTGGTGCTTGGAAAACAATATTAAATGCCTACAGACATGGGAAATGCTTTCTTCTAATGATTGTTTGTTTTGCTTAGATGGTCTGCATCTGAGTAAACTAGGTTCTAAGCTAGTGGGGAATATTTTTTACCATACAATAAATGGTACAAATGAAATTCCAAAAAACTGGCAGCTGAGGGGCGAAATGAGCTAGTGAATCATTCAGTAACCAGATCAATTCCTCCCATCAAACAGGGGCAGAATAGTATTAAAAATAAGAACCAGAAGCTAAAAGTTTTGCTGACTAATGCTACAAGTCTTCATTATATAAAAAAAGATGAACTTGAGTTATTACTAGTTAAAAATAATGCTGACATTGCTGCAATCTCTGAGACTTGTTGGGATGACACTTCTTCATGGAATAACTCTACCCCTGGTTATAATCTTATTCACAAGGATAGAAATTATAGAAGGGGGTGGGGTGGCAATTTATCTTAACAAGATCTTAACATTTAGAGAATTAAATCTTATATCTAATGAAAAAAATGAAACTCTTTGGGTTGAAATACAGACTAGTTCTAATAAAATCTATTGGTATGTATGTGTTATAGGCCCCCTGATATTACCCAGCTCGATCACTCATCCCTATTAAAAGACATTGCAAATAACTTGAATCATAAGGATGTCTTGTTACTTGGAGACTTCAATGTCCCAGGAATTGATTGGAATGAATATACTGCAACTACTACTCAGGAACATGAATTGTTGGAACTTTGTATTGTGAATGGTCTTCAACAAGTAGTTGATAAACCTACACAGGGTAAAAACATATTGGACCTTGTACTCACAAATATTCCTGAAAATATTACTGATTTGGAGGTTAGTGATCCACTGCTTAACAGCGACCACAAAATCATTACTCTGAATATCATATATGAACATATTAAGCAAACTGGCATCACACAAGTTATGGATTTTGGTAAAGCTAATTTTCTAGCCATCAGTGAAGAATTACAAAATTATTCCCAGTTTGATTATACCATTCCTGTTAATGATTTATGGAATAAATTAAAATCAACAATCCACGAAATAACTGACAAACACATTCCTAAATGTACCCTATATAACAAAAAAGGGAAATTGCCTATGTGGTATACATATAAAGTACGTAAACTAATTTTAGCAAAAAAGAGAGCATATAGAGTTATGAAAAGAGAATCTAATAACTATAATAAATTTAAATATAAGGAGGCATTAAAATTATGTAAACTTACTATTAATAAGGAAAAGTGGAATATTGAGTTCAGATTAGCACATATTAAGGATGGAGGGAAATCCTTTTTTTCTTATGTAAATAATAAAAAAGAAGGACTCCAATAGAGTTGGTCCAATTAAAATCTCTAATAACAACCTGAGTAACCCTGTTGATATGGTAAATGAGTTCAATCAATTTTTCTGCTCGGTGTAGTCTGATAAGGATATTAATCCTTTACAGGATATTGGTGCTAATCCTACTGACGAAATTAAAATAACTAGGGATCAAATACGTCGCAAATTAAATCAGATTAAAATAAATACCACACCTGGACCGGATTCATTGCACCCACGTGTTTTAAAGGCAATAGGATGGTGGCTGGTTGAGCCACTATATGTCCTTTACAATAAATCTCTACTCACAGGGGAGGTTCCAGATGATTGGAAACAAGCTTTAGTGGTCCCTGTCTATAAAAAGGGAGACCATGGCAGCATGACAAACTATCAACCGATTAGACTGACCTGTATTTTGGGTAAAATCATGGAGTCTATTGTAAAGGACATACTTATATCAGATTTAAAAATGAAAGGTTTTGCTGATGACACACAACATGGCTTTAAGCCCCAAAGATCATGCCTTACGGCAAATCTTTGCTTCTACGAAAAAATTAGTAAATTATTAGAGGACAAAAAAGCAGTGGATATTATATTTTTGGATCTCTGTAAAGCCTTTGACAAGGTTCCACATGTAACCCTCATTAAAAAATGAGTAGGCCGGCCCGGTGGCGCTGAGGGTTGAGGTGCTGGACGCCACACCTCGCGCCACACCGGCGACCCGTGTTCGGGAACGGGCAAGGGTTGCTGGGGGTTGGCGGGGTGGAGATGGATTGAGCATCTGGAGGACTACTCTCCATCTCCCGGGTGGGGGATTTTGTCACAGTGCTGTTCACCGCCAGCGGAGGCTAGGGGATCGACAGTTAACGTAGCCGCAAGACTAGGGAGGGTGGGACGTGGCTGACGCTTGACTAGTGTGCACATGGGAGCGCGCACACTCAGTCACTGGCGTCATTGCACACCATGGCCATTTGGAAACAAGAAAAAAAATGGGCCGGCAGCACGGCGTTGTTCCTGGTGCCATTCCCGGAGGCGCCTCCCTGGCATGGATCCGTTGTGGTGGGTCTGAGTCATCCTCACCACCCTGCCATGAAGGTAAGTCGAGGTATGAAGGAGGGGTCTCATGTCCGGAATGGCACCGGGGAATGACGGAGTGCGGGAGGGGGGTAGCCGGAGCTCCGAAAAATAACACAAAAAAAAAAAAATGAGTAACCTTGGGATAAATGGATTCATTATTAATTGGGTTCAAGAATGGTTGATGAATAGAGAACAAATTGTTAGAATTAGAGGATATACCTCTGAAAGGGGCAGGGTCACTAGTGGGGTCCCTCAGGGCTCAGTTTTGGGCCCGTTATTATTTTCAGTTTTTGTATCTGATTTAAACAAGGACATTAAGGGACTCTCAGTTAAGTTTGCTGATGATACAAAAATTGCTTTGGACATTAGCACAATGGATGGATATTCTGACCTCTGTAGAGATCTTCTATTAATGGAATCATGGGCAATCACAAATGGCATGTTCTTTAATTCAGATAAGAGTGTAGTTGTGCATTTGGGTAACAACAACCAATGCTACAACTATTTTTTAAACAGTCATCAACTACAGTCTGTGGAACATGAAAAAGACTTGGGTGTCTTGATATCGAAGGACTTAAAATTTAGTTATCATTGCACCGAATTAGTTAAAAAGGCAAATAAACTTATTGGCTGTATTAGACATTCAATTACTTCCAGAGATAGGGATTGTATAATTCCCTTGTATAGGGCCTATGTAAGACCCATTTTGGATTACTGTTCCCCATTGTGGAGCCCCTTTTTACGTGGTGATGTTAGGAGAGTGGAGGGGGTCCAGAGGAGGGCTAATAAGACGGTTCAGGGGCTTCATAGAGCAGACTATGATTGTAGATTGCGCTCTTTAAATCTTTATTCCTTGGAGCTTAGGAGAAAAAGAGGAGATCTTTTATTAATGTTTAAAATTATAAGGGACCCAATATTGTTTGCTGATTTAGACTTTATCCGACATCAAAGGCTTTTTTTCTTTAAGAAGTCACAGTTATCAATTAGGACTTACTTATCCAAAAACTCAATTAAGAAGGAATTTTTTCACCCAATGAATTATTTCAGTATGGAATTCATTACCTAAAGGAATTGTGGAAGTTGACTCTTACAATTCATTTAAACTCAAGCTTGATAGGTTTCTGTTAAATGTTGGTAATGGGGATTAACGCCTGCTATGACAGGAGATGTACACTTATGGGCCTCGGCCTTCTGTACATCTATATTTCCTAGTATGACTCCTAGTATGAATACTACTGCCAATCCATTCCACAGCAGTACTGTAGTCTGGAAGCATTATATAGATGATATTATACTGCTGTAGAATGGAACAAGGGCTGATCTCAATCAGTTTGTTTTGTATTTACAAGGCACAAATCAGAATTTGAAGTTTAGTGCCAATTTTGATTATCAGAAGGTTGACTTTTTAGATGTGACATTACATAGGAGCACAGCTAACCAAACAGATTTCAATTTGTATCGGAAACAAATTGCAGGCAACGCACTTTTAAGGCTAATAGTATTGCTGCTGACCTAGGTGACAGACTATCCTAGTGGGGATACAGTAATAGAAACACACAAATAGGAAAGGACTTTGCAGATGCTGTGTCAAGAGACAGGCTTTTGACTAAAAATGAAAGAGAAAAAAGTGATGCAGTCAAATTTAATTTTGTGACTACTTATTCTAACAATGCTAAAGAGATTGAAAGCATTATGAATAAACATTGGTCAATACTTTCAGCTGATTCAGGCCTCTCTCAAATAGCTGCAAGTCCACCTAGAATTGTTTACAGGAGAGCTAATACACTGGGAGATGTGTTAATGCACAGTCACTATAGTGAACCAATGAAAGAGATGTGGCTGACATGGGGGGGGGGGGTCACAATTGCTGTCAGAAATGTATTTTTGTCCCTATGTTGAAACTGGTAAGGAATTTAGTACTATAAATTCTAAAAAAATATTTCAAGTTCATCAGCTTATTACATGTGATAGCAGTGGAGTTATTTATTTAGCAACTTGTAAATGTGGCTCATTTTATGTAGGCAAAACCATTCAGAACTTTAAAGTCCAATTGGGGAACATCTTTGTGCATGTGAAAGACATGATTTAACATATGCAACAGCCACACACTTGCATAAAAACAGAGATAGTAACTTACATAGTTTCACCTTTATGGCAGTTGACAAAGTATGACCCCACCCTAATGGAGGCAATTTTGATGATCTTGTTAAGAAAAGGGAGGCTTACTGGATTATCAATCTAGGAGCCACTAAACCTCCAGGTTTAAATTTCAACTTTGATCTTAAACCTTTTTTAAAAAAATGATGTTGAATAACTAGGTTATTAAATTACTACTGCCTTTGTTTCTATAGTTTTCTTTTTATCTGATAGATCTTTTTAGCTTTGTGGGTTTTTTCCCTTCCCCCTTCCCCTTTTCCCTTTCCTATTTCCCTTCTTGTGTTCTCTCCTATATTTACTTGCACTTTAAGTATGGTTTTCTGTAGCAACCAATCAATTTGAATTGTTACTTGTGATGTCATTATTATGTCACTCTTTGGTGCCTATATATATGGTGGACTTGTATTTGTGTCACATCCTTTCAGAAAGGACTGCTTAGTCCGAAATGCATCAGGCGTGTAATTTTATCTTTGCTGTAATAAAATATGCTACATTTTAATAGCCAAGTGTTCATATTTATTTTGAGAGGTGGTGCGTGCCAGAGTTTTCAGTTGTTTGCAGAAATAATGTTGCTGTGCAGTTTGTTGACCAACTTAGAGCTAAAGCACTGCCACATACCACATAGCGCATAGCACTTTTACGAGTGAACAGAAGCTATGACATGTCGGGAGTTCGGTACATTGGGAAAATAGTGCAGTCAGTAGTTTCAATGTCAGTCAAACGGAGTTGGGAAGTTGGTGGTAGGGCATTTCCATGTTGGGCAATCATGCCAGACTGTTTGGATATACTTGCTCCTATTGCAAATTAATTATAGGACTAACAGTGACCTCATGAGCGGTGATCTCACAGGATGGGAAGGTCATTTTGGCTTATTATCACTCTGGTTGAAAGGAGTGGACACTCATCTATCTCTGGACTTCTAAGAGAACACACACACAGTGTGTTCTGGACAAAAAGGCCCTTCTGGCAAAATAGGTAACATCAAACTGAAACTGAGTTAGACTTAGAAATTCAAGTACCAGGCATTGTTTTGGTTTTTGTAATTTCCAATTTCTTTTTGACTATAAGTATTTATGTTATATGTTCTATGTGTTGTATGTGTTTACTATTTTTAATTTCAGTAAACGTTTTGGTTTTCTTAATCCTGCTTGAGTCTATTCTTTTGCATGTAAATGCTGTGACAGTATTTGATACTTTTGACAAAAACTGTTAAGGGCTTAAAAGTGTGTTACTGTCTTACTAAGTTAAGAAATTACCTAGGTCTCATATTGAGTCAACAGGGTAGAACTGTGAACCAGGCTGCATGCCCACTGGGTGAAGTATTGCATCGCAATTCCCTGAAGAGGGTGCGATATCTGATCCTGTTAACTGGGCGTGCTAGTGAAAAGAGGTTCATATTTTACCTCAGGACTTGAGGCTAGTAGGTGATTCAGACCCAAAACAGACAGGAGGGTTACCTTGTTTGTCCCTGTTCACTTATTGCACTTCAAGGTTTGGCACTGTGAGAGCAGAGGGCCTGACCTGCGGAGTACGTTTGTGACAGATCTGATTGGCAGCGGTGCGATTTAAAAGTATTTGGTAACACGAGCTTTAACAGTCCAGTGTGTCAGATCGATAACTGTAGCAGCTCACACACAAAATCAGGCAGTGATTTAAAAAGTAAAGAACTATATCATTGTGCTTACAGTCTAAGTTCCCTACCTGTTTTATTTTTGGGGGGAATGTAAGCTAGTGTAGCCGTAGCTTAGGGATAAAGATGGCTTCCAACTACAGTGAGTACACTGCAGACTACCTGAGGCAGTTGTGCCAAGAGAGAGGAGTCCAGCATG